>OY756945.1:5667500-6267500 GCA_963580275.1 Crataegus laevigata
GAGAAAAGGAAAATGAGAGGGAAAGAAGGGAATCTTTGCCAGCGCGGATGGGGAAAATGGGCTTGTAGCAGAGAGACATAGAAAGCAGATAGAGAGAAGAGAAGAGAAAGAGAGCCATGTCATCTGCTTTTCTCCCAAACTGACAAACATCACCATCAGAAAATAACTAATTAATTTTTGTATGATGAATATTGAAAAGACTTGACTTTACTTTAATTTCCTACCGTCGGCTTTGTCCTTAGTTGCAACCAAACCAATGGTCAAGATCACATTTGATGGTTCACTTGGTTGCTTTTTTAGTGGGTAGCGTGAGTTACTGTCCTATGGCACCTATTCTGGTGTAAGGTAATTATGCACTCTTCTGATCACTTTTATTTTTTCATTGTTTTGTGTGTGTGTGGTTGACAGGCAGTTGCCTTATTGGGTCACCGACAAATTTTACAAAACATTTGCTTTTTGACAGTGGAGATGGACAAAAATAATAGTGGTTTCATAATGAAACCGTGTGCCACTGTGTGATATTCCTTCACATTCAAAACTGTGTGCACTGTGAAGTCTGTGATATTCTTTCACATTTTAAGAGGTGGAGTATCAGAGCCATTCAAAGCATTTTTCGTTTCTTCTTCTTCCCTTACTTGCAGAGTCATTCAGAGGTGGAGTATCAGAGCCATTCAAAGTATTTTTGTTTCTTCTTCTTCCTTTACTTGCAGAGTCATTCAGAGGTGATATTCTTTCACATACTTCCCTTACTTGCAGAGCCATTCAGAGGTGATATTCTTTCACATACTTGCATGTTAATTTTTTAAAGTAATTAAGTAATGTTAACAATGACATGTTAATTTTTTTTAAGTAATTAATACTTGCATGTTAATTTTTTAAAGTAATTAAGTAATGTTAACAATGATATGTTAATTTTTTTAAGTAATTAAGTAATGTTGTATAATTATTCCCTAGGATAATTTTAATATGTTTAATGTTATTTATTATTTTATTAATATTAGGTTTTATTATCAAATTGGATTATTATTCATTAATATTAGGTTTTTTTTATTATCAAATTGGATTATTCATTAAATTGGATTATTATCAAATTGGATTATTATTCATCACTATATTTGGATTATTATTCATCACCATGTTTAATATTAGGATTTTTTTTTTATCAAATTGGATTATTATTCATTAAATTGGATTATTATCAAATTGGATTATTCATTAAATTGGATTATTATTCATCACTATGTTTGGATTATTATTCATCACCATGTTTAATATTAGGATTTTTTTTTTATCAAATTGGATTATTATTCATTAAATTAGATTATTATCAAATTAGATTATTCATTAAATTGGATTATTATTCATCACTATGTTTAATATTAGGATTATTTTTTATCAAATTGGATTATTATTCATTAAATTGGATTATTATCAAATTGGATTATTCATTAAATTGGATTATTATTAAATTGGATTATTATCAAATTGGATTATTATTCATCACTATGTTTGGATTATTATTCATCACCATGTTTAATATTAGGATTTTTTTTTTATCAAATTGGATTATTATTCATTAAATTGGATTAATATCAAATTGGATTATTCATTAAATTGGATTATTATTCATCACCATGTTTAATATTAGGATTATTTTTTATCAAATTGGATTATTATTCATTAAATTGGATTATTATCAAATTGGATTATTCATTAAATTGGATTATTATTAAATTGGATTATTATCAAATTCGATTATTATTCATCACTATGTTTGGATTATTATTCATCACCATGTTTAATATTAGGATTATGTTTTTTTATCAAATTAGATTATTATTCAATAAATTGGATTATTCATTAAATTGGATTATTATTCATCACTATGTTTAATATTAGGATTATTTTTTTATCAAATTGGATTATTATTCATTATATTGGATTATTATCAAATTGGATTATTCATTAAATTGGATTATTATCAAATTGGATTATTATTCATCACTATGTCTGGATTATTATTCATCACTATGTTTAATATAGGTACGTTTAAGATGTCAAGTGGAGTTACTAAACGTGATCCGGCTTGGGAACATGGAGACCCAATAGACGGAAACAAGCATGGCACAATTTGCAAATATTGTGGTCGGGTAATGAAGAGTGGCGGAGTGACACGACTTAAGTACCATCTTAGTGGATTAGATCCAGCAAAAAATGTCCAACGATGCGATAGTGTCCCCCCAGAAGTGAAGGCATTCATCAGAACATTATTAAAAAATAAAAAACAGCAACAGGAAAAGATAACACAGGGAATGGAAAATATTCGCGCTGGGCTACGAGGAGAAGTCATTGGCCAAGCGGTTGACAGTGATGATGATGATGATGAGGACGAATGTGATGATGACATGGGACCTGAAGAACGACGCAGTTTCAAACAAGCATTGCGTGCCTCCAAACAGTCAACATGGGAAAGAGAACACCTTCATAAAATTCCTAATAGAGCACAAGGTTCCGGGTCAAGTGGTGGTGCACAAATGAGAAGGGGAGGAAGTCTTAGAGAATCACAACCAACACCACCAATAGCCCCAAGTTTATATAAGTCATCCAACGCACGTCAAAAGAGCGTTTGGAGTTATTTAAAAGGAGGTAATGTGAAGGAGGGAATGAGGCGTCTAATTAGCAAGTTCTTTATCTATGACAATGTCCCTGTTGAGAAGGCATCATCACATCATTTCAAAAATATGGTATTGGGATGTCAACAGGCCGGTGTTGGAGTACAACCTCCCACTCCCTATGAGGTAAGAAACAAATATTTGGATATGGAGTATAAAGGCATTAGCGAGTATGTTAACAAGTTGAGGTCAAAGTGGGAAACTAATGGTTGCACAATCATGTGTGACGGATGGACTGGCCCGACCAGATTGTCTATCTTAAACTTCATGGTATACTCCAAGGGAAAGACAATTTTTTTGAAGTCTGTTGATGCTTCAGACTATATAAAGAACTACAAGTATATTTACAAATTATTAAGGGATGTAATCATGGAGGTGGGAGAGCATAATGTTGTCCAAGTCGTGACCGACAACGGTTCTGCATTTGTCAAAGCTGGAAAAAAGTTAATGAAGCATCATAATGTGTTTTGGACATCATGTGCAGCACATTGTATTGATCTCATGTTTGAGGCAATGGGGAAGAGAGAGAATGTTGCTACTGTCGTAAAAAGAGCTAGAACGATCACAAATTATATTTACAATCACGGTTGGTTGTTGGCAAAGATGCGTGAATTTTGCAAAGGAGAAATTATTCGTCCAGCCACCACTCGATTCGCCACCAACTATATTGCATTAGACAGCCTACTTAAGAAGAAAGCAGGGTTGAAGCAACTATTCACTAGTGACGATTGGGCCAACCACAATTTCAGTCGCTCAAATGCAGGTCGTACGGTGGAAAGTATAGTGCTTGATCAAGCTTTTTGGACTCAATCAGAACATGTGTGCCAAGTGTTTGAACCTCTTTACAAAGTTTTACGGATCGTTGACACAGAGGTGTATCCTACTATGGGGCAATATACGAGTTGATGCGTGTAGTGAGGAGGAGTTGGAAAGAAAACATGGTGCAAAGTGGGTCATAAAGATAATTAATGACCGATGGTATAAAACATTATACCACGATTTGCATGCAGCAGGTATAAATTATGTCATAATTTGTAATTCATTTCTTTAGTTGCATAAGTATTATTTCTCTTATTAGAGTATGTGTTTCTTTGAACAGCATATTATTTGAATCCTCGATACCAATACAGACCCGGTGTTGGAGATGATGGTTCCCTTATACGTGTTGTACATAATGTATACTCTAAATTAGACCCTGCATCACCAGCAGTTGGGCAATTTGGAAATGAGGTACACAATTACTTAAATTATAATAATTACTTTGTTGGATTAAACTAACACGATTTATTGAATTCAGCTAACATGGTTTAAAGATGCAAGAAGAACTTTTGGAGAACCAACATCAGTTGCTGCCCGAACAAAAATGTCTCCTAGTGAGTGTAAACATATTTCACTATCAGTTTATAATAGAATTTGTTGGAGTTATTAGGCTTATCAACATTGTTTTTCATTGTAGCTGAATGGTGGATCATGTATGGGACTGATGCACCAACTGTGAGAAAGTTAGCAATCAAAGTATTATCACAAACAGCTTCCTCATCTGTTTGTGAAAGAAATTGGAGCACATTTGCACTCATACACACAAAGCAAAGAAATAGGTTGGCTCATAGTAGGTTGGAAAAATTAGTTTATTGCTACTACAACATGAAGCTTCAAATTCGAGATAAGGAAGCAGAAATAGATCATGTCGACCGTGGTGACCCACTAGATGTGTTTGATATTGTTGCTGAGGATGATGATACAGAGGGTAACGAACTTTATCAATGGATTAGACCTCTTCATTTAGATGATGATGAAGGCAACCCAGCTCCAAGAGTTGCTGAAGAAGCACGTAATGAAGGGATAAATGTAGAAAGAGTATTAGAGGAGGAGGTGGGATCTAGCAGCGCTGACTCTTTCGAAGAACTTTTGCGCCCAAGACCAAGAAACACTGGAATTCCACCTTATTCCAATCCTACACAACCACAAGATCCTGCTGATACTAATGATAACTCTAGTACAAGATCAAGAGACTCACCTACCACCGGAGGTGGGAATGATGAAGGATATAGTGGAGCTGGAGGTAGTGGTGGAGCTGGATATTATTATGGACCACCTCCCGAATTTATGAGCCCCTTCACTAGTGAGGCAAACTTCACGCATGCAACACAGGACGAGGACCATGGCAGTAGGCGGGCAGGACCAGGAATTGGTGCCATAGGGAAGGACTATACTCGTAGACAAAGAGGCAAGGGGACTTTGTCACGTCAAGAAGATGACTCGTTATCTATAACTTCGGACTCTGTTGGAGTGGGAAGTAGTAACTATGGTCAACCATTTCCCTACCCTTCATATCCCATTCCTGTTGGGGTGGAATCGAGCAACTCATGGAAAGAATCTGAGACTCAATCTTCAAATGATTTTGCTTCTGGACAACGTCAACCAAGCTCGGATCCATATGGGTGGCATGTTAACAATTACATGCAAAACTTTTTTGGGGATTTATCATTTGATGACTACTCTTCACAATACATTCACTCTACACATAGAGATGATGAAGATAGTCAAAATTTTGAACCTCATAGGAACTCTATGTGGTACTAAGTCACTCCTGTATCTTACCATGCAATGTATAACATGTAAAATAATGTACTAATTCATTATATATAAATGATTATGGTGTGTTTAAACTTCTTTCATTAATTACTACATATTTTCTACACTCACAATGTTTGCCAGCTTGCTATATAATCAACTTAAATAAGTTAAATCCATCATGCAATGCATTTCCTTCCAATTTTTTGTGATAAACTAATAGATAATTGACTAAATAAACATCCTGCAAAGTTTCAATAAAAATTTCGAACTTTTCTTACAATTTCTGTGGTTTCCATTGGATTTTTATCGATATCGATATTATCTCGATATTTCCGTCGATATTTCCGTGTTTCCGAACTACCGATATTTCCGATATCATCGATATTTAATACCTTGGTTCGAATGGTGCAGGCGTTTTATCACTTGGGAAGGTTGTTGCAGAAGATTAATCACACCCATATTATTTTAATTCCAAAGGTGAAGGCTCCACGGCAGATGGCAAAGCTTAGGCCGATATCTTTATATAATGCCGTGTATAAGGTAATTGCTAAAATCTTGACGAGAAGACTAAAGTATGTGATGGATTGGATTATAAACTATAATCAGTCGGCTTTTGTTCCGGGGAGACAAATTCATGACAGCATATTGGTTCATGAGATTTTGCACTCTTTGAAGCAAGGGGTGGAGGGAAAGGATGGTAGAATGATGATTAAACTGGATATGGTGAAAGCTTATGATCGAGTGGAATGGTGTCTTTTGCTTGTGGTGATGAATAAGTTGGGGTTTCATCCTACTTTTTGTGGTTGGATTCGCGAATGCATTTCTATGGTGTCGTATAGTGTGATGGTGAATGGTGTTCCGTCAGTTTACTTCTGGCCGGAAAGAAGGTTGAGACATGGTGATCTTTTGTCCCTTTTTCTTTTCCTTATATGTGCAGAAGCTCTTTCAACATATATTCAAAAAAAGGAAATGGAGGGGACGATCAGTGAGGGTGCAGGTGGCACCAAGAGCAGCGGCAATTACTCACTTTTTTTCGCGGATGATTTAGTTGTTTTTTTATAAAGCGGATGAGACGGAAGCTGGGAATATGATTAAAATTTTGGAGGATTATGGTAAGGTCTCTAGTCAAATTATTAATTTGGAGAAAAGGTCTATATTTTTAGGAAGGGTTGTTTGAAGAAGGATAAAAAAATGATTGTATCAAGGATGAATATTCAGGCTCGAGACGGATTTGGTAAGTATTTGGGAACTCAGGCTGATTTTAGAGCTTCAAAGAATGCGGTGTTTGAATCTGTACGCAAGGTATTGAATGTCAAATTAATGGGTGGGCAGAGCAATTTTTGTCTTCGGCAAGGAAAAATATATTAATTAAATCAGTTCCAATGGCAATGCCAAACTATGCTATGACGTGTTTCAAGTTGCCGGTGACCACGTGCAAAGAAATGAAGTGAGTTATTGCTCAATTTTAGTGGAGGAGTCAATCAAAGATTAGGAGATGTCATTGGGTCGCATGGGATAAATTGACTGACATTAAGAAGGTTGGAGGGTTAGGTTTTCGAGATCTTATGGGGTTTAATGTAGCTATGCTTGCTAAAATTAGTCTAAGGGTGTTAAGGACGCCGGAGTCGATGCTTAGTAGGCTGTTAAAGGATAAATATTTTCCCACCACATCTTTCTTGGAGGCAAGTGGGAAAAATAGGTCGTCCTGGGGTGGAAAGGCATTCTGTGGGGGATTCAAATTTTGAACAGATTGTTACGATGGAGGGTGGGGAATTGATTAGGGTGGCAAATCCTTGGCTTCGAAAACCCCATTCATTTAAACCTGTGTTGAGGAATGGGGCTCCAAATATAAAGGTGTTCGAGTTGATGAGGGTGGATAAGCAAGGGTGGAGATTAAAAGAGGTTGCGACATTGGTGTCTTCGGACGACTTGGATTTGATTCGAACTATACTGATTAGTAGACTTAGGTGTGAGGATAAACGCATTTGGCATTATACAAAGAATGGTTTGTATTCCGTAAGGTTGGGTTACCATGTTGCGATGGATATGATGAAAAATGGTGAGCTTGGAAGAAAATGAAGTGGGATGTCGAGCACTTCTGGTACACTTGGAGGGGTTTGGAAGAGAATTTGGTTTCTTACAGTGCAACATAAGCTCCGTTTCTTTATTTGGAAGGCTTGTAGGAAGGTTTTGGTAGTTAGGCATAATCTGGAGTGTCGACGAATCAGTGTGGTGAATAAATGTGATTTGCGCGGAACAAGTGATGAAACAGAGACCCATCTTTTCTTTGATTGTAACTTTAGCCGTGCTTTTTGGTTTGGGACGTCCCTACAAATTAATATGGTGTCAATGGGGGTTAATGAGTTTTTAGAGGGATGGCAGCGGATCGTGCAGCGAATGAAGAATGAGGTGGATGCCGAGGCAATGATGCAACATGAGGTGTTTGGAATTTGGCGTATTTGGAAATGCAGGAATGAGGCAGTTTTTTAAGGGGTGTGGATTTCACCACATGTGGCTGTTGATTTATGGCAGCTGCAAATGGTAGAATTTAAGGATGCTGCGGAGGACATGGTGGCAGAGGGATGGGAAGATAGAAGGGTTAGGATGTCTGGGGTTGGGAGGTGTCTAAAGGAGAGTTTTGGGGAGGGCATGGGAATTGGGGAGGGGTAGCAGATAGGGACGGGGAATCGGGAGGGAGTGGGGTGATGGCAGAAACTGGGTTTTGGAGTGCTGAAATTGAACTGTGATGCGGCATGGAGGAAACACACGAACGAGGGAAAGGTCGGGTAGGTGCTTAGGGATTTTGCT
This sequence comes from Crataegus laevigata, assembly GCA_963580275.1. Taxonomy (NCBI): domain Eukaryota; kingdom Viridiplantae; phylum Streptophyta; class Magnoliopsida; order Rosales; family Rosaceae; genus Crataegus; species Crataegus laevigata. The sequence continues at coordinate 5,675,558 of OY756945.1, forward strand.
GGGATTCCAAAGATTGCAGGAGGGGAATGAGGGGGTGTTTTGGGGCTGCAATTATGGCGGAGGCAGAGGCAGTACGTCAAAGATTGGAGACGGTGGTGGGTAGTGATGTGGGAACTAGTTCTAGGTTGGTGGTTGAATAAGGTTCTAAGGGCTTGATTCAAATGACCAATAAGGAGATTGTGGTTGATATGATTCTCGAGATTTATCTCCAAGATATTTGGAGAATGGCAAACTTATTTCAGTCGGTGAGATTTTGCTTTACCCCTCGTCATTATAATCGTGCAGCCCATTCGATAGCAGCGTACATTGTTAAGCATAGCGGAAGATTTGGCCGGGATGAGTTAGGACCAAAGTTTTTTTTTTGAATATTCTAGCAAAAGATGCGCATGTAATGATTCGTATTTAAGCACAATAAAATTTCTATCTTTCGAAAAGAAAAAAAAAAGAAAGAAAAACCACGTGTAATTCAATGTGTATTCTAGGGGTATTCAATCAGAAATTTAAGTGATTCTCTGAAATTCAATGTGTATTCAATCGGGATTTTAAGATAGTTTATTAAAATCCTTAGAAATCCAGGTGTATTCAATTAGGATTTTAAAGAAGTTTATAGCATTCCAAGTGTATTCAATTAGAATTTGATTTTAAAGAATTTGAAAAAGTTGAAGAATTAGAGGGAATTGGAGAGATTTTGTAGTGTATTTTAAGCATTCACAAATCTCACCTCTCCCCAAGAGATTTTGATGGAATGGAATCAAAATTTTACATAGAATCTCTATAAATCAATTAAACTCTATAAAAATCCATAAATTTATAAATCCATTAAAATTTCCCAAATTCCCAATTGAATACACCCCTAAATTACAAATATATGTTGAAAACTGGATTTTAGGGAATGCTAATTGGCATCCACGTGTTTGACCAATACCATGCACATTTTATACGCAAGAAAATTAGGACAAAGTCTAGATCTGTATCCTCGGAAAGGGGTTTGTAAATATTTGGACTTGACTTTATCCTCCTAACTTATTAACCACAGAAAGATTTCATTTCATTTAAGAATACATGAATTGTCACTACAGTCTAGTAGTATTCTTCTTTACTTATAAGTGAGAGGTCTTAGATTCGATTTTCGCTAAAGACAAGTTTAAACTATATTATTACTAACCCATTGTGAGAACAAAATTCTAAACTTATAGCATGAGCAAGTGAAGTAATCTTCGCAAAACTGAAGAAAAAAAATCCTTTTAAAATTTATAGAGAGGATCGAGAGAAATGTACAAAACCATACAACTAAGTGAGAGGTAGAGAGGAGGGTAAAACACTAAAAATTTAAAAATATACAAAAAAAAAAAATCTCATTTGCTAGTCAAATGAAGGTTTGCAAATAATAGTTGATTAGATTGCTTGAAAAATAACATTAAAGTCTAGTTTAAACCTGTTTCCTATAACATTCCGTTTTGCTTGTCATGTAATAGTATGGTATAGTGATATTTCTCTTCATTTGTAAGTAAGAGATCTTAGGTTTGATTCTCGCCTAAAACGAATTTGAACCACGTTATTATTGTTAATCCAGTGTGAGGCGTAACCTATTCTCCTACCCTCTTAGTTCAATTGGTTTCGTTTATTAAAAATAATAAAAAATAAAAAAACTCTTTGCTTTGCTAAACCATAAATAAAACGACAAAACTGTTAATTTTTTCTACAAATGCAGGCTTGGGGTGCCTAAATATTATTTTACATTGTAGCCGGATGGGCTCGGAACTACCATGGTCTCTTAGGGGGTAATGGGAATCAAGAAACGGAATTGAATTCCGATTACGGATCACACCAGTGTTTACTAACGTGAGAGGAATCAAAAATCGTGTGGGACCCAGTTGAATTCTGGAATCACACTCTGGAATTTCCCGGAGTCGAATTCTCTAGCAACAGGTGGTAATTGAATTCCTTGTATTGCTGTCCTCCAGGAATCAGACTTTTCTTCCTAAATTACCCTCTCAATTCGTCTTCTGCAAATCCACCCAAATTGGGAGGTGGTAGGGGTGGTGGGAGGACATGTGAATATGGGAGGCAGTGGGAGGATCTGTGAATATGGAAGGTTGTCGGGGTTGGGGAAGAAGAGGATATGGAGGATTGGGGAGCGTGGAGGACCTGTGAGTATGATGGGTGGTGGGAAGGGTTGTGCGGGCTGGGAAAGAAGAATGCAGCAAGGATGAAACGAAGAGGCATGGGAGACTGGGGGTGGTCTGGAAGAAGGTGAAGAAAAGATGTGGGGATGAGAGGAAACGGAGAGGCATGGGAGATCGACCGGGGGTGCTCTGGAAGAAGGTGAAGGAAAGATGGGGATAAGAGGATGGGAGGAAGAAAAGATCAAGTTTGTAAAGATAAATTTAATTTTATATAAATAAACTTACTTTTCAATAATTATAGCATAAAAATCATTTATTTTCAACAAGGACAATTTAGTATTTACATTATTTGGAACAATGACATTTTAGTAATCATACTGGTTTATATTCCGATTCTGCTAAATTAGTAAACAATTTTATGGAATTCTATTCCGATTCCAGACAGTTTTAGTAAACAATTTCAACAGGAATCCGATTCTGATTCCGCCTCATTTTATTTTCTCCTCAATTCAATTCCTCCTCAATTCAATTCCTCCAAATTTGATTACGAATTAGTAAACGCGTCATTAGTGGCTCATTTCTTGAGAGTGGGAGAGTTGCAATAAACTATATAATGAGCCTGTCATAATTAATATCAAACTCAGTATTTTTAAGAGTTTAATTTAAAATATCTCACTTACAAATACAAAAAAGTATCACAGCACCATAACACTGAATGACCAAAAATTGAAATTAATTATCTATTTCCAATTGAAATATGAAATTTGGCAACAACTAAAAAAATTGAAATATAAAATATTAAGCTCCAAACGGGAATGATAACTACTAGAAGTCTAGAAGCTGCCAATTTCACTTTCGGTCTGCTTAGACTAATAGGAGATGCCAAATTTCCAAACCTTTGATTTTGATTTGTGATCATCACAACTGTCAAGCATTTATTTATTTGAAACAGTCAATTAATCTTTTTCTAACCCATTTTACAAATTAAATCTTACCATAAAACAACCCACAAATTAATACTTATTTGAAGAACTCATCTTTTATAATTCGATATTTTTATTATCTCTAGTGTACGACATACACGGATAATTGCAGATTAGATATGCGGCTAACGATTCAACAATCAAAAATCTAATCGTAAAAAATTATAATGTGTACTGGACACTGATGACAAAAGAGTACTAAAAAAACCTCCTTATAATATTTTTATTGTAGAGTGTACACATATATTTCTCAGCGCCCAAAGTCTTTTATGATCTCTTTGTGACCTATTTTAGTGAGCGACACATGTTTTTTTGACTTAATTTATTTTTAGTTTTTAACTTTTCGTTGAGAATTAAATGAATGGACACGTGTCACTCAATGAAATAGGCCACAAAGGATTTGTGTATACAAGATTTGAACTTGTTAATTCATTATATTTTTTTCCATTGAACGAATTAACCATAATAATTTAATTAAAGTGTTGCTATCCACACACATGTTTTACATTCCACATTCCCTATTAGTTTATGTTCTTTATCATCTTCAATTAATTTGATCTGATAGCAGATAATGGAAAAATATAAATAAAAAATAAAAAATAGGTATGTAAATAACGTCACACTTTAATTGAAGAACACACCGGTTGATCTCAATTTTAAGAAGGAAAAGAAAAAAAAACCATCATTTAATACAATCATAATCTTTAAAGTCGAACCGAAAACTTCCGACTTTTAATCAAATTAGTTAATTAAAAATTGGCCACATTGATTTGACAAAAGAAAAGGAAAATTAGTACATTGAACTGACTTGCAGACTTGGAAAGTGCGCAGTAGCACACACGCTTCCGCGTTCTCCCCACTCTCTCTTTCCACACTGTTTTTCTCTGTTTTTCTCGGTCGAATACTTTTTCTCTGTGTTCAGACGAAGGCTGTGCCACCACCTCTGACAAAAAAGTATGAAACTTTGCGGCACCCAAGAAAAATTAGACCACAAACATTCCGACCAGAACAAAATCTAATTGCCGGAAATGGGGTTTCTGTTCCTGCCCATGATTCGATCAGTCCCACAATTCATCAGTTTCGCCACCTTTCTTGTCTTTGTGCTTTCTTGCACCACCAGCTTCATTGCAACAGGTATATATGCTCAGGCTCGATCAACTTTTTCAAAGTTTGAATCTTTTTACTCTTTTTTACTTGGTAATTTGTAATTTCTTCAAAGTTTGAATCTTTAAATTTCTTGGCCCAACGTGTGTTATTTCTTCAATGTTTGTGAGGTTTTGGCTTTTGGGTTTTCACTTTTGCAAGTGAGGGAATGAGGTTTTATTTTTGTTTATTTTTTAATGTTTCAAAACTTTTAATCTTCTTGGTTTTAGTTTTATCTGATGTTGACGCAGATGGGATTTCAGGGTAAAATTGTATTTCGTTATGAAGTTCTTGTGTTTGGGAATGAATTCGAACTTTTTGAATTTTAACGGACGAAATTGTGGCAAACAAGGCTCTAAAATTGTTGTTTTACATAGTGTTTGATCGGTTCAAACCTTCACATTTGTTCATTGTTGTGTTTGTTTATTGCAGAAGCGTATGATCCACTCGACCCGAACGGAAATATCACCATCAAATGGGATATCTTAAGCTGGACTCCTGATGGCTATGTTGTAAGTATTATTTGAGAAGTGTTTGTTTTTGTCATTAGTTGCATAGAATGCGTAAAATGGCTGCGTTCGAAGAAATATTAAGTTAATACCGAAACATGATTATGATTTCCGAGGAATAACAAGAGCTGCTTGTCGAATTTCTTCAAGCATCGATCAGTTGCCTAACACCTGTTGAAGTTCTTCAAGCATCGATCAGTTGCCTAACACCGAACATCATCTTTATGTCATGATTCCATTTGGATTTTTGCTTGCACAAACTACATAGTGGCTTAGTTCAGTTATTTTTCGTAGTTTAATCATTTGTTCTCTTTGAATACACAGGCTGCTGTTACACTTTTTAACTTCCAAAAGTATCGGCACATTCAGGCACCGGGATGGTCACTGGGGTGGACATGGGCAAAGAAGGAGGTTATATGGAACATGGTGGGAGGACAAGCCACAGACCAAGGGGATTGTTCAAGATTCAAAACAACGCTCCCCCATTGCTGTAAGAAGACTCCTACAGTTGTTGATCTATTGCCCGGAACTCCTTACAATCAACAATACACAAATTGTTGCAAAGGAGGGGTACTCAGTTCATGGGTGCAAGATCCAGAAAAGGCTGTAGGTTCTTTTCAAATAAGCGTTGGTCAAGCAGGAACCACAAACAAGACCGTCAGACTGCCTAAAAACTTCACCCTGAACACACCCGGTCCTGGGTATACTTGTGCTCGCGCCAAAGTCGTCAAACCAACTAAATTTATCAGTCCAGATAAAAGGAGAGTCACTCAAGCTATGAGTAAGTGTTATGAATCATTTTAAACATAAATGTTTGCGCTAATAAGTTTGTCAGTCATTCTTACCCCTTGTTCGTGACAGTGACATGGAATGTGACGTGCACATATTCGCAAATACTGGCTCAGAAAACTCCTACATGTTGTGTCTCACTCTCATCGTTCTACAATGACACTATAGTGCCCTGCCCAAAATGCTCATGCGGTTGCCAGAGAAACTCAACTCATCCAGGAAGCTGTGTAGAGTGAGCTCTCTTCTGAAATCAGCTTCTCTTAACTTCTTTTAAGTTAAGCTTTTTCATTAAGACATTTATATTCTCTGTGAATATGCAGACCAGATTCCCCCTACTTGGCTTCAGTTGTCTCAGCCTCCAACAAGAATAGCTACACGCCTCTAGTTAGATGCACTGAGCACATGTGCCCAATCCGAGTTCACTGGCATGTCAAGGTAAACTACAAACAATACTGGCGAGTGAAGGTTACAATTACAAACTTCAATTACAGGATGAATTATTCCGATTGGAACATGGTTGTCCAACACCCAAACTTTGACAATCTGACCCAGATTTTCAGCTACAACTACAAGTCGATAACTCCTTATGCGACAATAAGTATGTTAATCCTGACTTCTTATTACTTTTCATACGTTCTTCAGTTCTTTGCTCACATGATTTGACGAACTTGGAAGCGTTGCATGATTTTCTAAAAGAACTGCATATGTTATTCTTCCCTTTTAACATTGAAAGTTGCAAATCTCTGATCTGGCTTTCTTTCAAACAGATGATACTGGCATGTTATGGGGAGTTAAGTTCTACAACGATATTCTGATGCAAGCTGGGCCTCTTGGTAATGTACAGTCAGAGCTGCTTTTCCGAAAGGATGAAGCAACTTTCACATTTGATAAGGGTTGGGCGTTCCCTCGAAGGATCTATTTCAATGGTGATAACTGTGTGATGCCAGCTCCAGATGCCTATCCATGGTTGCCAAATTCTGGTTGCCGGCAGTATGTCTCTCTGCTCACTCTAATCATGACTTGTCTATCGACCATTGCAGTCATGTATGCTTATGCTTAATCTGAGCTCAAAAATGTTCCGATCAATGATTTTCAAAAGGTCTAGTTTAGATAGGAATATATGGAAGCCACTCGACGTTCTGATGCGTTATGATCAGTGTTCCCAGCATGAAATTAGATGGAGTCAAATGTGCTGCTAATGTTCATTTTTTGTATTACTGTAAAAGGTAGGTTGCTTCTGGCTATTGTGTAGTATGAATGTTCATGTACCCTCTTGCTTGTAGGGTTACCAGATTATGTAGTCATGATGGTAAATCCGAAACGAGCAATAAAATCTGATCAGAGTTTTATCTGTTCGTACTGTGTACGTAATATATCAAATGATCGCGTTGTTCAATCAAATTGTGGCAGTTCTGCATTAAATTAAAGATTTCATTTGCCAATCATGTACTTATTTATATGAACAGAGAAATTCATACACCAGACTCGTTCAGTCTCTCTTCACAAGATACATACAAATAAGTTAAGTTTGCTCCTTCAAAGAATACTTGAAGTATCTGTGCTCCAATTCTCTGCAAAATATCTTCATTCCTTAGCTTCAAAATTTTAGGGCGTCGATCACGATTGTGGAAGCTACGGAACCAAATCATCAGATAGCTATAAACAAGAAAAAGAACGACGAAATCAAAGCTGAGAAGGAAAGTAGAATTTCATGGGCAGAATTGGGCAGAAACGGGTAGACGTCAGGTGGAGGCAACTGGCACTCTTCGCCATTGAAGTAAACTTTGCGAGGAAATGCCCACCCCTCCCTCAAAGTGAAGGTGTTCTTGTCCTTTTGAAGCAGCATCTCCGACTGAACGAACCCAAATTCCCCGGCTTGCACTAATCGGTCATTGAAGAATTTCAAGCCATAAAACATTCCAGTGTCATCTGCATATAACGTAGCAGTTATCTTAGCCTATGTATGACTACGAGAATATAACGTGGAAGAGGAAATCGATTTGAACTCACTTATGGAGCTGTACGCAATGAGAGGCTTGTAATCAAAGCTGAAAACTTGTGTGACGTTGTTGAAATTAGGATGCTGCATAACCAGAGTCCAATGCGTGTAGTTCATCCGATAGTTGAAGTTTGTAATCGACACCTTCACGCGCCAATACTCCTTGTAATTCAGCATCACATGCCAGTGCACTCTCACCGGACACATGTGGCGTGTGCACTGCAGTAGCGGCCGCGCATTGTCTTTCCGCTTAGCGCCATCTTCAACCACGCTGAGCATTTTGGAACCACTTCTGCAACACAATCAAAATTATGACCATGTGATTTATGTATATATGTTTGCACAGATTGTGCAATATATCGTCACTTGGTCGAGGACTTACTGGACGCAATTTCTCTTGTCCTGGCAACCACAAGAGCAAGAAGGGCAATGAACGATTGTGGAATTGTAAAAGGACGAGAGAGAGACACAACAGCTTGGGTATTTTCTGGCCCGAAGTTGTGAATATGAGCAGGTCACGTTCCATGTCACTGCACAAAATCGAATAACCGTTACGCATTTGACATGTCACATGCTAATCAAAACGAACCAATAATCTAAAAATGTTCGAAATAAATTGAATCATGTGACACGGAGGAACTTACTCAAAGCTTGAGTCCTGCGGCGTCCGGCAGGTGTCAAAAAAATTGTGGGAGGCACAATCCTCGCCCTGCCACAAGTGTACCCTGTTCCAGGGCCTAGGAGAGTGAAGTTCCTAGGAAGTCTCACTGTCCGGTTTGTAGTGCCGGCTGATCCAACACTGAGCTGGAAGGAGGAGACAGCGGTCGAGGGGTCTTGGCCCCACGCGGACAACACGCCACCCTTGCAGCAATTTGCGAATTGCTGATTGTAAGGAACACCAGGAAGCAAGTCTACAAAGGTGGGGGTTTTCTTGCAACAATGAGGTACGTTCCCTTTGAACCGGGAGCAGTCACCTTGCTCCGTGGCTTCAGCTCCCACCGCCGCCCATATCACTTCTCTTCTGGCCCATGTCCACCCTAATGTCCACCCCGGGCTCATGATGTGCCGGTACATTTGGAAGTTGTTCATAGTAACAGCCGCCTGAAACATACAATTCAATAGAGGCACAATCGATCATTGACACATTTGGTACATACCCTCTAAGTCTTTTAGAACAATCTTCTTTCATAAATGACGAAGGTGAAATTCGTACAACTAACGTCATCGATTAACTTATATGGAATACGTCAGAAATCAAGTTAACTACAGGAAAAAAAGTGATACTCACCACATAACCATCTGGTGTCCAAGACATGATATCCCACTTTACAGTTATGTTTCCATTCGGATCCAACGGATCATATGCAGCTGCATCAAATCAGAAAACATCAGATAAGTGATTATCTTTCTTTTTTCAATCCAATGCGTAGCAGTCTAAAGGAGTTAAGAGTTTTACCAGCACATGAAAAGATAGCAAGAAAGAAGAGAACTGATACAAAAATTCTCATCTCCTCGGTCCGAAACCCTAAACTTTCCGGTGATAGAGTTTGGATAGTAAGCTTAAACAATGAGCAGGAGCTTTTTAGTAGCCAATGGAAGTGTGTGTATTTAAGAAACATAGAGATCGTGCTAAGGAAAATTTCGTTAGCTTTGTAAACAGATGGATTACCTAATGGTTGTTGCATACTTAAAAGTTATAATTGCATGTTCAATTCTCTCTTAGTCTTTCTCATCTGGAGACTTCTGTTGAACTTTCCGTGTCGTAATTAACATGCTAATAATACATATAGCTAGCTAGGCATTTGACAAATTGACATATATTTGTAGTGAACACAACCTCTCAATGGTCCTCCGTTGCAGTTGAGGATTAGGTTTATAGCTCAAGTGATTAAAAAAAAAAAGGAGCTACAACCAAAATTCTAGCTTGACTCTTGATCAAAAGTATAAACTATTAACCTTGAATGTGAAGTTTTTTGTTCGGTTCTCCCTTTGTTATGTATCGTTTTTTATCAAAGAAAAAGAAATTTAGCCATGCCACAAGTGTTTTAACTGTGATTTATTTTTATACAATTTCAAGTATATTAATTTACGAAACAAGTTGTTTCTGCATGGCAAGATCGACCAAACCCTAAGAATAGTTTTAGCGTGTGTAGACTTGCTCTTGAGTAGGGACAAGAGTCCCTTTCTAATAGAAATAACGACTACTCAACTCAAGTGCTTGCAATTTAAAGGCTTGAGTTGGCATGGAAAAGGATTGATAGCTAATAAAGAATTAGTTCTTCAAAAGGCCGAATGTGTGAACATCAACTGGTTTTTATGTGTAAAAGCATAAAATTTATTGCATGGGGTCATAAAGCTTAGTTGCTAATTTATAAGCCCAGACAAAAGCGGCAAAATTTCAACCAAATGTGTTTATCAAAGGGTTTGACAGAATAACTTAAAAGGGAATTGCCAATAACTAAAGTAATTTCCAGTGATTTTTTAAGAAACAAGAAGAACATTTTTGCTTATAAATATAAGGGTGTAATAAATAGGCAAAAGTTAGAGAGATAACATTTGTTAGGGACGGGAGCGAAGTGGGTGCAAAAAATAACACTGTAACTTTAGTAACTATAACACAAAAGGATGACAGATAAAGAGAGGAGGGATACTGATATTATTTCTTTGATTTTTTCTTTCGTAGTATGTTTTGATAGCATACGGAGTGCTCTATTTATAGAGGAACTCCCGTAACAACAACCATACAAATACAATGATGACACTTAAAAGTATCAAATACTATTCCTAATTCTTTATTCTTTTGAATGAGCATTCACCCACTAATTCTACAACATTCTCCTTTGGATGCCCACATACCAACATCAGTTGCTTAGTTAAAACCTTGCTTGGAAAAACCCAGAGGAAAAAACCATAGTGAAGGAAAAAGCGTACAACTTTATTTGGATTGTTGATATAGTGTTAAGTATGCTTATGTTGCCTCCTTAAAACCTTGATAGGAAAAACCCAGTGGGAAAAATCATAGTCGAAGGAAAAAGAGTACAACATGCATGTATTATGGATGCTCCTCCTGATATGTATCTCTCCCTAATTCCCCATTCTTCAAATTTAGCTTATTGGTAAGCCAATGTAATCCGATACTCTACATTAGCTTCTGAAACGTGCACTTTGATAGAGATTTGGCGAACAAGCCTTCTGAAGCTCATGTGCACTGAAAAACTTTGGAGATATGTGTTTAGTCTTATCGCCCTTGATGAATCCTTCCTTTATTTGGGCAACACAGGCTGCATTATCTTCACATATGACAGTTGAAGTGTCTGTCTTTAAAGTTAGACCACATGAATTTTGGATGTGATGGATCATTGATCTTAGCCGAGAACATTCACGACTTCTTGAGCGCCATGAGATTATTGTATCTCTATTAGTGAACACATATCTAGTGTGTGAGCAAACTTTATGCGGGTCAGAGAGAAAACCAGCATCTGCATATCCAACAAGAATCTGGTCATTTATGGATTTCTCTAAGCAGAAGAGACCCATGTCTATTGTCCCACGAAGGTATCACAAAACATCTTTGACTCCTATCCAATGACGAATTGTTGACGCAGATCTATACCTACCTTGCTAACAAGTTAACTAAAAAAACTATATCTGATCTAGTACATTGTTCTAAATACAATAAAGCATATATTGCACTCAGATATGGTACTTCTGGACCAAGGACCATTTCATCGTCTTGTTTTGGACGAAAAGGATTTTTCTTAATGTCCAAAGAACGAACGACCATTGACATGCTAAGTGAATAAGCCTTGTCCATGCCAAATCGCTTCAGGATTTTTTCAATGTAAGCTGATTGGTGGACCAAAATTTCATTAGCACAATGCTCGATTTGCAAGCCGAGACAATATTTTGTTTTTCCAAAGTCTTTCATTTCAAACTTGCTTTTTAGTTATTCAGCAGTTTTAGCGAGCTCTTCAAGGGTTCCAACTAAGTTCATATCATCGACATATACTACTATTATAGCAAATCCAGAATTGGATTTCTTAATGAACACACAAGGGCAAATGACATTGTTGATATACCTTTTTTTAATCAAATACTCACTGAGACGATTATATCACATTAGTCCAAATTGTTTCAACCCATACAAGGATCGCCTTAATTTGATTGAGAGCATACCTTGTGGTTTGTTAGTTGTTTCAGGCAACTTAAGTCCTTCCGGGACCTTTATGTATATGTCAGTATCTAATTTTCTTTATAGATACGCAGTAATGACATCCATAAGTCGCATGTCAAGTTTTTTTGAAACCACTAAACTTTTTAAGTAACAGAACGTAATTGCTTCCATTACAGGAAAGTATGTCTCCTCATAATCAATTCCAGGTTTTTGTGAAAAAGCCTTGTGCAAAGAGTCGTGCTTTATGTCTTGCAATCTCATTTTTCTCATTGCGTTTTCTTGTGAATACTCATTTGTAACCCATGGGGTTTACATCAGGCGGAGTTTTGATAACCAGTCCAAAAACAGTTTGCCTTTTCAAGGAATTTAATTTTGCCTGGATTACATCTTTCCACTTAGGCAAATCTTGTCTCTGTTTGCATTCATCAACAGAGCGGGGCTCAATATCATCACTTTATAAGATTTCAGTGGCTACTGCAAATGCGAACATGTTGTCGATGATTATTTCATTCTGATCCCACAATTCATTAGTACATGCATAATTTATGGAGATTTCTTTGCTTTCATGTACCTCTGTCTCTTCGGGGACATGTGTCTCATCAAGGATATTTTCCTTTTTGAAAAGTACAGAATCATGAATTGTGGATTTGTCATTCATTCTCTCTTCCTGAATGATTTCATTTGGATTTAGTTGTGCCCTCGTCTTTCTCTTTCGAGGGGCTGAATTTTTTGAACCTAGGGGTCTACCACGCTTCAGGCGTGCATCAGATGATTTATTCGCTGCCACTTTATTTTGTCCAACAGGGACATCAATTCTTGCAAGTGCATTTGCAACTAGTATATGTGATTTTGTCACTTTCATAGTATCATTAAATGCATCTAGCATTTGATTAGTAATATTTTGAAGATGAGCGATCCTTTTCACTTCATTGCCACATTGAGTGCTACGTGGATCACAATGAGACAACATGGGTATAACCCATGTTAGCTTTTGTCGTTCTTCTGGAACAGTCTTTTCTCCCACTAATGATGGGAAAACTGTCTCATCAAAGTGACAATCAGCAAAACGAGTTGTAAACATATCACATGTCAAGGGTTCCATATATCTAATGATAGATGGTGAGCCAAATCCACATAAATTCACAGTCTACGCTGAGGTCCCATTTTAGTGCATTGTGGTGGTGCGATAGGCACATAAACAGCACAACCAAAAACTCATAAATGTGAAAATGTTTGGCTGATGCGCAAACATGAGTTGTACTGAGAAGTATTGGTGGTTGGCTATAGGTCTTAATTGAATCAATGATGAGCATGTAAGATGGCATATCCCCATGCAGAAACTGGCAATTTGTTTTCATGAGCAGTGTGCGAGCTATTAATTGAAGCCACTTGATAAATGCTTCTGGTAGACAATTTTGAGTATGGACATGAGGAACATGGTGTTCAACATCAATGCCCAATGTCATGTCGTAATCATCAAAGGTTTGAGACGTAAATTCACCAGCATTATCAACTCGAATTGACTTAATGGGGTAATCTGGAAATTGTGCTCGCAACTTAATTATCTGAGCAAGAAGTCTTGTAAAAGCTACATTCCGAGTAGATAAGAGACAAACATGTGACCATCGGGTAGATGCATCAACCAAAACCATAAAAATATCGAAATGGTCCACAAGATGGTTGAATAGGCCCACAAATATCCCATTGAATTCTTTGCAAAAATGATGGGGATTCAACATCAATCTTTATTTGTGATGGTCTAATTACCAACTTTCCTAGAGAACAAACCTTGCAAGGGTTATCATTTGAGATAACAATGTGTCTGCTCAATAATAGATGTTCATTAGAGTTGGTAATGATCTTACACATCATGGTGGATCCTGGGTGACCCAGACAGTTATGACAAAGCATGTAAACCTTTGAATCAATGAACTTCTGGTTCATGACAGTATGTGATTTAATTATCTTTATGTATGTATAATACAATCCACTTGACAAACCACGCAACTTCTCCAATATAGGCTTCTGGGTATCATTAGAAACAAATTTTGAGTAGCATACAACGCTCTGTATGGACAATATTATTCCATTTGGTAACATGATCTGGGTTTTTCCTGAGCCTTCAATTACATCTGATTGGCTTGATATTGTTGTTACCCTTACTTTAGTAAGCATCAAGCTTGAGAAATACTTTCGATCTCGAAGTATTGTATGTGTGGTTGCACTGTCTGCAAGATAAATATCTCTGTCATTTCTCTTGTTTTGAGAATAACCATAGTTTTTATCCATGCTTTCTGATTAAAGGGGATCATGGTTAAAAATAATTTATTCATAATAAAAGGAAATTGAAATGCCACTTTTATTGAATTGAAATGCGAGTTTTAAACTAAAAGTTCAAAAATAATAAAAGCACATCAAACATAAATTATTCAGTCGGACTTATACACTTCATTCCTTCTTTCCACAATGAAATCCGAGACATCTAGGTGGGTTGTGTTTAACTACCATGATAAGTCGCACATTGGATCAAGTATATCTATTGGTTTAGCCAGGTCGAGGAAATTGGTCTCGACACCCTTTTCTTTGAGGGATACTTGATATAGATCCACCAGATGTTTCGGGGTACGACAGGTACGCGCCCAGTGCCCATTGCCACCAGACCTATGACAAGCTTTTTCAGAGTTTTCAGAAGCATTGTTCATATGAGCTTTGCCTTTGTGGAAATTTATATTTTTGAAGCTCGGGCTTGAATTATGCCTTGAAACCTGATTGTGAAACTGGATGTCATGATTCTTGCACATTTCCTGTCCCATCGGTTTCGCTTGTGGCCACGTCCTTGTTATGATTACTCCCACCAGAGGATATGGCGTTCACTTCGAGGGAAGCAACATTCACTTCTGTGAATGGTGCAGATCCAGTAGGTCGGGACTGATGATTTCTCATTAGGAGCTCATTATTTTGTTTAGCTGCCAGGAGCACAGATATCAGATGGTTGTATTCAATGAAGCCTCGCTCTTTATACTGTTGTTGCAGAAGCACGTTGGAGGCATGAAAGGTGCTGAAAGTCTTTTCCAGCATATCTTCCTCAATAATGGTTTCCCAACAAAGCTTCATCTGGGAGCTAATTCTGAACATTGCAGAATTGTACTCAGTCACTGACTTGAAATCCTGGCTCTTTAGGTGAGTCCACTCATAACGAGCCCTTGGAAGAATCACTATTTTCTTATGATTGTATCTGTTTCTCAATGTCTTCCAGAGAGCTAATGGATCTTCAACCATTAGGTACTCGCTTTTTAGTCCTTCGTCAAGGCGGCGATGAATAAAGATCATGGCTTTCACCCGATCTTGAGAGGATGCACTGTTTTCTTCCCTAATGGTTTCTCCAAGATTTCTTGCCTCCAGATGGATCTTGATATCCACTACCCAGATAAGGTAGTTCTTCCCAGTAATGTCCAGGGCAACAAAATCAATATTTATCAAGTTCACCATTTTCTTTTCTGAAAGAAAAATGAGATGTTTAAGAACTTATAATAATATATATTCCTGAAGGAATATAGTGTTAAAACTTCTTATTCTTACAAATTTTTCATTTTGATCTTCAGGCCAAAATGATAAGCATTCAAAACTTCAGGCTTGAGATTTACATGATTAATGAGAAGGGCAATTGTACCGCACCATTCTTATTGAAACAAGTATAGGATGAGCGATTATACCGCATCACCTAAAATTGTAGTAAAATTAAATCTGCAGGAAAATTTGAATATGCAGAGCAAGGTGGGCGAATACCGCATCACCAAAATTGCAATAAAATTAAATATGTAGCTCAAGATGGGCGATTGTACCGCACCATCTTTGATTGTAGTAAAATTAACATAAATAAACACTGGATTAGTAATCAGGAACTACACCAAACAAGAAATTAAAGATATAAATAATTGTTAAATTGAGAACAAGAAACAGGCATGGTGCTAGCAGTTCTTTGTAAGGGTACATCATGCAGGTGAGGCAAAAGAAGAAGAAGAACAGAAAAATCCTTGGAGGAAGCTTTTTGTTTTTCTCGGTGAAGGGAGATGGGAACTAGTTAAGATTAGAGAGTCGTGCTAATAACGTGTTATAAATAGGCAAAAGTTAAAGAGATAGCCTTTACTAGGGACATGAGCGAAGCGTGTGTAAAATATCACACTGTAACTTTAGTAGCTATAACACAAAAGAATGGCAGATAAAGAGATGATGGATACTGATATTATTTCTTTGATTTTTTCTTTCGTAGTATGTTTTGATAGCATACAAAGTGCTCTATTTATAGAGCAACTCCGATAACAACAACTATACAAATACAATGATGACAGTTTTGAAAGTATCAAATATTATTCCTTAGTTTTTATTCCTTTGAGTGGGCATTCATCCACTAATTCTACAAAAGGGAACATTTTTTATCATAAACGTTTTAATTAGAAGCAAGGCAGAGGTGTTCTTATTGTTATATGTGCATGTGAAAAGACAAGAGAAAGATAATGAATTAGGCGAATCGAATTACACAAAAAGTTTAGCCGTCACACTATAATAATAGCCTTAATCTCTGAACGTGCACAAGATGGTTAGACAAAATCAAGACCTGGATTAGCCATTTTATCTAATCAAACCATTCAAGTATTCAAAAGGAGTCTATTTCATATTTTGGATTTATCAGATAAATTGGTTTGATTGCCGTGGAACATTCTGGCGATAAGGTCAAAGTCTAAAATTGTCAACGCAGAATGCAAAATGCTATTTCCTATTGGGTCGTTTAAGAAAATCCAGAGGCCAAGCCGCTGGTTTAAGGTGGTCAAAAGTTGGTTGCTGCCCACAGCAAGTAGCTCATAATTTTCAATTCTACCATATGTGCCAATCCACGTAACACTATATATACTTGGCCCATAGAAATCCAAACGCAACAGTAAAAAGCAAGCAGCAGAAAGAAAGCAAAGCAAATTACTTTCCTCTCACAAATCTTGTCAGAGAAAATCGAAGTACTAAGAGAAGGAGAATTTCTGGAATTCAGAGATGGGTCGTTGGGTTAGGCCTGAGGTGAGCAAGCATTGGATTTTATTAATTTGGTTACTTTTTTCAACCAGTTATCAGTTAGGCTAGTCGATTGCGACAACATAATAAAGTTATCAAATTAATTTGGTTACTTTTTATGTCTCGAATCTCTTCGTTTTTGTCTGTTGAAGTGAAGAAAAAGATGGCACGAAAATACTTTCTGAAGGTCAATTAGTTTTCTCAAGAAAACAATCCAATTGAGCAAATAATTAATCCCAATTTTTATGTGACATATCTCTAGGTGTACCCGTTAATGGCTGCGATGACATTCGTGACAAGCTTGTGCGCATTTCAGCTTACCAGGAACATGTTCCTCAACCCTGAAGTCAGGTAAAAATTTATATATATGTATAGGTCATTTAACAAAAGGGATTCTTTTTTCTTTTCTTTTTTAAATAGAGACACCATCTTGACCGTTAGATTAGTTTTAATGAAATTGTGTAATTGAGATTAAATCATAAGCCACACAATTTCATTAAAGTCAAATCCAACAAACAAGAGGGATTCCTATTTTTCTAAAAAAATGGAGACACCTCTTAACTGTTGGATTTGACTTTAATGAAATTGTACGGTCTAAATATGTATGTATATTAAAGGTTTAAGTTTATAAATGTGTTAATTAGTTAATTTATTTGCAGAATCAACAAAGCTCACCGTCGAATGGCGGTGCTTGAAAACGAAGAAGAGGGAGAGAAGTACGCCGAGCACGGCCTCCGGAAGTTCCTCCGCACACGGCCACCGGAGATCATGCCTACCATCAACCACTTCTTCTCTCAAGAAAAATGATATCAGACGTGTTCGTGAAAGTTTACTTGTGAGCGCAGGGGGGGTTTATTTTTTAAGAGTTTTATAGCCACTTGTTCGTGTCAGTTTATACTATTTTGCTTTGGGCCAGTTTTTTTTATCATGTTTTGTGAAATTCCACAGCAGTCATTCATGTTTCCCCATTTTATATAAACAATAACTTAATGATGAGCCTGTCATTTTGATACTTGAAAAACATCGTATTAAAACAATCAATCGTTTTATTTTTTTGGTGATAGTTCAGTACATAATCAAAATATATATTTCAAGAGCTATTTTACACCTTTTAAGTCATGGTTTGGTGCTGAGATAATTCTAAAAAAAAAAGAGGTATAAATAAACATTCAACTTCAACTTTTTTTTCACAGTTTTTTGTGAAAAAAAAGCCAAAAACACAAAGCTGCAAAACCCAGCTTTAAAAAATGATTTTTTTTTCACATCTGTTTTACATAAAAGTTAATCAAACACTATCATACTAATTTTTTCTTCAAAAACACTTTTACAAAAAAGTTTACCAAACACTCTGCTGATTTCACAGCTGCTTATTTTTACCGCACAGCAGAAACAGTTTTTTTCTCAAAGCACAGCAATACCAAACCATCCCTAAGTTTGGTGTGATTTTCTAAATAAGTCATGAAATTTTAATTTTCTCATACATCATAGGTGTTGAAATTGTTTTAATATGCGTCTTCGGTTTGATTAATTGTCTTATTCGTTGAATTGATTATCTGGTGAATTTGAGACCTTTGTATAGTCTAACATGTAAGACACATTTGCACCATATTAACAAAAAAAATTAATTTAATGGATGATTAGATGTTCAAAGAAACAAGAAGTATAAATGAATAAAAAAATTAAACTTCATGATGCAAAAAATAAAAAATAAAAAATAAAACCTCATCATGACGCATTTTCAAATTGTCTGAAATCCGAAGAGTGTAAAATGTAGTGAGGCCAATTATGGAGAAACCATTTTAATACGCAGGCAATGAACTTCAAACATTTCCAAACACGAGAATCGTTGGCAAAAATGAAAATGAAAAATATTAGGACAAATGATATTGGGAAATACATGCCAAACTCTTTGGGCCTGTTGGATCATAGGAACAAAACAATTTGTTGTTGAGGATCGGCCCATGTGAGACCGTGAATATGTTTTTATTTATTTATTTTAAGAATAAAACTTTGAATTTTTTTATTTTTGATGCAATAATATATTTACACTAAAGAGTAGATGAATAGATTGTTATCGAATTAGTCATTTACGATCAAACTTACGAATTCTCACTTAAAAATAAAGAAAAATACCATTATACATAATATATTAAGTAGCATTAAAATGAGATTGAGAATGAGAAATTACTTTCTTTTCTGTTTCAATTTTATCCCTAACAAGAAATAAAAATAAAAATTTATTTATAAATCTAATATTTACATTCCTCTTTCTCCTGAATTTCTTTCCACGTATCAAAAGCACAATGTTCGTGACAAAAAGAGATAGGAGAGTCTTAATGGTTTTCTAGCCATTAGATTAAATAAATCAAATTGATACAACGAACATAATTTTGTGTCGCTCCACCTGAAACAAATTGAAACAATGACCATGAAACAACACGTGAATTAAATGTTGCTCCACAAATTCCTTCCACATACGTATTTAACCTTTTGGTTCTTCGGGGCATAAATGAAATTAGATTGGATATCTCTGTATTCAAGCCTCAAGAAAGGAATGAAAAACTTTTGTCCCTTTTGAAGATAAAATTAAAAAAAAAAAAGAATTATTCATTAGGGAAATTTGTCCCTTCCAACTATCTGAAATGATAAAGATTAGACGGAATAAATTTTATTCACGTGTAATAAGCTCAAAATGAAAAATCATTTACTCCTTCTTAACGCTTAATTTGTTGTGAAAAATTATTGTATGATAGAGACTGAACTAACTTAATTTTTTTTGTTGATAACGTTTTGAGCTATTGCTCCTTTAACGTTAACTTTATGTGTTAACAAGTCAATCAATTAGTTAATTGGTGTGTACCAATCATAGTTAAGTGCTTGAACTTTATATGCAAGTGTGGGCAGCTACTCTCCCTTAGACCAATGTAGATCCTCCCCTTCCCTAAAGTACTAATTTCGTTGAAGTTTTGATAAAGATAAAATCGTTATTCTTAAACTATAACAATCATTAAACTAAAACGCAAAAATTGCATAAATCAAAACTACATGGACAAAGTGAAAATCATAAATTGACCCCTTAAATACATTAGTCAAAAGACTCTCTGACATTGGTCAATGAGATCAAAGTTATGAGATTTAAGATCAATAGGAGTGATCCTTAATTTTGTCCACTATCTATTATTTTGATACTTTTGTGAAAGTTTCTGTTAAATAAGAACCAAAATGACAAAAATACTCTCAATTTAATAAACAATAGGCGAAAATAATTTAACAAAAATTGAAGGTATTTTTGCCATGTTATCTCTTATTTAATGGAGTTTTTTCACGAAATAACCAAAATAATTAATGGTGTACAAATTAATGAATCACTTTTATCGATTTCAATTCTTAAAGACCAAAGGAAAGAGTTATCCCAATCTTAGAGGCCATTTTGGCTAAAAAGCTTATTCTAAAATGGGAGAGATTTTTTAGTGTACTAGGAACACGGGGGTGGTACGCAACATATTATTATAAAATTGGAGGAAAGTTTTTTTTTTTAAGTGTCCCTCTAAGGGTATAGTGACATATAGATAGTGTCTGCTCTGTATCTTGGGCACACTGAAATGGATTTGTATATTATATATAAGTTGAACATATATGGGAATATGGTCAATGCCGATGGATATACTCTCATGGAATTTTTTTTTTTTCTTTATCCTAATTGTTCATAGTAGCATTCAAGTAAATAATTCTATTTCTTGTTTCTTTCTCATCAGTGCTTAGCCACCAGTCAATCTTTTTCACTTGAAGGTCCAAGGTTAATGAAAGTTCCGTTACGTTGCGAGTGATTTAACCTTTTCCTCTACGTCTCCATCCATGTCGTGAATGAATGTGATTGGTTTCGTTTGGGTTTAGCATTTATATCCGTATCCATAAGAACTCCTCGTCAGTTTAATTTGCGTCCAAAAGTTCTGCAGACTTCGTTTTCTCAGCCGAAACTGAGAAACCCAAGTTTGGTCGTCAAAACCCAACAACCACAATTTCCCTTCATCTTTTTTGCGTTGCAATATGAAGACTCGGCAGAACTTCGTTTTGTTAGTCACGGTTGTCGCAGCGGTTTTTAGCGTCGCCAAAGGTTGCTCCAACGGACAGTGCAAGGTTCGTGCCTCTTTTTTCATGTCTCTGTATCTAATTTATGATTTTTTGTGATGGGAAAAGAAAGAGTGATATTTGTTTTGCTTTCAAATGTGTAGCTTTTGGACGAATGCTCGATGGATGCCGATTGTGAGGCCGGGCTTTACTGCGGATGTTGCCCACAAGGCTTCTCAGGCTCTAGATGTATAAGATCAGCCATTACAGATCAATTCAAGCTATTGGTGCGTGACCTACCTACCCCTCTCCCTCTAGAAATTTTGAAAAACTTAACGTTTCTTGTAACACGTTCAAGATTTTGATTCGTCCATTTTTTTAAGATTTAGAAATTTTAGAAATAAAACAACTCGAGACCGCTTTGGTACTCGAACTCCCATTGAGTATAATCGACGCCCTCGAGTAGTTAAAATTCTAAAAATGGAGAATATTTTGAGATAAAAAGCTTGAACATCAATATTTCGCCTCTCTCTCTTACACATACATAGAGACACGGACAGGCGCATATGTTGTGAAGCTTCCAACTTTACATGAACTTACCGTGGAGAGGAAAAAGGGCAGATTATTTTGTTGGGGGGGGGGGGGGGGGGGGTGGGGTCCACAACGAACCGAAGTTTAGAGTTTTCTATGCCCTTGATTGGCCTTTAGGAGAGTGGTTTGGGCCTGGATATGTGGGCCCATTGAGGCCCAATACTGGCTGAAGACTTTGCTTGCTCATCTATGTCAATTTGGGGTAAAAGATTAGTTGTGTTTTTTTTATTATCACAGAACAATTCTCTACCTTTCAACAAGTATGCTTTTTTGACAACCCACAATGCTTTTGCAATTGAGGGAGAGCCATCTCACACTGGCGTTCCTCGTGCTACCTTCAACAATCAAGAAGATACTGTTACTCAACAACTGAATGTATGGCATCCTTCAATCATATACGCGCATTCCTTTTGCCTTTTCAATTTTGTTCGGAAGTTGTTATTAGCACTCTGGAATAGGTCATCATGCACTCGTCAAAGTGCAATTTCTCCCTTATGTTGTTTTGAAAGAGGAGTGTGTGATGACTTGTTTAGAGTGCTAACATGTAGGGTTTAGTCATATATCTCAATTAATCCTTGACATTTTGCAGAATGGGGTTCGAGCCTTGATGCTCGATACGTATGATTTTAAGGGCGATGTGTGGTTGTGCCATTCTTTTAATGGACAATGCTATGACTTTACTGCATTTGTAAGCAATACCATCTGCCCAACGTCATTTCTTCTTGTATATATATTCTTTGGGATTAAGAAATTTGCACACAAAATGTATTTGCCTTCCCAAATATATAGGAACCAGCTATAGATACACTGAAGGAAGTTGAAGCATTTTTATCAGCCAACCCATCAGAAATTGTGACATTGATATTGGAGGACTATGTGGAAGCTCCAAATGGATTGACAAACGTCTTCAACGCTTCCGGGTTGAAGAACTATTGGTTTCCGCTGACAAGCATGCCCAAAAATGGCCAGGACTGGCCGCTAGTTAGTGACATGGTTGCCAATAACCAAAGGCTACTTGTGTTTACTTCAAAAAGTGCCAAGGAACAATCCGAAGGAATCGCCTACCAGTGGAACTACATGGTTGAAAACCAATGTAAGAAGCAACAACCCAACTACATTTCTTTTTCTAATATTATCATATCATTTTCCGTCTATTACTAAATTGTCTGGAGCTGGATCCATATCGACAATCATATGGCATTACCTACTATTGGTAACATTGTCTGCATTATTGATAAACTATCGATACTATGAGTGCACAATTGTCGATATGAATCCCGCTACCCTTGAAAGGGGCATGTATGTATGAATGTCTTACCTTACAACACCAAACTTTGCAGATGGGAATGATGGAATGAAGGAAGGAAGTTGTTCAAATAGAGGAGAATCATCACCTCTTGATGACAAAACTAAATCTTTGGTTTTGGTGAATTATTTTGCTTCTATTCCCTTTAAGCTAGAAAGTTGCGAAAATAACTCTGGGAATCTGATTAACATGCTTTACACTTGTCATGGTGCTGCTGCCAACCGATGGGCTAACTTTGTTGCTGTTGATTTTTACAAGGTATGCCCTTTCTTCCCCTGCTTAATAACCACTGAAAAATCAAATTTAATGTACACTAAAAATAATCAAATTTAATTTCTGTAACTTTTGAAATTTTATTTATTTATACATGCTTGGTTTGTGATGCAGAGGAGTGAAGGGGGAGGATCGTTTCAAGCTTTGGACAATCTCAATGGGGAGCTCTTGTGTGGATGTAACGATGTACATGCATGTGTGGTAAGCTAAGAAATTTTGGTTCGAACTCCAAAATAATTTTTGTATTTTGTAGCATAGTATCTTCACAAAAATATATATTGTTTTTTTATAAACCATTTATTTGCTTGATTGCAGCCAGGATCACCTCCAGGGTCTTGCCAGCCATAGAAGACACAATACAAATTCATAATGAAGCTTAAATCATTAAGAGAACTGTTGAATTTCGATGAATCGGCATGGTTTGTAATTGATTTATTTTTAGGATATATATAAAATCGTCGTCGCTTAAAAACTAGCAGTTTAACCTGTCAATCTCGTGAGTCTCGATAACTCCATTTTCTCCCGCAAACTGTTTGCGCTAATGAATTAGTCCGATAAAAATAAAATCTAACCACTTGTCCAATTTGAGCACCTCTACAAGATAGACTTGATGTTATAAAAACATGGTCATAAACGGTGTATGTCATATAGCTAAGCATCGGTGCATTGCCCTTAAGGTTGCACGATCCAAGTGGATCGGATAAGGTGGCTTCTCCGCACTCTAAAAATGTTGGCAACTCCAGAGCAACATTACTCATTTTTTAATGATATGGCATAATACCAAATCTAGATTTTTTGTAATACAACAATATATATATATATATATATAATAGGGATTTGTTAATAAAAATAAGGGTTAATCTCAGTTTATTATCATGAAGTTTCTTAGTTTTTAACATTTTATTTGGTACAAGAAGTTTTTTTCATTCCAGAGTGGTACCTAAAATCATAATTTTAGGACACTTTCATACATCTATTAAGGTTACTGTTAAATCAGCTGTTAACGGCTGATGTGGCGCATGCGTGAACAATAACTGGGCATCACGTGGATATTAAAAAAAATTAATTTTAAAAAGTTATTTTTAAAAAAAAAATATGGATCATCAACTACCTCAATCCCGACCCTCCGACCCTCCCCCACTTATCTCTTCTGAACCCACCTTCAGTTCAACCTTCCCGTCGTCATCAATCTCCACCTCCTGTTTCAAAGTGTTTAACCACCTATAAATTTCCAAACTATTAAAATTACCAATCTTTTCCATTATTATTAATTAAATTATTAATCTTGATTATAATCACTTCAATTCCATTCATAAATTCAAGCTGTAGAACAAAAAATAATTCCAAAAATTCTAGAGGTGACACGTGCACTTTTATTCAAGAAGGACAAAATTGCCCTCAGTAAATGGGCAGACTTCTCTGATGCTCCCACGCGCAGCTCACATCTCAGCAGCTGAACACAATTGTCCACAGCTCACCTGCCATTGGAAAAGAATTAAAGATAAGGATTAATTACCCAAATTCTATCTTTAATACATTCCTATTTGAAGAATACTCCAATCAAGTAAGTAATCCTAATTTATTTAAATTAGGATAATTACATCATTATCTTTATATATTATTTCCTATTTAATATCTTGAGAATAATTAGATAATATCTCTCCATTAAATCTATATGGCCAGCTCTAGCCCTATAAATACCCCAGATACTACCAAATTTGGAGAGATTTTGCAACCCTAAAAAAAACCTAAACATTTTATTCTCACAAAGAAACTAACTTAGGCATTGGAGATCCATTGACCTAACCCCTCCCCACCACCTCGTGGGCACGTGAGGCTTAGGTCTCTGATCAAAGGTGCTGATTATTTTGCAGTTGCATTTTTGTCAAGACTGAAGACGGCGAAAATTTGCATCGATACAAGCCATTCATTCCCTTATCCATTAAAACTTCACAATCCACATACAAGAAAACCAATTACACAAAATTCAACTCAATTTTCCACAATCAGGTTCAAAACCACACACATACACACACAAAGAGCTGATGAACAGTGAAGGGGAGTGAAGGAAATGCAAGAGATTTGACCTCTAAAAATCTACAAACTTGATCTTACCAGTGGAAATCATGGATAAGATGAACAGACTGGATCTGATTTTAGAGCAACAGAGAGCTTTAATCCTAATTTTCCTAGGTAAAATCACGGAGATGATGAAATGGGAGAGAGAACTCTAATCCTAATTGATTTCAGAGCAAGAAAAATGCGGCGGCGGCGGCCAAGAGAGGTGGGAAGGTGGCGGTGTCAGCTACAGTTGCTTTGTTAAGGGCAGCTACGCTAAAGGACAGACCAGATAAGCTAGCCAATGGAGTCGATTCGTTGTATATCTCGGATATAAACTGCACTGGCGTGCTCTACTTGCATCCACTTTCTAGTTAAAAAAATTAGGGATTGGGAAAATTAAGGTTTGGGAGGAAAGCTCAGAGGTGGTTTGCCAGAGATAAGAGGAGAGAGTGGAGTCAAAAAGGAAAGAGGAAGGGTGGATGTACGGGAAGTCGAAGAGAATATGAGGGTTGGGTGGGTGCAGAGGAGATAAGCAAGGGAGGAGAAAGGAATGAGAGTTAGGGTGTCGGGGCCCGGGGGAGAGGAGGAGACAACCCATTTTTTTATTTTTTATTTTTATTTTTAATATCCATGTGTTGTAGGTATGCCCTGAAAGTCAATCTTTGGAAGAAACATTTCAGGACATTGTATGTATGTATAGATAACTCTAAATACAGCAAAAGGTAAAGTCACTCATTAGGACTATCTTAATAAATGATATAAGTCCAAAATAGTGAATCCATCGACAATGGATCGATGGAAGAAGTAATTTAATGATGTTAGACTACAAAGACCTTCTTCACATAACCATAATGTTCAAAAGGTTCATGGTCGTAGGATTGTCAAAGGGATACTGACAATACATAGACTAGTACATACTAGGTCCCCTTCAAATGGGAATGATGGAAAGTCTCATGCCATTCGTGTAGTGACGCTAAGACAAGTATGTAGGTGCTCATTAAGGGAATGAGTTCACTGAACACAATCGAAAGAGAACACTTGCATGGAGGTCTACTCACATGTCAAGCAAGTAACTCTACTGGTTGGAATATGTAAGTAATCCTTTGACCTGAGACATCATAGTTGTCTTGAGGATATGTTGCTGATCATTTGATAATGAGACATGATCACATCACATCTTGGATGTGTTCTATGCATTGTTGGGGTCAGTGATTTATTCTCAGAGGCATGTGAATGATCAACAAGGGATCTCTAATCCTTGTTACGAAAGGAAGAATACTCTAAGATATGATTGGGAAATCTTTGGCCGAAGTATCGAGTGTAATGAGGGAAAGCGTTCATATACGACTCAATTGAATCATATAACTAAGTATAATCACATTAGGGGTTTGACATTAAGTATCCATACCCTAGTAATGTGCTTATGAGTATTGTATTAGAGAAGGATCGAATTACATTGTAATTCCAACTGAATAGGTTCTTCGACAAAATTCTACATTAGCTTAGGTAGTAATGATATATGGTTAGATGTCACTCATGGCTTGTGGGTTCTTCTAGATGATTAAATATGTAATCATCGAAGAAGGAGTAGAATTACAAGTAAGTTTTAATCCACTAAGTGATTGGTTAAATACTAATCAATTGGATTGATTCCAATCACCCCACTGCCTTGCTAATTGGAACCTAAAACGATTGTACACCGATACACTCTTGTGGTGAGAAAAATAAAGGATGATGGAGTTAATTAATTGGATTAATTAAGTGTTATGATTAATTAGAAAGTCTAAAGAAATCATAGAAGCGATAAAAGATCGTTTCGGGCTTAAAGAAAAGTTCGGGTTCATTCAGGCCTATTAGGCCCAAACCCATTTGGCTTTTATTCAAGCATAGGATGACTTAAAATAATAAAAGCCCAAAGCCCAAACAAAACACATAGAGGCCGGCCAAGGGTAAGAGAAAGGAGAGAGAAATGTCAAAATGTTGACTAGCTTCTTTTACATTTATAAAGGAAGTTTAATGAAAAAGTTTCATTAGGGTTTTGTGTGTTCTTTTCAACAAAAGAGAAAAACAACATCTCTCTCTCTCTAAACACATAGGGCCGGCCACCAATGGGAGGGATTGCTAATCCTCTCTCCTCCTTTTGGTTAATCCAACATCCATCTCACTGCACTAGTGGGTGTGGATCTTTAGAGGTCTTCTACTTTGGAGACTAAAGGAGAATCAAATGAGCTCTAAATCTATCAAGGTGGAGGAAGCAAGAAGGGAGGCTAAACTCAAGGAGTTCCAAGAACAAAGAGCTTCGAGGTGGTCCATCCTTGGTCTAAAGTCTAGATCAAGAGGTATAAAACTCAACCTTCACTTTGTTCTTCAATATTTTGTTTGATGCATCAACTATGAACATATGCTTCTTGAAGGGGATTTGCATGACTATAGCTTTGATAATATGTGATAATATGCTTCCGTTGCTTATGTATATAAATTTTGAATTGTATATGCATGCTAGTCACTAGAAATCCCACATAAATCTCATTATTTCCCTTCACCATGTGGCATCCAGTCATTGCCCACGTGGTGTAACATCCCACATCTCCCAAGGGAGAGGATCATGTAAGCCTTATATGTATATTCTCATCTCTACCTAGCACAAGGCCTTTTAAAAGCTCACTGGCTTCATGTTCCGTAGGAACTTCGAAGTTAAGCGAGTTCGCGCGAGAGCATCCCAGGATAGGTGACCCACTGGGAAGTTCTTGTGTGAGTTCCTAGAAACAAAACAGTGAGAGCGTGCTTGGGGCCCAAAGTGGACAATATCGTGTTATGGTGGAGTTGAGCCCGGGTTGTGGTGGTGGCCCGGGTCGAGATGTGACAATTTGGTATCAGTGCCACTCCCTGGCCGGAAGTGTGCTGACGAGGATGCCGGGCCCCTAAATGGGGTGTATTGTAACATCCCACATTGCCCAGGGGAGAGCATCATGTAAGCCTTATATCTACATTCACACCTCCAATTAGCACGAGGCCTTTTGGGTGCTCACTAGCTTCGGGTTCCATAGGAACTCTGAAGTTAAGCAAGTTCACGCGAAAGCAATCCTAGGATGTGACAATTTATTGTAACATCCCACATCGCTCAGGGGAGAGAATCTTGTAAGCCTTATATGTACATTCTCACCTCTAATTAGCACGCGGCCTTTTAGGAGCTCACTGGTTTCGGGTTTCATAGGAACTTCGAAGTTAAGCAAGTTCGCGTGAAAGCAATCCCAGGATGGGTGACCCACTGGGAAGTTCTCGTGTGAGTTCCCAGAAACAAAACTGTAAGGGTGTGGTGGGGGCCCAAAGCGGACAATATCGTGCTATGGCGGAGTCGAGCTCGGGAAGTGATCAAGCCCAAACGGAGATGTGACAATTTATTGTAACATCCCACATCGTTCAGAGGAGAGGATCTTGTAAACCTTATATGTGCATTCTCACCTTTAATTAGCACGAGGCCTTTTGGGAGCTTACTGGCTTCGGGTTTCATAGGAACTTCGAAGTTAAGCAAGTTTGCGCGGGAGCAATTTCAGGATGGGTGACCCACTGGGAAGTTCTCGTGTGAGTTCCCATAAGCAAAACCGTGAGGGTGTGGTGGGGGCCCAAAGCGAACAATATCGTGCTATGACAGAGTCGAGCTCGGGAACTGGTCGAGCCCAGGCTGTGATGTGACAATTTGGTATCAGAGCCACTCCCTAGCTGGAAGTGTGCCGATGAGAACGTCGGGCTCCTAAGGAGGGTGGATTGTAACATCCCACATCGCTCAGGTGAGAGGATCCTGTAAGCCTTATATGTATATTCCTATCTCTACCTAGCACGAGGCTTTTTGGGAGCTCAATGGCTTTGGATTCCGTAGGAACTCCGAAGTTAAGCGAGTTTGCACGAGAGTAATCCCATGATGGGTGACCCACTGGGAAGTTCTCGTGTGAGTTCCAAAAAAAAAATTGTGAGGGCATCTCGGGGCCCAAAGCGGACAATATCGTGCTACGGTGGAGTTGAGCCCGGGTTGTCGTGGGGGCCCGGGTCGGGATGTGACACGTGGGGCGCCATGTTAGCAGTTAAAGACTGCTTTAACCACCTTAACAGATATATGAAAGTGTCCCAAAATTATGAAATTGGGTACTACTATGGGATAAAAAAAATAAAATAAAAACATGATGTACTAAATGTTGAAAACAAAAAAATTTCAGAATAGTAAATTGAGATTAATCCTAAAAACAATATGGACGTTCACAAACAATAGTATTATATAAGAAAATTGGTTTCTAAACCAACAATCATTCTTCAAGTTGATAAAATATTGCTTTGAAATGTTTTTAAAATGACTGAAAACGTTTTCAGCTATTTTAAACAAATATAAACGAGCCCATAATCATAGTACTTATTATTAGAATTATTTTACTTTTAATTTTGTTTTATTTGTTTATGCTCCATGAGATCGAACTAAAAGCTCAGAATTTGGGCTTTAATTATGTTCTATATTAAACACAACGTATAATGTATTGTATTCCAAGCTGTCTTGTGCAAACAATGGGCTACATTGATGGAAAGTGAATATTTGATAATACAAGGAATAACCCTTAATTCATTTTCTCTTTCTCTTGTTTTTACGACGATTTCGGAGAATAAGAATCAAACACCTCAATAAGTACACAAATAACTATAACGGGCAGTTGAATAATTAATTACTAACAAAGTTTTATGTTTTCGAATTTCCTTCTTTCATTATTTATGTCTTTTGTTTGACATACATTAGGAGTATATTGATCGATTTAATTGATGTCTCGATGCTAATTACAAGCTAAAATTGAAGTTAAATCTTTTTTTTTGTCAATAAAACCAAAGCAAACTTAATTACACATCGAAGTGGATGTCATCTTCACTGGATCACTAGGGTCCTAGCAGGGGCAATATTTCCAAATAGCAACAAATTGAATAATCTAACCTTAGGCCATTTCCAAAGTAAATGTCAAATTCGCCAACCAATACTAAAAGACATCAAACTGTTCTCCAAGGAAGTTGTAATATATGAAGTGGCCAACAGTGGAGCTAGAAATTTTTTACCGGGTGGGCTAGCTTAAAAATTTAAATCTTTATAAATAAAAAAATTTGATACCTTATTTTTTATAGTGTCAACTAGCTTAAAAAAATTCACAAGGTGAGCCAAAAAAAATTTGTAATTAAACAAATATGTGTTAAAATTAAACAAATCCAAACTTGTACATCTACAAGAAGCGATGAGAAAAATAATGTAAGAAAAAGAGATGGCTTGCAAACTGTATTATATAATTATATATAGTTAAACCTAGAAAATTCGAATTAGTGACTAAATATTTTGTGGGCTACATTCGAAAATCAATCAAAATTACATGTAAAATTTTATTTTTCACCGCAAGCTACCTGGGCTACAGCCCATGGCAGCCCTTAACGTGGCTCCGCCAGTGGAAGTGGCAGCTGAGTCATTTGACTCTTTACTTTCTAGCTGTATTTTTTTTTTCCACAATAAACAAAGATGGAGTTCAAAATTTCAAATGCCTTTAATTTAAAATTTTACTTTATGGATCCCGTTGACAACAATAAGATGAAAACTAAAATCAATTTTACTTTTTTTAATAGTTAATATAACTATGGAATGAAGAAAGTTGATATCCCACTGTAAAATTAATTGGCAATCTAAAGAGTAGCCCAACCTGTTATAAGCTCATGCAAGGTCCATTTTCTCATCAATGAGGGATTCATTCTCAACATGCTCGCTCACGGACAACACAATGGGATGATGGATCACGTGTGACCGTTTGGCTTACACGTGAGATAACTTGTTCTGATACCACGAAGAAAGTTGAGGTTTCACCATAAAACCAATTTGCAATATGGGGAATAGCTCAATCTCTTATAAGCCAATGCAAGGTCATTTCTCTATTGTGAGATTTATTCTCAACATGGAACCCTATATATTAATAAAATAAATATTTAACACATCCATTAAAAATGAAGAAGATTTTAACATCTAATATGTATTCAAATTGACAATGTCAATCAGCAATCAAATAAAATTTTGAAATATTTTATTTGACAGCTCATTTAGAGATGCTTTAGGAGGCTAATGGCTCACAGAATCGGTCAAATTCATGAATGATGATCCTCTCTAGATCCTTTAATTGTGTCTGTTCATCGTCAATCATTTGGTCGGTTTTCATTAGGTACTATTTGTGTTTAATTTTAAATAAAAATTTTAAATTTATTTCTGACTGCACGATGTACGATGAACAGACACGATTAAAAAATTCCCGGAATCCTCACAAGTGTGATGATAGCGATTTTACCGTCTATGCAAATAGGGGCAAAATCACATGAAATACTTGCAAGAATACAAGGTAGTTGTAGTATAGGTGCTCATGCAAGGTCGTTCTCCTCAAAGACTATTTTAATAATTTATGCAAAAACAATTCCTAATCAATTACTTGAAATTAAAGGTTGAGAAAGATGATTTTAAAATTGGGTAATAGTAAAAACGAATTCTAATTTGTCACATCCCAGCCCGGGGCAGATCACTTCCCAGGCCCGCTCCATCACCGTAGCACGATATTGTACGCTTTGGGCCCCGATCACACCCTCACGGTTTTGTTTCTAGAAACTCACGAGCAACTTCCCAATGGGTCACCCATCATGGGAGTGCTCTAGCCCAAACTCGCTTAACTTCAGAGTTCCGATGGAACTCGAAGCCAATGAGCTCCCAAAATGCCTCGTGCTAGGTAGGGATGAGAATATACATTTAAGGATCACTCCCCTGGACGATACCAATTAATTATGATTTACACATGCCACTTTGAAGGTTAGGTTTTCCTAATTATATTCTACTTGGAACCTCCAACATAGAACGTATATCTAACATGCAACCTGTCCGGACGTTCGGATCAAATCTGAACATGAAAGACTCATTATGCTTTATGAAAACCCTTTGAAAAACCATGCAACCCTTAAGACGTGGTGTTCATCTTAAGTGAAATTACAACTATTTATCACAAGAAGCCAGCGTCAATTTCAAGGAACCTTACGACCAAAATTGCATCAAATTATTTTTCTAAAAACCTAATGGTGGCCAGTCTTCAAGACAATTAGATATTTTAAAACAGTGATCAATAATTCAAAGCGTGCATGCAATCAATCATAAGCAATTGAATAAAAATTATATGTTCATGCTAAGTCTTAATCATAGAATATTATTAAGAAGAAAAGGAATGAAAACACCTTAAGGTAGAATAAAAGCAAGCTTCTATCAAAACTAGGCACGGCAAAGAAATATAACCCTCCTAGAAGTCCAACGCCAAAACCCTAGATTGGTCTTATTTTTTCTAATTAGGAAACTAATAATAATAAAATAAATAAGAAAATAAAGTCCTAATTAAGCTAGGATAATCTGTACAGAAACTGTCCAGCCACGTTTTAGCCTGAGATATCCTCCAAATCCGGCCCAAGATAGGTTGCTTTGAAGATCGGAACGTTCTGAACACATCTCCAGAAGGCCACGAACCCATTCGAGGTCATCTTGGGCTCCAAAACGCAATTCAAGCCCAAAACGTCACTTTTCCAGCACTGCGCATCGCTCCTTTATTTTGTCGCTAGAAAATCACCGCTAAGTAGAAAAATCTGATATTTTGATACGATCAAGCTAATTGACTCACGAACGTCCTCCAACTAGAATTACTCCAAAATTCATCCGTTTGACCATGTTTTGCTTCAGAGGAATTCGAAAGTCCTATATTGGAAATACAATTCAAAGTATCAAAATTCTTCCAAAATATTAACCAAAATATACTAAGAATGGGGTTAAATATATAATATAAAATCTACTCATCATGTGACCAATGGATGCATAATCTGATGAATGTGACCAAGGGATCCGAAGTTAAAAGGATCATAATCTGATGAATCCAGAGTCAAACAGTGGATGCATTCCCAGTAGTTTAATTAGAATCGAGTAGCTAATTAAATCTTATATTATGTACCAAATTAATCTCAAGTATCTCAACTGGTGTGGAGCATGTGAGTTGGTAGGTTAGGGGCCATCCAAACACATGCTAGCAATCTTGGCAAGGGAATAAAAATATTTCTATTATTTGTAAAATCAAAGTCATTAGGTTCAATTATACAATGGATAGGAATAATAGAGGATATCAGATCTACTTGTGATTACCTACTTGATTTTACATTCACCAGTAACATGCTTCGATGTTGCTTTTGTGCCAGAATATCATGTCGTTGGTGTATCATCACATGAATATCAATCTATCGATCACTAGTAGCTGAGTGTCTGGTACTTGTCAAAATTATATATTCCACGAAGGTACCAAGTACGATTAAGATACACCCACGAGGGGGTAACATGCAAATGAAATTGGGCATATCGTTTGATCCATAGTTGATAACTCCATTGTTGTTTGTTAATGCACAACAATACACCACAAGACTCGACCAGCCCTTGTGTGTTTGTGGAGAACCCCACCACAAGCTTCATCCTTGCTCGCTCGTTGTGGCCAAGCAGCCACCCGATCACGTGGTTTTGGCGCCCATATGTCATAAGCTTACTGGATTACTGGACTCAACTCACCCAAGCACCTCAAGTTCAATGCATGCATGACGAGCAAGTCAACCTCAT
The DNA here is from genome assembly GCA_963580275.1 of Crataegus laevigata. Lineage (NCBI taxonomy): Eukaryota > Viridiplantae > Streptophyta > Magnoliopsida > Rosales > Rosaceae > Crataegus > Crataegus laevigata. Next base: position 5,709,318 of record OY756945.1, read on the forward strand.
AATCTGTTGTATATTCGCTTCACGATCGGGACTCAAATTCGTCAATCATGCTAAACAATGAGTGTTGCAGATACAAGAAAAAATACACTACTATCTCTCCAATGCAAGAGAGTACGTACACTACTACTCTAGATGGAGATGAGATCACGTATACACAAAACACACATTCAAGCAATATAAATAATATAACTTTTTAATACAATAGTGGGAGGGAATGAAAGAAACAACAGCAAAGACAAGCAATTATGCGTCAATACAAATTGCAATTGGGGACCCTTTCACACATGGAGTGGGGGTGCTCACCCTTCTGCTGTGGAGCCAACCTAGCTACCTTATGTTTGATCAGAATCCTCCCAAAATTGTTGCTTGGAACCACATACGTACTTATTGGTTATTGCCTCCAAGCTTTTCATCAGTTTCATAATAATCTGTCCAACTTACAAATATAACCATATATAATTATAATTATATATATATGTATGTATGTATCAATTGTTAGTTTCTTAATTATATATACCCAAAACCAAAAGCTGGTATACCTAGATATGCAATTTATATAGTTATAAATTGGAAGATGGTCTGTCTAGGGCAGTGAGAGCACATAAAAATTAAAGAGAGAGAGAGAGAGAGAGACGCATCGCAATCAGGAGTTTGCATGGAGTACGATAACAGCGGGGTTTGGGGTTCTTTTGTATTTTATCTGAAAGAGTGGGAGACCTTTATTCTTGGCATTAATTAGCCGAAAGTTTATTGGAGTAAGATAGGGCAGGAAACCCTAGTTCTGTAGACGGACGTACGTACGTCCACACGATGGTGGCCAATTGGCCGTAGACAAGCACGCGCGACTTGACCTCTTCTCTGCAGGACTGACTGCCACTAGCAAAAACTAGCTAGCTAGGAAATGGCAAAGCCGGAGAACTCGGTAGTACTTCTGTCGCCTCTTCTACAACTACCAACTACCAACTACCATCTAACTATCTGGACATATAGTTTATTTTTACCAAGTTCCCTCGATCGACATAATTATGTTCAGCGTAACTGCAGCTTCGGTTTCCTCTAAATTTCCAATTTAGAAGCTGGGACACATGAAAAGGTGAACCCTAATTTTGTAGTTTCGGACACATGCAAGCTAGCTTCGGTTATATAATGGATTGATCGTCTAGGAAGGAAAATTATAACATGAGAGTTTGGTACAATGTGCGAGCGTACACAATGGTACTTTGAAAAAAATGGTAATGAGAAGACACAATTGTTTAATAAAAAGAGTAAGACGATGTTAAATATGTAACAAAAAAAAAACGTATACCCCTTAATTTTTGTATTAACACTTAACACTTGGTAGTTACCAATGGAAATTGTCGAATAAATGTTCATGCCATTTATATTACATAGAATCAAGGTCTAAAATATTCATAATATTTCGATATTTTTATCGAAATTTTCGTGTTTTTGGACTACCAATATTTCCGATGTTATTGATATTTACATCGAAATTTTCGTGTTTTTTTAATTTCTATATTTAAAAAAACACAAAGGGGATTCGAACCCCTCCCATTTTACTCCTTCAACACCTTGACCACCATATCACTTATGTTTTTGTGAAAATATGTTAAAATATTTACATATTTTCTACACTCACAATGTTTGCCGGCTCGTTATATAATCAACTTAAATCAGTTAAATCCATCATGCAATGCATTTTTCTTCTATTTTTTTGTGATAAACTAATATATAATTGACTAAATAAACATACTGCAAAGTTTCAATAAAAATTTCCAAGTTTTTCTTACAATTTCTATGGTTTTTATTCAATTTTTATCGATATCGATAATATTCTAATATTTCCATCAAAATTTTTGCGTTTTTAGACTACCGATATTTTCGATATCGTCGATATTTTAGACTTTGCATAGAATCTAAGGAAAACTAATGAAAAAGGCTTGAAAACTTTGAGTTTTAATGATAAGGACAAAATAAAGGATAAAGTAAATAATACCAGGATTGACTTTTTAGTATAAAAATGTGATTTTTCGTTAAAATGAACAATACCGGGAGCTTTTCGTTAAAGTTCGCTAGGATCTATGACCACACCATAGTGGGTTCCAAATATGTTTAGGAACAATTGAATCCTACTGTGAATGAAAAAGAATCAACTTTAGTTAGGTGGTATTGCTCCTGGGGGGAAAGACACGTGTTATAGTCCCAATAGAGCTTAGTTTGCTTTTTGTCTAATCAGTCACTCACTGAGCATAAAGGGCAAAGAAATAATAATTGAATTCAACTAGTCACTTCTGAATTATGTGTGTGTATGTATACACAGCGGATCCGTAGTAGTGTTTTTTTACATAATTTTTTATAAGAAACTTTAATGAAAAACTTTCATTTCTATTCATTGTAATGAAAAATTATATTTTTATATTAAAAGGTAAATCTTGATATTATTCACTTTAGCATTTTTTTTTATCGTTAAAACTCAAAGTTTTCAAGTAATTTTTATTAGTTTATATATATATATACACATATTTTTTGTGGAATCTATTTTGAAATGTATTTTGACGATTAAAATCATTTTTTTTTCAACGTGGTTTATAGATCATTTTTGCAAAAAGTTAGACAAATTCAAAATCATTAAAATATTTATTTATTATGAAAAAAATAAACAAACACGGTTTTACAATAAAAACTCCAAATGCTTAATCCACCGGTTATATGATTTCAGATTTGAGTGATATTTGTTAAACATGATCTTTGAGAGAAGACATAAAAGATGAACAGTTCAAAACATTGAAATACATTACAAAGCGAGTTCCAAAAAAAAAAGGGAACTTTAACGAAAAGCTCCCGGTACTGTTCACTTTAACGAAAAACCACATTTTTACACTAAAAAGTCAATCATGGCACTATTCACTTTACCCTTTATTTTGTCCTTATCATTAAAACTCAAAGTTTTCAAGCCTTTTTCATTAATTTTCCTAAAAAAAAACATTACAGAGCGAGTTCCAAAAAAGATGTGTCAAAAATTAAGTAAAAAAGTGCTACTACATATCTGTCCCTATATACATGCATGTTTATATATGGTAATATTTCTAACCTAAGACATGTTAGAGGATTTATTTAATTTGATATGTTATTTCCCTAACTGAAAATTGTAGGAACTAAAACTAGTTTAAGATGTACTATTCTCTTAAGGAGAGATAAAGGAAAATTGTCTTATAACGTCTATGTATAAATCATCACGGGATCTGATAAATGAATAGAGGATAAGATTATACATACGAAAGTATACTACACTTTCTCAAACAAACAAAATGGTGTGACTAGGACAGAGGGATTTAATGAGCTATGAGTTGACTAAAATAAATGATGAGCAAATACTACTCAACCACATTTGGCTTCTTTGTTGTTGTTAAGTTAGGGAGTAGATTTGTTTTTTTGGATTTTTTTTTAATTTGTGGTATTGTTTTATGAAATTGGATTCCCTCATGAGTATTAGGTAGGAATCTTATTGAGCAAGAACTGTGGGTCGTTGGATGAAAATTCAACGGTCATAATTATTATAATTTTAAAGGAAATCTTCTATTTATAACCGTTGGATTTCATTCAACGGTCCACAGTTCTTGCTCAGTAGGATCCGCTCAGGAATTCAATTCCTTGTATGGTCGTTGTGTTTTGTTTGGGTTGACTGCATTTCACCTGACCGGGATGACAGATTGGTAAAATACATGATGGTTGATGACTACTTGTGTCAGCAACGGAGTCTCTAATGGCCATCGTGTGTGTTGCTACGATTTTTTGTTCACTTGGCCTGGTAACAGCTTTTCTTTCGGTTTATCGCTCGTAAAATTTTATCCTATCGACGAAGTTTACGTTTGAAAAAAAAAAAAACCTACATATTGGTTGTGGTCTTCTCACATCTTTACCAACCGTCAGTATGCCGGGGTAACAATTGCAAGATCAAAACAAATTGTTATTATCCCCAGTAGGTAAGAAGTAAAGAAGAATAGAAAAGTGTGGGTGGAAGAGGTGACAGATTGCAGAGAGACAGAAGCAAATGGGGTGAAAAATATCAGAAAGCCAAGTCAGGAAGAAGAAGGGTTGGGAGACAGAGAGAGCGAAGCAAAATAACAAATCAATCAATTCAGCGAATAAAACAGGTGCACTTGGATAGACCTACCACACGGGCACACGATCATTTTATGGGAATGGGGAGTGGGTTTGTGGTTTGGATAAAGACGTCAAGAAACTACAAAACAAACAAAGAAACAGGCATCTTTCCTCTCTTTCTGTCAAGGGATTAGGATCCTTTGGAGTTTTTAGCACCCCGTGTACTACTTCTGCACAAATGTTTTTAACTTCATATTTTATATTTTTTTGTGATTTTGTTTAATAATTGTTGTGTTTATTTATTTTGCAAGTTCAGAGTTTGGAACTGAGATTTGTGAGTCTCAAGACGTTTCTCTGTCGCGTCGGCATGTAGTTGACACTTGACATTTTTTACACCGATTGTTTCTGTCATAAAAAGAAAGTTTTGATTATCCCTTGCCCTTTTATGGCTGGCCAAAATATTGATTTTTAGGGTTTTCAATTTTTGTTTTCCGCAGTTTAGGGTTTCACTTTCTGTTTTCCGTGTTTGATTTCACTTAATTTGTTTCACTTTCTGTTTTCCATGTTTGATTTCACATAATGGAGAGATCGTGTTGTGTTACACGAAAACAATCTTTCAACAAAAGGTGAGCAACCTAAAGCTTTGAAGATTATATTCATATCCAGCTAACCAAATTTGTTAGTAGATAGGCCATTTCAAGCATATAAAATCTTAGGGTGTATTTAATTGGAATTTTAGAGCATTTTATAAGAGTTTTAATTTTATGAATTTGATTGGATTTCCATATATGTCATGTGAATTTTGAGTAAATTCTCTCAAAGTAACAAGAGACGCGTTGAATTTATTAAAGCCTAAAGTATACTATGAAATCTATATAAATCCATCAAAATCATATACTTTTAAAAGAACCCTCAACCTTTTAAAACCAAAACATGATTGAATACACCTAGATCAAGACTGAATGCGGTTTGTTCTATTAAAACTTTCTTTTAATACATCGATATTTTTACACCAAGGGAAGAAGAAGTTCGGCTAAGCCATAGAATGGGCAAATTAATTTGATATCGAATTTGTCATCCACAAGATTCAAATCTAAGACCTCTGACTTCCAAATGAAGAGGAATACCACTGAACTACAGTACTGAGTGGTAAAAAATTATTTAATATTCCAATTGAATACACCGTTTTGAATTTAGTACTAATATAATCAAATTTGCTAAATATTTTCTATATAAAGATTACATCTCATACAAATGCGTACTATGCATGTGTATATAAGTAGTGGTGTGATATTCACACACATTTTTTTACTTTTCACATACCATTCTAATTTTTTGCCGTCGAATCGAATAAATTAAAGAAAATCAATGAACAAAAATTAACAAGAGATGTATGATAACTAAAAAAAAGTGTGCTATCCACTCACTACTATAAGTAATAAGGAGTTGCGGTCGGTTCGATTCACAACCTAGATTTGGATCGACTTGGGCCCAAACTCTTGTTCGGAAAATTCTTTGCTAGGGTACGAATTTCAGCTCTTGATATTAGCAGGTTCAATGTCTATATATTCTTTGTATTGTGATTTTCTCACACAATCATTATCCTTTTTAATAAAGGAAAACTAACAAAAATAGTTTGAAAACTTTTCTTTTAACGAAAAATCATTTTTAAAGGTATAGTGAATAGTGACAGTTAAAGGTAAAAAAAAAGTTTTTCGTTAAAAGTAAACAGTACCGGGAGTGTTTTATTAAACCTCCATTTTAATAACCCAAAATTACCTTAGGCAGTTGACTATCAAATCGCCTTGTGAAAGACAAAATAATCCTAAATTACCTTCACTTGTTCAATCGAAAGCTAATTTATTTTAGACGAACAAATACATAATCTTATTTAAAATTATAAAGAAAAAAAGAAATGAAAGTTTACGTCCAACAAAAGAAAACTTCATTAACACGCCCGTACGAGAGGTTAGTTGAATAAAATCAGGGGAGGGGCTACATAGGAATCCTGATGGCCCTAGGTCTGGCGTTGGGAAATACAGTGATTAAGATCCTTCATGGACTCTTAGAATGTCTGGTTAGGAACCTTTTTGTATCCAGCAAGTAGTTGATGAAATGCACATTCGACATATCTCGATGACACCTAATAGAATGCGTCAACATTTTTCAAGAGAATGAGTCATCATCACTCGACAGGAGGTCTAGACATATCTTAGAAACGTTACGCAACATAATTCTATAGGCCCTATCGACAAACTTGACAGATGTCAGCATGCTAGCATCATGGCTTGGCGGATGACGAAATTCCCAAGTTATACAACTAAAGGGCTTTTCTTTTTTTGAAAAAAAAACGAAAATCTAAATCATATGATAAGATAGATTCAAATTTATTCCCGAGGATTAACACACTATCATCCCCATCCACATACTACATCTGCCTAACGTTCTGCTTTTGAATTTAAACAAATTAAGTTATTAATTAGAACTTAATTAGTATCTTGATGAATTGTGTGCGTACACACACAGCTCTCCATCCACCCCTGCGTTGTATGAGATCAATAATTTAGAGGAAATAATTAGTTGGGTACCCATCTCTGCCGCTCTGGCATGAAAAAAGCAGAAGAGAACAAACTAGCTAGAGGCCCTCGTGCAACTGGAGGGTAGACATTCCTCCATCTCTCTCTCTTCTGCCATATGTAGCGGCCAGGCATACGGCCCCTCAGGTCCTTCCCCCTCCCTCCTCTCTCTCATAATATAACCTTTTGCAGCCTACCAGTACCGTATGTATTCTGTCTGCAATTCCGTGCAACTGTTTTTCTTATCAGCATTTCGCTTTCTCTTATTATTATTATTATTATTTTGCGATGGCCTTTATTTTCCTGGATTATAGCTTGTTCTAGTCAAATCTGTTTTATGCATTTCGTGTCGGCATGCAATCGTCTACCTAATCATGCTATGTTATTAAAAGAGTAATGTATTCATATCATATTTTTATATCACATTTTCATAATACCTTAGGTGGCATTTAATGTGGACGACCACATCATTTGAAAAATTTACAAAACCCAAGAAAATGAAGGAGAAAGACTCCTCGTGTACCACAATCATCATTTAATTAACTAGTTTTTCTTAATTATTAGTATATTAAATAATAAACTAAGTTTAAAATTTTAATTAATTCAAATAATGTGGTTGTTCACGTCAAATGTAACATAAAATAGTATAAAAATGTGATATAAAAATATGGTATGAATAATATTACTTTATTGCAAATTACTTCGGAATTAGATAACAAGTTGGAGAATTAAAGGGTGTCAATATGTATATGCCATTTTGTCACCTGCCAAACAAGACACTCTAGTGTACTAGAAACTCCAAGGAGTTTCGATATACATCCCTATAGGCTTTGATGGAACATCTCTTTCAATTTTAGAAATCTAGCAATTCTCAAATTGGATCAAGTACATCAAAGATAAAAGTACCCTATGTTGGAGTTTGAATGAAATTTCAACTCAAATGTGGGGTATTGTTGGAAATTTTGAGTTGAAATTCCTTTGTCCCACATTGGTCATTTCCAAAAGATGTCTTCACTTTATAAGGCTTTATCCCTTATAGAAAGTGATTGGAAAATAGGCCTTGGAGAAGAAAATTGGACTCACCCTTGGGGTTGGGCTTTGGGGTGTGCTAATTAATTATAATTAATATATAATTAATTATCAAAAGATGGGCCTTAGGGCTCTTGGGCTCGGGCTCTAATAATTAAATTATTTTTGGATTTAATTAATTATTTTTAATTAATTTCAAATTTAATTTAATTAAATTATTTTTGAACAGACTCATCTTTTCATATGAAGTCTGCACTGTTGGAAAATCGCAGAGAGCACAACACCCCTCTGAAGAGGTGTCTCCCAACAGTCAAACTCAATTCTCATACCTGTTGCAAACAGACATTCACACTCTATAAATATATGCATCTGCATGTCATTCAAAACACTGAAAATCATATCAAGCATTCTGAGATAACCACAAAGAAATTCGCCAGAAGTTAAAGTTTTTCCGGTACTGTAATCTTAACTTGATCGTTGAATCTTGGTGAAGCAGACGTCCGTAGAACTACAAGCACAGAGTAGGGACGAAATTTCTATTTCAAGGACATTGCGGTACGTAAGCCTCGATCTTACTGTTTCTGTATAATTTTATTTTTGTTGTTAGAACACTGTTCGTTCATATATTTCCGCAACTATTATTTATTAGCATAATTAAATTTATCATTGATTGTTGATACATATCCAACAATCTTGAAACAGAAAATGGATCAACAATCATCCATGAATGTGAATGGCGCTGTGCCAAAATACTCTGAAAAGCCTGAGAAGTTCAAAGGGCTGGACTTCAAGAGATGGCAACAGAAAATGTTGTTTTTCCTGACAACCATGAATCTCGCTCATGTTGTCAAGGAAAAGGCTCCGCAGTCCAATGAGAATCCAATGGCGAAAGAGACTGTCATGGCAATAGAAGCTTGGAATCATTCTGAGTTTTGTTGCAGAAACTATATTCTGAATAGTTTGGATGACAATCTCTACGACATTTATTCTCTGTGCAAGACAGCGAAGGAGTTGTGGGAATCCTTGGAGAAAAAGTATAAGATTGATGATGTCGGTTCAAAGAAATTTGTTATCGGTAAGTTTCTCAAATATACAATGTTGGATTCCAAATCTGTTGTCTCTTAGGTCGAAGAAATTCAGAAGTTGATCTATGAATTGCATTCCGAAGGATGCGAGATCAATGAGCATTTCCAAGTTGGGGCGATAATTGAAAAATTGCCAACTTCCTTGAATGACTTCAAAATTTACCTCAAGCACAAGCGTCGTGAGATGAATATGGAAGATTTGATTCTGAGGCTAAGAGTTGAAGAAGACCACAGAAAGGCAGACCGTTCTGGAAGGTTTGCTGCCATTGAAGCCAATGCAAATTATGTTGAGGGAGGGACCTCCAAGGCCAAGCCTCCGCCAAAGAAGAATAAGGCTCCAAAACCAAAGCAGTTTGTGCAATCTGCTCTTGCTCCTAAAGGCAAGAATCTGAAGAAGATCAAGGGCGCCTGCTATGTGTGTGGCAAATCTGGTCACAAGGCACAAGATTGTTATCATCGCACTGATGGAAATCATGGCCACGGAAACAACAACAACCATGTTAACATGGCAATAACCGATGAAGATTTGGTTGCTGTTGTGTCCGAGGTCAACATGCTCTCGAATGTGAGTGAATGACTTATGGATACTGGTGCTACCAAGCACATCTGCGCTGACAGAAATCTGTTCACTGATTACCATCCTGCTGCCCCTGGAGAAAAGCTGTATATGGGCAATTCTGCCTCATCTACGGTGGAGGGGAAAGGCAAAGTAATACCCAAATTCACTTCTGGAAAAAGTCTCACTTTGCTGAATGTGTTGCTGCATGTTCCTGAAATAAGGAGAAACTTGGTTTCTGGACCTATTCTGATTACTAAGGGCTTTAAACTTGTAATGGAATCCAACAAATTTGTACTTACCAAGGGTGGGATGTTTGTTTGAATGAAATTTCAACTCAAATGTGGGGTATTGTTGGAAATTTTGAGTTGAAATTCCTTTGTCCCACATTGGTCATTCCCAAAAGATGTCTTCACTTTATAAGGCTTTATCCCTTATAGAAAGTGATTGAAGAATAGGCTTTGGAGAAGAAAATTGAGCTCACCCTTGAGGTTGGGCTTTGGGTGTGCTAATTAATTGGTAATTAATATATAATTAATTATCAAAAGATGGGCCTTGGGGCTCTTGGGCTCGGGCTCTAATAATTAAATTATTTTTGGATTTAATTAATTATTTTTAATTAATTTTGAATTTAATGTAATTTAATTATTTTTGAACAGACTCATCTTTTCATATGAAGTCTGCACTGTTGGAAAAACGCAGAGAGCACAACACCCCTCTGAAGAGGTGTCTCCCAACAGTCACACCCAATTCTCATACCTGTTGCAAACAGGCATTCACACTCTATAAATATATGCATCTGCATGTCATTCAAAACACTGAAAATCATATCAAGCATTCTGAGAGAACCACAAAGAAATTCGCCAGAAGTTAAAGTTTTTTCGATGCTAGAATCTTAACTTGATCGTTGAATCCTGGTGAAGCAGACGTCCGTAGAACTACAAGCACAGAGTAGGGAAGAAATTTCTGTTTCAAGGACATTGCGGTACGCAAGCCTCGATCTTACTGTTTCTGTATAATTTTATTTTTGTTGTTAGAACATTGTTCGTTCATATATTTCCGCATCTATTATTTATTAGTATAATTAAATTTATCATTGATTGTTGATACATATCCAACACCCTATCAAATGAACTGTATCAGAAAATGATCTTATATATTTTGGTTCATATGATACTTTACGACGTATTTATATTCGAATATGAAATGTACATAAAATGATGAACTACAAAAATGTCTCATAATTTTTACGAGCGTAAAAGTACATGAAGATCACATATAACATTATCGTTGTCCTAATAATAACTCTCATTATCCTGTTACAAAACGATTACCGACTGTCTTTAATTTGAAAACTAAGTTAAGATATTGGTAAAACCCCTATTGTGTCAAATCTCTTTCCAAGGATCTCAATATGTATCCCCACCATTCTTCAAGTCACCATCCAATCCGCCTTATGTGCCACTCAAGGACAAGCCATCAGCTTCAAACCAAAGTCAAGAAACAAAATGAGAGTAGGAGAGATAAGCGAATTACAGGACGAACCATGTCTCATTAGATTCATGTAACATGTTGATGAGACTGATGATCATCGACACCTACTGTACGGGCTGCCCCGAGGATAATATGTGGTGACTGTTAATTAATTATGAATTCATGATCACGATCATCACGATAAACCCTAGTTACACACTTTACTATTTTTGTCACTATTTGCGCAAGGAATCACAAGAGAAATAATTGATAATTAGTAGGCTTTTTAGTCAAAATAGTCTATAAGATTGACATAACTCATCACTTTAGTCTTTAGCAATGAAAATCAATAGAAGTGTTCCCTAAGTTTGTCTACCGTAAATCATTTTTGTCATTCCGTGAAAAATCTGTTATTATCCTCGTTAAGTGAAGGAGTTAGTTTGACAAAAATACCCTTCAAAAAGTGGTCATGGGTTTGTTCACGTGACAATTTAACAAATATTTTGACAAAATTTTTACAAGAGGACCAAAATGATTTATAGTGGACAAACTTAGAAACTAATTCTGTCAATTTTAATTGTCAAATAATAAAGTAATGAGTTATATATATATCTCAGTGACCACTTTGGATAAAAAGCCTAATTAGTATTGAATCAAAACAATCATGTTCTCTTAGTCATCTAGTGACTAAAGATATATGGTCACTCACCGTTGAATCTGAAACACTAATAGCACATTGATTTAATCTACACCCTTAATATCATATCCAACAATAAGTGATCATACATTTCTTCTGTTGAAACAAATTAGACAAATGTTAAGGAGAATCTTTCAAAGTGAGACTTTTTATGGATTCTTTGTCACCTCACAGTTTAATGTCAATTCTCTTGCCAACATTATAAACATTCTGTAAAAAAATGAAGTGATAGAAAGTTCATAAGAAATCTCACTTTTGAGAGAGTTGCCTTAGCATATCTCAACAAATTATTCATAAAAAAACAAGGAAAAAGAAGTTAATGGAAAATTTCTGTAACTAGTTAGGTATAGTTATTTCTCAACAAATTATTCATTAAAAACAAGAAAGAAGTTAATGGAAAACTTCTATTACTAGCTAGGTCTATTAGTAGCTAGGTCTAGTTAGCACTCTAGGGTTTATGGTTGTATTTGTGACCAAACTTCTATTTCATATATTTGACATTTGAAGTTTAAGTTTCAATATATTGACTTGTTGAGGAGTGCTTCTAGTTCACTCAAGATTCTCGTCGATTCTCTCTGTAAAGATCTCAGAGATTTTCTAATCACATCTGTTCATTGTACATTGTGCGGTCAGTTTTAGTCTAGTATTGTTTATATTAAATTTTAAATAAAAAACTTACAATAATTTATAATTACACAATATATAATAAACGAAAATAATTTAAAGATCTTCGAGATCCTCACAAAAAATATCCGACGAGGATCCTCACTCCTTCCTATTTTCTTTTACCTTTTAGATCTACCCTTGTGAGAACACGAAAAGGTATCTACTTCATCATACTTCAAAGTCTGATTCCATCGTTAATGGCAAAGGACAATCTTGTTCTCACCAATAAATGTACCATCTATGGTACTTGATCTTGCAAAGATAATTAATGGCTACCATTAAATATTTTAAAGAGCACTCGCATATATCGTTATCCATCGACCAAAAGATAAGGAAAAAGGAGTGCTCGTGATGCATATAATATGCAGATTCTGTACTGTAAATTATGATTGAAAACAATGTTACAATGTAAGGATCGATGTTCTTGTACTCAGTCTGCATATGCTTCTTAACCTGATTGTTAATACTGAAGATTCCCTACTAATGACGGCATTTAAACGTAAATTGCTACCATGGTTTTAAATGCCGATAATATCGGCGAAATATCGCCGATATTATCGGTTTTTCGTGGTAACGATATTTTAATTGGTATCCAATTAGTTTTCGTCAAAATATCGCGATATTATCGATATTATCGATAATATCGCGATATATTCGATATTATCGAAACAATCTCGTCGGAAAGGCAGCCGAGGCTGCGTCGTCGCACTACCCAGATCTCTCTCTGCAATCCAGACTCAGATCTGCGCCTCAACGACGCCGATTCCGCCGCTGTTGTCGAAGTTGCGGCGAAAGAGCTCGAGGAACGGATCGCAGGTGTAGATCCAGAACCGGTGGTCTGTCCCCACGGCGTAGCAGGCGTGGTCTTGGTTGAAGCAAACGTGGAACGGAGACGGAGGCGAGCGCGGCGCCGGCGGGGCGGGCTCCGGGGGGAGGAGGAGAATGGGTAGTTGTTGTGGAGGTTGAGGTTGGGGTTTGGGGGCGATTGGGGGTCGTGGTGGTCGTCGCTGGAGTCAACGACAGAGGTGGGGTTGTCGTCGTCGTAGGTGGGATCGGTGAGGAAGGCGGAGGCAGAGATGAAAGAGTGCGAAGAGAGAGAGAGAGAGAGAGAGAGAGAGAGAGAGAGAGAGTGAGAGTGAAAGCAGAGATGAAAGAGTGCGAAGGCAGAGGCGGAGATGAAAGAGTGCGAAGAGAGAGAGAGTGAGTGAGAGCAGAGATGAAAAAGTGAATAATATGCGGTGGTTGTGCAAGTTGAGGACTCAAAAAATTGGGTAATGTGAGAAAGCAGATGTTGACATTTTTGGATGGTTTAAAAATTGAAAACCATGTACTCTGGGATGGTTTTAATAAGGAAAACCACCTAAGGTGGATGGGTGATGGGAAATAGCAAGGTGAGGTGGACGGTTTATAAAGTGGAATATATATCTTATATATATTGTGTGTGTATATATATATCTTATATAAATTATAAATTATTGTTTTCGATTACAATTTTACATAATTTAAGAGCATCTTCAATATAAATTTTAAATAAAACCCCCACAACCATATAATTCTTAAATAAATAAAAAAAGGGTAATAAGTCACTCATGTATCTTACCATGCAATGTATAAAGTGTAAAATATTATACTAATTCATTATATATAAATAATTATGGTGTGTTTAAACTTCTTTTATTAATTACTACATATTTTCTACACTCACAATGTTTGCCAGCTCGCTATATAATCAACTTAAATCAGTTAAATTCATCATGCAATGCATTTCCTTCCAATTTTTTGTGATAAACTAATAGATAATTGACTAAATAAACATCCTGCAAAGTTTCAATAAAAATTTCCAAGTTTTTCTTACAATTTCCGTGGTTTCCATGTAATTTTTATCGATATCGATATTTTATCGATATTTCCATCGATATTTCCGTGTTTTCGGACTACCGATATTTCCGATATTACCGATATTTAAATCCTTGATTGCTACCGATGGTGGATGGGATGTTAAATGTTTGTGGCCCTTTTTATTTTTATTTATTTTTATCAATAAGCGAAGCAAGAAGGCCAATGCTTTCATTATATGATAACGATAATTTAGACACGCTGAATATTCATAGTGTTATAAATAAATCACACATTTAAATAAAAATAGCTCGATTAATGATCAAATTTATAATCTGACTGTCAGTTAGAGTTAGGGAATATATTAATTCATATTCATGGATGAGGCAAGATTTATGGTATTGTGACATTATTTGGAAGGGTAAATTACAAAAAACTAGCTCAACTATTGGTGTCAAGACACTTTCATACCTGATCTTTTAAAAGTGACAATGTCATACCTCATCTTACAAATTTGTGACAATGACATATCTTCCGTTAGTTTGGCGTCAAATTTTCAGTTAAACGTTGACATGACTTGATTTGGGGCCCATTTTCTATTAAAAACAAAAAAAAATCATTTAATATTTTTTAAAATATTAAAAAGTAAAAAAAAAAATGGGCGTTCGTCCCCTACTCTTCCCCCCCCCCCCCCCCCGGGGCCCCCCGCGCGCTCGGAGCAACCCAGTTCTCTCTCACTTTTTTTTTCCTTTCGTCTTCTTCTTCTTCATCCTCCTTCTTCCTCCTTCTTCTTCTTCTTCTCTGTCCGCGCGGAGCAACCCAGATTTGGTTTTTTTTTTCTTTCCCCTTTCTCCTTCTTCCTCTTCTTCCTCCTCCTCCTTCTTCCTCCTTCTTCCTCCTCCTCATTCTTCCTCTTATTCTCTGTCTGTGCAGAGCAACCCAGATTTGGTTTTTTTTTTCCTTTCTCCTTCTCCTTCTCCTTCTTCTTCTTCTTCTCTGTCCGTGCGGAGCAACTCAGATTTGGGTTCTTCTTCTTCCTCCTCCTCCTTCTTCCTCTTCTTCTTCCTCCTCCTCCTTCTTCCTCTTCTTCCTTTTTCTTCTTCTTTCTGCAGGAAGATGGGAAGAGAGAGAGAGAGAGAGAGAGAGAGAGAGGAGGGGGGTTGGGGTCGACTGACATAGTTTTTTTTTTTTTTACTTTTTTTTTTATTTTAATATTTTTAAAAATATTATAAAAAAATTTAGTTTTTAATAATAATTTACTAATTTTTTTAATAAAAAGTGGGTCCCGAATCAACTACGTCAGCATTTAACTGAAAAAATTCATGGCCAAGTAACGGAAGGTATGACATTGTCACAAATTCGTAAGAGGAGGTATGACATTGTCACTTTTAAAAGATCAGGTATGAAAGTGTCGTGACACCAATAATTGAGGTAGTTTTTTGTCATTTACTCTATTTGGAACTCTATATATTTCCCTCGAAGGTGTTTGAGATTAAAAGTCCAAAAGTTGATAGTGGCATTTAGGAATTTACAGCCCACAGCTTCAAACTAGCAGTTAGAATGGAACCAAAAGAATACATGCGCCCACACACACACTCTCTCTCTCTCTCTCTCTCTCTCTCTCTCTCTCTCTCTCTCTCTCTCTCTCTCTCTCTCTCTCTCTCATTCACATGGTAACCAATCTCCTGTGTCTTCTTCTTGTTTTTGCAATTCCATTGCCAGATCTTGTTGACGAACATGTGAAAGGGATTCACTTTTCTTTTAGACCCTAGAGGGTGGTCTGCATGTTCCTTTCAAACTTACTACTTAAGAGTTTACCCTAGTTCATTTCTTGAAATCTTGTACCCTCAAAATTAAATTTTACAGCATCCTTCCTCCCAAGTCCGAAGTCTAAACTAGTTTATGAATACGATTGTTAAAAACTTTTTAACTTTTGGCTTTTGAGCAAATCATTGTTTATTCCAATTGCTTTGGCTTTGGAAATTCAAATCTTTGTTGGGTGGAGTATGATTATCTATTCTTTTAATCTTTCTAGCCTTCCATGTCCTCTTATTTGAATGATCACAGTTAAACTACGTTAACATTTTACCTTCATTTTTTTTATAAAGATAATAAAACAAAAAGTTGTGTGAGAGGAAGGCATGAAAGGGGATGAGAATAAGAGGGTAGAGTAAGATAAGTTAAAAGTTTTGGAAAGAGTGATTTATTTTTTTAACACACGATATTTTAAACTGTTATAATTTATATGGGTGGATTCTTAAAGTGAGTCTCTTTATCATTTCACAGTTTAACGTTAATTTTCGTACCAAAATTATAAAACATTATGCAAAAAAAAGTGAAATAATAGAGAATCCAACTTCTAAGAGCACCTCTTTAGCATTTCTTGCGTTGCCAAATAATTTTACGATAAAGTCTTAACTTTCTTTATGATATATGCACATGTAGAGCTCAATAACTATGCGTAACAGATTTTTTTGAAAGAACTAAAACACTTTTTAGTCATTCAAGTGAGCTTTTACTGCTCGAGGTCGTTGATAAGGTCCCTCACTTTGTATAGGGTGCATGGATTGGCCTATAACATGGTCTCTCTCTCTCTCTCTCTCTCTCTCTCTCGTATGGTGGTTGAGACTTAGGAGAGTTCTGTTCATATATATATATATGATACGCTTTTGGCTACACCACAAAACTAGAGCATGCCCATACCATTGAATGCTCTCATTGTCTAGGGTTCCTTGCAGCTTCTAGGAGGAGAGCAGAGCATCAATGGCTGTCTTCATGATAGTGCTTATCTGTTTCCTCTGTTTGGTCTGCATCTGCTCCGCTCTTCTGAGCTGGAATGAAGTTAGATACAGAAAGAAAGGCCTCCCTCCAGGCACAATGGGCTGGCCAGTATTTGGTGAAACCACTGAGTTTCTCAAACGAGGCCCAAACTTCATGAAAAACCAGAGAGCAAGGTGATTATATTGTTTGGGTGCTCCTCTGCTTGACTTACAAGTTTTGCTCTGTTAAAGTTTAGTTGTTTTTTTGAGTAAAACTGAAACAACAGTCATGATTAAATGTATGTGTAAAACGGGTGAAATGTCGTGTGTATCATTTTTTTTTTAATTAAATTGGCAAAACATTTTTTTCTATAATTTTGATTTATTTTTTGCCAGGTATGGGAGTTTCTTCAAATCCCACATATTGGGGTGCCCTACAGTGGTATCCATGGATCCAGAGGTGAACAGATACATCCTAATGAATGAAGCCAAGGGGCTGGTTCCTGGCTACCCACAATCCATGTTGGATATTTTGGGAAAATGCAACATTGCCGCAGTCCATGGCTCCACTCACAAGTACATGAGAGGCGCATTGCTTGCCCTCATTAACCCAACCGTGATCAGGGACCAGATTTTGCCCAAAATTGATGCGTTCATGACATCCCACCTCGCTGGCTGGGACAACCAAGTTATCAACATTCAAGAAAAAACCAAAGAGGTTTGGCAACAACATCCCATCTTTCATGTAATCCGCAATCAGTTAGTTCGACTCTGATTGCGGAGCACTTGTGTTTTTACTCGCTGATTTCGGATAGTAAACATGTTCTGGTACTATTCCTTTGTTGATCACTGGTATAATCAGTTTTTCTTCTACTGTTTTATACAGATGGCACTTTTATCATCTCTGAAGCAGATTGCAGGCATTGAATCAAGCTCGATAACTCCAGCATTCAAGACAGAGTTCTTCAAGCTTGTGCTGGGCACCCTTTCATTGCCTATCGATCTTCCTGGCACTAATTATTGCCGCGGTTTTCAGGTATGCATCTGTTTTATTTTCTCATCACCAAATCTCCAATGGACGTTGTTGCGGAAGGTCCAGCACCTGAGATTGGCAAACCATTTTTTATGCAGGCAAGGAAGAATATTGTAAGCATGTTGGAAAAGCTCATAGCAGAGAGAAGGGCTTCCAAAGAAGTACATAAAGACATGCTTGGTTGCTTGCTGACAAGTGATGAAAACAAAAACAAACTCAGTGACGAAGAAATAATCGATATGGTTGTCACGATTTTGTACTCGGGTTATGAGACGGTTTCGACTACTTCCATGATGGCTGTCAAGTACCTCCATGATCATCCCAAAGTGCTTGAAGAACTGAGAGTAAGTTAATGATTTGTTTTTGCTTTTGGTAATGGTCTTGTCAAAACTTGCTTAACTTCAGAGTTTTTGTTTCTGACTTTTTAACTGCTTAACTTCGGAGTTTTGTTTCTGACTCTTTAACTGCACATTTTGTAGAAAGAGCATTTGGCAATTAGAAAAAAGAAAAATCCAGAGGACCCAATTGACTGGAACGACTTGAAATCTATGAAGTTTACTCGTGCGGTGAGAATTTCTCACCTTTGAAAAATTTGGATTTACCATTTGATCTGGTTTGCTAATATCTTTCATGCTATGTTTTCACCCTGCAGGTAATATTTGAGACCTCAAGGTTAGCTACCATTGTGAATGGGGTATTGAGAAAAACGACTCAAGATATGGAACTAAATGGTAAGGAAAATATATCTTCCATTTTCAAGGTTATTTTAAATTGTTAATAACCTTGGAAGCAACCTCTTTGTAAAGCACAAGATTGTGTACGATAGATGTTTCTATCGACCCTCGCAAAGTATGGAGTCTTGTTGGCTTGAAGTCGCCCTTTAATGTTATTTAAAAGATTTATAACAATTTTTTTCTATGTTTAAACAGGATATTTGATTCCAAAAGGGTGGAGAATCTATGTGTATACAAGAGAGATTAATTATGACTCCTTTCTGTATCCGGAACCATTAACCTTCAATCCTTGGCGATGGCTGGTTAGTGAAACTCTTTGTATTTCTGACTCCTTGGCTTCGATGATGGAAATAAACTTGAAATTTGAACATAAGTCGGAATTTCTAAACTGGGTTTGAATGCAAAATGCAGGACAAGAGCTTGGAGTCTTCAAACTATTTCTTTATATTTGGAGGGGGCACTAGGCTATGTCCAGGAAAGGAGCTGGGAATAGCAGAAATTTCAACTTTCCTGCACTACTTTGTAACTAGATACAGGTAGGTTTTGATCTGATTTTTTACCTAAGGTAACAGAAATGTTGTTTACCATTAAAGATAAGATTGTAATATTTATTTGCTTGCAGGTGGGAAGAAGTTGGGGGAGACAAACTGATGAAATTTCCAAGAGTAGAGGCACCGAATGGACTGCACCTTAGGGTTTCATCTTATTGACTAATATGTACATGGAAAAAGTAGAGAAAATAGTATATGGGGCATGTGAGAGAAATATGATGTATGAAGGCGCTAAAGTATTAGAAAAACTAATGGATTTTGAGCAATTTTCTTTTGTTGGATATTATAATTTTTGCAATGCAAATTAGTCATGGTAATTTCTTGCACGACTCATTTAACTCGATACAAGACGATTCGAGATTAACAGGTTTCTGGACAACTTGTTAACAAAACGTGTTTTTATCGAGTCACTCGTGAAGAATCCGTTAACGAATTAGGTCAATATTGATTTACTCGTAAAGAACCTAACAAGATATTGTTTGTCAAACTTAGTAGATGCACTGAAAAAACGGTTAACCGAAATTTGTTTAATGGGCTAAGCAATCAAGATGTCCATTGTTTAATGGGCCAAGTTGTACCCAAGTGAAATTCTAGACCATTTGGGTTTTGTACTTGGTCATTGGAAACTCTATTGAGTATTGGTGGATGAAGGAAACATAAAAGATTCTTGAAGCTTATTAGGTTGCTTAATATGAAGATTAAGCCTCCCGAAATAAATTACAGAGTCCAGACTCCCATATTCACTCTGTAATTGAATTGAATTGAATTGGACGCAAAGAGAAACTCGATCCCCTGTGCTATATGTGAATAGGAAAACACTTCGCTGCTGCTTACACCCAATTCCGGCTGGACAAGTGTTCGAGTTTTGATTAAAAAAATTAAAATTTGGACACGTGTCTAGTCAGAATTGGGTGTAAGCAGCTGCTGCTGAATTTGCAGCAGCCAAGTCCAGTTCATGTGAATAGAGAGCTAGATGTTCGGCCAATAACTCAACAATGAAGAATTTGAAGGCCATAGATTCTGATGTACACCACACCAAGAATTCAACAATGAAGAATCTGAAGGCCATAGATTCTGATGTACACTAAACCGATGTATGCTAGAAAAACTTTTCTCATCTCTGTATCTATTGTTTATTTGTTCTTTTTACCATCCAGATTATCCGTACTTAACAATTTCTCCTCCTTTGTTCAACGGGTTTAGCACTTGTAGTTAATTTGGGTACTTTTTATTTTTTTTCAGTTTATGTTAGATGTTGGTCAGCTTGTAACGAATGTCGCGAAATTGTAACATCGGAGGATTAAAATGGGAAGTTACATAGAAGGAGCATAAAATATAAGAAATAAATTGAATGACAAAAAAAGAGAGTATAAGTTGAAGTGTTGTTGCCATAATTAACCTTTAACTTATACATTCTCAATTAATTTGTGGTAAACTCGTAATTAATGCAAGTTATATTATGTTATTTTACAAACGATAGCTTTTGAGAGTTTAATTGTTAAATGTGAAGGGGAAGAGAGATCGATTAGAACAGAACTTGCGCCAAACTGTATAGACATTATTGTTTTTTGTCATCGCAATAAAACGCGATTTACGAGTTATATTATGTTTCAATTGATTAAAAACGAGTTACGTGTTGTCTCACTTGTGGACCAAAGCATATTCTTACATCATGTCAAAATCTAAGTCCCACAATTAGTACAGTTCCCCTCCGCGCCTATTTATCATCGTCCTTGCAAATTTATGCATGAAAGCAACCAATCTATCCTAAACATTCAAAGCAACGCAGAAAGCACATTTTTAGCAATTTGAAAAGCTGGTAAATGTTTTGTGAGGATGGATCGACTCTCAGTCATCGAGTTTACTAAGAAATTCCAAAACCTATCGTGACTTTTATCCTTCTCAAACAATGTATGATTAGTTTGAAACAATGTTAATACTGTGATAAGTAGAGAAAATTTTAAATATAATAGTCACATTGTTACGTGTTGTTATTAATTCACATGTTATAATACATGTGAATGACAAAGTATATGTGTGAAACTTAGAAACAATATTTGGTAGGAATGTCTCGTGATCGGTCATGTGGAATATGCCAATAAAGGTTTTATGTATCATGTTAACGCGAGTGGTGCCAGATTAACCAACAAAATAAGAACTGTATATTTTTGTGTGTTCGTAGAAAGAATGAGGTCAGAGAAGGGACTCACTGCCACATTGAAGTTTTTCTTCCATCAAATTAAAACTATACTAATAGTAAACAACATGTGACAGTGTGGTGATCATACTAAAAAAAAAAAGAACTTTAACGAAAAGCTCCCGGTACTGTTCACTTTAACGAAAAATCACATTTAACACTAAAAAGTCAATCCTGATACTATTCACTTTATCTTTTATTTTGTCCTTATCGTTAAAACTCAAAATTTTCAAGTCATTTCATTAGTTTCTTTAAAAAAAAATCTCGCATCTATACCATAAACTCTTCGTAAACAACACGTGGAAGGTTCAAAATGGACGACTAGAATTATAATCCAAAAAGCTAAAATCAAGTCCTTTTTAAACACTCATAAAATCAAAATCTGGTCTTTTTGCAATTGCAGTTCTCAATCTCAGCTTGCTTTTGGAAGAATTGAACAATTCTCTTTCACCTTTAAATCTCGTACACGTTTCCACCCTACCCACACTCGTGCCGCTTCCTCCGCCTCCTCACGTGCCACCACGTCCCCCTTCATTTATATTCCTATTCAAACTCCCTCTCCTCCTTCAAACGCCTCTCACTCCCCCCCCCCCCCCCCCCCCCCTCTCTCTCTCAACCTTGCACCTTGCGGTCCTCCAATGGCTTCCGCGACACCCCTTTTGACTGATGAGCTCGACATTGTGATCCCCACCATCAGAAACCTCGACTTCCTGGAGATGTGGAGGCCCTTCTTGCAGCCCTACCACCTCATCATCGTCCAGGACGGTGATCCGTCGAAGACCATCAAAGTCCCGGACGGCTACGACTACGAGCTCTATAACCGCAACGACATTAACAAGATTCTGGGTCCGAGGTCGTCCTGCATTTCGTTCAAGGACTCTGCCTGCCGATGCTTCGGATACATGGTCTCCAAGAAGAAGTACATCTTCACCATCGACGATGACTGCTTTGTATGTCTTCTCCTCTTCTTATTTTTCTAGGTTTTTCCAATCTTTGTTTTGTTTTTGGATTTTAATTGTTTTTTTTATTATGAGTTTTTGAAGTCTGGATATTGGTTTTATTTGATCTTGTATTTCATGGTTTTGCGTAAAATATGGATGACTGAATAATTCAAGCGGCACGTTCTTCTGTCTATATCGATTTTTCTTTTCTTTAATTGATCGTGACACTATTTTTTACGCATGTTTTTTTTATACTTTGTGGAGCCTATTTTGTTACGTATCTTAACGATTTTTTAGGTTTCTATTAAAGATATTGTTTACAAAAAATCATCTAAATCTGAAATCATATCATTGTTGGATTAAGAGTTTAGAGTTTATTTGTAAAACCGTATTCGTCAATTTTCTTTCCTACAAATAAATCATATCATTGTTATGCGTGAAAAGTTAAACACACGAAACTGCACATCACCACAGTAGGATTTGTGTGTAGGTAAATCCCTATTTTAAATCAATTTCAATAACAATCTGTCTCTCCTTATATAGAGAAACTTGCATACAATGACACTACTGTTATCTTACACTACTCACAAACTGTCATTATTTTTTTACTTTTCACACATTAATGTGTGATTGGCGTTCAAACTAATTTCACATTATCATGCCCTTAAACTTTCATACATATCAATGTGTGATTAGTTTAGAATGCCGTCATTGCATAGACATCTTTGTTGCATGAAAATCCCTACTTCCCATCCTTCCCATGATTTTAAATTTGGAAATTATTTTTAACACTGAACTTGTTTAACTTGTCTGTTGGACTTCTTCCATCACTATATTTGTTTGTTTTGTTCCTAGATAAAGATATAGCATATGCATTTGTTTTATGTGCAACTTACTTCTGTCCTTTCCCCTTCCAATTTCAATTTGTTTGTACTACAACTCTGAAATTGTTGGCATATTTTTAAGTTATCATGATTTTCTGTGTGTATATACTTCTAGGTTGCAACAGACCCATCTGGCAAACCAGTGAATGCACTGGAGCAACACATCAAGAACCTCCTCGCACCATCGACCCCATTTTTCTTCAACACGCTGTATGAACCCTTCAGAGACGGTGCGGATTTTGTTCGTGGATACCCTTTCAGTCTCCGTGAGGGTGTTCCGACCGCTGTCTCTCACGGTCTCTGGCTCAACATCCCGGATTATGATGCACCAACACAGCTTGTGAAGCCACTTGAGAGAAACACCAGGTAGACACGCCCTACAAAAACCCTATCTTGCATTGCACACATCGTGCAATATATGTTCCTAACATTATATGCTCATGCTTTCACTAGGTTTGTGGATGCTGTTCTGACAATCCCAAAGGGCACATTGTTCCCAATGTGTGGGATGAACTTGGCTTTCGACCGTGACCTCATCGGCCCTGCTATGTACTTCGGACTCATGGGTGACGGTCAGCCAATTGGACGCTACGACGATATGTGGGCTGGCTGGTGCACCAAGGTTCCCTTTCTTCTCTTATTTTAACCATACAATATGCCCATATGTGTCTTTCTTTCATGTGAATAATATATTCAATTGCATATATCGATTAGGTCAGTTGGTCAGAACAATGTGTCATCCCTGATACTATAGATTAACAGTATGTATTATCGTAAATATTTCAGGTGATAACAGATCATTTGGGGCTTGGAGTGAAGACAGGGCTGCCATATATCTACCACAGCAAAGCCAGCAACCCATTTGTGAACCTGAGGAAGGAGTACAAAGGCATCTTCTGGCAGGAAGAGATCATCCCATTCTTCCAATCTGCTGTCCTTCCTAAAGACTGCACCACCGTGCAAGCATGCTACATTGAGCTCTCCAAGCAGGTCAAGGAGAAGCTCAGCAAGGTGGACCCCTACTTTGACAAGCTCGCCGACGCCATGGTAACATGGATTGAAGCTTGGGATGAGCTCAACCCTAATGGACCTGGATCCAAACTGGCCAACGGCAAGGCCAAGTGAAAAAAATAAAAGATAAAAAGTTGAGTTAACTGCATTTCTCTTTATATTTTTACTATACTTTCTGGGAGTTACATCTATCGTTAGTTTAGTGACTATAATCTTTTATCTTTTACCCTCCTCCTGAGCCAGTTTGGTCATCGCTTTCAGTTGCATATCGGCAGATGTAATTTTTATTTAACGTTCTCCAGTGAGCTTAGTGCAATAAAAGTATGTAGTAGTTCATTGTCAAGCTTTTTACTATCTCGATAGGAAATGTCAATTTTACTTTTACGTGTCCACATAGAATTACTGTTGAGTCAATTTATAATTTGACATTCATATACGCTCGATTGCATCTAAGTTTTTCTCTTCTGCGAGCTCCTCTTCGTTCAATAATAACTATGATAAACAAGAAGGGAGCTCCAAGAACCCATATACTCATGTTTGACTTGTCTGATGTGAAATAACTCAAACATAAGACAGATAAGAAACTGGAACTTTAACTGCACTATTTAATATCAGACAGAATTCAAGGATGGAATCAAAATTGAAGTCAATGTGACCAAGATAAACTGCTTACAAACTCAAAAAGTATGCAAACCTAAATAAAAATCGTCCACCAAACTCGGAAGTTGCTGAAAATTGGCTTCTAATTAAATAGAAAGTTGCCGCTCCAGTTGCTCATGGCTGAATTAATGGTTGCAAGAAGCCTCGCTCTCTACACCCGCTGTCCCCCAAGTAAAAATGAATAGGAAGAAGGATTATGTGTGTTGTTTCGGTAATGGGAGTATGGAGCTCAAGGTCAACTTGGTCGACAAATTTAAAACCGCTCATTTCTTCAATTTGGGGTGGGTTGATCTTCAACCTTTTGACGCTTGGCATTATGTTCCTCACCATCTTCATGGTGAAGATGCCCATTGACAGCCTCCGGACCCAAGAGAGAGATGTGTTTGCTGGTGATTGTACGACCTGCCCTAAGCTTTGGCCCCCAGTGCCTTTCTGGATTTGGAAGGAAGCGTGCTACCTTCTTGGTTTGTGCCTTGCTAAGAGACGCAACAGCTCGAGCAAAGTTAGCCTGCAAAAGAGAAGATGTCAGAAAGAGTGGTAAGTTAGATATCTCTCTCTGCCCTCTCAAACGCGCACTCACACACGGGGTGATTTAGTCCATGAAATTACATGCACATACCAAAAGAAGAAAAGGAAAGTGTAATCAGAAGAAAAAAGAAATCATTATTTGTATCCAAAAATGGGAGAAACATACTTGAAGGATGGGTTCCTTGGCAAGTATCACAGTTCCTGACTGATCCGCTGGCTGAGGTTTCACCGGGTGATTCTTCACCTACACAAAATCAAGGCTCAATAAGATACCATCGCACACCCAATGCAACAAACTAGTAAATAGCACTAATCTCATAGAAAGTCAACATAATTTACAGAGAAGAGACGGAGCAAGCAACAACAGAACCACACTGTTAAAAGGGGGGCAGGAAGGAATCTACGTGCATGGATCTTAAAAGATTGTCTACTATAGAAAAACTAATACAAGCATGAAGCGAGAAACAAATGAGAGCTGAAAGAGACTGCTTACCCAACAGCGCATTATGTCCCAAATGACATCCATGGGAGCATCTGATTTCAACCCCAATGGGTTTACGTGAGTTCCAGATATACGATACCCTGCATTGATCACAGCAGAACGGAAAATTACAGCAGATGGGGAAGTGCACTTTAGTGTGGCACAGAGGTTGTGCAGACTCAAGAACAAAGGAACATCAGGCAGTTCCTGCAAACAATACAGACACATCAGTGAAACTGCATAAGCACATCTAATTTATGTCTAATAGGACAAATATTAAGACAAAGGGCACACCTCTGAAATTGTTGTTAGTACAGCAGAGATGCGATCATAAGCGGGATACCGCTCCTTCATAGATTTCACATCAGATAGTATGGAAGTCACCCATTCTTGATCATGGACAGGAGCAGACCATATAGGTCCACCCATATTGAATTTCTTCCCACAGTCACTGCATTCTTGAGGAACAACGGGACCAAAACCCGGTAGATATCTTACACTGGTGTTCTGAAAATGTAAAGGGATTCCTTATCAGAATCGATATAAACTAAGATGAGAAAATAAATCCATTATCTAAAGCGACAAGACTTCAACAGACAAATAATTCTTGGTAACAACAACAACAACAACAACAAAGCCTGTTCCCACTAAGTGGGGTCGTCAAAGTGGTCAAACATGCTCGACACATACACATATGAAAATATTCTGCAAGGGGGCAAAGTTTGCTAATAATAGAGTAATAACTATGAAGATCAATGTGTGTCCTACAATTGAGGTTAACTCTCCTAAAAGATACTTTCAAACAATCAACCCTCATAACTCTCTATTTAACTTTTCAAAGTCATCGTTACAAGTAAAATTTAGACGGCACTTACATATAGTTCAGGGAAAGCAAGAGAATAAACATTTCTTAGATGATATTTGTCATGAATACATAAGCACAACCTAACTCCCAAGGTATAGTATATCAGCACCATACCTTTGACACAGTCCTTCCAATAGGCTGAAGATGAAATGAATCACAGCCAATGCACTGATAAACATAGGATAGCTTAAGGGGAGAGTTCTTCATTGCACTTGCTGAACTGCAACCAATTATTTGAATTATCAGTCAACAGCAAAAGAAAGAAGCCTAGATAGCTAACATTAAGTGAATTAAAAGGAAATAGGTCACATACGAGTAGATACGGACGAAAACTCGAACATAAAAGTCCATCTGAACAGATAGCACAGGAACAATGTACCGTTTGTAACGATTTGCATGACTCTGCATTTTATCAAGAAGAAATTATCCATGCGCCAAAAAAGAAATATATACAACTTTTATTAATTGAAATATAAATTATGGTCCAATAAGGGTACTCTTCAAGTTCAATCTACCTTCAATCTAAACTTGATTGAAAACCTATAATTATTATCCACATCATCATTACGCAAACGAAACACCCCACAATAAAGCTGTAAATAGTTGCCATAGAAAAGACGTGCCAACAACTATATTACCAAGGCAAATGCAGCACTACTTCCCTTCTGGCTAAATTGTTAATAACAAGTTTCAAGTGGTTTGCACGTTCTAGTTAAAAGCTATAATCAAGGACATAACAATACCTCAATGCAAGCTAGGAGGATCCTCAAAGCCATTTCGTGACAATACTTCCCTCTCAATGGATAGGAACCATATCTAATCCATAAAACAGTTCGTGATAAGTCCAAGAATCAGAATAAAATGCTTCAATCAAAGTATATCAGCAGAAAGATATTACTGCTTACTTTGAATAGCAAACCTCCCCATTTCCACCACATAGCACTGCCATATCAGTTGCTGTACACATTAGCAATCCTCCATCAACAACAGATTGGACTGCAGAGTCCAAGAAGACAGAGGGAGAACCATAAGGATCAAGATCAACCTGAAACACCAATAACCAGTAAAAAAAAGTATGTTACTGCCACTGGTTTATGAAGTGCCAAAATAATAGGAATCTGCCCAAAGAAATTAATCTGCAGTGATGAATATAAAACAGCATAAGCATACCACATCAAATTCTTTTGGATGGGTGAGCATATGCACACGAGCATCAGCAAGATGTGATTCCACCTTTGAACATGCAACTGAACCATTGAACTTGATATTTCTCCTACAAGCTTCAACTGCACCTGAAGGAAGACAAATATTGGTGATAACTGTTATGATGCTTACAAGTAATTAGAAAAGCCCATATGCAGCTACAACTTACGTATATCAATATGTATTTAAATAGAAACAAGAAGTCCATAATCCCACCTAATTTGGGTCTAAATGCCCATTAGTTCTTCATTTCTTTTAAGGACAAACAAAGTAATCTTTAAAAGGTTAACACAAAAAATGGCCATATAGATTTAAGTGCAGTAGTTAGAGACAACCTAAAACTTACCTTTATCATTGTCTAAAGCAACAACTTTACCAATTCCTTCCACTTCACGAGCATACCTAAGAGCTCTTAAACCAGAAGCTGACAGGGCCTGTGAACAAAAATGATACAAAACAGAAACGTGAATTGACATCTTCCAGAGTAAAGAGCAAAGACTAAAGAAACTAATTAATTGATCAAATCAAAATTCATGAAAAACCTCAAGAACTCTTGGTGGCTTCAGTTCCCCACGCCATTTTCCCTCAGTGACCTTGTCTGGTTTTTCTGAAACGCTACATGGTTCATCTTGAGATATCTCTGCTGCCATTTCACAATCTCCATTGGTTTTTTCTTCATTAATAGCAGGCTCATTAGGTACTTCTTCTACAACAGAATTTGAAGCATCTTTGTCAGACTCCTTCGGTGCAGGTTTTGCTTTCTTGGACAATCTTGCTTCATGCTCCTCCTTGCGTTTGATTATGAATGTCCTCAGAACAGCAACCGATATGTCTCTGTTGTTAACCTAATAATTACAGACTGAAAAAATCAATATTCCCTCTAAATTATAAAATCTAAAAGTCAGCCAGCAAACTGAAGTGAATAAATGCCACCAACACATACTCATGCTAAAAACTGAACAATCACCCATGTTGAAAAGCACCCCCTACATAATATTTACTATACGAAGAAAATTGCTTTTAACATAATCAAAACGGGATTAACTCTTCTAAAACTAAGACCACTGGGCTGTAGACAAGTTAAAGCTTATCTATAGGTTAACTAGTCCTGCTTTGTCTATAAGCACATCCAATGAATACTGATCTAGGTTGAACTTTCAAATATACTCTCTTTGTTTAGCTGTTCTGCCCTTACTTAATTTGCGCTCCATATATAAAGCGTAAGCAGAAATACTAAATGATAAGCCAATTGAGCAATACATAATTCAACATATGGATTGGCACAAATGCTCCACCCAAATGCGAGACACAACTAGCTTTTACACTCCAAGGCTCCACCACCCACATTCCTCAACGATTACTAATAAAAAAAAAAACCTTTTGCATATCGAAATTCTTCAATTCTAAGCGTTAATCTTTCCTATTGCTACACTATTTCCCCAGCAGCCAATCCCAACTTTTGAACAACTAACACTGACCCAGCAAACATCCAATTCAGAATAATTCAAAACACCTAAAAAAAAAAAAAACCACAAACATTTCATCTAAAAATCCCATCAAACCTCACAACCCAATTCAAAAAATCACAAAAAGAGAAGATTTTGGAGGATTTTGGCACCTGAGTTTTATTGTAAAAGACTTCGTTCTTAGCATGCATGAGAATCTCAGCCTCTCCTTCCTTGATGATGGCATAATCACTGAGATCGGTCGTCATGTTCCTTCACTTTCATGCAAACAAATACAAACCCCGAATCTCTTCCTTCCGCGAACAAACGCAGAACTGTAAAAAGCAGGAGGCTTTTTCTTCTTCTTCTTCTTCTATGAAGGCTGCGGGTGGAGTCTGCGAATTTGTGCAGGGAGTCTGACAGTTTGTGCAACTAGCATCAAACTGAAGACTTTCTATATACAGACAACAAATATGCTTATTAATTTGAAAACCCTATCTTTTCCTGCTAATCGCGATAAAAGTTTGGATTTTTCGGATAAATTGAAACCCTTCTTTTTCTCCTTTTTCGGCTTAAACCCTAAATCTCACCCGGTACACTTTAGAATATAGTGGCGGGCTAACATGAACGGGAAGTTTTGGAGGTAGTGCGCAGAGTGGGTGGGGGTGTCGGGTAACTCCCAATCCGAGGCTCCAAATACAAAAAATGGTAAACAAAAACATTTTTTTTTAAAGAGATTGTTAATATAATCGATCAAAATAAAAAAATAAAAAATAAAAAAATAGATTGTTCATATAGTAATTAATATCACTTAGGATGGCAATTCAATCCGTAAAATTCGATAATCGTGGATAATTGCGTAAAGGCTGGATTTCAAGTATTTTTAGATATTAAAAAAAAACTATAAATATTATTTGGTTATGGTTTTTGATATGATTATAAGGGTCATCAATCCGTATATATCTCTCTAATACGATCTAGTGATATTTATTTTCACTTGTAAGTGAGAGATCTTTTAACATATTATTGCTAATCTATTATGAGACTAAGTACGACAAAAATAAAATAAAACCGAAAAACGGGATGGTAACAACGAAAGGAAAAGTATAGAGCCCAATTAACAAGCACAGGCTTGAATCCAACTCCACAAAACCTAACCACCCACCGACCCACCGGGCATCTCATGCCTCTCCTCTCTTTCCACACCGTCCCAAGCCCAAACATTTCCTCCAAAACGTATCTTTCCTCACTTGATGATGAAACTCCAATTAATCAAACATTGCATTACAAGCCCTCAATCGACCTGTCCACTAAATGGCTCAAATTCTTGTGAGCTTCTTGTTTTACCAACACCACCAATTTGGGTGACACTGACCTCACCATACCTAAACATATATCTTCCCTCTCTAACTGGCGGGGATTCACCTCTAAAAAAATGTAAATTTACATGTTTATTTATATTTTTTTCGGCCAAAATAAGTATTTTACATCTCGTCCACTAGAGAGATTTTGTGCTAACCAAAAATACAAAGTGCTCATTCGAATGCATTTGCATCTCCAATAAGAAATTATCTCGACAATTTTCTTATAAGCCATGCATCTTATCATTTCTAAACTTATAATCACCCCAACCTTTTTTTCTTCTCATAAAACAGCTGTTAACATCTTATTAGATAAATTGATTTATTGAATCCGATATTACTCCCAATAGAAAAACGAAGAGTAGGCTTTGAGGGTTTTCTCAGTTTTTTGTTGTACTGCCGACAGACATGGATTTAAGCATCCACAGTTGAGGGTAATCCTCCAAATTGCAGCGGATCTTAACTGTCGAATTCATGATTATTCTTCTGCAAAATAGTATGCCAAAAATGGGGAGTTGGGGATCATTTCTTCTTTTGTTCTTAGCCACCATCAAAAAGAAGAAAACGAGTGAAAAATTCTACGTCATTCAAATTTAACAATAAAGAAATGTCACTTATTAGCTAGGAACATTATATGGTTCAATGTTTGCCGCACTACCTACCTAATCACTAACTAATTCTAAAGTCTTTTTCTATGATATGCTCTCTACTATAAAATCTGCAAAACCCTAGCTACCCCAAATGAAATTCATGGTGTAAATTGTAATTAACTAGATCCTTCCAGAAGCCATATTGTTTGGGCCCAAAATATCAGTTTGGGCCGAGCACAAGGTGTTTCTCGGCCCAGAGGCGTAATTGCAAGGGATCGAAGGAATAATTAGTTTATGGGCCGCTTAAATGGTTCAGCCGAGTCCTGTTAGGAAAAGGAGTCATCCAAACGAAGATAAAGGAAACAAAGTTCTTCTGTGAGACGGAGGATGAATCCCAGTACAATAGGGAGTCTCGGCGAAGCTAGGATATGTCAGCAAGGAAGAATATGGCCAAGAATGGGGTTAGGTTCAGAGTCTTAATAGAAGGAGAAATGGCCGAGATAAAACTTGATCAGGGTAGGGATTCCCAGTCCGAATAGAATTATGATTCGGTCGAAGGGGGTCTAAGCTACTATAAATATGGAGGTAATGGCAACGGGAGAGAGGATCTCCAACTCAACACATAAAGCTGCCCTGCGCAAATCCTCGCTCTACGCGAAACCTCTTAAACCCTTTGAGATTTTTATTTTCTTTCCGTCTTCACATCTTCAGTTTGGATAAACAACATTGTGAAGGCAACCGGTAACACCTTCAATTTGGATAAACAACATTGCTGCCATAGAATCAGCCGTCCTTGAAGTACCTTCAGTTTGGATAAACAACACTGCGACAGGGTCAACTGATTATCTACCCAAGTCTCGGCCGAAGAGGATTTTCGGATCCCCGTCGATAGAGGTCATCTCATTAGCCTTCTCGGCGAAGTGAGGTGTTACTGATACTTAGGCTCGGTGCCTCAAACACCGAGTTGTTTTATGATTGCATATTCGCAAGTGGGTTTTAGAGTTCGGCACTTGGATGACCGAACCACGTTCACTATCAAGACCTTCATCCGCTTTGAGTATTTATGCCCTTATACTCTAGTATCGATTCGGTGTGAGTTCACCTTCACAAATACAGTGACTGTGGTCGAATCGGACGACAATGAGCCATGAACTTTGTAATTGGTAGCCTTGTCTTCAGGCTTGAAGACCTAGAGGCCGAGATGTGTTTCGTTCTTAGCCGCAGTTGCAAGACACAAGAGTCAGCCGCGCGCATCAATACAACATCAGAACATTTTATTCCTCGGTAAAGCTCGACCGGCGAGTTGGCACGCCCCGCACACATTTTAAGGACATAATTAGCTTACTAATTGCTCGGCCTGCACGCCGTGTAGGCTAGGTGATTTTGTAGTCAACATTTTGGCATGCCCAGTGGGACCTAGTGCTAAAACTATAAAGTTTATGCCCTATGAAACTCAGTCGGTGAAGAAGAAGACTGGGATGGGAAAGTCTACTACCACACAGATCCAGAGTACATGCCCCGAAGGTCTGTCATAAGCACAGACCACCGTTGCCGTGACACCAGACTCACGCCGAAAGAAAGAGATTATTCTCGGCGAACCACCCCATAATACATGAGTCCTCACTAAAGTCATGAAAAAATCTATTACCGAGGGGACGATAGAGGATTGTGATGAAGATGGTGGTGAAGCCTCTGATCCACCATCCAGGTCGTTTTTCAGAAGACGACTGGAAGAACAATCTCGGTAATTTAAGCAAACGTTTCGCCGGGGAATAAAACGGATTCTAGATGAAGTATGAGGGCAAGGCGCTGCGCACATTAGATTGCTCGAAACCTTGGTCCACAACACCCAGAATTTGGGATTTACTGATCGGTCAAAACAATCTTTGCCTAAGAATAATGTAGCATCCACATCAATGGCCAAGGCAGAATCTGCTCGGTTTAAATCAATCGATCTAGAAAAAAAGAGTGGATCGACCAGTACGACGAATGAATTCGAGACCGGCGCACCTGCTGTGCGTGTCGCAGAGATCCAGCGAATGATTGATTTGACTTTGAAGAAAGGGCCGAAATTCCCCAAATTCATTCATCCGTACCTAGAGTATGTCGATCATTTTGCATATCCGAAGGGTTTTAAAATCCCAGACTTTAGCCTGTTTGCGGGGGAGTCATCCTTGTCTTCTCTATAACACGTGGCTCGTTTTACCGCGCAATGTGGGGGCGTTAACAATGACTTTTACAAGTTGCGATTGTTCAACTTCTCACTGGCAGGCCCGGCATTCGTGTGGTATATTAATCTTCCCCCAAATTCCATTCAAAGTTGGGAAGAGTTGGTCGAAAAGTTTCACGAGCAATTTTATCGGCCAGGAATGGAAATGTCAGTATCTTCATTGGCTAGGATGGCTCAGGCATCTGATGAGTCACCAATGGAGTACTTAACAAGGTTTAAGTCGGCCAGGAATTAGTGCCGAGTACCTCTCCCCGAAGTCGAGTTCGTAAGAATTGCTCTGAATGGTTTAGACTTGGAGTACAAAAAGAAGTTTCTGGGGGCAAACTTTCGGGATATGTATGAATTGACTCAGCACGTTGAGCAGTACGAATACTTGCTCCGTGAAAAGAAGATATCCAAATCCCCAGCCCGAGGAACTATATACAAAAACCCTTCGGTCAGTTATGCATCGGCTGAAGGAGACGACTCCAGTATGCTAGTATCGACGCGGTTGAAATTGTCATTGATAAGCCGTACATTTGCAAAGCTTTGGCTCAATCTAAAGAAGCCAAAACTCGCGCGGCCCCTGTGGCAGCTACAACCAACACTTCGAAGGTTTATACCTTTGACATCACCAAGGCCGACGCTATCTTCGACCAATTGTTGGTAGCAAAGATTATTAAGCTTCGGCCAGGACATAGTATCCCCAAGGCCGAAGAATTGAAGGATAAGATATACTGCAAGTACCACAACTCGAGTAAGTATACGACCAATAACTGTGTGGTGTTCCAGGATGCGATTCAGAGCTGGATTGACAAGGGCAAACTGAAATTTCTGGAGAAACAGATGGTCGTCGATGCTAATCTCTTCCCTTCGGTGACAGTCGACATGGTAGATGCCTATCTGCCAAAAAATAAGGGTAAAACAAAAGCCAAGTTCGTGCCAATGCAGCATGTCTTAAAACGGAATTTTAAGTCGCGGCTCAAGATTGACTTATTCTTTAATGATCCCCCAGTAGAGTTGTCAGGACCCATGATAGTTGAAGCAATGTCGGGATCGAGCGAAGAATAGTCTGACAGGCCGATCGTGTTGTGCAGTCGTTGCAAGACACAAGTGGTCATAGCTAAACCGAAAGAAAGACCACCTCAGGTACCGCCAATAAACACCGCAGCGGCCCGACAGCCACTGATTATCGCTGCACCACCACCAAAGGTACTCGGTTCGGGCCAACGCCAAAATATGTTCGACCGACTTGGCCCCCAGCCACGGATCGATGGATCATCTTAGGCCAGGCGATGACTTGATTTCGACGCTTTATTTTATAATGAAGATTATTACGCGCGAAACTTCAGGAGTTCTGGTTCGACGACGAACCAAAAGACATTCAAGCCACCAGAACCATGCGACCAACGATGGTACACCTACCATTCTCCAACCGGCGTGTATACCGCCCTGTCAAAATCTCAAAAGTGTCGTCGCTAGAGGATAGATTGCATGGCTTGACGACAGGCGACACAAGCTCCTTCGGCTCCCAAGTGGAAGCCGAAAGAAGCAGGGGAGAATACTGACGACCGACAGGCCCCAGCTATTATGACCGAGTTACTGCAAGGCAAGAAAACCACTAGTCATGACATCGAAACTGCCTTCGAAGAATCTGAAAAGTGGATTAAACTCCTTCTTCGACCGGGGGAAATGAAAGCTCGTTTTGAGTAAATCAGAAAGGAATCGGAGAGCAAACTCCATCCATTGCCGTTACCAGAGCCATTAATCAAGATACGACTGAATCTTCATCCTCCTTTCGTTGGCGAAGCTCTAGAATACATGCTACAATTTCATAAGACACATTCAACCAATGACTTATACGGCTTACCAAATGAGTGTCAAGAGGCCCTCAACTTGGCCTTAACTTCCCCGGATGTCGAGCAATTAATCCAAAAGACCACATATCTGGCAATGAAGACCAGATTCTAGCACATATGCGAGACTCGGGTACTCGGCTTTGAGGTAGATTTATACACTGATATAGACCCCACCAAGCTTCCATTTTCTATGAGCGACCTTCAATATTTGAGGTACCATTTCGAAGTCTTCTCGGCAATGGCTATCTTCGGCCTCACAGCAAATGAGACAAAACGTGTGGCGCGACTAGATGCATATCTTGACACCAGAAACGCTCGAATAGCTTATCAGGAGCAAGCCCGTCAAGCGACACAGGTCCCAATGACACGTAAGCTTGAGGGTGGCACCCATAATGCCTCGGCCCATAAGGATGATCCGTAACCCGTCATTAATATGACAGATGTTTCAGCCGAGGGCGTCCAAGAACAAGATGCCTCGGTTGATTGCCCTAAAGAAGATGGTCATGACCCGCTAGGCCTTTCTATCATCGATAATATAGAGATCAGCATGGTTCACGTCTTACCTGCTGAGTTTCAGCCGACTACTTCTCAACCAACATCCTTGGATGGCGATGTAGTTGCTGAGGAGGCCACGCAGGGTGACTTTGTCACAGTTGACGAATGTGAATCAGAAAGTAAGCAAGGAAAGCTTACAGCAGCCGTTGTATGTTACGGCTCATATCGAAGGATATCCAGTCTCTAAGGTATTCGTCGATTGTGGGGCAACTGTCAACGTTATGCCCGTCTCCATCATGCGAGCCTTACGACGGTCAAACGACGAGCTCATCCCATCAGGAATAACCATGAGTAGTTTTGTGGAAGACAAATCCCAAATGAAATGAGTGTTTCCTCTGAAGGTAACCGTCACCAGCCGTAATCACATGACCGCGTTCTTCATAGTTGACTCAAAAACCGAGTATAACGCACTGCTCGGCCGGGATTGGATCCATCATACCGGTTGCATTCCGTCATTACTTTATCAAGTTCTGGTCTTCTGGGATGGAAAATCGTTCGTTGTCCATCCGGCCGACAACCAGCCATTTACGGCTAACATGGTTCAAGCCTGCTACTATAATGATCACGTTGGCTACATCACTCTTCAAGAAATCAATGAGGAATGATGGCCGACTCGAATTTCCGTGCAGAAGGCCATTGAGGTTGTCGCCGAAACTGTCCATCAGGATTCAGCGAGACTCGGATTGGCCAACCTACTTAACAATATCGATGACTGACACCAGCCAAAAAAGGCGCCAGGCCGTGGTTTCCTCAACTATGGAACGACTGCTGGCCCATTGCTATGTTGCGTCCAAGCAACCAAACTCGGGGGTCAACCTGATTGAGTTCATGGCCGAAGGAGACAACGGTCCAGCCCTATCGTTAGACAAAGTTCAGGTTGCACCAGTCGAACTTGAAGATAATCGGCCCCAGGTCAAGGACCCCTTGGAAGAGATAAATGTTGGGACGGCCGAAGACCCACGACCCTTATTTATTATTACTTTGTTACCCCAACCTATGAAAGCCGAGCTTTGTAATTTACTCAATGAGTTTAAAGATTGTTTTGCTTGGAGTTATCATAAGATGCCTCGGTTAGATCGAAAGCTTGTTGAACATGAATTGCGCATTAAGCCTGGATGCAAACCGTTTTTCCAACCACCTCGACGATTTTCAACCGAAGTGCAACTCGGCATAAAGAACGAGATTGTTCGACTCTTGAATGCCGGGTTCATTCGGACAGCTTGATACGTTGAATGATTGGCAAATATAGTCCTAGTTCTCAAGAAAAGTGGAGCCTTACGAATTTGTATCGATTTTCAGAATCTAAATCTGGCAACTATACAATGCCAATTTCGGATCTATTAATCGACACAGCGGCAAGTCATGCCATTTTCTCATTCATGGATAGATATGCTGGCTATAACCAAATTTTCATTGCCGAAGCTGATATTCACAAAACTACTTTTCGATGCCCAGGGGCACTTGGCACATACGAGTGGGTCGTTATTCCATTCAGCCTAAAGAATGTCGGCGCCACATACCAACGAGTGATGAACGCTATTTTTCATGATCTAATCGGAACTACAGCCGAGGTATACATTAACGACGTTGTCGTAAAATTGAAGCTTCTGCAGACACACTTAAAGGATCTTTGCCAAGCCTTCTTACGCATGCATCGACATAACCTCAAAATGAACCCTGCTAAGTGTGCCTTCGGCGTATCCACCGGCAATTTCTTAGGTTTCCTGGTCCACCACCAGAGTATCGAAGTCGATGAGAACAAGGCTTAAGCAATCATCAACGCGCTGCCTCCGGTAACCGAAAAGCAATTACAATCACTGTTTGGCAAGGTTAACTTTCTCCGCTGATTTATCACAAATTCGGCAGGGAAAATGCGCGCTTTTTCCACCTTGTTAAAACTCAAGGACTCCAACAAGTTCGAGTGGTGCGCCGAGCACCATGAGGCCTTCTCACAGATCAAGGTGGCTCTTTCAACCCCACCTATCCTTGTTCTACCTCGATGGGGTTAACCTCTCAAATTGTATATCTCTATGGCTGAAGAATCCATTGGTTGTCTTCTGGCGCAAGATAATGACGCTGGATGCGAGCATGCTATCTTTTACCTTAGCCGCCACCTCAATGCTTCTAAGATCAACTACTCGGCCTTTGAAAAACTCTGTTTGGCTTTATTTTTCACTACGTCAAAACTCCAGCATTATATGCTCCCGTCCGTCACTCAAGTCATCGCCCAGACCAACGTCATCCGTTATATGCTCACTCGGCCAATCATCAAAGGCCGAATCGGGAAGTGGACAATGGCGTTATCTGAATTTAGTCTATAATATGTACCTAGAAGACTATCAAGGGTCAGGCACTGGCCGATTTCTTGGC
Organism: Crataegus laevigata; assembly: GCA_963580275.1. Lineage (NCBI taxonomy): Eukaryota > Viridiplantae > Streptophyta > Magnoliopsida > Rosales > Rosaceae > Crataegus > Crataegus laevigata. Next base: position 5,747,576 of record OY756945.1, read on the forward strand.
TCAGCATCCGTCTCCATACGACTTTGGGGGCAACGACGTTGAAATCGGTATGGTGGAAACTCGAGACAATTATTGGACAATGTACTTTGATAGCTCAAGCACTGCCGTTTCGGCTGGGGTTGGAATAGTCATTCAGTCTCCTGAACACCGTCGGTGGTACTTCTCCCTAAAGTTAGACTTCGACTGTTCGAACAACCAGGCCAAATATGAGGCCCTCGTCATCGACCTCAGTATTCTTCACGACTTACAGGTACCTCGTGTCTTTGTCCTCGGCGATTCTGAACTTGTGATTAACCAACTCAATGGCGCTTTTTGTTGCATGAGTTGCACTCTGGCTCCTTATCACATGGTTACCAGGTATTTGGCTGCGTCTTTTGATGGCATTACGTTCACGCACGTTTCTCGAGTCCATAATATTAATGCAGACAAGTTGGCCCAAATAGCCTCCGGTGCGCAACTCATGAGGGGCAAGATAGGCCGGGCAATACCCGTCATATGACAGTCATACCCGGCCCTAGTTAATTAACAAGTTTTCGATCAAGATCATGTGATTCGAACGCGAGTCATGTCCTTACCTTCGTTGCTAGAACGGGAAGATCCCGTCGAAGTTTGCGCAGTCGAGGCATTACTAGATGACTAGAGAAGAACGATCATGCAATATCTCAACGACTTACGTATTGTACCATAACACGTTGTATAGGAAGGGCGATGACGGTTTGCTGTTGTTATGTCTCGGCCCGGAATAGGCTGCCCAGACGATGGCCGAGGTCCATGAAGGAATATGCAGTGCTTATCAGTCTAGCTGAAAGATGCGATGACTTCTTTGTCGACACAGCTACTTTTGGGCGAGTGTTTTGAAAGATTGCATTGAGTTCGCGTGAGGATATGTGCAATGCCAGATTCATGGTACTATACAGAGAGTCCCAACCGAATCATTGCATTCGGTCACCAAACCTTGGCCATTTAGAGGATGGGCCATGGACATAATCGGGAAAATCACACCATCTTTCGGCTCGGCGAAACATGTTTGGATATTAGTAGCAACGGATTATTTCACCAAATAGGTCAAAGAAAAATCATATGCTAAACTAACATCTAAGGAAGTTTGTGACTTCATCGAGGAAAATATCGTAACCCAATTTGGCATACCAAAGACAATAATAACAGATAATGGCACAATCTTCACATACGATCAATTTAAGGAATATACGGCGAATCTCAAGATTCGACTCGAGTACGCCGTACTACCCACAAGCAAACGGACAGGCTGAAGCAAGTAATAAGGTTTTGATCGGCATCCTTGAGAAAATAGTGTGAGAGAGAGACCTGGTATGTGGCATTTAAAGTTAAATGAAGCGCTTTGGGCCTACCGAACCTCACCACGATCAGCCATTGGGACTAGGGTGGAATTTTTTACCACATTACCATACCTACCGTATTACCAACCATACTATACCAAAGTTGTGCCAAAAAATTTGTACCACTGGTAATGGTACGGTATTTGTACCATACCATACTGTTTCGGTACGATATTGGTACTCAAAACTAGTATCAGTGGTATACCATAACTACTGGTTACCAATATTATTAATATTATATTATATATTTATTCATATATACATATTATGTATTATGTATTATATATTATGTAATATTATATTATGCCGTTTGACACTTTGACTCATTTATCCTATTCCTAAAATCTCCACAAACCAAACAATCTTAGTCTCTCACTCTGGTCCCTGCTCGACACATTATAAACCTAGGGCTTGTTCCGCCGTCGTAGCTCTCTCATCGATTCATCTTTGTTTCTCGTTTCCGGCGACTTTGTCTTCCAAGTGAGGGCACAACATATGGCATTGGGTATTACCACCTTGGATTGTGGGTTCAAATCAGCAAGCCAGTCGTCGAGCACAGCTATGGATATTTACATTTTTGTGGTTTGCTATCTTACGTTTCTAGTTCATTTGAGTCTCAGCATGCTATAAAAATCTTGTCTTATGATTTATTAAGTTTTTACCACTTTGACATGCAATAGTAAAAAATCTTGAATTAGGTTAAATTGTGTATATATGCCAAACTGTGTATATTTTATGGGCTTTGAATTAGGTTAGAAAAATATTAGATTTTGGGCAAACTAAGTGACGTAAAACAAAGTGGTAATTACCATTGGCATACCATACCAACCAAACTATTTGGTATACCGATATTCGGTATACCAAAATTTTGGTACGGTAATGGTAATAGATTTTGTCGTACCAAATATTTGGTATGGTAATCGGTATGAAGGTTTTGGTATGGTAATGTACCAAAACCACCCCTCATTAGGACGACTCCATACGCATTGACCTATGGACATGACGCCATGTTACCAGTCGAGTTAAGGGTAAATTCATTCAGAATGTTAAAGCACTGTAGTTTGTTCAGTGCTAAGTACAATTAAGCCATGAGGCAGGAGTTAGAAGACTTAGAAGGAGCCCGCCTTGACGCTTACAATTTATTGGTGGCACAAAAGAAGATTGTCGAGCGAGCGTACAATCAGCGAGTTAAACAAAAAACGTTCGGCGAAGGAGAATTGGTTTGGCAAACGGTACTACCAGTAGGAACTAAAGACCCTAGGTTCGGCAAATGGTCACCGAATTAGGAAAGGCCATTCATTATTCACAAGGTCCTCGGCAATGGTGCATATCGCCTCAAGGATCGCACTGGCTTAGTTCACAAATTGCCAATTAATGGAAAAAATTTGAAGAAATATTATCCAACAAATTGGGAAATGCAAGAATAAAGTTTTTCATTAATGGCAAAAGTTTTACAGCCTAAAGTTATAGTCCTAAGGGGTCGAAGGGAGATAAGCCTCGAGGGCAGCTTTAAGTTCCAGCCACCTCACTTCACCTAGTGTAACTTTAGCTTGGCGCATTCTCTTCTCCGACTTCATCCGCTCAACCCGTTACATGCAGGCTGTGAACTCCGTCAACTTAGCTTTGTTTGACTCAAAGTTTGCCTCGAGAACGGATGCAATGGCTGATCTTTGGCATTGGATGGCTGCGATTTGCTAATCAAAAACAGCCAGTTGCATTTTTTGTTGCTTTATCGCTTCCGGTCGAAGAGCCTCCTGGACAACCGTTGCAGCCTTTAGGTCATCTTCCGCTCGAAGAGCCCTCTTGAAAGTTGGAAAAAATTCTCGAGTTTTCTCCAAGACAAAGGATAATTGAACAATGGATTCATTATTTAATCGACCCTCTACTGCAAGGGTGTTTAGAAATTCACCGACAAAATCGTGGTCGTTGCGCTTAAGGATCTGAGAAGTCGAGAAAGACAAGAGTTTCTGCAGCTCGACGAAAGCAGTAGATTTGGCTGCGGTAGAAGAAGGTTGAGCCGAAGAAGAAGGACCTGCCGTGCTGGAAGCGCTAGTGAGTAAGGCGTCAAGTTCGACCTCTCAGGAAGGCTGCACCAGACGGGGCTTATCAGAACAAAGCTAAACATGGAAGTTAAGAAAGCAACAAAGGAACTTACACGAGCCGAAGTAGTGTCCTGGTGGGGGTCACAAAGCCCTCATCATGTGGATGGGCCGGTGATTTCGCCTTCGTTTCGGGCTTGTTGAGGGCCATTTTTCCCTTGTCCGCCACAGGATGATCGACTAGGACATCATCGGCCGCTAGGGAAGGAGTGGGGGAAGAAGGTCGAGGACGGCTCATGAGCGGAGTCTCGTCAATGTCGTCATCCTATAATAGAAGGTGTTAGTACTAGGAGGGGAAAAAATGAAAATAAGAATTAACAACAGGCGGTCATACCTTTTCCTCTTCCAGGACGACTGTTGACTGCTTTGGATGCTTGGAGGGAGACGTTACGGCCGAAGGAGTCACCTTCTCCAAGATAGGGGTGGTGGACGACCTCTGGACTATAGAAGCCTCGACCCGCTGCGCAGTCATCAGCTCGACCGCGACCTGAGAAATAGGTCGAGTAGTGAGTAATGGACCAGCATAGCGGATCTTGACTCCCGAAGCAGTTGGGGCCGGCCATTTCGCCTTTGGAATTCTGACGACGGGAGGGGAAGAATGACTTGAAGGCGTGGCCCATGTCGCGAACGGCCTTCTGGCCATAATATTCTCGGCCTACCGAGCAATTTTAGGTTCGGCCTGGGGGGCAGGTCGAGCCCTGGATGCTGGTTGCTTATTTTGAACCCCGGAGCAGCTGGGGCCGGCGGTTCCACCGATTGGCCGGAGGTAACGGGAATCTCCCGGTCCCTTTTATTCGCCAATTTCTTGATGCGTTTTTTAGGACGAGGAGACCCGCCAGCCGTTTCGACCTCCTGGTGAGGCCGTTTGCTCGGCAGATTGGCTGCAACGGCTGCAGAGGTTTTGGGGAGAGAATCAGTCTTTTTCTTGGCCGGAGCCGCAGTTGTGATGTCTGTTGGCCTTGACCCACGATCGCCTAGATAAACAGAAGTGGGTTAGACAGTTGTGTTCTTAAAATATTCAAGATGGCCAGTTTTGGTGAAATATACATTCGATCGTTTCTTTGGTATGGGAGGCGGAGATCCTCCTAAGTCTGTCCCCAAAGACCTTACTGACGGCATCTTCGACCGGCGCGCCGAAGAAGTATTTGGTGAATCATTCCCACCAATCACCGAAAGTGTCAGTGCAAAGGGTTTCAGGGGCAGCTGGTCGAAGACGAAACCTCTTACACCTCTCCTGGAAGTCTTTCTCGGCGTCTCTATACTTCTTATCGAGAGAGCCAAAAATGCGTCATCGGCTAAGGAGCGAGCAAGAAGAAATGAGGGGTACTGGCGAACCCTAGACAAAGCTGAGCTATCGAGCAGTAAAATAAGGGTGGTAGACTTCTCAGCCCGCTCAACGAGCGTCATAGCCAAGGGGAAGGTCACAGGAAAACACGAACGACCCCTAGGCTGGATGGAGGACGACATCGTCATCTTTGCTCCACGGGGATGTCGAGAGCTGGACCGATGCGGGGTATTTCCGACAACGGCAGATCAGCATTTCGTCGTCAGAGAGGGTGTCGAGACCGAAAAAGTATTTGATAACCTCTTCGGCCTTGTGATGAGGTGCCGGTCGAGAGGCCAGCTGAAGGCCGAGGGCTTCGGAAGAGGAGAAGGTGACGTTTTCTGGCCGAAGCGTGGCAAAGTAAACTTGAAGCCAAAGCTGGAACACCTAAAGGGGCCCATTCTGGGGCGGGTCAACCTTGTGAAGGGTCGCCTCGGCCAATCATCGAAACAGGTTAGCGATAATGGCCAGGCTGAGTGCCAGGATGCGACCGCTTGCCAATGCCTTGGCCATTGGCACGTTCTTGACCAAACACTTGTTATACTAGTAGAAAAGGAAGACTTCATGTTCTCCATTCCGATGAACTTCCTCCCCATGACTAGCAAAGTAGTAGATGAGGGTGTTGTAGTTGAAGAAATTTTTATGCCATTTCTGGATTTCTTCTTTTGAGTCTCATTCTCTTCCTCCTTCAGAGACTCGATGGCCTGAAGGTCGGAGTGCGCCTTCAGATCCAGCTTCGACGGGTACCCAGAGAGGGCAGCGTCGATTGGAATGCCAGATGGGGAGGTCCCCAGGATGACAGTAATATCAAGGACAGTAGGGCCGGCAAGGCCGAATGGGAGAACCATGGTGTTGGTGGCCGAGCACCAGAGTCTCAAAGCCGCCATAAGCAGTTTTTTGTCCATGGTAATTTCCATGGATGAAAGTCTGATGACATCGTAGATGCCAAGAGCTTTCCATTGCTCGCCGAAAAGCTTCTCCATTTGGGCAACCCAGACTGCCCAGTTCGCCGTGGTCAAAGGCCAGGAGCCTTGGGGCTTGGCCGAGTCCCACTTCGACCACTCAAACCCTTGCAACAAGGGTGATAGGCAGTGGTCCTTGCAGAGGCTGGTGATAGATGGAAGGACGGCTTCCTGGAAAAGTGGCCTGAGAATCTGGTGAGTGACACTCATGTCATTCTTAAAACGCATAGTTTTGATGGAAAATCGATCGATGATGTTCTTGCATTTTTCGCATTCTTCAGTGATCTTGGAGATAAAGGAAGCCATTGGAGAGAATTTAGGTTTCTGGAAAGAGAGAGCTTGAAGAGATTCTGAGATTCTTTTAAGAACTTAGGGAGGATTTTAGAAGAGCAAAAGCAAGAAGATGATTGAAAGCTCTGGAAGCGTAAGAGTGTGAGTGAGGAAAATTTGGGAATTTATAGGCGTTTGGGTGGGAAGATGAGGCGTTTAATTTTCAAAATTAAGATAAAATTGATCGGGGAAAGCGCCAATCATTCCAAATATTTGAGGGAATCTAGGTGAAAAGACCGAACGTCTCGCAAATTGAAGACGTGCGATTGCGTGTGGCGGCGAGTAATAATGGATAAACGGTTCAGTAGCCGCGTGTTTCCAGAAACATCATTAGGGCTGCTGGGAGCATTAGGGTGTCGCGTGGCAAGTATTTAATGAGGGTGAAGACCAACGATCGTGCCTTGAAAATACCCATGATAGGGGGTTTCGAGGTAAGAATTGGTTTTGCTTCTTCAAGGCTGAGGCTCGACCAAGGCTGACAACCTCAGAAGTGATGGGGCAATGTTTGGGCCCAAAATATTGGTTTGGGCCGAGCACAAGGTGTTTCTCGGCCCAGATGCGTAATTGCAAGGGATCGAAGGAATAATAAGTTTATGGGCCGATTAAATGGTTCAGCCGAGTCCTGTTAGGAAAAGAAGTCATCCAGACGAAGATAAATGAAACAAAGTTTTTCTGTGAGACGGAGGAGGAATCCCAGTACAATAGGGAGTCTTGGCGAAGCTAGGATACGTTGGCAAGGAAGAATATGGCCAAGAAGGGGGTTAGGTTCAAAGTCCTAATAGAAGAGGAAATGGTCGAGATAAGACTTGATCAGGGTAGGGATTCCCAGTCCGAATAGAACTATGATTCGGTCGAAGGGGGTCTAAGCTATTATAAATATGGAGGTAATGACAACGGGAGAGATGATCTCCAACTCAACACACAAAGCTACCCTGCGCAAATCCTTGCTCTTCGCGAAACCTCTCAAACCCTTTGAGATTTTTATTTTCTTTCCGCCTTCACATCTTCAGTTTGGATAAACAGCACTTCGAAGGCAACCGGTAACACCTTCAGTTTGGATAAACATCACTGTTGCCATAGAATCATCCGTCCTCGAAGCACCTTCAGTTTGGATAAACAGCACTGCGACAGAGTCAACTAGTTATCTATCCAAGTCTCAACCGACGAGGATTTTCGGATTGCCGTTGACAGAGGTCATCTCACTAGCCTTCTCGGAGAAGTGAGGTGTTATTGATACTTAGGCTCGGTGCCTCAAACGTCGAGTTTTTTTATGATCGCATATTCGCAAGTGGGTTTCAGAGTTCGGCACTCAGACGGCTGAACCATGTTCACTATCAACACCTTCATCCGCTTTGAGTATTTGTGCCCTTATACTCTAGTATCAATTCGGCGTGAGTTCACTTTCACAAATACAGTGACTGTGGCCGAATCGGACAACGACGAGCCGTGAACTTTGTAATTGGTAGCCTTGTCTTCAGGCTTGAGGACCTAGAGGCCGAGACGTGTTCCTTTCTCGGTCGCAGTCGCAGGACACAGGAGTTAGCCACTCGCATCAACACAACATCATCACATTTTACTCTTCGGCCGAGCTCGACCGGCGAGTTGGCACGCCCTGCACACATTTGAAGGACATAGTTAGCTTACTAATTACTCGGCCTGCGCGCCGTGTAGGCTAGGTGATTTTGTAGTCAACATATATATATATATATATATATATATATATATATATATATATATATATATATATATATATATATATATCGACATCACCTTAATTAAGCAGAAATATCATATAATCTAGACTATATATTAATAGAATCCTATTTGTCAACTAAAAGATGATGAAAATACTATTTAGTCTTATATCACAATAAAAAAATTAAGGGTAGTAACGTAATTTCACAAAATAAAATTTTGCTTTTTTTAAAATTATTATTTAAGCATCATCTATAGGTAATTTTAACATCTCTAATTTTAAAAAATAAATAAATAACATCTCTCCCTCTCTTCCCACTTCCATGTTCTCTCTCACTCTCTTCCTCTCTCCTTCAATTTTAAAAACAAAAATAAAGCACTTCACACACACACACACACACTCACATACTCTTTCCTCTCTCCCTTTATGTGTGGGCAAACACTCGTATGTATGTGTATATATACATGAAGGAGGTTTAATTAATTTTAAATGTTATTTGAAGAACAAAAATGTTTAGATATATATATATGGGTTTTAGATTGATAGGGATAGTTCCCAGTTTTGTCCAACATAAAGTAGGGTTTCGAGGTCATTGCTGAAGTAATAGTACTCAAAGGGGTATGGAGGAGCAAAAGGTTTTGTAAACTATTTTCTTTTCTTCGGCCCCATCAAATCGAGCATTTCATACTGTGAATCTTTAAGCATGACCAGATCTTGAAACTCTTATGTAATCTTTTAAAGATTAGCACTAATATATAGTTTCTATATACATCATTGCCTATATTAGGCATAGAATGCATAAACAAATGAGTTAAGCCAATTAAGCACTTCTCAACTTTCCAAATAAGCTACTTAGATAAAGCTCAAAGGCCAGGTGTAGGATAGGTGACTCATTAATCCCCTCTCCTTTCAATACTTTATGCCCCCCATTACCCTAAATAGCAGCCTAGAAACTTCTTTGTGTTCTTAAAAAATAGAGGTCATTAACCATTAACAATATTAATGCTGATTAAGCATGCAAATACTTTTATCACAGATGTTATGCTACAAGGCATATTGGTGGTGATGTCATATAGTATGCGGAGTAGGGTTTGACGAGCCAGCTGTTGTGTGATAGGCTAAAGGTGTTGAGCAGGTTGAGACCCATGTCTCAACACGTGTACTCAGGTTTGTAGAGGGAAGGGTCAATTCGATTTTATTGTATGACGAGAGACAGAAGCAGAGATTCGATTCAAAGATATTGACTGAGATCATCAAATGCATTAAACCAAACAAATTAAATATTCAAGTCACTGATTCAGAGGGAGGATATATACCATGTAGTATGTGTATATATATGAGGAAGTTAACCAAGCCATGCACTGTGCAATATAACCAGTGTGCCACAGAATACAAAGAAAACAAACAAGTACTACTTATTCAGTTGAGTTGAAAGAGATCAAAGTGCGAAGTTAAAGATGGTAACTATGATGGGTTGGGGTGGTGTTGGTGATCAAGGATGGAGGAAAGGTCCTTGGACTCCTGAGGAGGATAAGCTGCTCAGTGAATATGTCACCTTACATGGAGAGGGAAGATGGAGTTCTGTGTCTAGGTCTACAGGTAATTAATCAAGTTAACTAGTCTGTTAACTGCTTCTTAACTACTTTTTTTTTACACCAGTTCTAATTATTTAAATGTCATATATTGTTTCGGAGAGCTTTAATTTTGGATTAATTGATAGTCTTAGACATGCATACATGCTCACTTAGGGTTTTTTCTTCTTTTAACAAAAAAACTATTTTCAGGTCTGAACAGGAGTGGGAAAAGTAGCAGACTCAGATGGGTGAATTATCTGAGGCCAGGACTGAAGAAAGGGCATATAACACCTCAGGAGGAAGGCATCATCGTTGAATTGCATGCTTTATGGGGTAACAAGTAAGTAATAATACCCTAGTTAACTAATACTCTCTCTCTCTCTCTCTCGATTAAATAATTATCAAAAGTACACAATATTTTTAATTTCTAATGTGAATTTTTATATGAATTTATAGATGGTCCACCATTGCAAGATACTTGCCAGGGAGAACCGACAATGAGATAAAAAACTTCTGGAGAACCCATTTCAAAAAGAAAGAGAAATGCACTCAGAAACAAGAGAAACGAAAAGCAGAGATTCTAAAAGCAAAACAACAACAATTAGAGGAAGATCAAAACATGAAAGCAAGAGCCACTACACCACATCATCATTGGGAAGCCTGCTGCGAAGGAGTAATAAGCAATATGAATAATACTGATATCCATGAAACACAAGCAACATGGCAAGAAAATGTGGAGGAAGACAAATATTGCTTGCCAAAATTGATGCACCAAGCAAGTGTGGAATTTTGGTCAGATTTATTAGGGGAAGAAGGGTTTTATAAGCTCTGGAACTTAGACGATGGTAGCGGTCGAATGGATCCGCAGCAACACACAAGCTTAAGCCAGTGCAACAAAGCAGCCACGCAGATCAATAATCAGGGAATTACTGCAGCTTTATCTTCTGGAGGGGAATCGAGCAATATATCATTGCAGAAGGGAAGTGAAACTAGTTCACCTGCTTTATTTTGGGGAGGACACTCCAACACTTTCTCCAATGTAGGAGGCTACATCTTCTAATTAGAAATGCTGATCATTCATTAGATTGGTACTAAAATTATTTTTATGTCGCCGATTGACACGATCGATGATGAACTTCTGATCCAGCTAGCTAGCTAGCTATAAGCATATCAATAAAATTCTATCTGTTGGTTTATGTTTCGAAAGCGTTATTGTACTATTGTTAATTTTGATTTACATACATATAATTATATATATATATATATGATAAATAAAGGTAGTGTGGTCTTTTATATATTCCTAGCGTATGTATCCAGTAAACTTTTTTTTAGACGAGTGATCAGTGGGAAATGAGGAAGAAAACACAGTATATATGGACTTTTAATCAGCATGTAGACTAGAAAGATCGGAAAGAAAACACAGTTTCATGCATTATCTTGTTTTAAAAGGCACTGATCTCTCTAAACATTGGAATTAAACTTTGTTTTGCAACAAATTAATAATTAGTTTTAGATGGAAAATTAATGGTAATTGGTCGAGAAAAAGTGTTGATTTTATCCACTATTAACCCCAATCAAAAAGACTGAAAACGCATTAGTAGCTGCACTGATCAAAACCTTATCATGGACTATGTCATTTGTCTATATACACAATAAAAACTAATCATTATCAATATGTAGTGGTCTTTTTTGTTATAGTTTTTTAGAATGTCAGGCTTCATGTTATAGAAAATTTTATTTTAATACTTAAAAAATATGAATTTTAGACTGTAATTTTGTGTAAAATTGAAATCTAATTTTAGTTTCTAGTACATTTAATCATCTCATTTATTAGTTATATTTTGATGTTTTATTTATCGTTTTATTCCTATTTTAATGTATTAATTACATTTAAATTTAATTTTCATTTCATTCATTATAATATATTTTAATGTCTATATTTAGGCAACTAATTTTTTTAGGCTTATTATATTAACACCCCACAAATTGTTGAATAAACCCTACATACTTAATATACCCCACATTTGCTTTTCCATTGAAAAATTATCTTAATACACCTCACATACTTTCCCATAATGCCCCCACACCCCACATTCTCAATATACACCTTATATTTTGTACATACACCCCACATTTCTCAACATACTCCTTATATTCCTCCACAAGAAATTGATGCAAAAGGGTTACCGACCTTTTGTACCGAACACTCAGAGTCACCCTTTTCCGTTTTCTTACAGTCAAATATGGAGCAAGTGTGTGGAGTGGGTTTGCTCATTGTGTTGCTTGAGGGATTGATCTCATGTAGTGATAACAATGTTACTATCTTGTTCAAGTTTAATGGGACTGGATTGTATGCTATTGTTTCGAAATATATTCATTTATGCCCATTTTATTTTCTCAATATGTGGTTTTTGTTATTATTGCATAGATCATTTTGTGGCTATTATTAATTCAATCTCTTTCTCATGTCTTCTAAGTAAGCATCACGAAAGGTATCATAAAGAATTAATTATGAACTTATTATCGATGTCGTTGAAATCACTAAAACAATGAAAAATATGAAGTCTTACCTCATGTGAAGCTTCCGAAACATCGATTCATGTTCCATTTGTCAAAAGTAATTATTCTCAATCAACATGTTTGTAATTTCATTGGTTAGGGTTTTGTTCAACATTGGGGGGGGGGTGAGAGGGCTTTGATAGTTGAGAATATAAATAATACGCTAAAAGTGATTTGGCGTGTATTTAGAGATTTTATTTTATTTTATTTTATTTTAAACCGAATAAGGTCAAAATAGTCATTGCATAGTGAGGTAAATAAATTATTTAATATTAAATTTTAATGTGGAGTGCATTCAATATTTTGTGGGGTGCTAATAAAAAAGCCTTTTTTTTATAATATATATTCCGATAACAATTTTGTATGTTCTTCATTTAGGTACATTAATATATTTGAATATTTTAGTATATCCATACATTAATTTAATATAATGTATTTCGGTACGTACATTTTAGTACACACATTTGAGTATTGACTTTTAGGTACATTAATTCAATATACTATATTTCGGTACATATATTTCGGTACGTATATTTTGGTACATACATTTAGGTATTGACATTTAAGTATATTAATTCAAAATATTACATTTCGGTACATACATTTAGGCTTATTATAATATATCGACTTTTAATCAGCATGTAGACGAGAAAGATCGGAAAGAAAACAGAGTTTCATTCATTAAATTTGTTTTAAAAGGCACTGATCTCTAAACATTAACTTTGTTTTGCAAAAAATTAATAATTAGTTTTAAATGGAAAATTAATGGTAATTGGTCGAGAAAAAGTATTGATTTTATCACAATTAACCCCAATCAAAAGGGCTGAAAACGCATTAGTAGCTGCACTGATCAAAACCTCATCATGGACTAAGTCATTTATCTATATACACAATAAAAACTAATCATTATCAATAGTGGTCCTTTTTGTTGTAGTTTGTTAGAATATCAAGCTTTATGTTACAATAGAGAAATACTAAGGAGACTCTCCTAAGCGGGATTCTCTGTGAACTCTTTGACACGTCACAGTTTAATGTTAATTTTCATGTCAACACTACAAAATATTGTGTCAAAACATGAGGTGGAAGAGAGTCAATTAAAAAAAACTCAACTTTTGAGAAAATCTTCGTAGAATTTCTCGTTACGGTATTATGATCCCATAAAATCTACTTTTATAACAAGAAACTAAGGATTTCATCAAAATTAATGGACTTGTTTGACGCCTTAACTACATATTATTGGTAAAAAGAAAATAGTGAACCCACTGAATAGAATTATTGAACAGATCATAGGTCAAACATGGATCATACATATTATTCCTTGGCCTTCTTCCTCTGGCCGGTATTGACTTCTAAAGTGACAAAGTCTTGACCAGTCAATTAGTCAATGACCTAGAGTTGACCACTTATAAGTATATATCATTTGAAAGTTGATTGACAAGAGGTGGGCAGGCTGTAGAAGCCACAACTGATTGATTGTGAAGGCAAAAGACCAGAGGCTTCCAGTCAGTAGTCACTCTACTCAGATCAGTTGGGTCATATACCACTGCTATATGTAATTATATGTACTGTAATAAACCAATTTAACCCTGCAACTAAATGGAAATTAAGAGCTAATTAAGATTCATGCATGCAGGTCGATCCCCAGTTTTTACCGCCATACAAATCTTACCGCTTCTTAAGTTTACCTTTCAATAGTTGGTAAAAAGATAAATGTAGAAAAGAAAAGAAAAGAAAAGAAATTGAGGGAAATCGACGGCAAGACTACTAGTTGTAAAGGTAAATGTTGTTAGGGTGATTTAAAGAAAGAGTTCAATTATCAACCGCTATATCATGTGATTTATAATATATAATCTAAAAAGATAATCTCCTTAATATTTTTTATGTTATTAATCGTTTGAATCTACCGATATAATTAGTTATGGGCTCGTAGAAGTATAGCGACAGAAGAACGCGGGCTGCAAACCACAATTGTCAAAGAGTCAAAATGTACTTGGGCTAGATAGATTTACCCGTAATGCTAGAATTTAGCCCAGAAAAGAAAAAAAAAATTAAAATGGCCCATGCAGGTCTCGAACCTGCGACCTTCGCGTTATTAGCACGACGCTCTAACCAGCTGAGCTAATAGGCCATTGTTGTTTGATAACTCCGGAGAAGAATTTATATCAAAATTTAGTTTTAGATAAGGCGTTTTTCACTTATCAGCAATTTGTGGCCTTTGGGAAAGGAAAGCAGGGACAGAGACCAAAGCAAATGGATAACGTAACGGCGAGCGAGCTGGCCGGATTCGGAGTCGGTACTCTGCTCATCTGCGCCACCATTGCCGCCCCAAAGATCGACGCTTTCATCTCCGCCTCTCAGCGCAGGTAACACTTGCTAATACCCCATTTCTTAATTCTCATTAAACGCCATTCTTTCAAATGTTTTGAGTTTATAATCTTCACCAACTTCTGATTGTTTTCCAAGAATTTCACATTAGCAATGCAAATTTCCCAACTTCCTCAGTACAATTAGATGTTTTTCGTGATTTGAGTAATGCTACGAACACCAAATTTGCTCAACAAATGAAGCGACAGTGTTTGATTTAAATTGGCATCTGCTTTAAACCTTATTTATTAAGAACAAGTAAGGAGTTCGATGCATGCACCAACGCACCGTTTGGTGACTCGAGGAGTATTGTTCTGATTCAAGTGTTGTGTGTATGAAACCCTTGAATGTTCAGTTCTTTGGGAATGTGCAAGAGATGTGGCAACCTGAGGATGATAGCATGCTCAAGATGTAAGGGAGTTGGATTGATCAAAGAAGGTGAAATGCTTGGATCAAATTTCATTGACGACATGTATGAATCGCTTGGGGGTGAAGGATCGAAAGTAAGATCCATCCCTTGCACCAATTGTCAAGCTAGAGGTCATTTTTCGTGCCCCGATTGCTCTAAACCAACGTCTGTTTGAGTTTGTTTAAGTCGTGTAAACTAAAACTTGATCAGGCTATTTTTGTGTTGTCTTAGAAAGATTAATCAACGTCAAAGCTTTCTTCGTCCTCAGTCACCATATTTGTTTGGTACCAATGATATGGGGCAGTGAAATTTATGAACCCAAAATACAGTAGAGATATAACGGTTCATAATCCATATATATATTGTGAATCTTGTTATACTATGAAATAAATAATTTCCCAAGAGCGGTTCATATGATATGTATACATTCATAGTTTTCCATACATGTCACTGCTAGAGGCTGTATATGTACTACTTCTGCAACTCTAGCTCCCCTAGTTAGATGAATTTCCTAGTGGCGGTGGTTTAACTCCGACATTCTTCTCCCTTTTATTGGAATATTCATCCTTGATAATGATATTTATGCTTGAATTCGTTTTATGTTCTTACGGTCCTATGTTAATCTTCCTCCTTTCCGTGGAATATTCATCTTTTCAAACCTGATATAATGTTTTGTGCTTGAATTTGGTTGATGCCTTTATGCTGCCTGTTGAATAGCAGACCCAGAGAATCAAGTAGGAAGCATATGCTATATACAAGAAGTTAGGGGTCTATAATATGAAAGTTCATCTGAAGGTCAGATGAACGGTTTCCCTCCTATTCTTCCGTCCACCGCTGCTATTGATCTCTTATGTGGTCAGTAGGTCTATACAGTGCCTCAACTCTCAAGGTGCGCCCGATGCACGCATTTGAAAGCACTGTTAAAACTTATGAATGAGTTTCCTAGTAAAGTTTGGTTGTTATTAGAAGTGACATGCCCTTTATTCCCCCCACCACCCCAGTTCTTTTCTTTGAGCTAGGAATTTAAGATCTCGAGAACGTGTTGTATGATTAAATGGTAGATTGGACATTGATTCAAAACTACTAGGAAGTGAATTGCTAGCTGGAAAGAGAAGGCTTTTGCCAAAGATAACAGCTCACGGGAAAGTATATATACCCTTTGAAATTGGTAGGAAGGTTCTTGTTTTAATGGATAACAGGTAAGCATCCCTTTTCCATATGGTCAGAACAGCTCATACAAGCTTCACCCCTTCTTCCGTGGTAAGTGAAACTTCTACGTGTAGGCAGAGAAGTAAAAATGTTGATCTGGTTAGGGGAGGGGGTGATAGTTCTAACTTCTCCCACTTCTCTGCTGCAAAAGTTGTATTAGCACTGATCTAGTGAAACTACTTAGATACGTAACGAGGTATTGTAAGTGGCAGAATGGCCTTGCATTTAGCCTATGTTGCTTTGATTTCCAAGCTTAGTCATGTGTGTTACAGGTGAAGCTTAAAGCACCGCACTATTGTGTTAGTGGGAGGAATCATATCTCAATTGTGCTGTGCATATGGCCATGTATAAACTTAGAGATGTTGCGAAGTGACAAGGCACCATGAACCAGCTATTGCCTATTGGCGCACAAGGTTCACTGAGACGATAGTTCTGCTGTGGTGAATTGGATATGTGCCACTATGAGTATAGGGTATCCTATGCTATATTAGCCCTCACTATTTTTAGGACAACATTGCGATTAGTAGGGAACTTGTTTCCTCTTTCTACTTATGCGCGGATGTATATCCCGGTGTTTTTATAGCATACATCACGTATGGAAACGCCGCGGTGTTCAACAACTGAGGACAGCCAAGTTACTCTCTGGTTCCCAGTTGTAAATACTCAATTTGGATAGCAGACTTTGCAAGGTGCTATACCTTTCTCATAAGTAACTAAGAAGATACTTGCAAACTTGTTGGGACAAAGCTAAAGAAACCAGAGTTCGAATGTATTTTGGGCATGTATATGTAGGACTGACCTTTGAGTCACGTTCAGTTGCGACCTGCATTTGAGTTTGGATCAAAAAATGTATTTTCATTCTATCTTGAATTTCTTCTCTAAAATTCACATTTCAGTCCGAATACGCATTTAGTTCTACTTAACACCGAGACTGGAAATCAATTTAATTGGACTTAATAATGTCCAATTTTATTGAATGTCGCGAAAACGTATGTGACATAGGGTAAGTGCTTGAGATTACACTCGAATTCAAATGTACTTATTTGATTTACAATTGACATTTTGAATGAAAAATAAAACATTGCAATATTTCTTTCAATTAATAAGAACCATTTAACTTTTTACCATCTTACAAGTTACAATGTATGTGTACTTCTTTCATTCCCTATAAATTTTGGGATAGTGTTGTTCACACATCCATTTTTTTACTTCTCACATACTCTTATGTCATAGATCTTCTTCAATTCTTTTGATCAAACAGTAAAAAATTGAAAAGAGTGTGGGACAAGGGTGTGTGCAATAAAGGGATTAGGATTCAAATCTTGGGACTCCCAGAGTTAAAGGTTCAAGTTTTTTAGATAGAAGCAGAGCGCGAAGCATGAAAAAAAAAATTATTCATTGAGGCATTTCGTCGAACACTTGGTAAGTTTGTTGTCATCGGTCGAATTATGTTGCACCCATGTTAACATATATTGAATTATGTGAAAGCATTTTGATGAGTGCTATTGAAAGAATTCGAAGAATGTTGTTGACGCAACATGCAAGAAACATTTCGTCATACACTGGGTGGGCACAAAATGGACCTACATCAAACATTCGAACAAGTTTCAAAAGAACTTCACACTTATATTTCTTGAACTTCGAGCAGTCTTGAGATCACCTGGTCCCAATATGCATCAATCCGTCATTAGGTCTGTAGATAGCATGACCCTAAATCGAGGAGTGTTACTACTAGTACTACTATTACAATGTACTATGCCTTTTACCGTATACTGTTTACAAATACGTGAATTGCCATAATAAAAGGATTTGGATCCTCTCCGGATCCCCTTCATGGGGATCCTAGGAATCAAGTAATAAGGATCGTTCATCAAAAATCGTGCGGCTACAATTAAATGATTTTTATATTTTTAAAAATAAAGTAGTCTCGTTTTGCTTAAAAAACATTTAATTGTAGCCGCACGATTTTTTATGAACGGTCTTTGTTGCTTGATCCCTAGGATCCCCATGAAGGGGATCCGGAGAGGATCCAAATCCATAATAAAAATGCATAATCAAACGGGCAAACGGACTCCTTTCAAGTTTCAATCTTTTCCCAGCACGCGTCCGACAAGACGTCAGCAGCCAAAAGTAAACACTTAGTAACTTTGTTTTTACCCCTGTCATATCGAGACACGTGGACGTACAGAGCATTTCACAATTCGGAAGGTAAACGCCGGCACGGTGGTTTCGCTTTTGTCATCAATCATGTCCGTCATCTGGCACTGTTCTGACTACCAATGGGTTGCCGACACGTAGTCGGAAGTGCCGCTTAGACACTCGAGCAGTCACTTTGGCCTTGAAAACTACCCATTTTTTTTTTTCTGATCTTTTAATTTCCTTTTTCCTAAAATATTTATTCCAAACATCAAATTTTTTACACATGAATTTAAGAATTGTATTAGATGGATAAATAAGATTGTTCATCGTTTTTTTTTCTTTAATGATAATGTTCATTGTTGGCTATAGTACCCCAAGTTGGCCGATTCTTTGATAACAAAATTCTTATAATACATATGTCATGTACGACATATATAAAATAAATTGGACGATAAAACATTCAAATATGACCTTGAGCATAAGAAGAAATACTTTTAAATTCTTAACATCTCGAGCTACAACTCATTCCTATACATATCTAGATATCATTATCCCTAAACAATAGTTATATTTCATGGTCCAATAACTTAAAAGTACGTTTGATAAATAATTTAATTTATAATTTATTTGAGATATGATAAAGAACACAAGGGACCAGTGGAGGAACTAATATGGGATCATTGATTGTCCATGATCCCCACAACTTCAAAAACCCTATGTATATTGTATTTGAACCATATAAACAGTTATGGTAAACTAAATTACAACATCATTCTCCTACTTCTTCTAATTTTTTTTTATCATATTTGTTTTGCTTTTCTCTCTTCTTGTGTCCAACTTTATTGTGTGTTGGACATTTTGAGTAGAATTTCATTCTCCCACATTGTTCACTACCAAATAGTTCCTTCACTTTATAAGGCTTTATCCCTTATAAAAAGTGATTGGAATAATGGACCATGGAAAATAAAATTGGGCTCAACCTTAGGGTTGGACTTTAAGGTGTACTAATTAATTGATAATTAATATAGGTAATTACTATTAGCACTCTAAAAATCTCATTTGACACTTCAAACTTTCTATTATTAGAAAGAAAAATACACTTATAAGAAGTGTAGAATGAGTTTTTTGGAATACTAATAACAATTCCCTTAATATATAATTAATTATCAAAAGATGGGCCTTAGGGCTCTTGGGCTCAGGCTCTAATAATTAAATTTAATAATTTATTTATTTAATTAAATCAATTTTGGATTTAATTAATCTTTTTTATTTTTTCAAATAGACTCATATTTTCAAATGAAGTCTTAGAGCAAATGAAAATGTCTAAGAAAAAGATGGAGCAACACACCCCTTGAGTTGAACGGGTCACCTCCCAAAAATATGTTTGTTGCGAACAGACATATGCTCACTATAAATACATGCATCTGCATATCATTCAACTCATTGAAAAATCATCAATCCATACATACCAAGCATACTAAGAGTGCCACAAATAAATTCGCTAGAAATCTAGTTTTCTGGTGCTGGAATTCTGAATTAAATCATTGAATCCTAGTCAAGCAGACGTCGGTAAAACTACAAGCACTTAGTACGGACGAAATTTTAGTTTCAAGAACATTGTGGTACGCAAGCCTCTATCTCCTGTTTATCTGCTTAAATATTATTTCATTTTGTTTATACTTGGTAATATATTTATTTGCATTTATTATTAGCATACATAAGTTTATCACAGTTGTTGACATATCTCCAACAATCTTGAAACAGAAATCATGGATCAACAATCTGTGATTGTGAATGACGATGTGCCAAAATACTCTGAAAAGCCTGAGAAATTCAAAGGGCTGGATTTCAAGACATGGCAACAGAAGATGCTGTTTTTCCTGGCAACCATGAATCTCGCTCATGTTGTCAAGGAAGAAGCTTCAAAGTCTAATGAGAATCCAATGACGAAAGAGAATGTCATGGCAATTGAAGCTTGGAATCATTATGAGTTTTGTTGCAGGAATTATATTTTGAATAGTTTAGATGACACTCTCTCCGACATTTATTCTCTATGCAAGACAGCAAAGGAGTTGTGGGAATCCGTAAAGAGAAAGTATAAGATTGATGATGCCGGTTCAAAAAAATTTGTTGTCGGTAAGTTTCTCAAATATACAATGGTGGATTCAAAATATGTTGTCTCTCAGATCGAAGAAATCCAGAATGATCTATGAACTGCATTCCGAGGGATGCGAGATCAATGAGCATTTTCAAGTTGGGACGATACTCGAGAAGATACCAACTTCCTAAAATGACTTCAAAATTTATCTCAAGTACAAGCGTCGTGAGATGAATATGGATGATTTGATGATGAGGTTACGAGTGGAAGAAGACCACACAAAGGCAGACCATTCTGATGGGTTCACTATCATTGAAGCCAATGTAAATTATGTTGAGGGAGGAAACTCCAAGGTCGAGCCAAAGAAGAATAAGGCTAAAAAAACCAAGCAGTTTGTACAATCTGCTCTTGCTCTTGAAGGCAAGAATTTGAAGAAGATTAAGAGCGATTGCAATATATGTGGCAAATATGGTCACAAGGCACAAGATTGTTATCATCGCAAGAATGAAAATCATGCCAACAGAAACAACAACAACCATGCTAACATGGCAATTACCGATGAAGAGTTGGCTACTGTTGTGTCCGAGGTCAACATGGTCTCGAATGTGAGTGAATGACTGATGGATATTGGTGCTACTAAGCACATCTACGCTAACAGAAATCTGTTCACTAAATACCATATTGCTACCCCTAGAGAAAAGCTATATATGGGCAATTCTGCTTCATCTGCAATGGAGGGCAAAGGCAAAGTGGTACTCAAATTCACATTTGAAAAAAGCCTGACCTTGCTGAATGTGTTGCATGTTCCTGAAATAAGGAGGAACTTGGTTTCTAGACCTATTCTGATTCCTAAGGGCTTTAAACTTGTATTTGAATCCAACAAATTTGTACTTACCAATGGTGGGATGTTTGTTGGAAAAGGATATGTCGTTGATGGCCTCGTGAAACTCAATGTAATTGCCGTTGATGATGCTAATAAAATAAATGCTTCTACTTATATTGTTAAGTCTTCTAATATTTGGCATGCTAAATTAGGACATGTTAATTTTCGTTCCATGCAAAGAATGGTTAAATTAGAGTTATTACCTAAATTCGAAATTGATTTTAATCATAAGTGTGAGACATGTACTGAATCTAAATTTGCTAGGAAAACTAGAAAGTCTATTCTGGAAAGATCAAATGAATTACTTGAATTAATACGTAGTGATCTTTGTGACTTTAAATCCACACCAACTCGTGGAGGAAGGAATTATTATGTCACTTTTATTGATGATTCCAGTAAGTATTGCTATGTTTATTTTATTCATAGCAAGGACAAAGCTTTGAATATGTTTAAGACATATAAAGTTGGATTTGAAAATCAAGTTGAGAGAAAAATCAAAGCACTTCGATCTGAGATAGGAGGAGAGTATGAGTCTACTGCCTTCTCAGATTTTTGTGCACAACATGAAATTATACATCTAATAATGGCTCCATACACACCACAACAAAATGGTGTTGCCGAAAGAAAAAATAGAACATTCAAATATATGATTAGTTCTATGTTAAATAGTTATGGGCTTCCACACATTTTGTGGGTTGAAGCTTTACTTATTGCAAATCCCATATT
This sequence comes from Crataegus laevigata, assembly GCA_963580275.1. Taxonomy (NCBI): domain Eukaryota; kingdom Viridiplantae; phylum Streptophyta; class Magnoliopsida; order Rosales; family Rosaceae; genus Crataegus; species Crataegus laevigata. The sequence continues at coordinate 5,769,306 of OY756945.1, forward strand.
GAATAAGGTTTCTCAAAAGAAGATGGACGAGTCACCTTATGAACTATGGAAAGGACATAAACCCAATATGTTTTCACTAGGGTAAGTTCAAGTCTAAAAGACACTTCACCCAATGCATATCATGTCTATTCTCTCTCAATTTTAAGCAACCTAGTCATACATTTGCTCAAAATTTCCAACATTGTGCACACCAAATGCTCGATCAAATACCTCATTAGTTGAAAAACCTTGACAGTCTTCAAGAATCAACATTACTCTATAGGTTCCTGTAGCCACCATTGACAAGCCTCTATAGACCATAGTAGTTGTTGACATACATTGGCATAAACCTTCAGCATATGTTGACAAGAATCAACTTATTTCTACCAGGTGCTCGGCTAAATGGTCAAGTAAAGTTTTTTTGGTTGAATTCATAATTCCATTATTTGAAAATCCTAACTCTACCACTGCACAGGACAAAGAAAGATGTATGAGGGAGAAGAAATAATAAATAAAGATGAATGAGAATAAAATATTGAAATGTAAACAATTAAATTTTTTTTGATATCTTTTGTTTTTACTTTTTATTTGGTATATCTTTCTTTACATCTATCTCACCATTCTTCGACCGCTGCCCCGCATTTCCGCTCTCTCTATGTATAAGGTCAAATCATTCATGTATATACATAATACATTTACATGTCTCATAATTTTGTATGCATACTCGTAACACAAAGTGGTCTAATCTGAAGAGGAATAATTTAGGTGGGTTCCACATACTGAATAATTGTACTCACGCACCTTTAACTCTACATGCCCATGCATGGTTGTGGTTCACAACTTGAAAAAAACTATCGTACGTACCAAACATCACTTTAATTCCATATGCAATGTACTATGGATTCTAATATTCCTATAAAAGAAACGCCATTCAGTCACTTCTCATATCACCATTTTTTTTATAGAAATAATTATATTATTGATACTTTAGAAGATCAAGGTTACTTGGAAGTATTTTTAAAGTGATTAAAACCGCTTTTAGTGAAAATATTTTTGAGTTCTAAAAGTACTTAAAGTGCTTTCTGCAAGAAGTACCAATTATATATGCTCTTCTTGCATTTTTACTAACGATTAGTTCAAAAAATATATTCACCAAAAACACTTTCAACCATTTTAAAAGCACCATAAAATGAGCCTTAATTTTTTTTCCATTTTCTTCTTAATTATTATATATTGACCTAACAGTTAAATCCTAAACCATGAAGATACATTGCGTGAAAGATCACGTATACGAATCGCATGCATATTTTAGTATTTTTACATTATATAATTTCATAAATCGACATTTTAAAGATAATATACAGTCCCTTTATACAAAGGGATTCCTATTTTTTTTAAAGAAAACTAATGAAAAGGGTTTCAAAAGTTTGCATTTTAACCAAAAACCACCATATAATTTTATTTAATGATAAGGACAAAAAAAGAAAATAATAAAAAACAGAAAATAACCTCACAAAAGCGCGTGCATTGCAAATTCTGTAAACTTACCATATATATTGCAGCAGCCCACACCTTTTATTATTATTTTCTTTAGTAGCTTCAAACCCTAGCCTCATAGCCCCACATGCCTACTTCCTCTTTCTTTATTTCATGTTTAGGAGCTTTAATGATGATAGTTAGTGCTTTTAATGCTCCCCTCATGTTCCAGCTCTTGCCATTTTTAACGAAAATGCAATAAACTATCTCCCATAATAATCTTAACTGAAGATTTCCTATTTGAATTTTTTTTTTTTGAGAATGGAATAGGCTCTCATCTTTCCTAAAATTAGAGAAAGACCCGCTCTCTTCAGACTTAAATGACTAATTGCTTTGGATGACACTTCCTGAAGAGATTCGAACATCATAATACTTTTGACGACATTCTCGTGTATATAATAATTATTTGGGTTTTCTATTCATTGTTAGAATGTTCACGACTCATCCATTAATCAATATAACAACTAATCAGAAAACACAACTAATCATTTTTATCTAGTTAATGTTGATGACATGCCTTTTCCAAGTTTATTTTTCAAACCATTGGCCACTAATTTCTTGCCCCCCCCCCCCCCCCCCCAAACCATAGATGCTAGTATGCATTTTCCAGTTGAGCTTCGCCTGTTGTCCATTGTTTTCTTTGCCATGGTTAATGAAATAGTGATAATACTAGTGTTCAGTTTAAGAAATTGTCAGTGTTTAGTTTACGAAATAGTGATAATATTAGATTTTAGTTTAAGAAATAGTCAATGTTCAGTTTACGAAATAGTGATAGTAATAGTGTTCAGTTTAAGAAATAGACAGTTTTCAGTTTAAGAAATAGTGATAATACTAGTGATTGGTTTAAGAAATAGTCAGTGTTTTGTTTACGAAATAGTGATAGTATAAGTGTTCGGTTTAAGAAATAGTTAGTGTTTAATTTACGAAATAGTGATAGTACTAGTTTACGAATTAGTGATAGTAATAGTGTTCGGCTTAAGAAATAGTCAATGTTTAGTTTACGAAATATTGATAGTATTAGTGTTCAGTTTAAGAAATAGTTAGTATTCAGTTTACGAAATAAACAGTGTTTAGTTTAAGAAACAGTGATAGTACTAATATTCGGTTTAAGAGCTAGTCATTATTTGGTTTGAGAAATAGTTAGTGTTAAGTTCTAAATATAATTAGTGTTTGATTATAGAAATAATCAATGTTCAGTTGTAAAAATAACTAGTGTTAACATGACATGACACAAACTTAAAAAATTGTCCAAACTAAAGATAAAATCACTATATCGAAATTAAAATAAGCATTGTTTATCAAACTAAAAAATGAAAAATTTTCTTTTTTTTTTGTCTTGTAATATTATTATTTAGTTTGTTAAAAAAAATTATGAAATAATGGTCAAATAAACATACAATTAAGTAAAAATTGTAATATGTATGGAGTGAAAGTAGAGTGATATGAGAGATGAGAGAATAAAAAAAGTTGATGTGAATGGGTGAGGTGAGAGGTGAAAGGTGAGAGGTGAGAGGTGAGAGGAGAGAGAAATTTGATAGAAATATGTGAAAGACAAGAGAGAGAGAGAGAGAAAGAGAGAGAGAGAGAGAGAGAAGCTAATAACGGTGGAGGGAGAAAGAAAGAGGGAGGAAAAATATGTGTGACTAAGTGATATGACGCGCGCGTCAGATAAGTCTTTTTTATTAAAATTTAAGCCCTCTTTATTAAATAAAGTTAGTGTATGGTTTTTTGTTAATAAAAAGTTTAGAGAAGCCCTATCCGAACCATCTATTTTGTAAGTTCGATTCATAGATCATCTTTGCAAAAATGCAATTCAATTTGAAATCATTTGGCTATTTAATTATCACGATAAATTTTCATTGTTTCTTATATAACAAAGTATTTGTTTTTTTTTAACCGAATTAGATGTCTTAAATATTTCCTATTTGGCTAATATTTTGCAAGGATGATCTATGAGATGCAACTTGAAAAATAGACAATTCGGATTACAATTCGATGTGATATGAACCCCACATCTAATCCCCATTTTTATAAAAAAGAAACGGGGGAAGGCTTCCTATATATTTACACACACACACACACACACACACTCACACACACACACACACACACATTATATGTGTGTCAATAAATGAAAAAACCCTAATTAATGTTATTTACACATTCCTTTTTACTTCTCACACATTTTTTGTTAATTTATGTCATTTGATCTTCTTTAATTCAATCTATTTAATTGTCTAAATTAGAAGAATGTGTGTGAAGTAAAATGAGATGTGTGGATAGCACACCCTTTTATTTTGTCGTGGAAAGAGAAAAATGTCTTCCTATGACATTATTACCCCCTTGTGTTGCAATCGAGTGATAGCGAGTTGTGGGGACGCAATGGACCTCAAAACGTGAGGAGGTTGGTAATATTCTTTCATTCCTTCAATTTTTGAAATCTTTTAGGGAATTTTTTTATATAAAAAGGACCAACTAATGGCAAGCCACAATTATCTACCCCGGGTTGAGAAAGACTCACAGATGTATTTCAGCATTCTCTAACGACAAACTAAATAATTTTAGGAAAATTAAATTTGGATTCATTTGTCTTATTTCTATCTACACCAAACCAAATATTTTTTTCCACCAAACTTATAAATTTGCCCTTAATAAATAAGAAAAAATAAAATAAAGATGGCGAATTCTCTTTACACCCAATAACCTTAAACTCACTGCACCACTGCACCTCATCATCTTTTTAGACGAACCCAAACCAAACAATGGCAAAATTTTCTCCCGATCGAGGACGTCGACGATGGTTAACTCCTTCCATTCTTTTTCGTCTCTTTTTTTTTTCCTCGCTCTTCAAATAACCTTGAGAAGAATATGAACCACCATGCGTTGTCAGTGTTTTGAGGTCGGTGACCTCAACATTGGCTCCACACTATTCTCCATCAACACCAATTTACAGCTGCCTCCCTCTTTCCTAATTGATCGAATCCAAGTTCGCATAAAGAAGCAAGAAAGAGAGAAAGGACAGCATCGATTGGGTTCGTCGGAGTTTCAATTGTGTTCACCGGAAAAGAAAAAAAAAGGAGCGGAAATGTGTTTTTCACGATGGTGGCTGGAGCATATACAACTTCTAATTGTTTTCAAATCCTTTTTATTTATATCAAGGCAAAGTTGGAATTTTATTAAAGAAGTTTTTAGGTTCGGAGGCAGATTGTCTGCCCTCCTGTTACCATACCCTTCCCATCTCCTCCTATAAAATGTTAACGTGGTTTAACTGTGACCGCACAAATAAGAGGGGATGAAAATTGTATGGTAAAATGAGGGCAGACAATCTGCCTCCTTTAGGTTCAGTGTAGATGTAAAATAAATAGGTTCAAATAAAATATTTCAACCGTTTATTTTTTTTTAAATTATTTATGAAGAAACCTACCTGCCTCTTTTTTTTATATATATTTATTTTTGTGGCTGCAAAAAATTGCCTGGAATTGTCACATATGCCATATGCGTTCCATCAATTGTTGCAACTTGAAAGAAAATCCCAACATCTTTTTCCATTTTTGGGTATTGGATTATCCTACACCCACGTGGGCTGTCTTCATATGGCAATGTGGTTGTGAATTGACCGAACTACCCATCTCGAGTACATGCTTTTTCTTTCTTGACCATGCAATTTGAATGCCCTTCGTGTACCGGCAAATCTGGTTTGCCCTCTGGTCGAAGCAATGTACCATTTCTGGCTTTGTAGAAAGAAGTAAAACCAATCCTTGGCATCCAATTTATGCATCTGGTTAGACTTTTGACAGTGCTGCAATGGATGTGATCTACTTTCCTACTGTGAATGCCAGCCGTTGGATGATGACCTGGTAATAAGCATGATAATCTCTTTATTTTGATTTCGCACGACCTCATCCTAGTGTCATTCCGTGCGAAAAATGCTTAACTCGATAATGCATGATCTAGTAACAAGCATAGAACTCTCTATATTTTGGTCTCACGCTGCCTCATGATGGTTCACGCTGTGTGAGAATTGTGGTAACCATGTAACCCTATCAAACAAAGTTTATCTAGCTATGTCAAAGTTATAGGTTAATGGCGCTTTCGTAACCCTTTTGTTCTTGAATGGTTCTTTCATTCTAAAGTTGGTGTTTCATTGGTTCTTGTATCTCACATTATTGTGGTTAATGGTGGGGTATTACATTCTCAAAAATTAAGGTCTTGAAAGAAAATAAAGTTTGAATGAGAATTCTTTCGGTGCGGGAAGAAAAATACAACTAAACTAACCCTTACAACGTAATCAATAACTGTAACAAGTGTAACATTATTTACTCTCGCGGCTAATAAATTTATAATTAGGATTTGAAGTGTGTCAAATTCTTTTTCACATTTCTAATTAGGCAAAAATTTGATAGAGGTTGCTATGTTGCAGGGTGCATTTTGGTCTAACAAACCAATTTTATTTTCTATTTTTAAAAAAGAAAGATGATCAATCTGTTTTAAGGTAGGTGACGAGACTGTTCAGTGTACTTAGAATACGAACCGGTACACTAAGTGTCATAATACAAATAGTTGAATATTTAAAAAAAAAAATTCAACTATTTGTATTAAGATCATTAGTATACCTGACAATGTTCCCTGTACACAGGAAAATTTCTCGCAAGTAACCGCGTTTTGCTGCTTGTGAGAACAGTAGATGTCATACAAGCCATTTTTAACCTAGAACAGGTACAAATGACCACGCGCCAAATGGCGTGTAGTACCACCTCCCAAATCATTTGTGAAATATAATCTCTTTTTTTCTTTTTTCTTAATGCTTATTTTTATACTAAGAATCTCGTGGATGGGAGACTCGAACTTAGTACCTTTACAGTAAGATAATGCTCTTAACCAATTAAATGACATGCTCATTGCTAGTGTCCTTTAGAGATGTTTTTTCACAAAGAATGTTTGCTCACAAGCGTCTTGACGTGATTAGAGTAGTTCTTCAAAATGGTCAGGCCACAAAATTTTTATTTTCTCGCATGACATTCAAATGTTTTGAAATCATATTAATCTATGCATTGTGGATAGTTAACCTTTTTGGTGCTTCACAACATGGACCTAAAATAGTCATCTTGAAGTTTCGACTTCTTCTTAACCCATGCTAAATTTGTATACCAAAACGACAACTAGTATACATAGTTTGCCATAACGTTTCAAGTGTGGCTTTTACACCCCATAAATGTTACATCATCTGTCTCAACATCAAACTAACAAGGGTTTTTATCACGATACGTTCCTGAAATCGCACTGATCAAAATGATTCATGAAACTAAAATTTTTGAAAAGGCAATGGAAGGACCAAATTGATTTGCCACTCATTTTTAGAGACCAATTATTAATTGACTTTCAATTTCAAAGACCAACCATGACAAAATCTCAATTAACAAAGAATCAACCATCCAAGCGGTCAAAATATAGATTGATACAATTTCAAAACCTCATGTATCATATCCATTCTTCTAGACAACTACTAGTATCTAAAAAATATCCATTCTTAGGATGTTTTTGAAAGCCACAGTTTTGTAATCACCCTAAACAGGAAACAAGGGGTGGAAATTACGCTAAACCATATACAATGGCCAACCATAATAATTTGATTTAAACTCGTCAGGAAAGTGACAACGGACAACCAAAATAATGATTTCATGTTGCAAAATTGCAATGATCAAATTAGTAAATGATATAATTTCAGAACAGTACATGTGAGTTTTCATTTTCACAAAAATCTTTTCTTACAAAGATATATGGTAAGTATGGAGACACAGCCAAACGCGCTCACACTGTGATTGGTTGTGGAATTCTGTCACACAAAAGAAATAGTACAAAACAAAAATAAAATAAAAAAGGAGACTATATGAAACTAGAAAGAACACCAACCCTAAATTTCATTTCAGAGTTTCTGGGTGTAGATTGGAACCTGAGGTTATTGACCCAAAGAAAAATCAGGGTTGGAACCTGAGGTTAAGAAGATAAGCCATCACTCAAGAGACAGAACTACAAGACAACAAGCTCTAATCTTTCTCTCTCTCTTCCAGTCTCTCTATCTCTCTCTGTAGGGTTTTCCAACTGAGTGAGTATCTAACTTTCTCTTGTTTTTCACAAATTTGGTTACAGTTTGGTACTGACCTAGAAAAGGAGGATCAGTTTGTACCAAAGAGAGAGAGAGAAGAACAAGAAAGGGAAATAAAATATTGTCAAGATCAAAACTTTTAGAGATTAGATACACAAAATAATATTTTTAGTAATTAAGGACATGGGGAGAGGAAGAGTGGAGCTGAAGAGGATAGAGAACAAGATAAACAGGCAAGTCACATTTGCAAAGAGAAGAAATGGGCTTCTGAAGAAAGCTTATGAGCTCTCCGTTCTCTGTGATGCTGAGGTTGCTCTCATCGTCTTCTCCAACCGTGGCAAGCTCTATGAGTTTTGCAGCAGCTCTAGGTAATTCCTTATGTATAATTATATGGTTTGATCATTTGTTTGTTTCTTTAATTCCGGGATTTGAGTCGGGATCTGTTAATTGTTCTCTCTAGTTTCTTTGATTTCTTCGTGGGTTCCATTGGGATCAATATAATAAGACTTTAATTGCTTCTAGGCTCTATAAGTGCAAGCCTTTCACAAAGATTCTCTCTTTTTAATTGTTTAATTAATTATTTTTCATATGGCTGATGATACAAATTTTGATTTCTTCATGGTTTCATTTGGATCCATATATATGATTTTAATTGCTTCTACAAGTGAAAGCCTCTTTCATAATTTTCTCTCTTTTATGTTTAATTAATTAATTTCATAAGCATCTACTTCTAAATTCTCCCTTTTTCTTGAAATCAATTTTTAGTTTTATATATATTGGAAAATTTTATTATACGGTCTCACAAGGCTGATGATATTAGTTTTAAGTTCCATTACCAGAAAAGATTCATTTTCTTATCCTTTTCTAAAATTAATTTTTGTGCTATTTATATGTGTTTGTGTGTGTGTTGTTTAGCTAAGTAAGGTGTTTCAGTTTCATATAATTCAGGTATCTGGTTTCGCAGAGTGATATTATTTTCATTTTTTGGATACTAATTCTTGCATTAGATATTTAAGGTGTTGGATTTTCATCTATTTCCATCTATCTGATCATTGCACCAAATGATATTTTGTTCAATTTTTGGGGCAAACTCTTGCATTTTTGGGATAATAATTGTTGCATAGCTAATTAAGGTTCTGGTTTTTCATCTAATCTCATATACCTGCAGATTGCACAAACTGATATTTTGTCAGTTTTTTTGGGTACTAGTTCTTGTATTACTGGATCTGAAGAATGAAAATTCCCATTTTACTTGCTCTCTGGAGTTTTTTCTTCTAACTTGATTTCTTCTTTGCAAGAAAGGATTGTCTCCTTTTTTTTTCTTTTTTTTTGTTGAATGAATTTATTTTATTTTATATTTCTTTGCAATTAAGTTCTTCCCTTTCCATGTCTAGAATCTAGTTGTGAAATATATATAATTAAGGGAATTTTTTTTTGAAATGTCATATAAACTTATACACTTTTTTTTTAGTTCAAAACTTATACACCTTTTTAAATTTGTCATATGAACTACAATTTTAAACAATTTGTCATACAAACTTTTCGAAATTATTAATTGGTCATCTCACCCTTGTTAACCGAAGTGTGAGAAGCAAAGAAACTGATAGAGAAAGTAGAGAGAGAGGGAGAGAGAGAGAGAGAGAGAGAGAGAGAGAGAGAGAGAGATGCTCAGAGAGATAGAAGTTTAGAGAAGAAGAAATGACAAATTAATAATTTTGGAAAGTTAGTATGATAAATCGCTTAAAATTTTAGTTTACATGACAAATTGAAAAAGGTCTATAAGTTCATATGACATTTCAAAAAATTTCTCTATGATTAAAAAGTAATTTTTGCACTCTCATTTTCTCTCATTTCATTCCTCGCTCTTTTCTATCCTTAGGATTGAACAAATTAAGGGGATTTAAAGAGAAAAAAAACCAAAGGGAGAAGTGCAAAAGCAAGAAACGAGAGTGTAAAGATCGTTATTCTATAATTAAAATTCATATAGACTTATTTAATTAGATAAAATTAAAGTTCATCTTTTGCACTATCTTGCTCTAGCTAGTTTCCTCGTGTGAATTGATTGAGTGAAAGAGAGGATGGCGGATTGGCTCCGGCGGTGTGAGCATCAAACGCCCGAGATCATAATTATCCTTTATTTTTTTCCCTATAGAATTTGGGACTCGGAGTTCTCCGGCATGGCTTTGAGAAAGTTCCTTGCGATTGTTTTTGTTCCGAAATCGGTATATTTTGACACATCTCTCAATGAAGAACTCTATTTATTGTACAGTGGATTATGAGCTGTGTGACATCTTTCAAATCATGAATTGAAGAGAAATTAAAGTTTTTCTTCTTTTTGCTTCACCACTTCTTAAAGACTGTCTTTTTTCTTTCTCTTTAGCATTCTTTGTGATTATATATGTATGTCTGTTGTGCATGCAAATCATGTTTGTTAAGTTTTAACAGTGGAAATTATAGTTTTCCATTGTGTTGAGAAAATATTTAGGGTTTTGCCGTGTGGGGGTTCAGGATTTATTATATTTTCAGGTATGTGTAGGATATTCATAAACCAAACAGATTTAACCAAGAAGTGGATGGCCATATCCATTGAAACAGATAGTACATACAAAATTGAAAAGAAAATTTGGTTCAAATCCAATGCAAGTAATGAGAGGCAAGTTTTCGAACTAATTAGTTTGGTATATATGTATTTTCTAATATGAAAAGATGTCCAATCAAAACCGTACATTTGGTTTTAGTAAAAAGTTTCAACAAAGCTATTTTTGTAATCTTTACGAAGATATTTGATAAAGGGTAATGCTTAGGAGATCAAATTTTGTAAATTGTTGATAATTGGATTGTTACTTAAGTATTGATTAACATGTTTATTTCATAATGTGATTGGTCATTTGGTTTAAAAATTTGGTGTCTCTAGCATTATGTTTTGATGAATTTGGTTTGTGTCATTATCTTTTTCTTTTAATATAATTTATTTCAAACAGAAAGCCGTTTACTCCATATTTTTGAAACAAAATCCTTGAGTTTATGTTCTCATGCGTGAAAGAAAAATACTAGTATGTTTGTTGTTAATACTAACTATAAGGATGTAGGGAAAAAATTTGTATTAGGTTGTCAATTTCAGTTGTCGATCATGTACCTTTTTGTTTGAATCAGTTGTCCAATTTTAAAGTTTGACAACATAATACGCAAAGTTGTTTTGTATGAGAATTAATATACACATAACTATGAAAGTATTAATATATTGTTAGTTAACCCTTCTTGAGTAAAATGAGCAACTCCTTGCTTTATTGTAAATTGCAATGGAGTTATACTAGGGTAACTGACTATGTCACCATTGGTTGCTAGCGTGAAAGAATGGGAACATTTGAGATCAAATTTTCTACATTCAAAATAGTGCGGTCTCTCTGTGACTCTAATTGTTGACTAACACATATTATAAACTTAACTTTTCTTAGTTTTATTGTTATAAACTTAGTATGTGTCAAACAATGATGGGGGCCACACCCATTTTGGGTGCAAAAGATTTTATCTCGGAATATTTTTGCTCACCACCCTTAAGTGATGATGATGCTCACTACCCAATGTATAATCTCGTTAGATGAGTTTAAATTTCGAAATCTATGCAGTGGATAAATATGGATCTCAAAATTTAAACTAATCCAACGGTGATAATTAGAATGGTGAACATTACTACCATTGGAGGGTGACGAACAAAAATGCAATAATAAAAGAATACACGGAATGTTGATATGCTAAATACATTAGTTAAGATGACTATTCTCATAAATGCATTAATTTGTACTTTGTAGAATTAATTTTCTGTATCAGAATTATGCACGGAAAATTAGAAATTAACGAGCTTGTTCTCATAATATCATCATATATTAAACTTTTCATTTATAATACTTCAAGTAATAAGGTATTATTATATTTGATGTTCCTACTTTCTTATAACTATAAATCGTATCTACGTTTGTATGATGAGTGAAAATATACAACTAGCTAAGCCTAAGCAATCACTTGAAACGTGCCAAGTTTATATCAATCTTTTGAAAAAAAAAAAAAAAAAAAAAACTGCTGGTGGCTTTGTTACGGCAGTTCACCATTTTGAGAGTCAGAAAGATTTATAAGGGCATTTCAGTTTCTCCTGACCAAGTTTAAATCAATTGAGTAGGAAGTTTTTGTCTAGATGTCTTTTGTGGGGAAGAAAATAGTTCTACAATATGGATTTAACATGCATGCTATGGTTTCTTCTCATACCTAAAATTTTGGAGCTTTTATTATCCTAATTAACTGGTCGTTTTCTTTTCCTCCTTTTCTCCTCCCTTCTTCTTTAGCATTCTCAAAACACTAGAGAAGTACCAAAAATGCAGTTATGGTGCAGTGGATCAAGTTAACAGACCTGCAAAGGAACTTGAGGTAACACTTAACAAATTGCTAGTTTTCTGTACTGCGTATAAATTTAAAACCTTTTACTCGGCCTTTAGAATGTTTGGCTCATAGATTCCTCTCGCTTAGAAGAAATAGAATGTGGCTAATACGTTTATGTTGCCATGCATGTATATATAGCAGAGCAGCTATCGTGAGTACATGAAACTCAAAGGTAGATATGAGTCCCTACAACGAACTCAGAGGTAAATAATCATTTGTGAATTATAAATTAAGCACAATTCACTGTGGTCTTCATGGAATTGTTTACCGCTTAGAAGTTTAACATTTTTGAAGAATAATTTCAATTTATGATGAATCCCTGCATATAGAAACCTTCTTGGTGAGGACTTGGGTCCATTAAACACAAAGGAGCTTGAGCAGCTTGAGCGTCAACTTGAGGGCTCCTTGAAGCAAGTTAGGTCCACTAAGGTAACACCAGTTTAAAATCAAATGAGTTATGCATTCACCATATGTCAAATTTTGTCATGCATTTTTAGGGCCCGTTTGAGGTTCCTTATGTCCAAAACCCTGAAGTATTGGCTTGAACTATCCCCTTGAGCTCTTTTAGGAGATGTGGCATTAATCGTTCATCTCATCTTGCTTTGCAGACCCAGTATATGCTGGACCAACTTTCTGACCTTCAGAACAAGGTATGTGCCTTTCAGTTTTGCTGAGAAATGAAAGCATTGCAGTTTCATGTGCTTAAAAGTCAAAAATATACCTTGTTCTAATTACAGGAACAACTGTTAATAGAAGCCAATAGGGATTTGACAATGAAGGTAAATTTCTGTCTCATGACTCACTGTTAAATTATTAATGTGCTCTTTTGATTATGACGCTGTCATTAGTATGCAAAAACTAACGAGTCTCACGACGGTCCAACATGCGCTTTTTGTTAATTTAGAATATATGACATGAAATAATATTACCATATGAATATATTGCAGTTGGATGAAATTAGTTCAAGAAATCAACTTAGACAATCATGGGAAGGTGGTGACCAGGGTATGGCATTTGCAACCCAGCATCACCATGCTCAATCCCAAGGATTCTTCCAGCCTTTAGATTGCAATCCCACTTTGCAAATGGGGTAATTTTACAAGTATTTAATTTTTAATTATTCATCTAAATAAGTTATGTTAAACTAAATTAATAGCTTAATTAGATGCTAATTACTTTGATTAATTTACAGGTACTCTGCAGTGGGGTCAGAGCAGATAAGTGCTACAAGCAATGCCCAGCAAGTGAACTGTTTCATCCCTGGATGGATGCTTTGAGATTGTGCTGATGAATCTGATCAGTGCCTCTAATCGCTCATAAGAAAGCATACCCAAGTTTATGCTTTTTTTTCCTGGCAATATCTAGAATGCATGTAAACTTATTGTCACATAAATTCAGCAGTGACTGAATTTCAAGGGGACCTTTCAAAGGCCTAAAGTCCTTTTAACGTTAGTTACAGAGGGCTTTGCAGAAATTCACAATATTGAGAACTCATTTCTTGCTTTGAGACTATGGTTATAAAATGTTTTCCTCTTTTTCAAAAGAAGACTATGGTTATATATGGTAGGATTTGGGGATACACGCTTGTGACACATTTTGACATTCACAGTTCGGATCATTGAAATACACTACGAAGTGGGCCATACAAAATAGGTGTAAAAGTGTGTATCAAAAGCGTGTGTCTCTGGAATTGAGACATTTTCAGTATTGAGAAAGAGAAAAATCTTAGAAAAGTCTTTTAATTTGTCATTTGCTTTTGTTGGGGCTTTGCTGAATCAAATGTCTCTTAATTATGTTAAGACGAGTCAGTTTTTCAAAAACAAAAGTTGGGTCTTATGTTTGTGTTATTCTTGGGTTTGCGACGCTTTCCCTCGTTATAAGCCCAATGTAATTTGGTTATAACTTAAGCCCGATTAAAAAAAAAGTTCATGGGAGCAAATGTGGAGGCAAATGTGGGTTAATTTGGTTTTTATTGAGAGAGAGAGAGAGAGATAGATATGGGGGTAGAAATAGAAGTAGCTGAGATATTTTGATGACATGTGGGTGATAGAGGAGAAAAAAAAAAATTGTTGTTGTATGAAATCATCTTAAGCCCATGGCTTTTCTTTTCTAATATTTTATTGAATTGTGAATATATAACCATATTGTCTTTTCACTTTTAAATCGACAAACAAATTTTGTTAATATATATATATAACTCGGATGATATAGACTGCGAAAAATATGAAGGTGAACCACAATGAGAAACATACTTGCTCCATTAGCATGAATATAACGGAGCAACCAACCCCCTTCAACATCTCTCATAATGTGTTCTACGCTGTTGAAAGCTAGATCCACACAAGGTGTGTGATGCATAGCTAAAAAAACGCCAGTTACTATCTGAATGACTAAACAAACACCAGCTAACGGACCGAACCCCCACCAATAACTAAGATTGCTCGGGGTTGGATAATCTATCAAATGCTGATTAAGTGTGGAGGATATTGGTTGTAAATTAAGTTTTTTAAAGAAGTATGTTGATACATTGGAGGACTAAGAGATCACGGAGCACTATTGTAAAATTCCTTAAATGACTTTATTTGAGAGACAGATAATGTGGGGCTTGCTCCCAAATTTATTTCAATGAATTGAACAGTTTGTTTTTTAATCTTTCGTTAAAAATCATTATTACAAAGAATTCGACAAACACAATATTTTTTTTTATTAAGACACATAATATTTTAAGAAAGAGCAATATTATTTAGACACACAATACGAATTACATTGCTGATCAACTCTCTTATATAGGCGGCCATACAGACCACTCAAACGACAACCATTTAATTGAGTGGTTAAATGGCTTCATATTTAAGTGATGTTTTACTACATCGGTAATTTTTGAAGGAAGACCAAAAGTATTATAGAAGACGGAGTGAACTCTTAAGAGTGTCTCAAGTAATGTTACTTGAGGATCCTTCATTGAATCTACCACCCTATACATTGATACATAAACCCCATATATAGGTGCATATTCCAAAACAATATGAGCTACATTTTAACCAGATTAATTATCCTTTTTATGTTAATCTCAAACTTGAAGTCTTAAATTGTATATGTCAAGAGATATGGTCCCGTATATGCATGTGCTAGGTCACAGAGATAAGAGATACATATAGCTTTACGAGGTTTGATTTAACAACGTTTGATTCATCGGGAACGTTTAGTTTTGCTTACAATTATCGTAATTTTTCCTTTTTTTTTCTTTCTATGAAATACTACAAGAACAACAATCAAGTCTTATCCCATTAAGTGAGGTCGGCAGTAAAAATTTTAGAACATCATTTTGCTCGGTTTTGCTTCAAGCTTTCCGTTAGCACCATTGATTCTATGTCTTTTTTTGTAGTCTCTTTTAAAGTCTTCCTACGTCTTTATCTACCTATTTTACCCTGAACTTCGGTATTATAGTTGCATCTTTTAACCAAAACATCTAATCAAATAACGAGTTGGAAAAAAGGACCACTTTCATAGAAACTTAATCAAAATGTACATACTTATATAAGGATAATGCTAAAGGAAGGACCACTCTATTTAAATAATGTTTGATTAGCATCATCACTGCAACTATGTGTTCACTTTTTGTTAGTTAATTTTACATGATCAAATCATTCCATTACCATATGTAGAATATTGCTCTTTAATTAGTACTAAATATCCAGCTTAATTACATTACATGATGTTTTGGTCCCCCGTCTCTCAGCTTAAGTTACTCATAATAATATGCAACTTTCTCCGACATCCTTGAGTATTATCCACTATTAATTGCATATCTCTTTGTATAATACTTGTGATGGAAGAGTTCAAATCTTCTATACCCAAAAAAAGGCGTGGCTAACACTTCATCTGCCTTTCCCAACCCCACCGCTGCCATTTGCATCCCCAAACCTCCCACCACCACCATATCCCAAATTCCCGCAAATAGAAAGCTCTGCGGCCCCCTTTCTACAATATTCCTTCATCTACCATATTATTGAAAAGATAAGTCTGTAGCAGCCCCATCTCTTTTTTCTTGAGTACCTCACAGCACTGGTTACTCATGTGCACAACAGATGCACACTCATCGTTGTTGGAGATATATCAACAATCTATGTTAAATTTATATATGCTAATACAACGAAATAATATTAAACAGACAAATTGAAGATCGAGGCTTACGTACCACAATGTCCTTGAAACAAAAATTTCGTCTCTACTCAGTGCTTATAGTTCTACAGACGTCTGCTTCACTAGGATTCAACGATCTAAGTCAGAATTCCAGTACTGGAAAACTTGACTTCTAGCGAATTTCTTTGTGGTTCTCTCAGTAAGAATGTTTTGGATTGTAGAAGAAGAATTTGATTTCTTTTTTCTATGTTCTAAATGCTATGCAGAAGGATGTATATATAGTTGTATTATGCATGTTCGCAACAAGTATGAATATGGGATGCGTCTTTTGGGAGACAGCTGCTCAAAGGGGAGGCGTTCTTCCATCGCTTCAGATTTTATCTGAAAAGATGAGTCTGTTAAGTTTGAAAAAATTAAATTTGAAATTATTTAAAAATAAATAATTAATTAATTAATTTAATCCTTGAAATAGAAATTTCGTCCCTACTCAGTGCTTGTAGTTCTACAAACGTCTGCTTCACTACGATTCAACAATCTAAGTTAGAATTCCAGCACCATAAAACTTGACTTCTACCGAATTTCTTTGTGGTTATCTCAGTAAGAATGTTTGGGATTGTAGAAGAAGAATTTGAATTTTTTTTCTATGTTCTAAATGTTATGCAGAAGGATGTATATATAGCTGTATTATGCATGTTCACAACATGTATGAATATAGGATGCGTCTTTTGGGAGACAGCTACTCAGAGGGAAGGCGTTCTTCCATCGCTTCAGATTTTATCTGAAAAGATGAATTTGTTAAGTTTAAAAAATTAAATTTGAAATTATTTAATAATTAATTAATTAATTAATTTAATTATGAGAGCCCGAGCCCAAAGCCCTAGCCCAAACCCAAGGTTGAGTCCGATGTTGTTCTCCATAGTCCATCACTCCAATCACTTTCTAATAAGGACAAAGCCTTATAAAGTAAAGAAACTTTTTGGTAGTGACCAGACTTCAAAATTTCTACTCAAACTTCAAAATTTCCAACAATTATTTCCTTCCAAAAAAAAAACAAAAAACTATCATCTTCGACGGATGCGACCAGGAAGCACTGTTGAAACGAGAGCCCCAGTGGCAGATCCAGAATTTTAGCATCGGGTGGTCCCAATTTTATAGCAAAACAATAAATAAATAAAAAGATAAAAATAACACTAAAAAAAATAAACAACAGTCATTACTATTTATATGTCTACCAAAATAAATATGAGTACAACTACATATGTATAACTCTTATCGTAAATGCAAGACTATCAAAACTTTTACGATTAATACATAAATAAACATTGTGTTGAACACTTGAGTTACAAGTCCTTACAACATGCACTAATAAATAAACCAGCCTCCCCAAGAAAAACTTGCATAACTAAACCCTAATTAGGTTTTTGGGATCAAAAGAAGAATGGAAAACGTTTGCAAACCTAGAGGCTAAACTAATTTCCCAAAAAAAAAAAAAAAAAAAACCAACAACAACCTAGAGTCTAAACCCTAATGCCAAGGGATAGAGAGAAGGGTAAGTTCAAAGGTTTTTTACTGGTTGGAAGAGTTGAGGAATCCCAAAGTATCTTTGCAAGAGAATGAGGATCCTCGTTGGATCCTTTTTTTGAGTATTTCGAAAATCTTTCAATCACATCTGTTCATTGTATATTGTGTGGTTAGTTTTCATCAGATATTGTTTGTATTCAGTTTTAAATAAAAAAATTACAATAATTTCTAACACACAATTTACAATCAATGAATGTGATTAAAAATTCTTCAGCATCCTCACAAAAAGAATCTGGTAAGAATCCTTTGTTCTTGCCAGCAACCAAATGGCAAAGGTGCATAGCAAAAGGCAAAATGCCAAAGGTTAAACGAAAGGTTTACTTGAATGAGATTAGGACCCACTTAATTTACTCTATCCTTTTTATTAAGATCTCTAAATTATTTTTTACTTGGGAACTGATTAAAAACCCATCACGTGGAGTTTAAAAGATGTCTAATCACAATGAGAAAAGCAGTCGACAGTGCTTTTAATTTTTTTTTTTTATTGGCTTGGCTCAAAACGGTGTGTTTGGCCAAGTCATTTTTAAACAAAGTCCTCTTCTTTGCCTTTCTGCAACAAAAGGAGCAGTGCGTCGGCAGCCATGGCTGCTGTTCTCCACCACCACAACCCAGACTTGGGTGGTCCTCGATGGTTTCAATAGGCCTTCATCTGAGCTTGTGGGTGGTCCGGGGGCCACCTCGGTCCCTTAATAGATTCGCCTTTGGAGAGCCCTAGATTCTCCACAGTTCAATAAGTCATCGAGTGGTTCTATTAATCGTATTAATCTTGATACGTTGAGATCTTAACATGAATACATTATTATTATTATTATTATTATTATTATTAGGCATATGTGCACACGTTATATGTGTGATTAAATTTGTCTATTATCTGTTATAAATATATATTTATATCACTTCTTAAAAATAAAAATAAAAATTGGGCTTGGAACTTTGAAGAAGGGGTTAAGGGGGTGGTTTCGAAGTAGGAGACAAGGGTTAAAAAAAAAAACTGCTCCATTTTTTATTTTTTGAATAAGATATGTTACGTTTACCAGACTGTGAGGTTCGTGTAAAAAATAGAAAATTTGAGTGGTATGTAATTACTAAATTGTCATGTCTTTTAATTTTGTTTAACTTTGATAAGAGGATTAGAATAGTAATTTCATTGACTTTTGGTTGACAAATAGAGTTCTATTAATAGGTAGCTTGGATGATGATGATGATGATTATGATTATTATTATTATTTTGCTATTATTTTCAATCATATTAATCTTTATATATATATATATATAGTAGAAGGCAATAAGCAACAAAAAAAAAAGCATGGCTTTTTCCAAAAAAAAAAATAAAAAAATTGGCATGGCCAGTAATCTAGTCATTCTCCTTTTGTTTGGAAAGAATCGTTTAGTTAGAAAATTTTTTAAAGGGAAAAATAAAGAAGAAACATTTTATATTCCCATCTAGCTAGGAGTAGGTCTGTAAATTATAATGTTACGAGGATTAACGTAATAATTAGAGTCTAGTTGATAATATATATAGTTGCTTTGATTATTACTTTCACATTGATATTTATGGACTAGTTCTGAACGGACCCTTCTATTTTCTTCTCCTGATCGAGAAGACCGAGTTTGCACTCATTGATATTTATAGCTAGCTGCATGCAGAAAGAAAATTCAATGATCACTAGTTCACGAGACACGCCGTGGCAATGCCACTTGAGGACTAGGAAAGGTTGGAGCCTATTCTGAAGTTTTTTCACTTTGTAGCTTCTGTTTGTTTTTGGTTGGATACTCTGCATGTTAAAATTATAAAGCTGCTAGGGTTTTGGATCTCTAGGGTTTCGGGGATAATAGCAATGATAGTTTATTTCACACAAACATCTTTACACAGACTACCTAATTTATACAATAATACACGGGACCAAACTAGGAAGTCAACTATGAATATTTACACATGATTTACAAGAATCAATCTACTCCTATAATCAAGCAAGACTGGCTATCTTCCAAGATACTGTCGTTCAATACTCCCCCTCAAGGTGAAGTGTGAATGTCAATCACACCCATCTTGCCAAGTAAGGATCGAAACATAGCATGTTCAAGTGGCTTGGTGAATATGTCGGCTAACTGTGCTCCAGTGCGAATGTAAGCAGTTGTGATGATTCCTAATTGAATGCGTTCACGAACAACATGGCAGTCAATCTCTATATGTTTAGTGCGCTCATGAAATACGGGATTGGCAGCTATATGTAGAGCTGCTTGATTGTCACAATATAGCTTTGCTGGCATATAATGATTAACTCGTAGATCAGCCAATAAATATTTCATCCATGTAAGTTCACATGTAGCAGAAGCCATAGCACGATACTCCGCTTCTGCTGAAGACCGAGAAACAGTTGTTTGTTTCTTAGTTTTCCAAGGCACCAATGCACCTCCAAGAAAGATACAGTAACCGGTGACAGATCTCCTCGTAATTGAGCATCGAGCCCAATCAGCATCACAATAACCAATCAACCGTAAGTCCCCATTTGAAGGGAGTAAGAGTCTTTGTCCAGGGGCCCCCTTTAAGTATCGCAAGAGTCGATGAACTGCTTCTAGATGTGGTTTCCTTAGCTGTTGCATGTATTGACTGAGTATATGAATCGAGTATGAAATCTCGGGCCTGGTAATCGTAAGATAAATGAGTTTACCAACAAGTCTTCTATACTTCGAAGCATCATGAAGAACTTGTCCCTCTGTTGGAGATAATTTTAAGTTTTCCTCCATGGGAAATTTTGCAGGTTTGGCACCAAGTAAACCAGCTTCATCAAGAATATCCAGCGTGTATTTTCGTTGAGATATGAAGATGCCCTGAGAAGATCGAGCCACTTCTACGCCAAGAAAGTACTTTAATGGTCTAAGATCCTTGATTCGAAAATGAGTGTGGAGGAATTGTTTAAGATCTTGAATAGCCACTTCATCATTACCTGTGATGATCATATCATCGACGTAGATTAGTACAGTTGTGAATGATTGATCACGTACCTTGGTGAACAAGGAGTAGTCAGCCTTGGACTGTTGATATCCGGCTTGATTTATGGCAGTGGAAAATTTGGAAAACCAGCTGCGAGAGGCTTGTTTGAGCCCGTAGAGTGACTTGTTGAGTCGGCACACATTATGCTCCCCCTGCCGACGAAGACCGGGAGGCAAGTGCATATAGACTTCTTCCCCAAGATCGCCATGGAGGAATGCATTTTGGACGTCCATTTGGTGAAGAGACTAATGGCGAACAGAAGCAACAGCGATAAGGCAACGAACAGTGATAAGCTTAGGCGAAAGTTTCTTTATAGTCAATACCTTCACGTTGAGTAAAGCCCTTAGCAACAAGACGAGCTTTATAACGTTCGACCGAACCATCAGAGTTGTATTGATTTTATAGACCCATTTGCAACCAATGGCCCGATGATCGGGAGGAAGGCGAGTGAGGGTCCATGTGTCGTTCTGTTCGAGGGAAAGAAGCTCGGAGTGCATAGCAGCTTGCCACTGAGGATCACCTTGGGCCTGCTCAAAAGTTGTTGGTTCGACAAGAGAAGAAATGGCACAAGCAAAAGAGCGATGGGAGGAGGAGAGATGAGCATAAGAAACATAGTGAGATAAATGATAGCGAGTACCGGACATGGAGGAGGAGGAAACACCAGGAACAAGCGATTGGACATGATATAAATGATATCCCTGGAGTCGCACAGAAGGTTTAGGTGGACGGTGGGAATGGCGAGTGGCAAGGGGAAGTGGGGAAGGGGATAATGAGGAGGAGTTGGGTTCAATGAGTAAGGGTGCTGGAGGAATAGTGGGAGTGGGAATGGATGGGTCAGACGAGGTGGGTGGTGGAGGATCGGTCTGGGAGGGTGTAATGTCTAAAGGCAATGGACTAGGGGAATCAATGGTGGTAGTAGGAAGAGGTAAGACTAGCCTATCAGGCTGATGGTCTGGGGGCTGAGAAGTGAACGGAAAGTGATCTTCGTGAAAAACAGCATCACGAGTGGTGAAAAATTTGTGAGTAGTGAGATCATAAACACGATAACCTTTTTGACCAAGAAGGTATCCAACAAAAATGCATTTGCAAGCACGTTGATCAAACTTATTTGCAGGGTTGAGGTTCGTGGCATAACCAAAGCCGGCGCTCTGATACCATGTTAAAATTATAAAGCTGCTAGGGTTTTGGATCTCTAAGGTTTCAGGGATAATAGCAATGATAGTTTATTTCACACAAACATCTTTACACAGACTACCTAATTTATACAATAATACACGGGACCAAACTAGTAAGTCAACTATGAATATTTACACATGATTTACAAGAATCAATCTACTCCTATAATCAAGCAAGACTGGCAATCTTCCAAGATACTGTCGTTCAATACTGCATTCTTCGATTATGTGTTTTTCCTTCCAATTAGCCTTATATGAACTATATAGCCTTCCTTAGTTAGTTTACCATTTTGCATGATTTGTTTTACAATGAAACTACGTATGTATGGAACAGGAAGAATTTATTTTGAAAGACAATTTCATAGTTGCAGTTCTGAATCATAATCATTAATTTTCGTTCAACTTCGATGTAAGAACTTATAAAGAAATTCAGTGCTTATGATATAATTATCTCAATCTTTTTTTTTTTCGTGGCTCAATTACTCTTTTTTTAATAATACTTTTAATCCCACTACAAAAAAAGAACCTTTTTCCCCCACTAATTATTTATTTTTGTCCAATATTTCTTTTATATGACTTAGAGGCCCCTCCTAACTTCTATTTCTAGCTCTGCCTTTGGAGACACACATGCGATATATATAATAAGTTCGTTAACATGGGTGCTTTGCACCCTTCTGCCTATCTAACTCCTCACATACGCAAGAGTTCATTGGTACGTTGCATCTGTAACTCGAAAGTTTCTCCCTCAAAAGTGAAAATTGCCATATATCTATGTAACCACAGGTCCCATGTGAATGTAATTTGGTAGGTATTGCAGCTAGATGCTTAACTCGATAGTGTGAAATGTGTTTGTGATAGTAGATATTTTTCCTCCCTTTAAAGTACAGATCAGTACTGGTACTAAAAGTAAAGCATGGCAGCAACGATCATGTCTCTGTTATTCTGGGGAAAAAAAAAAGGTGTTACGGGGAAAGGGATGATCCCAGCTTAAACCAACAACCATACTCAAATTTAGAAGATGAGAAATCCATTAAAAACAACTCTTAAAAGAATTAGAAGTTCGAAACTCTTGAAAGATCATGAACAAAAGCTGCACCATCACACGGAAGACAAGAATCTCATCAATGAATCCCAACATGACCAACACCAAAGTTTACTAAACAATTAGCCGCTTGATTACCTTCACGATATATATGAGAAAGCCAAATATGAGAAAGCCAAATCCCCAAGGAAGAGAGAATTGTTAATAATTAGACCAATCAAACAATAAAGGGTTTTAGATCCTGGAGCAATCCCTTTTCTTAATAACCCTATTCTCCTTTCATCCGGAGTTGCCGTAACTTGGGCTCATCATGCTACGCCACAACCAAAGCTCCTGAAAAGATCTATTAGCAAGAAAATGCATTGTTAGAGCATAATCGTACTCAATCCAAAGACAATGTCAACCTTTCTCCGAAGTCATATTGACAACATGAACTATGGCCTGAAGCTCTGCCTACAATACAGTAGCAATACCAAATGTTCATACAAAAACCTCATAGTTTTAGGACGCTCTTGGAGGCCTACCATGCACTTTAAGCGCTCGGAGGATGCAAAACACACTAACGGAATTTAACATTACACCCAAATCCCATAAGTTCATTTTAAAAAGCGTAATGTTAAGGAGAATAATTTTGTAGGTAAAATTTTGTAAACTAAATAACATGAAAGTTAATGATTGAATTATGACTTAAGCGTTGAAAAACATGTTCATTCCTATTGGTGACAGATCATTTAGTTTATAAATTTTGCCTACAAATTTGAAGACGAATGCCACTAACTAAATAATAGAAAATAAATAAATGTGCACAACCGCCAAAAAAGTGAGAAATCTTCCTTTTTATCGCACTTGTTCTCCACCTTGTACTAATTTGACATTTTAGGAGGACTTCATTGTTTTGTATTGGTGGCCCATCATTTAGTTTGTAAAATTTGTCTACAAATAGAAAATAAATAAAAGTGCACGACCACCAAAAAAGTGAGAAATCTTCCTTTTTATCGCACTTGTTCTCCACCCTATACTAATTTGACATTTTAGGAGGACTTCATTGTTTTGTAGTAAATGGTCCCCTCTCTTGTGCATCTAGCCGTACGAGGTCAGTTGTATTATTAAAAGGTATGGAATACGGTGCTTTGGAAGAATTGTAAATACCAATTTCAAGTTCAAGAGTAGGATGGTAGCAGATGCCATGAATGATGAATGTCCAGCTAGAAAAATAAATAAAGGTCTTAGTACTAATGGGACCAGACCACTAAAAATGGATCAGGGGTATGCCCCAATTTGATTTTTATTTTTATTTTTTGACCCTCTTTATCAATTTAACACCAAATTTAATACTGAACTTTTTATAAACTAATAAAAAAAGTTAAAAAAAAAAATGTAAAAGAAAAATTACTGAAAAGAACATGAAAACTTTGAGTTTTAACGATAAAGACAAAACAAAGGGTAAAGTGAATAGTATCATAATTGACTTTTTAGTGTAAAATGTGATTTTTCGTTAAAGTTTTCAAAAGTAAAACCAACCGTCGATAAACACACAACGTATCGTTATCGACAATACTCCTCGTAGACGGCAAAACTTTCTTTCCTTTCTTTTCTCTCTCTTGAAATTCCGGATCATGATGATCGATTCCTGTCCAACAACAAACAACGTGTGAAGTTTGAAATTTGGGGATATTTAATCGATCTCTGCGTGACGATGACGAATGTCGATACAACTTCACCGGCAAGAGAGAGGAAGAGAGAGATATAAAAAGGGAGGAAAAGAAGCTTCGCCTCGATGAGGAAGAGCCATATGGCCGAAATGCATGGTGGGGAGGTTGGGGTTGGTGGCAGCAATGCTAGATTGGGGGAGGTTATTGTTAAATTTATGCAGTGGTTTTTGTTTTTCTTTAATTTTTCAGTTTTTTTTATTTTTATTTAAATTTTATGCAAAGTAACCATTCTAAATTTAAAGTTAAGTGAACGAGTACGTGTTAAAAATTAGGGAAGAGATATCAATGAGACACATATATGGGGAAACAAACTCGCAAACCTAAAAATGAGCCTAAAGGATTATATATATGGAATTCTTTAAGGGAAGGGATTTGCATTTTTGTTTAAAAAAAAAAAAGGGGATTAGGTGTGGATTCCACACTACATCGAACTTTAACGATCCGAACCGTTTATTTTTCAAGTTGCATCTCATAAATTATTCTTACAAAATATTAGTCAAATCGAAAATATTTAAGACATCTAATTGGGCTCAAAGAAATTAACAAATACTTTGTTATATAAAAAACAATGAAATTTTATTTTGATAATTAAATAGGCAAATGATTTCGGATTGAATTGAATTTTTGTAAGGATGATCTATGAATCGAAACTTAGAAAATAGACGGTTCGGATCGTTGAAGTTCGATGTGGAGTGGGCCCCACACATAATCCCCATTTTTTGAAAAAAAAAATGGAAATCCCTTTGCATAAAGGGTCTGATATATATATATATATATATATATATATATATATATATATATATATATATATATAACCTCTCCATCAATTTTACAGTTGCACCGTCTAGTTAAATGTTTAGGATTGCATGACATAGACTACGCTGACATTTAAAGCAACGTTGATCGCAATTTCATTGTTTAGTACTTCATACTTTTAATAATTTTATGAAATTTACAGTCAGCATATGATTCAAATGTGGGCCCAAAATATGCTACGTGAGCACTTAATGTCTAATTAAATGGTGAAATTAACGAAAACGTTAAATTGATGCAATTCAGAAATCATGAAGTATAGTGTGCAAAAACTAAGATCTCGTGGCTCATTTTATAAATAATCTTCAAACTTTGTGGTGTAAAGTAACCCAATATAAAATTAGTGAACAAGGTCTACATGATGCATGAAGAACTCAGTGGCCAACTGCGGCCACGAACCACCACAAAAGTGAACATAAAAGTAAACAAATTAATTACTCAAAAGAAGAAAAGAAAAAAAAAAAACTATTCAATTCTAGGAGATCCTTCCAAATGAGGGAACACAGGAGACACAACTATCCAATGCTACATATGGGTTCCAAACGTTATTGTGGCGTATGACTTCTCAAACAAAAGAAGAAACCAAATTCGAAGAGTGCATGTAAGTTATTATCTTTTGAAATGCCGAAAGTCAAGTACAAATGCAAGAAGCCACCTCACGAACGAAAAAAACAAAACCAATTTAATTAAATTGACAAGAGAGACCAACCCAGCAGCAGCAGGTAACAATTAGAAAAGAGAAATAATGATCCCTCCGTTTTGTTTTGGCAAATATACAGTTACCAAACTACTTTCCCAAATATAGTTGGGGCAGCACCCACGTTCTACAGTTAACTCATAATTTCCTTTTCAATTGATTGAGTTTGACTAACAACTAATCCGCAGTTTTCAACGTTAAAAAATGATTTTGACGCTTATTTTATTGGAGGAGGATTCTCTCCACATTTTTTCCCATCCACTTTCATCTTTCTTTGTGTGGTCACGGTTAAACTATTTTTTTGTCTTATTATCTCTATTAAAAATGAATATAACATGTTGACGTGGCTTAATCGTGACCACACAAACCAAGTTTAACTGTGACTACACAAACAAAGGGAGAATAGAAGTGGATGAGAAAAAATGAGGAGGGAATCCTCATCCTATGTTATTAATTAGAAAAACTTGGGACATTGTGTCTAATACGATGATGTTACATCAAAAATTGTTTTTTTTTTTGGACGTAAATTTTCTTGAACAAACATATCATATTGATAATTATGTAATTAAAATATATGTATTGTTAATAATATGAACAACATTTTATAGTTGTTGATATTTAGGTGATTGAATATATGCAGTGCTCAAACAGCTCGACCTAAGATTCCATCCTTGGATGTACATATTTATTTTCTAGATTTATTGTGCATAAATCTAGTAAAGAAAGTAAAATTATATATGTGACATCCCACATCTCTCAGGGGAGTGATCCTTAAATATATATTCCCATCCCTACCTAGCACGAGGCCTTTTGGGAGCTCACTGGCTTCGGGTTCCATAAGAACTCCGAAGTTAAGCGAGAAGGGGGCTAGAGCACTCCCATGATGGGTGACCCACTGGGAAGTTGCTCGTGAGTTCCCAGAAATAAAACCGTGAGGGCGTGGTCGGGGCCCAAAGCGGACAAAATCGTGCTACGGTGGTGGAGCAGGCCCGGAAAGTGGTCCCACCCGGGCCGGGATGTGACATATATGCCAATATAATTGAAGGTGTCTTTATTGTAGCTACTAATAGTATTTTTCCTATGTGGTTATTATGGATAAGGGAAGTCATGAACGAGAACATTAATAACGTAAGAGAAAATAAATGAGTATGAGATCAACTACCTTCTAATGCATTTTGTTTCTTCAGGTATTGAATTACGAATTATAATATGAAACTTAATTACATAATTTTTATTTTGTAACAGCCTATCCCGAATTACTTTTATCGTTGATGTGAAAAGACAAGTTTACCTTTGAGCGTTTCAGGGATTTTTAAGTACTAGGGTTATATTTAGTCACCCTAGTTTAAATTTGTTTTATTTTGGGACTTAGAAAAATTGTAGAAGGTAAGATATTTGTTGGTTTGGTTGAGGGACCAAATTTGGACCACACACTACACCTCACTTTCTCTCTCTCACTCCCATGCTCCCTCTCTCTCTCAGACTCACTCTCTCTCTCTTTTTCTCTCTCGTACGGACAAACACCAAATCATCCCAAATACTTGCAGATCATGGGAATTAGGGTCACCATTGTGTTCCTTGTGACCTCACGAATTGATTGATACCATTTTCAGGTAAGGAAACCTTTGAAAACCTCGTGAAACCTAACCCCGATTGGGGGTACTGTTCATGCAAACGTAAAAACTTATGTTTTTGGGAATTTCAAGCTCACAACGAGCTTAAGGAGGTCCTCACGAGGCTTGGAGTGGTTCGTTGGAAGTTTTAGGACTTCGGGAAGTCGAGTTAGGCGAGTTCGAAGTTTTGGCCGGAGTTTCAAAGCTTCTCCAGCTAGATCTTGAGGATTTCAGGTCCCAAAATTGGTAAGGTTTTGTTCCTTAGGTTGTAAGCTTCATTTTGGTTCAAGTTTCGTGAATTTTGGACGAAAAACAAAGAAGTTATAAGGTTTTGAAAATTTTCCAGTTTTCCAGCGACGACAACGGTCGCCAGAGTCCAGAGGTTGAAGGCGACGAAATATTCTGTCAAGTCTGACAGAATATTCTGACGCCATCAGTTAGTTTTAACTGGTACCATTAGGATTTAACGGAATATTTCTGACGGCGTTAACTGACGTCGTCAGTGTGCCTGGTAGGTGACCGCGCGTCTGGCCGTGCCTTCTCCGGCGCGTGGCGGCGCATGGGTGGTCGAAATTTTTTTCTAAAAATATGAGGATGTTTCTGAGGTTGTGTAGATCACGTTGGTATATTCAAATACCAAAATTGAGCTATGTATGAGAAGTTATTTCCAAGTTTCGTTTATGCGCTTTAAAATAACGTTTTTATAGTTGTTTCTCATATAGGCGAGACTTATCCGAAGGACGAGCGTAGCCAGGCTAGGCGCGGGGGTTACAACCCGGCTACATATCAATGAGTAGGCTTTTGGTTTTTTCGTATATACCTATACACTTACTGTTTTTCCTAGAAAATGAATTTGAATGTTTATACGTTTTGAAATGTCATGCAAAGTATCTGCCTATTTTATTTATGCATTAATTGTTGCATATATTTATGATTGGTGCTGCGAACGCACAGGTAAGCGCCAGGTAAGTTCATAGAGTTAAGTTATGAAATGATGTGATGTGTTGAGAGCTCATAAACCTGCACCTTGATATTAGTGCTCCCGCCCATAGTTAGGGCACAGTCCTTCACGTGATGTTCACCTCCCGCACCATATACTCGCCTTGGATCCAAGTTAGATGCACAGTTCTGTCGTATAGACCACTATAAGTGGGTTCGACTCGTAGGTGACTCGCGATTATTCGCACAATCTTCACGTGATCGTAGCACTAGGGCATATTTATTTTATACTCAATTATGTTGTGCAGACCACTAAAGGTGGTATTGATTTGTGTGCAGGATATATGATATGATTGAGATTGATTATGAGCTATAGATTCAGCCGAGGGCTGATTTGATACCTGACATTCATACTTATTCACTGAGTTACGATTGACATTCAATTGAGATACTTTGGCATGGCATATTCCTGGCATGATTTTGAGATATTATATATATATATATATGTATGTATATGAGTATATACTTTATTTCTGGAAAATTATACAGGTTTTACGGAGAGGGGTTAGAACTTTTGAGAAATGAAATGATTTTGAAAAGCTTTGTTTTTGCCTACTCACGCTTTCTGTTTTTCGCCCCTCCAGCTTTTAGGTAGTGTTCGTTGGTGGCTTACGAGGATCCCAGTGGAAGTTCTGACAGACCATCACTTATGTAGGACCACCCTTGGGTGTTATTTGAATTTAGTACTTTCCTACTTGATTGCACTAGACTATTTATATCTGGTTGTGTAATCACACTTAATTCTCGCACTAGCACGTTATCTTAGTTTGGACTGCTAGTTGCTTGGTTTTAATTCGTTTGTATTTTTTCCTTTAATTTTGCTTCCGCACTGTGCACATGGTTATGTCACCCTCACGTGACGGCCAGCTTGCCTCGATTTTGGTCGGGGTGTGTCGTATTTCGTATGTGTTAGTAAATAAACAAAAATCATAAATCAAAATAATCAACATTTCAGATAAATAAGCATGCAATTGTAAATGTTGGCTAATTAAAATGAAATCCCATGTAAATAGTTCGCTAGTTATAAAGCCCTTCAAGAAAAATGTAAAGGAAGACTCTTCCCTCTTCCCTTAAAGGCGTGGCCCGTGTGGGTGTGGCCTGGAAGCTGCCATACTAGATGAGCACCCTGGTGCTAGATAGGCGTCACAAATTATTAGCAGTTCGTATCTTATATTTTCTGCTTTTTATAAAATTAAATAAAATCTTTTCGGAAAAGAAAAAGAACAAATAAATCTTTTGAGTTTGAGACAAAAGATTAATTTTTTTTTATACAAGTGATAAGTACATTAAATTACGCAGAAGGATTTTGAATAAGTGTGGGGCATTGGATGCAAGGGCGAACGTGACAAGCAACTTGAGATTAAAAGAGTGAAATGGATAAGAGAATCTTTTAATTTTTTTGTTCAAAAAAATTCAATTTTTGTTGTAAACAATCCTAGTTTAAGTATGATTGTGTAAATCCTAGATAAGATTTGATTAGAGTTTATCTTTACCTATTGTATCTCATATTCCTTGGAGAGCAAGGAATATCTCTATCTTATTATTATTATAAATAGAGGTGCAAAGAAGGAGGAAATACACAATACAATTCCCCTACAAACCTCTCTTTCTCCTACCTCTACCGCCGGCCTCCCTTTCTCTAATTGTCAGATAAAAATAATCCACAACACGTTATCAGCACGCTCATACCGCTGCGCTTAGGAATCTGATATTGGAGAAATTTTCTGCATCAAACCAGTTCATCCATATCATCACGCAATCAGGTTCTTTCAAAACAACGGCTTTTAACTCGATATTTTACAGCCCTGATAGCATGAACATTCACCATGATGCATGACCCAACTTTACGTTTAACGTATTTTAGATTCTACATAAATTGTGTATGCCTCATAGCCATAATTATTGAAATTATGTGAATTTGATATTGGTTATGAATTGAATCTTACATATGTACATGCATTGAAAATATTATTTTGCATATGCATCAACGTAAATATGTGATTCATTGAATTATATATGCATATAATTGAATTGAAAAAAAAAAGAAAAAAAAACTTGGAATCGGGAAAATTAGGGTTCTCTTCGAACCCATGCCCTTGCATCATGCAAGGCCGCAAGCCACCAGGCCCGCAGCCTGTGATGGCCCAGCCCGTCCCCAAGCCAAGACCTGCAAAGCAAGAAGCTTCTAGCCCAAAACACCTAACCCCGACACCCAGAAGGTGTCGCTACCACTCCATCACCGTGCCTAAGCCTTTTTTACGACCTGCAGTTGTCTCCGATGACATTCTTGTCGAAAATTGAGCCGAGATTCACCTGGATCTCAACGGGTTTTTTTCGAAACTATGATTCGACATTCTCGGGTTTCACAACGAATGTCGAGTTTTTAAAAAAAAATCTCCATTCCTATTTGAGTTTTTGTCAACCCACGGCTTGCATGGACCTTGGCAACGCTGTCTGTCATGGCGCCGTCGATCTAGACCGGTGTTCTTCCCCAGCGAGACATACCCAGCTTCGGCTAGGATCGTTCTGGACTTAACCCGAGCCCCATTGGGCTCATTCTCTTGGCCTAGTTTCATTTTTTTTTCGTTTGGGCTCACCTGCCGTGACTCACAAACCCTTGCTCAGGCCTATCTGCTTCTCGGCCTGCAAGACGAAAAAACAAAACAAAACATTTTTTTTTGTTTTTCTAGGCTCGCCTGCAGCGGCCCAGACCGAAAAAAAAACAGATTTTTTTTTGTTGGGGCATGAAAAAAAAAAAAGAAGATTTTTTTTTTGGTTGCACAATGCAGCCCATGCCCCTGCCCATTTTTTAAGGCCTGGGACACACGGCATTTTTTTTTCTTCCAGCCACCTTGTGGCTTCATTTTTTTTATTTGGGCTCCGAAATTTTCTTCGCCTATTTTTTTTTAGGCCCAATGTTTTCTTTGTATTTTTTCCCCACACTTTAATTTGGCCCGAAGTCCAAATAATTAAATAAATTCAAATTCAATTCTAATTGTAAACCTAAAGTTATTATTTTTTTGCATATACTTTTGCATACTTGTTTGCATATATATTTGTGTTTGCCTGGAAGAATATATGAACCTGAAGTTCATAATTATTTTGAAACCTGAAGTTTCTTATAACATGCCTTGTTTGAAAACGTAAAGTTTTCACTTAAACATATCACCCATGAAAACCCGAAGTTTTTCATGTAAAATTAAACCAATACATGTCTATTAGAACCTGTATGTTTTACTCCTATGTGAATGGATTGATTTTTCTCCATTACACTAGCCACATCTTGTCCATCTATTTTGTGATAGGAACATGTCGAATTTGAATAAACTCGACTTCACTGCTTTAGAGGTTTCTGGAAAGAACTACCTCAAGTGGGTTCAAGATGTGAAGCTTCACCTCATTGCAAAGAACTTGCGTCCTGCCATTGAAGAAGTAACAGATGAGCCTGTTGGCGAAGCTGAAAAAGCCACTGCTATGATCTTCATTCGAAGACACATCCATGACGCTCTGCAAACTGAGTATCTTGCTGATGAGGATCCACGTGCATTATGGGTCGCTTTGGCTAATCGTTTTGATCACCAAAAGGACATATTCTTGCCTGAAGCAAGACGCGATTAGCAGCATTTTCGCTTCCAAGACTTTAAGTCTGTGAATGAATATAATTCTGAAGTTTGTCGAATCCGATCACTTCTCAAGTTTTGCAATGAAACTTTGACCGAAGAGGATCTCCTGGAGAAGACCTATTCGACCTTATCTGCTTCTAATATTGTCCTGCAGCAACAATATAGAGCTCAGAAGTTCACCAAGTTCTCGGATTTGATCTCTGTTCTACTTCTCGCTGAAAATCAGAACCAGCTGTTGATGAAGAATCATCAAGCTAGACCTACTGGGGCTACTGTTGTGCCTGAAGCACATTATAGCACTAATCAGCACCCAAAACGCCAAAAGAGCAGTGGTAGGGGCGGCCAGAAGCCATCCAACCATGGTCAATAGTGCAACCATGCACACTATTTTGCGTGAACGCATCTATTTCACTAACTTCATACCTAAGAATGCACCTCTGACAACCCTCTCAGGCCCATCTAACCTGATAGAAGGATACGGTAAGGCATATATAATGTTGTCCAATGGTACAATCTTGACCATTGCTGAGGCACTTTATTCTCCACGTTCCAGAAGAACGTTACTAAGTTTCAAGGACATTAGAGATAATAATTACCACGCTGAAACCCACGTAGAAAACGGAGTTGAATTTCTGTGCATAACTTCCTACAAATATAGCCAGAAGCGTATTCTAGAGAAAATGGAGCGTATCTCAAGTGGTTTGTATACTACAACCATACGCCCTATAGAATGCCACTATGTGGCCGGCTCTACTACTGGGACCGCATACGAAATTACACTTTGGCATGATCGTTTGGGACATCCTGGACGGATAGCGATGCGCCGTATCGTCAAATTATCACACAGGCATCCACTAACCCGAAGTTTAGGTTCGATCCAAGGAATCGCATGTCAAACATGTTCTATGGGAAAGCTTATTACTAAGCCTTCTTATGACAAGATTCGTTCGAATCCTCCCACTTTCTACAACGGATTCAGGGGGACATTTGTGGACTGATTCAACCTCCCTGCGGACCATTTAGATATTTTATGGTTATGGTTGACGCTTCCACACGTTGGTCACACGTGTGCTTGTTGTCCACAAGGAACGCTGTTTTCTCCAAGCTGTTGGCTCAGGTTATCAAGCTTAGGGCTCACCACCCTGATTATCCAATCAAATCTATTCGATTGGATAATGTTGAAGAATTCACATCTAAAATTTTTGATGACTATTGCATGTCGGTTGGGGTTAAAGTTGAACATCCCGTACCCCATGTTCACACCCAGAACGGCCTGGCAGAGGCTTTCATTAAGCGCTTACAAATTATTGCTCGATCGTTGGTCAAACGTACCAAGCTCCCGATCGCTGCTTGGGGTTATGCAATATTGCACGCAGCAAAGTTGGTCCTCCTGAGGCCTGCTGTGACATAACCATTTAGTGCCCTTCAGTTGGTTACCAGATACGAACTCGACATATCACATATGCGCGTTTTTAGTTGTGCGGTATATGTGCCGATCTCGCCGCCCTTACGTACAAAAATTGGGCCTCAGCGAAGGATGGGAATCTATGTGGGATATGATTCTCCTTCGATCATTCGTTACTTAGAATAGATTTGAGACAGTCTTCCCGTCGTTAGGGGGAGATAAGAACGTCAACATTCCTGAAGAACGACGCGAATTATCGTGGACGACTCCCACTTTGTCTCACTTAGATCCCCGCATCGCTCAGCCTGAAACTGAAGTGAAGCGCATATTAGATCTTCAGAGCATAGCTCAGAGCATGCCAGATGCTTTCACCGATCTAGCGCGCGTGACAAGATCACACATTCCAACTACGGATACGCCTGCAAAGATAGATGTACCAAATGTACGACGGACTGCCCTCCTGGAAGCCCGGGATGCCAATTTTGGCGATCCACATACATTAGCGGCTAGCCAATCATTTGCCCCTACACAAAAGCGTGGCAGACCTCTTGGTTCAAAGGATTTACACCCCCGGAAGAGGAAATCCACGGCACAAGGTCCTGAAGAGCCTACCGTGAATTCGACTATCGCTTACTCATTCTATCCAACTCATGAGGAAATTCTAGATTACGGAAGCGTCCTTGAAGAGACGAATCCTCATTTCGAGAATCGTGAGATTTCGGTCTATTATGCTAGCTTAGATGATGTGTGGCGTAGAAATGATTGTCGATGATGTATTAGCATTTGCAGTAGCTACTGAGATCATGTTAAGCGATGACATTGAACCACGTTCCATTGATGAATGTCGACGTAGAGCCGATTGGTCAAACTGGAAACAAGTAATCCAAGTCGAACTCGATTCGCTTGCGAAACGTAAGGTGTTTGGACCTGTAGTTCCTACTCCTCCATATGTGAAGCCCGTTGGCTACAAGTGGGTTTTCGTTCGGAAGCGTAATGAGAAGAACGAAATGGTGTGTTACAAAGCTCGTCTTGTTGCGCAAGGCTTCTCACAACGCCCCGGGATTGACTATGACGAAACTTATTCACCCGTTATGGATGTGATTACTTTTCGCTACCTTATCAGTTTGGTAGTTTCCAAAAAACTGAATATGCAGCTAATGGACGTAATAATTGCGTATCTCTATGGGGATCTTGATACGAAAATTTATATGAAAGCTCCCGAAAGACTTACATTGACTGGTTCAAATATTTCCAAACCCCGAAACGCGCTCTCAATTTGGCTGAGGCGTTCACTCTACGGTTTGAAGCAATCCGAAAGAATGTAGTATAACCGTCTGAGTGAGTATTTGACTAGTCAAGGATATGTGAACAACGAATTATGCCCTTGTGTGTTCATTAAGAAGTCACATTCCGGATTTGCGATTGTTGCAGTATATGTCGATGATATGAATCTCATTGGAATTCCTAAAGAGCTCGCGAGAACTGCTTCGCACCTGAAATCAGAATTTGAGATGAAAGATTTAAGTAAGACTCGATACTGTCTCGGTCTCGAGATAGAGCATTGTTCGGATGGAATCCTAGTACATCAATCGAACTACACCCAGAAGGTGTTGCGCTGCTTTAATGAGGATAAAGTGAAGTCTTCGAGTACTTCTATGGTCGTTCATACGCTAGATGCAAAACGAGATCCCTTCCGTCCGAATGAGGATGATGAAGAGATTTTGGAGCCTGAAGTTCCTTATCTAAGTGCAATAGGCGCTTTATTGTACTTAGCTCAATGCACTAGACCCGACATCTCATTCGTTGTTAATCTTTTGGCAAGATACAGTAATGCACCTACACGCAAACACTGGACTGGCGTGAAAGACATCTTCCGTTACCTTAAGGGTACTACGGATCTGGGCTTGTTCTATCCTTACGAATCCTCGAATGATGCTACACATTATGCTCCTCGAGTAGATTCTCGCCTTGTTGGTTATGCCGACGCTGGATACTTATCTGATCCGCACAAGGCGCATTCTCAAATGGTTTATGTCTTTACCATTAGAGGCACTGTAATATCTTGGAGGTCAACGAAACAAACCTTAGTTGCCACTTCGTTTAACCATGCTGAAATTCTCGCCTTACATGAATCAACTCAGGAATGCTTTTGGTTGAGAGCAGTAGTGGGCCATATTCGAAGCTCTTGCGATCTTCATCCCACCATTGATGTCCCGACGATGATCTTTGAAGACAACGCAGCATGCATCGAATAGCTCAAGAAGGGTTACATCAAAGGAGACAACACCAAGCACATTGCGCCGAAGTTTTTCTTTTCACATCAACAACAAGAGCATCAGAAGATTGAAGTCACGCAAATCCGTTCACAAGACAATCTGGCCGACCTCTTCACCAAATCACTGCCGAATGCGACGTTTCAAAAGCTTGTTCATGGAATTGGTATGCGTAAACTTTCTGAGTTGTAACTTTGCTATTTCTCTTTGGAATTATGTCAAAGTCCAGGGGAGTGTCCTGTAGATACTTACTTGATCTTAATGTACTTTTTTCCCTACGATTAGGAGCATTTTTTCTACTGAGTTTTTGCTACCTAACTAGGTTTTAACGAGGCACCCACCTTAGGCTGGTCATATCCCTGATGACATCCTGTAGACGTTTCTTTGACTTTGCATTTATCACGCATTTTTCCTTAGACTATGGATTTTGTCCCTATTCGGGTTTTTGCCATAGCCTTAGGGTTTTTAGTGAGACTTGCTTACTTATGCAAATTCCTACCTTATTGAGAATAAGCGTTGTTCCTTGGAATCAGCACTGACAAGTCGACTTCATCAACTTCTGCATGATGCCAAATCTACCTTGAGTATTTACACACTCAAGGGGGAGTGTTGTAAACAATCCTAGTTTAAGTATGAT
This sequence comes from Crataegus laevigata, assembly GCA_963580275.1. Lineage (NCBI taxonomy): Eukaryota > Viridiplantae > Streptophyta > Magnoliopsida > Rosales > Rosaceae > Crataegus > Crataegus laevigata. Next base: position 5,806,063 of record OY756945.1, read on the forward strand.
TGTGTAAATCCTAGATAAGATTTTATTAGAGTTTATCTTTACCTATTGTATCTCATATTCCTTGGAGAGCAAGAATATCCCTATCTTATTATTATTATTATTATAAATAGAGGTGCAAAGTAGGAGAAAATACACAATACCATTCTCCTACAAATCTCTCTTTCTCCTACCTCTACCGCCGGCCTCCCTCTCTCTAATTGTCAGATAAAAATAGTCCACAACAAGTTTTTATTTTTGTTTTGTTACCGACTAAATAATTAAACTAAAGTCATCTAAAATTTTGAGATGAGAATTCAAACTTGGATATAGAATTATAGAGTAAGCACATTGTTCTAACCAACTTGACTAAATCCATGTATGTAAATGTCTAAACTTAAGTTGAAGATGCTTGTGTTATCACTCCTCTTTCCCATGAAGAATACATTTGAGCTTCGTCATATATTTTTCGCGTATGAAATTCAACTGCTGGTGATGTTGATCTGACTGGATCATGTTAAAGAAGAAGTTCAATCCCAGTCTACTAATATTCCTTTAATGGTATAAAGCTGAATTGCTAAGTGTTGATCTAGTCATGTGCTGTTTGACTTTTGGGTGTAGGTTAATAATTATGAGCTTTCTTCTCTAACCTGTCTTATGTGTTAAGAAAGCTACAAAATTGATATCTATTTTTAATGGCATTTTAGTCAAATGACTTCTGAAATTGATATAATTTCTCATTCTGGTTCCTGAAATTTTAAATTAATGAAAGTAGTCAATGAGTTTGTCCACCATAAATCATTTTGGACCTTTCATGAAAAATCTATGTTAAATAAGGACTAAATTGACAAAAATACCCTCCATTTAATAAACAATGAACCAAACTGATTTGACAAAATTTGAGGATATTTTTGTTATTTTGGTCTTATTTAATGGAGATTTTTCATAGAATGACCAAATGATTGATGGTGGACAAACTCACGGATCACTTCTATCGATTTTAAATATCATGGACCAAATTGAGGAATTATGCCGATCTCGTGGACCATTTTTGGCTAAAAAGCCGTTCTTAATATACTAAAAATGGTAGAGAATTTTATATTCCACATAAAAAAAGCTTGGTGGAGGCTGGCTAACCTATCATGATTTGATTAGATACAAATTGATGCTGTGCATAGAGAAAAAAATATATCTTGTTCAATGTAACAACACTATCAGTGTTACAAATTTAGTACAACATGAATCTACCAATTATAATAAATATAATTTTGAGTAATTACAAACTTCCCCCTATTTCTAGTGGTTGTTCCCCTTCTGTTCTCAAACATGTCTCTAAAGTTTTAAAGATATGTATTAAATGAGACAACAATGACTTCATTTACAAAAGCTGAAGCGCAATTCGATTTGATTAATTTTTTGTTTGTTTAAACATACCGTAGGGTCAACTATGTTAGCTCGAAAAATATTTAGATCGACACCAAATAAATTGATATAAAGTTTTGGATAAATTTCACACAACTACTTTAACTATTGGGTCATTAACAATTTCATACATCGTCTTTAAAAAGTTTCAATGTCATACCTCATCTACGAATTTGTTTCAATTTCATACATTCTGTCAATTGTCTGTCAATTCCTCCGTTAAATGCTAATGCGGCTTAAGGCAAGACCCATTTTCTATTAAAAAATAATTGAATATTAAAAAAATAATTATATATTAAAAAAAACCTGAGCCTTCTTCCCCCAATCCACACCCAACTCACCCAAAACCAGAACCCACCCCACCAGATCCCCAAAACAAATCCCAAATTCCCCTAATTTTCAAATTCAAAAACCCACAAATTCCCCAAATTTTCAAATTCAAATCCCTCTTCTCCCAGAAGAAGAAATCCAGTCCCTCCTCCGCCACCGCACCCCACCCAGCCTTCACCCTCATGCACTCCCAATCCCCCTCCTTCCACTCGCACACCCAGATCGCCGAGCTCGACCATGCCATCATGAGTAGCCTGGGTTAGCAGCAAGTTCCGGTTCCTCTGGACCGTGCCGCTAGGGTTTGGCGTTCACTGCCTCTGGCTCACTTTCACGGCGCTCTCCCTTTCTCCCTTTGCCGCACAATTTGGGATTTATTTTTGGGGAAGAACATGTGTGAGAATGTGTGAGGAGAGAGAGAGAGATAGAGAGGTTGCAGGGGAGGTGGGGGTGGGGTTCTGGGTTTGGAAGGAAGGTTTTGGTTGGGGGAGGGACGGGTCGAAAGGGAGTTTCGGGAAAGAGGGGTGGGGAAGGAATTTGGGTGTGGGTTTGGATTTTTTTGGTTTTTTTTTTTAAATATTCAATTAATCTTTTTTTAATATTTAATTAAATGTTTAATAGAAAATGGGTCCCACCTCAAGCCACGTCAGTATTTAATAGGGGAATTGACAGACAACTAACGGAAGGTATGAAATTGAAACAAATTCGTAGATGAGGTATGACATTTAAACTTTTTAAAGACGAAGTATGAAACTATTAGGGTGTGATATCTACACACCCCATTTTACTTCTCACACACCTTTTTAATTTTCGGCCGTCGGATCGGATGAACTGAAGAAGATCAACCGACAAAAATTATCAAGGGGCGTGTGAGAAGTAAAATGGGGTGTGTGGATAGCATACCCCAACTGTTAATGACCCAATAATTTAGATAGTTCTGTGTAATTTATCCTAAAGTTTTCTATTAACCAATATAACACTAAAAACACTCCTATTGAGAGCATATGTGACAAAAGGATAATAATTAAAACATATTATTCGGTTATTCTACTACACAACTGATTTTTATTTAAGTACAAACAATTCTTTTTGTTCATTTAGTTTTAGTGGTGATTAAAAAAAAGCTCCAAATTAAACTGATCAATTTGGGTTTGGTGCTTTCATTCTTTTTTTTTTTTTTTTTAGAACAAAGGCCTATAACACTCCTAAAGAAAAATGGTTGCATGCCAAGTGCCACCAAATGGCGTCCTAAACATATAGATGAGTTATCGAATTCGCTTTTTGTTAACAAAACGAGTTATCGAAATCTCTTTAAAAAGTGGTCACATGCTGTTTCATTAATTTCTTATATTGAATGTAACTTTTTTGTTAATAAATACACTTTCACACATAACGGACAAACTTGAAGAGGAAATTAAGTTGAAGGACGAAAGTGGAAAAGCACGAAGTGTTTAGGAGGGCAATACGAAATTAACATTCTACCAGTATATTTTTTTTCATCGAGAGATAGGCCATATAAATTTGGATGGTTAGAAATAGAATGTTATAATTCATACTTAATTAATCTTTTGTTGGAATAATTAATAAAGCTTAGAAGTGCCGTCAGCAACGGCAAATGCATTACCATGCTCCTATGATGCCTTCCGTTTGGTCCCGCATAGCTTAACCTGACATGATATTTGTACGGACTGTCTGCAATCCTGTGACTAAACTGAGACACTTAGCAGCTGAAATGGCCTTTTGGACCACTACCAATTCGACAACGCATTACACCAATACCACCAGGTTTCGCAAAACCACCATTCTCTCTCTCTCTCTCTCTCTCTCCATATTTATGCACAGCGCCTTTGCTTCCACAAAACTAAACCAGAACACTCCCCAATACAAAAATAGAAAGACACTACAAAAAAAAACCCTTCTTTCTTCCTTATCATGCTTTTGCTTTTTATCATCATCCAGCTGCTTCCTTTCCTTTCTTGTAAGAACCAAATTTAGGGTTTTCTCTCAAATTGGGTATATTTTCAATCTCATGGGTTTCTAAGCACTAAAAAAGCAAGTGTTACTTCTTCTTCTCCCTCCTTTCTATATTTAGCAATATATAAGGGAAAAAAAAGAGAGGGAAAATTAAAAGGAAAAAAATGGGAAGAGGTAAGGTTCAGCTGAAGCGAATCGAGAACACGATAAGCAGGCAAGTGACATTCTCAAAGAGGAGGACCGGATTGCTCAAAAAAGCTCATGAGATCTCTGTTCTGTGTGATACTGATGTGGCACTTATTGTCTTCTCCACCAAAGGGAAGCTCTTTGAGTATTCTACTGATTCCAGGTCTTTACGTTTACTTAGGCTTTTTAAGCTCCTATATTTATCTGGGTGTGTATATATATATATATATATGTATATTTTTTTCCTGTTTCTTGTTGGTGTTTTTACTCCAGAAATCTTAAATACTAAAACAAAGCTAAACTTAATTAAACAACATATACACTTAAGCTCTCTCTCCCTCTAGTTTGTTCTGGATCGGCCCTTTTTATCTATTTTTTGGTACCATATCTAAGGGGTCTACATATATACATGACAAAGTTATGAGCAAAAATAATTAGTACTTCAGCTTTTTTTATAATTGTTCTCTCTTTGACTTGCTGAAAATTACTAGCATACAAAACTTCTTGTTTTTTGATTTGCTTTGTCTTTAGTTTGTTTTGCTCTTTTCCAATTAGATTATTGTTAGAATAAGTAAATAGAGTTTTAGATTTTTAGTCATACATCTCAGATTCAAAACCTCTCGCTCTCTTAAATTATTGTAATAAGTTCTCACTCTCCTCGTCCCTTAATAATAGTAAAAATCTAAAATAAAAAATATTGTCAGAATAAGTACTTACTGGTCAAATCAGGAGAATGAATTAATTAATTAACTTTTAAGTGCTAATTTTATATGAATATCTATGTGCTTAAAAGGGACATTTAATCCATTTCTGTAATCCAGTGGTTTTTATGTATGAAGATTATACATGACACTGGTTACAAGGCAATATATACCACCACTACTGAGTACTGTCTGAGTAAAGGGTTATGTCTCTCATGTAGAACCAAAAGAAAGCGCAATACAAAGGGGGATATGCTCTTGCTTGTACTTTTCAAATTAGCAGTTATCTTTTATAATAATTTGTTTACAGGTGTTGGACCCGGGTGAGGGTTATTGAGCAATGTGTCATGATCGGTGTGGTGTTTTCCTAGGTGTTTGTTACCTAGGATAAATGTTTGAGCATCTTGTAAATGTAGCATATCCGATATAATGCTGGTTGTGCACCCAGGACTTAGGAGAAAGCACTCCTCCAATCATACAGTAAGTTGTGGAATAGTTGCATAAGGAAAAGAGAGGAAAAAGTATGTTGGTTCGTTACTACATTTGATTCTGCAAAGGCTAGTGGTGAGTTGCCTTGGTAGTTATAGTTTTCGAGTCGAACTCATTGAGTTTCGGGTTTAAACTCTCCCTGCCTCATCTTTAAAGTAAATTAGAGTAGAATATCCATCACTTGTAATACAAAAATTATGATTCCCAAAAGAATTTTTCATTTTGGTGTGATTAACCATTTAGACAGACAACAAGAATTAGGGACATATCTGTAATTAAGCAAAATCCAAGTATTTTATATTGATTGTTAGCTAGGTAAATTTCCCGAACTTGTGTATGCTGTAATTCACACACTTACAAAATGGAGGATGAGAACCTTCAAAATTTTGGAAAACATTTTAAACTAGCCTGAAATTACCTAACAGATTTCATAAATGAATATTTGCTCATTTCAAAATTCATATTATTAACTACTACTTCTATTCTTTCGCCACTTAATTAGTACGGTCTAGCGTTTACTTATTAGTGAGAAATCTCATGATCGAATCTCGTGAATAGAAAATTTGATACCAATTTATTTCTCCCACCCCTTAATGTAAATATTTCATTGTATAAAAAAAATTTCTCTTTCTTTTCATTTTGGATTAGTTTTATAAAATGCATGATAACATAATAGAATGTAAGTGTGGATATTATTAGGAAACTTATATCTATGAGATTATGTGAATCTAAGGGCCTGTTGTGTAACATTTTCCTTCTTGGTTTTAAATTTCTCTTTTTGTTTAAGATTGAGAGGAGGTATACAAAAGAAAAGAGTGGTAAAGAATGGTGGGGGGAAAGTAATAGGAGGGAGGTGGTAGAAATGTTTGAAGAATACTATATAAGATGAAAACTAATTAAAAACTAACACTACTTAAGTTTTGTTTTTTTATTATCCTTCATTTCTTCATTCTTACTCCATCCTTCTTTACTCTTCATCTCCGTATATATTTTTGGTGTTTCAAAACAACGAAAACTAAAATCAAAATTAAAAAGTTACTAAATAGGTTTTAAGGAAATAAGTTACTCAATTTCATGAGTAATGTTATATAATCATCAAGTATAACTTTTGCATTTTTCCCCACAAGTGATATCATGTATGTTGTGTTTGGACGAGCGAGTGATTACCAAGTACTAAGGGATTTAGGTTATATCGGCAAGAAATGTACTAAGAATATAAGATATATGGATTAGGAAGATTATGTAATGCACTTAGTGGAATTTGGTAATTAGTACCAAGGGATTTAAAACTACTACTTAAAATGAGTTATTTGAAACCATTGTTTAGTGACTTTAATTAGTGGATTTTCAATCCCTCTATCTAATGTTTTGTTGTGTGTTTCGAACTAATTTAGACTAAACTCATTAATACTTGGAAATCCCTCATCGAAACACAGCAAAAAGGATTTCACTTGCATGCAACAATATAACAAGCTAAACTTGATGACAAGAAAGCATTACTCATAAAGTTGAGGTTTATTGGCCGTTTAGAAATACTTCTCTCGAAATCACTTTTACTTGTAAGCATTTTTGAGTATTTTGTATTAGAGACACTCTGAAAAAGAACATGAGAGTAAGCAACAAAAAACCATTTCAAGCGTTTTTACAATTCAAAAACACTTTTAAAAACGTTTTCTTCAAAATATTGGCCTTTTGGATCCCAACAAGTTGATATCTTTTCTACACTTGTATTTATTCGGCCTCCAACCTTACAATTTTATCTCCCGAGTCTAGGGTTTCTGCAAGCTAAAGAGCTGTAGCCACCCTTTCGCCTTAATGTTTAACCAAGATCTCAAGAGTTTTACCTAAAACCGTCAAGCTAAGTATGTTAGAATCTATGAGTTGAACTTCTGTTCCTAACTTCTTCAGTTCAAGCTATATATTAAGATGTAAGCTCATGAGTCAACAATTACATTATGCTCTAATATATTTTTCTAACGTATACATCTACTTCTCCTTCTCATTGGCGACGCTCAAAATATATAACGAGAAATTAAGCAGGGAGGGACGAATTATGTCTATATGACAAATTTTATTGGTCTACTGCATATTATTCTTAAAAGCGTAGTGCTACACTTACTATCTACTTGTATCATCATTTGTACCATCTCTCTAATAGAAGCAATGTTCTAAAAGACGCTAGGCGCTAGTTGGGCAGCGGGTTGGGGCCTAGCGCCTAGGCAACTAGGCGATGCCTAGGTAGATTTAAGTAAATTTATTATATTTTGTGTAAATCAATGTCTACTTATACTTCAAATATATATATAATTACATCATAAACTACAAAATAAAATGACATATATAATGAAAACATGGGAACAAGCATACAATGTGTGTTCATTTAAGTATTCAACAAGTCTCTTACAAGTTATTGAAAAAAATAAAATACAAAATAAAGTTATCTATTTTCTGTCTAAGTGAGTCGCGACGTAGGCGGGTGCCTAGGCAAGTTCGGGCAGGCTAGGCGGGGGCCTCAATAGTTCTAGGCGCCATTTCTTAATTTTTAAACTCCTTAGCATTAATCGGAGTAGTAGCCAGTCGCCTAGCGCCTAAGTGGGGATTTTTAGAACAGTAGAGGTAGGGTCCGCCAACACATGTGTCCCATCTTTATTAGATAGTGAGTACAAATAGATAGTAAGAATAACATTTTTATTCTTGAAAACTTAAAAGTTTCTACTGAATATATGCCAACAATTATATCTTATATTTTACATTTTAAATGTTTAGTCTTGAAAGAGTAATGCTAGAGATAACACATTTTTATACCACATTAGTGTCTCGTCTCATGTAGCAAGTAATGCATACAGCCAATGTCCAATGACATAAATTCATTAATTGACATGACATGTACACATCACTTGCCACATCAAATGGTTCACCAATGTGGTACAAAAATGTGGTCTCTCAAATATTTTCCTAATTGGAATGGTTCATTCTAGGGTCATTTCCTGTTGCAATAAATTTATTGTAAGATTCTCAACCTAGTGTATATATGCCTTGTGTTTCCTATGCTTATTAAGTTGTAGGGTTTGCAATTATAAACCAAACATTTACGTTCATGTGCTTGGCATGGTGAACTCTTCCATTACTCGTATTAGGAATAATACACACGGTTAATTACTTGCACAATACTACAATGTAATCACTACTGAAGTCTAAGCCATTACACTAGATTACAACTGCAAATGTTGAACTGGATCTGCGGTTTTTCATAGTGAGTGGTGCTGGCAGAGAAAGAAATACGTAAGTTGCTGCACGTATAGTTGGAGAACTCTACAACTAAAAGGAACTTACGTATTTCTTTCTCTGCCAGCATATTAGGTCTAGAGCAAGTTTATATGGCCAAAATATGGAAGGTTGCATGTATATATGCGCCGATTGGTCAAGTTAGGGGTTCTTTCTTAATTTGCAGATGATAAGTATCGAAAGCTATACATAACAAAAGTTTTGTGCTTTGGTGATCTTTTTCTGAATTTTGCTTTTCAACAATTCATCTACTTTTATGAATCTGATATGCATTCTTGGACAATTATGTATGTTGTGCGCTTATTTAAAATTTTTAAGCTTCATTGGCTTGTCATTCTGAAAGATTTCATTTTTGTGAAGCATGGAGAGGATTCTGGATCGATACGAACAATATACCTTTGCAGAACGGCAAATAAACGGAACTAATTCTGAACCACAGGTATTTTATATATGCATCCTAGACCTAGTACTAATATGTAGAAGAAGATGACAAGTTGCATCAGTTAGGTTTCTTTCTTGTATATATGCTTTTAGAGTTGAGAATTGGTTACAAATTGAGAGCATTTTTCTCCTTTCATGTTCTGTACTATCCGATTTATATGAATGTGTGTCCTTCAGTGCAATACTGATCGGCAAGAGATTGATTTAGGGTAACTGATTGCTAAACTTGTCTTTCTAATAAGATTGGATTAGGTAAGCCATTAATAAAGATCCTGCAGAATCCATAGTTTTCTGTTATTTATACGTTTCATATATATTCACCTCATGAGATCCTGCAGAATCCATAGTTTTCTGTTATTTATATGTTTCATTATATATTCACCTCATTGTTTTTTAGATAAGTACGATAATCTTTAATATTCAAGAACCGTACAAAAGCAGGGGTGCATAATATAGCCTCATTAAAACCTTGTCATGGTTTGAACCTTGTCAAAGAAATAATGTGAGGCGCCGCCTAACCATTTTTTGTAATACTAATGGAGATGTTCTTGCATTTGAAAACCCTTGTAATAACTTCTGAATTTTTTGTTTTGTCAAACAATAGATTTGTTAGATTAGATGTTAGAATAGATAACCGATAGGTTCGAACCCACACCGCGGTGCAAGCACAACACTCCTCTCCACCAATGTGGTAAATGGTCACTTGCAATAACTTCTGAATTTTAGATTGCTTTGATAAAGCTTGCATACTTCTTATAGGAAAGCTGGTCTGTGGAATACCCCAAACTTGCGGCAAGGATTGAAGTCATACAAAGGAAGCTGAGGTAAATTGTTTAAGCTATTGTAAATGTTATGATAAAATGTTCATGGGTTGTGTTTAACGTCGATCTAGGAATTTTACGGGAGAAGATTTAGAACCCTTAAGCTTGAGAGAGCTTCAAAATTTGGAGCAACAGCTTGATACAGCTCTTAAGCGCATACGAACAAGAAAGGTAATGAAGTTACCTCAATTAATATTAAATCTGTCGTATATAATTTACAGGTATGCTACCTCTGGGCAACTAATTAATAAACGATTTTTAATTACTACTAATTCCATATATAATTCTGGCATTTTCAGAACCAACTCATGCATGAATCCATTTCAGAGATGCACAAAAAGGTATAAAGTTATTCCTACATGCATCTGTGTGGACATTAATCTGTATGTTTCTGGTTGATTAGCTTAATTGTAACCTTAATTACGTTTATACCTTCATTCAGGTGGGGTTTAGCATCATATTTTAGGTTTGTTTAGTTGGATTTGCATCGTATTCAAGATGAATGAAACTGGTGTTTATGCATGCATGTGTCGTACATCTCACACTGTGACTTGTAACAGCAAAAGGCGCTACAGGGACTAAACAACTCGCTAGCAAAGAAGGTATTAAATTTTTCAAAAGCGCTCTTATATGTTTATTTATGAGAAATATTTTCTTAGAATAATAATAAAATTAAATCTTGGATTAACAGCAAATATTAATTGATTCAAGGTGAAGGAGAATGGAAAGATGCTTGAGGAAGAGCATGATCAGGTGCAGGTAGTAGGGCGGCAGCGGCAAACTAACCAAGGCCGCCACAACTCATCCACCCTCATGCTAATGCCGCCACCGCCGCCACCCCAACCCCCATCAATACCATCACTACCTACTTCTCGAAGCACCAGGTCTCTCTCTCTCACTCTCTCTCACTCACTCACTCTCTCTCTCTCTCTCTCTCTCTCTCTCTCTCTCTCTCTCTCTCTCTAGCAATGTTTCCATAAGATCATATGCTCTCCTTGGTCCCTTTAAAAATTGATAGAAGTGGTCTCTGAATTTGTTCACCGTCAATTATTTGGTTATTCTATAAAAAAATCTTCATTAAATGGGAAAGTAATTGGAGGGGTTGATTGAATAAGCTCAATTTAACGAAGATTTTGCGGAATGACCAAAATGATTGACAGTGAACAAATTTAAAAACCATTTCTATCGATTTTCAATCTCAATAACCAAATTGAGAAGTTATGCCAGTTTTAAACACCATTTTGGCTATATAAAGTTTTAGAAGTGGAAAAGCTAATTATATCTACATAGAAAATCATGCAGTGGGGGATTCCAGGGAAGAGGAGCAACGGGCGACGGTGATTACGAGGGAAGACCTCGGCCGCCTGCTGCTACAAACACAACACACATGCCACTGTGGATGCTTCGCCATTTGGACGAAATATAAGCTTTGCCGCGCCTACTAGTCAAATAAAATGTTTTGGGTTGTGGAAATGTTCCAAGATGCGCATCACTAATCAACACTTAATTCACATCTACTGCTAATGTGTTTTTTTGTTATTATAATTAAAGAGTAAGAAAAACAATGTTTCTTCAGGCTTGTACTATTCTAAATTCTAATGCTAGCTTGTGAAGTCCCACGTCGAAAACCTAACAATCATACGTGCCATATTATTAGCATGTCGTTGATGTCGATACGGATACAAGTTAAAACGTAATTTCCTACGTGAACATAAGATTATTTAGTAGCTTATAGTGAGAAATCCTCCCGTACGGTCGATAATCAAGTCTATATTTCATGTCTTTTATACAACTAATATTGAATAGCTACATAAACAAGTTCAACATCTCAATATGATGGTCCTTGACACAACTAAATCTGCACTTCTTAGTTGTGGTTACAAATTATAGCAGTTTGACATAAATTCAAAGGGCTTAACCCCTTCACAATCTGATTACGACGACTCCGAATACCTAATTCACAACCAGATTGGAAATAAAGTGATTACATTGACACAAATTGACATAAATGGATGTCAATTTTAAATCTAATCCAATTGTTTCTTCACTTCCTGTAACCGCTGGCCTAATTGTCTTCATATTCACAGTCGCCGCCCTCGAGGACATGCTGCCTGCAGAACAAAGAAACGAATATATTGGCATCTTCATCAAAGATAAAAATGAAGAACGCGAGAAAAGAAGCATTTCAAAACCAATGGTGCAAAGCTCCGACTGCATTACCAGTTAACGGAATATTATGTGATCAACAAATAGAACGCTCTGAGGAGGAAACGCACGCCTCTATGAACTGGAGAACTCTTACGAGGTAGTTCAGTTCCTGTGTTTCTATTTCCTATCGACCGTATGACATAGGTTCTGACCTCTCTCCACTCTTCCCCTTTATTAAAAATTACTCCATAAAAAGAGAAGCTAAATTACACTTTTTGTTACTATAGTCTAAACCTGATTCCAATCTTGTCCCTGTAATTCTAATTTTAACAAATTTACTATTATTTCTTAACATTTTCAATGCGATTCAATCAGAGTTCTAAAATATTTTATCCTATTTTTACCAAGGCAGATAAACGATCAATATATAATTGTGGAATCAGATCATGGAAGAAGGTTAAATTTGTTGACGTTTGGACCAGCCATGAAAAGAAATCCGTACCTTAATCTTTCACAAAGCCGTGCTAAAGCATCTGAACCTGTTCTAGACGCAATGTCTTCAATTGTAGAAGCATTCTTTAGATTAACACTATCTGCAAGCCTAAATTCACACAATTCCTTCAAGGAACATGCATCAGTCAACACGGCTGAATGGCCACCACCAGCTGCAAGTTTTCGCACTTCCCCAACACACCTGTGTGATGCAAACTTCAATCAATGTACCAATCAAGAAAGCCACGAAAAACCTGACCATGAACAATTTATCTGTACCGTACCAATCAACCGGGGATGGATACCAAGCATACGTTGATTTCTCGTTAGATGCCTGACCATAGCTATTGTAGCCCCATCCATGAATTCTTCCATCCCTTGTAGAGATAAGTGTGTGGGAGTGTCCACACGCAATGAGTTGCACACTAGTTGGAACAACCAATGCAGGAATGTTACGGAAAAAAGACTGAGATTCATTAGGGTTGCATGAAAATAATCCTGTTTCAGGGCCAAGGCCTAACTGCCCTGCTCGACCACCACCCCAAGCATAAAGAGCTCCCTTCTGAGTCACAGCACATGTATGTACGCCACCGCATGCAACATCCTTTATGACTATTCCATCAAGTGCAACCACTCGCCTAGGCAATAACTCTTTCTCCCCAGATTGAAGGGAAGAATGCCCAAGTTGACCCATGTTTCCTAGCCCCCAAGTATACCTACGAGGGCCAAATAAAATTATTGTGAAGAAGAATTCCGCAAAGAAACCAAAGTTAAACAAACAAATGAACAGAGTATGACTTACTCGATGGGAAGACTACATAACAGATAAAGAGTATATGGTATAATTGAAATATCAGTTCATAACATGTATCAATGTCAGAGTAACCTCTTTATCTGGAACCTTGGTTAGTAAAACAACTGAGGTAAAAAAAATTCGGAAGACACAACTCAAATCACAGATTAAAACACAAGTATAAATGTAATCCAGTATTCTAGGCATCCTGTCTCCTTTCAAATGTGAGATTCCTATACGAAGAGTTTCGCAAACCTTCTGAGTTAAATGTGCCATGCGGATAACCACAATACTTAAGCTTAACTATAGAACCTAATCTCCATCTAAGAATTCCTCAGATCACTTACACCTCGCCTTTTTCAGATATAGCTGCCGAGTGGTACTCCCCGCATGACACTTGGGTAATCTTCACAAGCTCAGGGGCTTCATCTAGGAACTTCGCATATGCATTTATTATACGAGCCCCCTGTAATCCGTCACATGTAAATCCTCTGCCAAGCTGACCATATTCATTATATCCTGGTGTATCATCACAGTATTAATGTTTGATTAATTAGAGGTGGGAGAAGATGAATTTAAGGTTTCTTTCAGTTTCTATGGGACATGTAACTCTGGCAAAATTTCGCTAGAATAAGATTCAGCTCTAACATATGTACCTTGAAGCTGCTTTAAAAAAAAGTAAGACATTATCAGAAACTAAGAAGTGGAATATGCATTTACCCCACGCTTGTAGCAGGCCATCCTCTGATAAAGCGATCACATGAACTGCCCCACAAGAAACTTGACGGATAATCTGTAAAAGACTTTTTAGTAAGTAGAAGGTATTAAATTTGATAACCATCCACTCTACTCTAATAAAAGAATTCCGATTCCATTATATAGTGTTTCTTTAGTTAAGCTTTCGATACGACAGGCATTCATATCTATCTTCTTGCAGGTTTTAGAGTTGTGATCTAAGACTAGTTCTCACTTTAAAACGCATTGCCTGCATGGCAGAAAACCCTAGTAGTTGTTCATCAACCAACCCAGGTAATGACAAAAATCAAGGTTATTAAAATTACCGCCCCAACTTTTTCTTAATAGAACTAATTTACCTGATAAAAGAAAATGATTTTAGCCACAACTGAAAGTTGATGAGCTCATACCGAGTCATTTGTAAATCAACTATCCAAACAAAATAGTAGTTCTAATACCGAACAATTCCAACCTAAAAAGAAAAGCATAATGAATAGGAAGTGTAGCATACCGTGTTTGGAGCAAAGGCTCCCCAAAACAAACGTGGAGAATTCGATCCCTGTATTAGTAGGGGAAAAGGTGAACAAATTATTATATCTGCCAAATGGGAATGAAAGTAGGAATGAAGCTAAAGAAATTCATAGTAGGACCTGATTTTGCCCCCACACCCAAAGCCTTCTTGTTGAGACGGTTCCATCATTTTCACGAGGTTCTGCAATAGCAGCGGTACAATGTGCTCCACAAGACACCGATATCACAAACTCTGTCTGTAATTGCTTCACTTTCTTTGGATTTTTTCTTCGCTCCTCTGTTCCATCTCCCAATTGGCCGAAGTCATTAGCTCCTGGTCAATTGCTTACACATTCAGGTAATCCAAAATGCACATAAACCAAATACAATACATATTTACTCTATCAGCTACCGCAAACAAATGGCTAGTCCCCATCATTGTAACCAACCATTTTCCAAACCAAAAGATGGCGATTTAAGACGGGAAATCGTCCTTTCCCACAAATCAAATTGATTGACCTCATAAATGGAAAGATTATTATCACAAAACCGTACAGATGAATCGTACCCCAGGTATTAAAAAAAACAACCCATCTGAGCTAATCCACCAAAAATCATATCAAATAATTCAAAAATGGAAAATTTAAAAGAAAAAAAAATGACAATAAAGCAAAAAGATGAAAGCTTAATTACCCCAAGTGAAAAGCGACCCATCGGAGGCAACAGCGGCGGTGTGCTCGCGGCCGCAAGCAATGTCCAGCCACCGCGAATTAGCCCCAGCCGTGCATCCAAAAAGCTCCGGCGAGAGCTGTTTCGGAATCCTCAACTGCCGCTCCTTCCCGTTCCGACCCGTCTGCCCGGACTGGTTGTAACCCCACACGTAAATCGCACTCTTCGTCGGAATACTCACCGGCCGGTTGCGAGCCAGAAGATCATCAATTTCTATTTCCATAAATGCCCTTCACAAATTGAACCACAAAGTTACAACTTACAATCCAACGAATTTAACAAAAAGTTAACAAATTTTAATCCAATTGAAGGAGAAAGTTAGGAGCTTAACAAAAGGGGTTCTCTGTTTGATAGCCGGGAAAATCAAAGAGTGGAGAATTGGGATTTTCTCGGCATCCAAACAGAGAGAGAGAGAGAGAGAGAGAGAGAGAGAGATATACCTGGAAGAGTCAAAGTGGGAAGCGGAAGAAAGAAGGGAGAAACTGAAAATTGGTTGCCGTTAGTCGTTGGAGAAATGTATAGAGGTAAATAATATTGTGTTCCGAGAAGTCCGGAGGCGGAGGCGGAGGCGGAGTCGGGTCGGGTCGAGTGCTGAGGCCCGGAAACGCACGCAGCTGCCTTCGAAATCAATGAAAATTTCAACCCCCCAACCAAAAATTTCTCTCTATTTTTGTTTAGGATGTTTTTGGCTACAAAGCTCACTTATATTTAGTACAATTATCATCTCAACAATTAGTAATTTTTGAAATTTCACTCTAATGTTTTGTTCTTTTTTATTATGTGTCGTTCATTTGAGAAAAACAACTTAGACGATCATCTTCAATGAAAATGTCAAAATTTTTACAATCGAATTATAATGAATGGCTGATATAGAAATTTGGAATCTTAAGTCAAATTTTGTATTTCTCTAACTAAATTGTCCAGTATTATTTTTTTTATTAATATATAGCTTTAAATGGTTGTATTTATTAAAAAAATTGTTGAAATAAAATTTTATGTTGAAATGTTAGTATAATAAGGGATACACCATTAAACTAATAAAAAGGTAAATTTAACGCTGTTGTCAAATTTGACATCTAATCACAAATGTTTCAAATTCAATCAGTAAATAACACTTCGATTAAAAGAGTTTTTGATATTAAATACGTATGTAGCATTTCTAATTAGAATCATATATAATGTGTTGTGCCAATAAAACAAAAATCATTTTCCTATTATGCATTTTCCTTTCTAACATTTTGGTCAAATGTGCCACTCAAGATTAGCTCTCCTTGACTTTTAAGGTGCGTGGCGTGGCTCGTGGGTGCGGTAGTTGGAGCCTGAAGAAAAGAGGCGGTGGAAGAAGTTGAAAACGTTGATGAAAATGTCGGCAGGGCATCCATAAAGGCCCGACGTGCGAGTGGGATTGCCTTATCCTTATCCAAAGACGCAAGCTTTTGATAAAATTACAGTCTTTACAGACAGGTGACGTAAGTACTTCGCAACTTCTAATGAGGGCATCAAATCTTTCTAATTTATTAGATTCATTTGTTTCGTCGATCGTTGTATTTTAATTTGTATGGATATGTTGGTTGATGTTAAAACTGTTAAAAATGATATGAAATCTGAGTTAATTGGGTGACTTTTGATGTCAAAATTGCCTGCGGGGATTGTTCTTACTGGTTACTGCCGTTAATTCTGTGTTGTTTGTGTTAATTTCGTGGCAGGAATAGAAGCATGGCTGGTGTGTCGGCTGGGAAAAAGCCCATCCAAATTGACATCGTGTCGGATACGGTGTGCCCGTGGTGCTTTGTGGGCAAGAGAAATCTTGAAAAAGCTTTTGAGGCATCTCGTGATCGATTCGACTTTGAGGTTCTCTGCTTTTTGCTTGTGTTGTTTGTTGTTGTCGATGTTGATGCTGTTGTTTTTTCCTTTCACCATCTTGATGTTGTTGCCTTTGTGTAAAAGCTGTTTTTGACAACCAGAAGCGCTTCTAACTACGTTTGGTAGGAAAACATAAAAAGTATTTCTAGGTCGTAGGAGCGCTTTCTAGCAGACGCGCTTGATATTTTTGATAAGAATTTTAACGTGTTTCTAGTGAAACCACTTATAGTGAAAGCGCTTATGAGCATAAGTGCATCCTGCAAAAGAAGTACCAAACGGACCCTAAGTGTATATAAGTTGTTGGCTTTGTGCTGTGCCATGATTCCATCCTAAATTCTTGTCACTGTATATGAACTTTTCAGGTTAGATGGCATCCATTCCAACTTAATCCCAATGCGCCTAAAGAAGGCGTTGATAAGAGAAGTTATTATGAGGAAAAATTTGGGAGTAATAGGTCGAAACAAATGGAGGCTCGGATGGCAGAGGTATCGCTGCAATTCTATTCTATGAATCACCTGTACAAACAGAACACTGAAATACATGTTTAGTCAATCCAGTCACTCACTGTGTCCCCTTTTGACAATTGCAGATTTTCCGAAGCCACGGCCTGGAATATAACCTGTCCGGGCTCACGTAAGTGTAAAAGGATACTTCTTTTTTCCTTTTCCATTGTTTTGCTGATTCCAAATTCGTAATGGAGGGAAAGCCCGGAAAAGGTTTTGTTAGAACTTGGATTGCAGTTTAGGTATTACGTTATTAACATTGTGTCGAAAATTGCACAGGGGAAGTACTCTAGATAGCCACAGGCTTATCTATTTTGCTGGGCTTCAAGGGCATGATAAGCAACACGCTCTTGTGGGTGAACTGTTTCTTGGATACTTCACGCAGGCAAAATACATCGGGGACAGGTAATTAAGCAAAGTTGCGGGCCAGATTTTCATGACTTCACATCTGTATGCCTTTAAGGTTGTATTTTGTGATTTCTTCTCTTGTGTAGTTTGTGATACGCGTTAAATGTTGTGAACCCCTTCCATTCTAAGATGAACAAGATAAGCAGTTTTTATGGGAGAACGAACGACGTAGAAGTAAATGCTTTTACATCCTTAAATCTGAATTAAGAGGCACAATTCAAATATTTGCAATTTGGATACAGGGAATTTCTTCTGGAAAGTGCTCAAAAGGTTGGAGTAGAAGGGGCAGCAGAGTTTCTTGAAGACCCCAACAATGGGCTCAATGAGGTTTGTTTACTGATTCCTTCGCGTTGCTATTATTTGCCAAGTTAACAAATGAGAACAGAATGTAGATTCGAAGATCGACTGATTCAACTTATAAGATTCTGTTTTTATGTACCTGGAAAGTAAATCTGGCTAGAATTAGAAACAACCTTCTGTATTTTCGATATATCTGATGTTACTCGTTATGATGAAATGAAGGTCAATGAAGAGCTCGAGAAGTACACAAGAAACATCAATGGAGTCCCACATTTTTTGGTGAGTGATGAAAACTCACATATATGAATATGGAACTTTTGTTGGATTAGCTAAATAGATACTCTACTTATGAATCCTTTGGTTCTTTCAACAGTTTAACAATGGAAAGCTTGCGTTAAGTGGCGGTCAACCGCCTGAGGTGTTCTTGAGAGCTTTTGAAGCAGCCACAAAGTGATGGAACCTTACATATACGAGCTTTCGCTCTCCATCTCCAATAAGAATCCAACCTTGGAAATATATTTTCAATACATATGAGTAATTTTCATCATGTTTGAGTGTGAATCATGAACCTTTTTCTTCGCATGATGTAATAATGCCAATGGTGGCAATGGTTTGTTTATATATGTCTATCCATGTGACACTCTGTTTTTTCTTTTTCCTTTATTTTGTTCTTGGTTACAGATCGTGATGTTTTCACGGATCACGTCGCTAGTAAGATTAAAATGCTTGAATTTCGACAATTATATTTTTGGTTAGAAAAATTATGACAACTTCAATGCCCACTTCTATATCAATAGGCAGACTCTAAAAGTCGTTTGAAAACATTATTTGGGCATTTTTTTTCTTCATACAGATGATATCGAGGAAGAGGAATTGAACACAAATGCTTGGCCAGAAAATTATATGTTTTAAAACGCTTGAGCTACAAGTCACTTGTGGAGTTATATTTCCATTTTCATCAGACGAGAACTACTCATCGTGCCAAAATATACTTGATAGGTCAAAATTTTGTTTACATGAAAACTCAGAACTTAAAAAGGCATGTGAGCTACGTGGTAGGTTGTAAAACTCTCAAGCGTGCGAAAGTCCACAAGGTTGTCCGAAACCCACTACGCCACGTGACAGTTTTCATGAACAACTTTGAAACAAAAACATCATCGAATCACGTACCTTTTGATCCATTTGTTTGATCCATCTTTTGCATGCACATTTCAATCAATATTAAACGTGGCTAGAGGGAAAAAGCCTGTTGAAATTGATATTGTTGCAGACACTGTGTGTCCGTGGTGCTTTGTGGGTAAAAGAAATCTGGACAAAGCTCTGGTGGCAGGTAACGATCGATATGAGTTCGAGCTCCGGTGGCGTCGGTATCAACTCGATCCCGATGCCCCTTAAATAGGCACTCACAAGAAAGAGTATTATGCTAAAAAGCTCGGCAAAGATGTGTCTGAACTGAAGTGTTCAAGTCACGGTGTGTCAAATGTAAGAAGTCATGCACCGAGAATCTTAATGTATAAAATATATAAAAAGGAGGAGGAGGGAACCCTAGTTGATTTGAAGGACACCCTCAAAGGGTACCCTATAAATTGTATTTCAGTGATCTGAATCGTCTAAAACAAGGGCAGAGGAAATACTTGAGAGAGTCACAAGCTTATATATTTTGCTGGGCAACAAGATCATGATAAGCAACATGATCTTGCAGATGAGATTTGTCTTGGATACTTCACAGAGGGGGAACACATTGGGGACAGGTAGAAGCTTAGTTTTGAGACAATTTCTTTTATTCTTTATGACTTAGGAGGTAAAAGGTATTTGCAATTTGATTGCAAGGATTTTCTTCTGCAATGTGCTTTTCTGCTGACCTTGCTTGTTATGATAAAATGAAGGTAAAGGAAGAGCTCAAGAAGTACTTGGAGTAAAAGAATCCCATATTTTGTCGTGGGTGATGAAAACTTCACATCCCGTAAAAATTTATGACTCGTTTGATAACCATTTCGGTAATTTTTGGGGGCAGATTATTGGAAGGGAAGAGTTGAGTGGTGCTCATCCAACTGAGGTCTTTCTGGCTGCTTTCGAATCAGCCACAAAATGATACAACTTCACATCTCGAAGCATTCACTATGCTGCTATAACAAGAATAAGCAACCTTGGAAACATGTTTTAAATGCTGATCAATTTTCTTTTGTTCAACAATTTTGTATGTTGTATTAGTGGTGTTAATGACAATCGTTAATCGAGCGAAATCACATGTGAATGTGCAATATTGATTTACAGTCTAATAACATATCAGATATTTCTGCATATAACCATCCCAATATGTATCCTTATTTATCGCGCTTTTAATTTTATCCGATACGAAAACTTTCATCTGCATCAAGTATTTTGGAGCGCTAGTAACAGTTCCCGATTTATAATTAGGCTAATGTTGTTCAGTCCTTCTAATCTGATGTGAGAATTAAGAGACACCATTAAGTTAATCGTAGTTTAACCTTCTACTCACAGAAGACAATTACTGCTCAATGAGCACAGCAATGAAAGAACATATATATGGAATGAATATTTACTTACATGTTCTCAGAATTCAAGTTTATATGTACCATCAATTAACACTTTTCGACATGTGGTATGCACAATGAAAATCACTTCCTTAGAGTTCTCTCTCTTCCAAAGTTGTTGGATTCATCAACGACGCAAACCTTTTCGATCGCGATTAAGTCGTTTCATCGAATACCATCACCTACAAAGCCAAACATATAAATCCACAGTCAAAATACAGGTTGCAGGAGAAAAGCAATCTGCTTTATTACTATTTGTCATATCGGATGAAAAGCTTAGAGAAATAAGTTTCAGATGGACTTCCTAATTTTTTAAATTGACGGTATAAATATGCAGCATATAATCGACAGTACAAAACCAAGTTGGTTGATCGAGCAGCTCGAGTCCGTGTGTGTTGGTGAGGGAAAAGGATATTCGAGTACTTCAGGACCAAACATAAATAGTTAAAACATGCATAGTAATATATCGGCAATGGTGGAATTTTCCTATAAGTAACACAAATACTTGACTGGAGTTGAAAACTAAAAGCCGTCGCTACCTACAGATTATCATCATTATGAAAGAAAATGTTACCTTGCCACAAACAGGGCAGCTTTCACTTCTCTCCATCCATTCATATATACAACCAAGGTGAAAATGATGAGAGCATTTTGTTATTATTTTTGGGTTTTCGTGCGTGTATTCTGCAAAAAAGGCAACAGAAAAAACATGAGAATTTAGATATCAGAAGTTATATACCATAAGGGTACACTTTCCAGAATCATAAATTTCTCGGGGAGCACAGCAAAGGCAACATGAAAATGTACCCTTTACATATGTAATTGAGTTGATTCAATTTGGTAAGCAAACACGTGCAATTAACAGAGTTCAAATAGGACTGTGTCATCATTCATGTTTGTATACTTTCAAGAGGAAATGACCATCAGATCCACAAAAAAGTCAACATGAAGAAACTCTGCTGCTACAGATTGAGGAAGGAGGAAAACACCAGTCAGAGAAAAATTACCTTCAAGACATGTTGGACAAACATCCTCATCCTCTGGTGATGAATATAAGTTCCCAATTCCAGTCATAGCTTTGGCCGATGAGAACTTCATTGAGGACTTGGAACGATGTTCTTTTGACCCATCTTCACAAGCAGAGCCATTCCATTTTTCTCCTGTAATCAAACTTTCAGAATCTGCATCGGTATCACTTCTTAGAGGTTCAGCCTCCTCATGAGAGTGACTTGAGCCCTTCTCCCGCCTAGAAATCAACCCATCCCGCTGCAAGCGAGTGTATCTGGGGTCAGCGTCATAAGGCAAGGGCCTTGGAGGCGAACGATACATGTCAGATAAGGAGTTGTCAAGTGATGCTGAGGAATTCAATGATGCAGCCCCCTGAATGGAAGAGGGGATCGAATGCACTTCCTCTCTTCTGAATAGTGATGTATACTGCAAAAT
Source organism: Crataegus laevigata (assembly GCA_963580275.1). Lineage (NCBI taxonomy): Eukaryota > Viridiplantae > Streptophyta > Magnoliopsida > Rosales > Rosaceae > Crataegus > Crataegus laevigata. The sequence goes on from OY756945.1 coordinate 5,828,164, forward strand.
AAGAGAAGATAACGGGTTATACTTCCATCTTGAAGAAAGTTTTTATCATGAGATTCAATATAAATATCTTAATAATCATCAATTTCAGTTTTTATAAGCTTCAAAACATCTAACAGTGAGCACCTACCTAATTGATAATCAAAAGTAAATTAGAAAAACGGCTTTTCATTTGTTCCAGCAAAATATTCACAGGGTTGCCAATGTAATAGCAGATAAGTGAGGGCACAAAAGCAGCATTGTCTCCAGTATAATTACAGATAAGCAAAAAAACTAATGTTGAATGTATTATGCATTCTAAACATATGGAACTCGGAAAACACATAAGGGCAAAAAAGAAGAAGAATTAGTTCAGTCATGAGGATGACAAAGGCATACCACATTTAGAAAGTTCTGAAGAAAGCAACTAAGACAGGCACAGTCCCTATATGCAGAACTGTTCGGATTCACATAATCTTCAAAATCCTCAGAATTCAAACAACAACATACAGAACCCATTGTGCCAGCTTCAAAATAAGTCTCCGCAACAATTCCACACTCTCATCGACCGAAACCAGTCAAGCTCCACTTGTGCATTAATCAATAGAGCGCTAGGAGCAAGAACTGTACTTTGACAAGTACGAGAGAGGACACAAAGCTCGCAGAAGTCCCACTGCCTCTGCGGACTGGTACCCTCCCTCCCTCTTCTATTTAACAATGTCGGATGCCTTTTCTGGTTTTGGTATAACTTACGGTTATATTCTTCGCCTGCGAAATAGAATACAGTAATGTTCAAGTTTCGAACAACAATATCGACAAGAGAAAACGGTACAACTGAAGAAAGCTATCTAAACAAATTCACTAGCCAAATTAACTAAAGCGCAAAACATAAGCAATCCATGTTGATCAGTTTAGTGGCACAGAGAGTTCATACATTTAAAGTAAATCAATTATGTCACCTTCATGTTTCCTGCGAAAGATCGTAGCACCTAACCAAATGCAGCTATATAATAGGTTGACTTGAAAAATAAGGAAAAACAGAAGGTATTTAAGATTATAAAGTCACACCAAAGAGATATTTTTAGATACAAATCCCCCACATCTATTAAGAAAGCAACCATCTTTTTTGTTCCTCACCCTTCCCCTCTAGTATGGTGAGGAAGAAAGGCATATCAACCAACAGAAAAATTCACGGAAAAGTGAAGGTCAAGTCAGTTGATCCAAAACATTTTAAAAACTAAAACACCATAATTTGGGAAAGGAAAACACGCAACTATCCTAGTTTTTCAAAAATAAAAGGATTAATAGGAAGATCAACCTGGAAAACACATAAACCGATGCAATTAGACAGACCCTTTTGCAAAAATCAAATCTTGGAACATCCAAAAGGTTCAAAAAACAAAACCCAATTGCAAAATTCAAATTTGCAGCAATCAGAATGTTCATGGAATAAAACCCATCACCAGAAAAAAAAAAAAAGAAAAAAAAAAGCAAATAAATATTAAAAAAAAACTCCTTTTGCAGATACAATTCAATCCTGAAGCAATCAGAAGATTCAAAACACTGCAGAAAGCAAATAAATTTCAGAAACAAAATTACAGATACATAGATTTTCAAATTAAAAAGTACCTGAGAGAGGTGGGAAGGAAGTGGAAGGAGAGAGATGGAGATTGATCTTGGCGGGTGGACAGAGACAGGTGCACCAAGGAATCGGAAAATTCAGTAGAACTAGGAATTGGATGATTGGATAAATAAGAAAATCGGGTGCTAAATTTGGGCGAGTGGGTTAAGAAATTGGGTTTCCGAATTTGTCAAAATTGTGTTGGATTTGTACTTGGATATTGGATTTTCTGGTGAGGGGAGCAATGAATGCGCGGAATTTTAAAGTCACCTCCTTAATCTTTCCCCTTTAACTTTAATGATGATGTCCCATTCCCAAACTAAATGTAAAATAAATAATTCTCCTCCCAAAAATAAATGGTTTAGTGATTTTATATACGTATTGGTAGAACCTTAATTATCATCGTCTCTATCCACATTTATTTTTGTTTCTTCTGTATTCTTATTAATTTTTAATTTTTAATTATTAAACCGAAAGACTTAGAAAAGATCAATGATAATAAATTAACATGAGTATATAAAAAGTAAAATTGGGTGTGTAAATACTAAATAGCACTATTCTTACTTATTTATCTTTCTTTTTTATTTACCAATGGCATGTTTACTTATCATTTACAAAAAAAAAAATTGACAAGGTAAGAACATAGGTCTTTAGGTCAAATGAAGAAAAACTTGATCACAAAAAGTTAGATAAGAGAATTCGGAACAAAATTAATCACATAAATAGGGAAAAAATTGATAGAGATTTATAAATGATTCATTTCAAGTAGTCATTTGCAGATCTGTATATCATGCATTTTGTAATGTTATATGATCATTTATAATGCCTCCTAATCAAACTTTTTGTGATTTATTTCTTCGTCACTATATATAAGTCCTTGAGAATTTAAAAGTACTCCACCCAAAACATACCGAAGGAACTTAGAAACGACGAAGTACAAAATGAAAATTAGATTAACTACTCTCCTTGGTTGTTCCAATTCTTGTTTTTTTTTTCAAGACATTTGATTTCAGAAATTAAAGTAAGACTTACTCTCTTTCTTTTTTTTCTTTTTCTTATTGCTAGTAAACGCGAGAAGTCAATAGTTATAATCATTCTTTTCTCTCTCATACTCATTCTTTATAAGTATAGGATTAAAATTATTTTGATTCCTAATTTCTCACACATGAGACATATGAAATCACAAAGTATGTATTTCCCACACTACCACTTGCCTAATACCTGAAAAATTAGGAAATACGTTTGAGTCTTGACCATAAAAAATAGTTGATGTCATTCTCATTCACTATATTCGTTAATTTTTATTTTCTAATTCTTGAATTGGCCATTGCAAATAAGAAACATGCACCTTGCACTCGAGGTATTGAGTTCGACTTTCTTTTTTCAATATCATATGAAAAAAATATATATAACAAAGATATTAGCAATTTACTCCTCATCAAAGTGCCGGCACTGTGTGCCATTCTTCCTACAATTAGTATATATTAGCATTATATGCAACAACCCTTTTCAAAATGGCCTTATTGCTGGACATATTTGTCTTGACAAACACCACTCACCAAATTCAATTTTTTTTTTTTGGGGGTTTAGTATTAAGGAGCTTTTGGTTGAGAATTCCTCACATATGCACTTGAGACTTTGAGTTTGATTTCTTACTTCTATAAAAAGAATAGTTGATTCGAAAGAAGTGATTTTTACATTTTTTTTATCTCCCGTACATACTCATATTTATCTCCAGTTACAGAATTACAGTGATTTTCAAACTTTTGTTTGTTTTCTAGTTTAGTAGTAAGAAACTTTTGTTGAGAATATTTACTTTTGCTGTTGAGGTTTTAAGTTTAAGTTCCCTCTTCTATAAAATAAAGAAATTGATTATTTTGAGGGATAAAAATTTCAAATTCAATGATTAAAATGTATAATTTTTCTTCAATGAACATGTATTACGTTGCGTTAAGTGGTATATAAATTGAATAGCTAAGATAAAAAAATTTTTTTTTTTTTTTTTGTGGAAATCAAATTTAACACTAAAACACCTAGGGGTGGTTTTGGTACATTACCGTACCAAAACCTCCGTACCGATTACTATACCAAGTATTTGGTACGACAAAATCTATTACCATTACCGTACCAAACTTTTGGTATACCGAATATCGATATACCAAATAGTTTGGTTGGTATGGTATGCCAATGGTAATTACCACTTTGTTTTACGCCACTTAGTTTGCCCAAAATCTAATATTTTCTAACCTAATTCAAAACCTATAAAATATACACAGTTTGACATATATACACAATTTAACCTAATTTAAGATTTTTTTACTATTGTATGTCAAAGTGGTAAAAACTTAATAAATCATAAGACAAGATTTCTATAGCATGTTGAGACTCAAATGAACCAGAAACGTAAGACAGCAAACCACAAAAATGTAAATATCCATAGCTGTGCTCGACGACTGGCTTGCTGATTTAAACCCACAATCCAAGGTGGTAATACCCAATGCATATGATGTGCCCTCACTTGGAAGACAAAGTCGCCGAAAACGAGAAACAAAGATGAATTGATGAGAGAGATACGACGGCGGAACAAGCCTAGGTTTCTAATGTGTTGAGCAGGACCAGAGTGAGAGAATAAGAATGTTTGGTTTGTGGAGATTTTAGGAATAAGATAAATGAGTCAAAGTGTCAAACGGCATAATATAATATTACATAATACATAATTATATATATATATATATGAATATATATATATATATATATATATAATATTAATAATATTGGTAACCGGTAGGTATGATATACCACCGGAACTAGTTTGAGTACCAGTACGGTATCAAAACATTATGATATGGTACAAATACCGTACAATTACTAATGGTACAAATTTTTTGACATAACTTTGGTATGGTACGGTTGGTAATACGGTAGGTATGGTAATGTGGTAAAAAATTTAACCCCTAAAAACACCAATAGCACAGTCCAAAACAAAGAAAAAGTGTGTATTAAAAAGGTAGTGCTATTGACACATATTTTTTTTATAAATATTATTCTTAATTTTCAACTGTGATCGAGTAAATTGAAAAAAAATAAATGACAGTTTAAATAAATTGAAAATTAACAGAAGATAAAGTAAGTGGAAAGTAAGAAATAAAGTGAAGCGTCAAAATCACACATCACAATATGTCGCGTGAAGCATTAAATTGAACAATTAAATAAAAAAGGTTAAAAAATTGGGATGGCCACCTTACGCCTTGTCGTAAATTTTAATTTGAATCAAACAAAATTTACACTACTCGTTTCAGTTGTTTAAATACATCAAATTACCGTTGAACCTATAGCTCTTCGCCGGCGACGGCTCAGATCTACCTCTCCCTCTCTAATATTTTCCCCCAAATTCCAAACCCTAATTCTCAAAAACCATCGCAGAGACCTCCATCGCCCTCAATCCGCTCCGCTTCGCACTCTCCCGACGCTGATAGCGGTGTCAGTGTGAGGCGTTTGAAGTGATTTAGCTCCAATTTCAGTTCACCACTGCACGAATTAGGGTTTTTGGATGTTCGCCGCAGATGGTGATTTAGTTCTGGAAACGTTTGTTCTCTGAGGAGACGTGAGAGTCTAGGTTTTATACGGAAGAATGCAGGGATCGTCTCAGAGCTCTGCGGCTCAGCCGGAGGCGATATTGCAATGGCTTCAGAAGGAAATGGGGTACCGGCCTTTGGGTCCGTACAATGCTGCTTCTAGCAAATCGCAGTTGCCCTCAATCGACTCGCTGAGGAAGATTTGCCGTGGGAATATGATACCCATTTGGAACTTCTTGATTACCCGCGTGAAGTCTGAGAATACGGTGAAGAATATTCGGAGGAATATAACGGTTCATGGTGGTGGCGGCGGTGGAGGGGACGGTGGCGCTTTGGCAAAGGCGGGGAAGGAGGAGGGCACGAGGAGTAAAGGGGGTAGGAGAAAGGAGAAACATGGGGAGGCTGCGAGTGCGGCAGAGACCAGGGAGGCCGCGCTGCAAGAGAGGGACTTGGCGGTGAAGGAGGTGGAGAAATTGAGGAACATTGTGAAGAGACAGAGGAAGGATTTGAAGGCCAGAATGTTGGAGGTTTCGAGGGCTGAGGCCGAACGGAAGAGGATGCTTGATGAACGCTCTAAAAAAAGGTTTGCATACTCCAGTACATGATGTGGTTGGGTTGAAAACTTGTTTTGTAACGTTAAATTTATCATGCTATGTCATTATCATCATATTTAAGAATGAAATGAGTTTATGTAGATTATTTAGAGAGGAAACACGATGCTATTCCTCTTTGCAAGGTTTATTTGAGAATAGTCTTATAGTTTGAAAATTTCTGTTTAGTTCATTGATCCACACAACAAAAAGATAACCCCTTTTTTGGAAGGCCGTGTAAATTCAAATGATATTCACAGCCACAGGATAGTATTTCATGTTATTCAATGCGGATTGCGGGCAATGTTGATATATCCTTGATCTTGATGCAGGCATAAGCAAGTAATGTTGGAGGCTTACTATCAACAGTGTGATGAAGCGGAAAAGATATTTGCAGAGTATCATAAACGTCTTCGTTATTATGTTAATCAAGCAAGGGATGCGCAAAGGTCAGGTGTTGATTCATCTCTTGAATTGGTTAACAGCTTTGGTTCAAACAGTGAAAAGGAAGCTGTTTATTCAACTCTTAAGGGCAGCAAAGCATCAGATGATGTGCTTCTTATCGAAACCACTCGGGAAAGAAACATCCGAAAGGCCTGTGAATCTCTTGCTGCACATATGATTGAAAAAATTCGCAGTTCGTTTCCCGCATATGAAGGAAGTGGTATTCATTTGAATCCTCAGTTAGAAGCAGCCAAATTAGGTTTTGATTTTGATGGGGAATTACCTGATGAGGTTAGAGCTGCAATCGTGAATGGGTTGAAGAATCCTCCTCAATTGCTTCAGGCAATTACTTCATACACGTCACGGTTGAAATCTCTAATTTCCAGAGAGATAGAGAAAATTGATGTTAGAGCTGATGCAGAAACTTTAAGGTAAACACTTCCTTGTCAGTCCTGTTGGACACGAGGAGTTAATTCACTTTTCTCTTTGCCTTAGCTTCTACGGACAAGGATGTTCAACTGCAATATACCTTCTTTGTATTTTTTTAATAGTCACTGAGCCAAAGATTGTTGATAATATGGTCTCCCCGTCCTCCCCCCTCTTTTTGTTAATACTTGCAGTGATAGGTCCATTATTTGTCATATTTTTTTATGACATTTATCCTTAGTCTTTGCAAGGATATTCAATTAAAAGAAGTTTTCTTTAATCTATTCTTTCAAATCAATCAACTTTATTCTTAAATTAAGTGTGGCGTAATTAACTGGTAAATTGGTTTTAAAGTAATCATTGTGGATACAGTCTCATGCTTGCATATCTATACTATTATTGATTTACGTGCTTGTGAGTAACTTAATTTGGGTCTTTTGAATCTCTATTTTTAGGGGTTTAAAAGTCTACAACATCCAGCTGCTTGATTTAAATAATAATTGTGTACCTTTCTCAAATTTGATCATTTCTGTGTCTGAATTCTCATTTCTTCTCCGTATTCTTGGCTAATGTCTCATAAATTCCTTAATCAGGTACAAGTATGAGAACAACCGAGTTATCGATGTTTCTTCTCCTGATGTGAGTTCACCATTACACTATCAACTTTATGCTAATGGAAAGATAGGAGTTGATGCACCTTCTAGAGGAACTCAACTTCTTGAAAGACAGGTTATATTCTTTTACTAGATGGTAGCCTTTACATTAATATTTAATTCTATTTTCTTCTTTTCACTTGTATCATCCATCTTAACATTCTTATTTCCACAACATGGATACATTGCTCCTACTCTTGCTTTAAATGTTTTCCCCCTACAAAGAATAGTTGGCCTAATCCCTAATTTCGTAAACAACCATAATGTTTAAACGAAAGAATTGTTTGGTTCTATTTTACCCTTACATTTCTGCTTTTGTTTTGTTTTCTGAATTGTGCATTGCTTCAAGAGTTTAACTTGTTATTTGGAATATATTGTTCACAGAAAGCACATGTTCAACAATTTTTGGCTACTGAAGATGCACTGAACAAAGCTGCAGAAGCTAGGGATCTGTGTCAAAAACTTACAAAACGCTTGCATGGCGATAGTGATGTAGTTTCTTCAGGAACATCACAAAATGTGGGCAGTCTTAGGCAACTTGAGGTAAATCTTCCTTGCATATTAAATGTATTAATTACCGATAGTTTGGGTGGAAATAGCACCATGGGTGATAGGTTTGAATAGTTTCAGTCTTTTGATGCTTTTGATAGTTGTATACTCTATACCAGCTTACTTTTAGTCTGCACTTTGTTATCATCTGTGTTTTTTTAGAGTCTTCCCTTTTCTTTGTGTAGCTGGATGTTTGGGCCAAAGAAAGAGAAGTTGCTGGCTTGAGGGCTAGCTTGAATACGCTGATGTCTGAAATACAACGCTTAAATAAATTATGCGCGGAAAGGAAAGAAGCTGAAGATTCTTTGAAAAAGAAGTGGAAGAAGATTGAAGAATTTGACTCCCGCAGATCAGAACTTGAAATCATATATACTTCATTACTAAAAGTTAACATGGTAAGTATCTCAGCTTTGTTAGTGCCAATTTGCTAGCCACTTCATATATCACCAATTGCATAGTTTTCATATGTTATTCGTCAACTTGGTACTTGGTAGGATGCCGCTGTGTTCTGGAATCAGCAGCCATTATCCGCACGGGAGTATGCATCAAGCACTATTATTCCAGCATGCACAATAGTTATGGATCTTTCAAATAGTGCAAAAGATCTTATTGAAAGAGAAGTTTCTGCTTTTGACCAAAGTCCTGATAATAGCCTCTACATGCTTCCAGCAACTCCACAGGTTTGTTGAGTAAATTTGTGGCTTTATCATTATTAAAGAATTGTTATTCTTCTAAGTATAACTCTCTATTTTTAAATTGGCGAATGATTGTTTTATTGCTGAATCTGTTTGTTACTTATAGAAATGGTAAAAATCAATAAATTTGTTTCTTATGACCATTATCAGAATTATTAGGGACTAATAATAATCGGTCTGTAATCTCTGTATGATTTCAAATTTTATGACTTCTATCGTTTGTGTAATGTTATGATTATCTTGGTTTTTCTATTATTGTTTGTCTAGTAAATACAAATCTATCTTTTGTTGTCCACCTTCTATAATCTGTGTATGTAATGATGTAAGCACTAATTACTTTTGTATCAGGCACTATTGGAGTCCATGGGTACAAATGGGTCTACGGGACCTGAAGCTGTTGCTGCTGCAGAAAAAAGTGCTGCTATATTAACTGCAAAAGCAGGTGCTAGGGATCCATCAGCCATACCATCCATATGTCGCATATCTGCTGCACTTCAATATCCTGGTGGTGAGTCTTCATTCATCTGCTACGACAGTATAGGAATGCCTAAGATTAGAGGCTACTGCATTCGTTTTAGGCTTCATTTTGGAAGAAATACTTCCTCTCCATTTATCCAAGGCTTGGCAACAGAAGGTCTCTTTTGCCTTCTTTTTTGAGTTGAGTGTGTTATGGTTTCTCAATCGCACTTACAAAGAAAAACAAAATGCATCAGCCTTTCAATAAATAACTCACTGGACGGTTGGATTTTATGCTGGTGAGTATGGAGGTGCTGTTACATGACAGCCTGCAAGGATCTTGTTTTGAATAATCTTAAGCCCCAGTAGGCAGGACACTATGAATAAGTTATCTCTCTCCCCTTTTTATTTTTTTTGTTTTTGTGGTTTTTTTTTTTTTTGGGGGGGGGGGGGTGTGAAAAATCTTATATCAGGATAAGAAATAATCTTCAGTTGCTATTCTTTCCTGAACCTAGGTACGAAGGAGTTTTGTTTGGAACATGAAAATAGAACTCTGATTAAATGGTGGTCTGTTGATTCCGTGCTCTCTCAATATCTATACGTCACTTGTACCTTTACTAAACCTATAGTAAAATAAATATAATCATTTTGGCCTGTGAATTTGCTCCTTAAGCGTAAGGATGCCTAGCCTGAGTTTCACGAATGCTACCATATGCATGTTCTCGTGTGGTATTTTGTTTTATCTTATTGTTTGCATGTCTGCTTGATAGGTGCTTTCAGTTCTCTTTATTTTTTAATCTCGTATAAGTACAAACTTACATTTACCGGGTAAACAGGTTTGGAGGGTTCAGATGCTGCCTTAGCATCAATCCTAGAGTCCCTGGAATTCTGTTTGAAACTTCGTGGTTCTGAGGCCAGTGTGTTGGAGGACTTGGCAAAGGCAATCAATTTGGTTCATACACGACAGGATCTTGTTGAAAGTGGTCATGTGTTGTTGAACCATGCCTATAGAGCTCAACAAGAATATGAAAGGTAAAACTTCACTTTGCCTTGTTTTTACAGGAATCTAGGTTATGTAATCTTCCAAATCCCAAAGTTTCAGTAACCAGACCTTGGTCAAATAATATAAACTTGAATTTGATTCTGAGGATTGTGAAATGAGGAAAAATACCAGAACTACTTTCTTCTTTCTTTTGAGATTTACAGGATTTGCTGCGCTAGATGTTATGACTTTTTTTTCATCCAGATTCTAAATACATTATAGATTGCTATTTGTTCTAATCTTTTGCCAAAACTCAGGATGTATAACTTTGATGCTATGTTAAATTCGTTCTACATATTAATATATGATGTTTATTAATATGCATTGTAGATCTCTGACTCAATTTTCAGATTAACATGCACTTAATTCTTGTTGACTACTCTGCAGGACAACGAGTTATTGCTTAAATGTGGCTGCTGAGCAAGAGAAAACTGTCATGGAGAAATGGTTGCCCGAACTTAAGTCTGCAATTTTGAGTGCTCAGAAGTGCTTGGAAGATTGCAACTATGTTAGGGGGTTGGTGAGTGACCACCGTAAACTCAATAATCTGCCATTACATTGCCTGTTTACCTGCATGCATGTGACCGTGCGCACATGTTAGTGGAATTAATTTATCTTCCTTTACATGAGTCCCAAATTTGGGGTAAATCACGGAAATGGAGCTTAAGTGGAGTTAGTCTGCATTTGTATAGTTGTATAGAGAGTATCTTTCTACCATAGGAGCATAAGTTTATTTTGCCCTCTTTAATTGTCAACTGCAATATGTTTTTACAGCTTGACGAATGGTGGGAGCAACCAGCAGCAACTGTTGTTGACTGGGTCCTAGTCGATGGATTAAACGTTGCTGCTTGGCATAATCATGTGAAGCAGCTCCTTGCATTTTATGATCAGGAGCACTTGTGAATATAATATGAGTACTCAGCAAGCAAGATTTTCTCACGATCTTCCTGGTCTTCACAGATCAAATTTGCCACTTCAATGACCGTACAAAATACTTGCATAACCATCCTGCATCCCTGCCTGAGCCAATACATGCGCGGGGTACAGTTAGCAAGTGGAGTCATATACTTCGGATGTCATATCACTTCTACATTTCGATTTGAGGAGAGAAAAGCGGAGGAGGGTAGCCGGCGGCGGGAGGAACAGGTCCTGATCTTAGTCGATTTGAAGTTTGTTATACCGGCAGACCAGATTTTTTTGTCTATTTTTTTTTTTCCTGATCAAGTTTTGTATAGAAAGACAAGGATGTGTTGTATCATAAACCTTAAAGCTTGGGGTTTTTTTTTTTTTTTTTTTTTTTGGGGTGTTGGGGGGAGGAGAGTGATTTAAATTGTAGAGGTTTAATTTGCAGTAAGAAATTGAATGTATGACTTGGTCCTCTATTGAATGAAGGGGAAGGCTTCCGCTTTCAGTCCAATTGTTTTCCTGTTTCAGAAATTGACAACCCCATGCGATGAATCATCACATGTAGATGTTACATTATTGTACGGATGCAAATTGCTGCCATACACTATATGTTGGAATGCCAAATTGAATGCGGTCGTTTTTCAAGCAAGAATACAACGATCGTGAAAGGGGTGAGCGACCTAGAGAGATGTCCGTATCTCTTTAATGAATGTTGTAGCGAGGTTCGGTTTAAAGAACATAGTCTATACTTTCATCTACTTGATTACTACTCCGATGCACTGGGGTATTGTGTCTAATACTTTTCAGGAGATTTGTTATCAGCACTCTGAAATAACCCGTCATGCACTTCTCGTCGTTATTATGAATAGTCCATGATAATTATAATAAAAAGTGTTAATAACAGCTCTCGTTTTTTATTCTAGGCAGGTCGAATCAAGTGGGTATAGAATGAGAAAATGCCATGTCAAAGTGTGACATATTGATGACGGTTCCAATAATAATAGGCCACCCAGTGCAAAGTTAAATAAAACTTAATAATCAATCTTATCGTATACGTTTCAAATTTGACACCATTTGGAAATTGGAGACACTTATATATGAAAAAGTCCTTAAACCTCTGCCCACCTCATTCCCCCACAAGGCTTAAACTCGCCCGTGAGGAGAGCACATGACATGTCTTTTGGGACCCGTGAAGGACAGGGAATGCGACAGAACCATCTTTTTCTTTAACTTCAACATGCATTATCTTTTTCGTTTCGAACACAACACATTAATATATATATATATATATATATATTTACATTGTATATCTATTTTCATTCTATGAATATTAAGAATTACTGTGTTACTATTTTATTGTTTTTTATGTCGACTTGATGTGAATTGACACGAACACGACTGAATTGCCACTGATTTTTCGCTGTCTAAATGAAAAACATTTTTATAACAATATAGCAGTGGGGACGGAGAGGCTTGTGATTGTCATAGATATACCTGGGACCTTCAGGAACCGCCTTACATTGTTAAAAATTGTAGGACGGACAAAGAACGAAACGGTGCAAGTTTGGGGGTTTGTTAGCGGCTGAATGCAAAACTCTGTGCGGAGACAATCTGTCAATTCCAGTGCAGGATCCATTTAACAGTGCTATTCTGGAGTTTGTGCCTCGAATTCTTGCATGTCACAAAGTATATCATTTACGTTACGAGTGTGACATGTACGTACGATGGTAGTTAGCACGTAATGAGTAATATATTTCAAAACGAGGATATATTTTGGGATGTGATATCCACACACAATTTTTTACTTCTCTCACATCTTTTTGTATTTCAGCCGTCAGATCAGATGAATTGAAGAAGATTTAACTGACAGAAATTAACGTGCACACCCCTATATTTTTGGTGACACCGATGTTTTTCACCAAACTTCCAAGCAGTTATCGGAAAATGAGAATCGTGGAAGAAGCCCTAGGTTTCCTCACAAAGCAGGAAACTGAATTAAGGACAAAATAAAGAGACTGTGGGAAGGAAAAGAAAGTGCTGATGCAAGAGGAATCTGGGTGCAACACCAACACATGAGTGTACAGAGAAACCCTAATTTGGATGTTATACACATCATCACGTTAGTCAAAGTTTCTGCCTCTTTGCTATTGCTTTATCAATTGCTGGTGATAATTTAAAGCAAATTCAAATAATGATGCTAATGATTCAGTTTTTCTTATCGTTAAAGATGAATCCCAACAACAAAATAGTAATGCACAGATGTAGTACAAACCAAGAGAAGAAAGAAAAGATGACAAACATGAACTTCTAAAAAATTGTCATGGTAAGATCTTATTCACATGTATTAATAATGTTACGTGAGACAACTGCCAATATAAATATATATCTCTTTGTATCTACAACTCTTATCAAATCTAAGAGCTAGAGTTAAGATATTTCTAGTTACTTATAGATCTCTCGACCACATCATATATATCGATATGTCTCTAACCAATACAGTAAAAGCTAATCATTTGTGTGTACGTGATAAATGCAAAGAGAGATATCCTCGACTATACTGATTATATATAATCTCACAAGAATGTCATATATATCGATTTATCTACCTGTTTCTAACCAATATAGTAGGCGCCCATGCATCATTTGTTTCTGTGTGAACATAAAACATGAATGAATGAATACATGCAGCAACCTGTAGTTCTTGTTGTTATTGATGGTGTACAGCTTTAAACTCATGAAATTTGTGGCCACTCTACTTATCTCGTGAACCAACGGGGACCCAACTATACTGCTTGGCATTCGTCCACAAAGAAACAACCTCAATAAAGATAAAATAAACAAAACACCAGCAAAACAAAAATTAGGGACATCTTTTCTATCCACTTCCCCACCATCACAATAATTACCTTTTTTTCTTGTATGGTTTGGTGGTGGGAAACGAATCCTAGCTACATTTACTTCTTCTAGTTTGCAGTTGACTGTTTTTCCATGAGTGAAATAATGAAGCTCGATGGAACCCGGGCTATAAAATTCGAAAACAGTCGTTTCTTTTTTATCTTCCAATCACAGTTATTTTGATGAGTTAATTTTGCGTACGTGTCGTGAATTGTAATAAAGAGCCGAGCATGTCGTTTTCTATGCCTAATAAAGTGTATAATCCTACAGAATATTTATATTAGTTATAAGCTCTTAGGGATTTGATATAAAGGGCAGCCTATATCAACTTATTTTAAGAGTCGAGAATATCAGAACTTCTCAGAGGGGGGATAGATAGGCTCTAAAACCATGTCTTGGTTTCTTACTGTTATCTTTCTGGTTGTTACTCTCACATTTCATACTCCTTCAGAGGCTAGCCATGAGAAGAACCATCCTTCTGCAGTTGTTGTAGGCACTGTCTACTGTGACACATGTTTCCAAGAGGATTTCTCACATACCAGCCATTTCATTTCAGGTAATAAATTCATCTCAAATTTTCAACAAGTTCTTAATCAAATTTCTTTTTATTTAGTAGTTCATTGTGCGTACAACAATACGTATCGAAATGTTGTGGATGCATTTTCTCGATAATATCAATAAACTTATGGGGTTCTTGTGCAGGGGCATCTGTTGGTGTGGAATGCAAAGATGGGAGTTCAACAGAACAAAGTTTCAAGGCACAAGTGAAAACAAATAGCCATGGACAATTCAAAGTTCTTCTGCCCTTCTCGGTGAGCAAACATGTCAAGAAAATTGAAGGATGCTCGGTGAAACTAATCAGCAGCAGTGAACCCTACTGTGCTGTGGCCTCATCAGCCACCGCCTCTTCCTTACACCTCAAGGCAAGAAAGCAAGGGACTCACATATTCTCTGCTGGTTTCTTCACCTTCAAGCCTCTCAAACAACCCACCTTATGCAACCAGAAACCCAGCATTCAGAATTCCAAGAAATTAAATTCCCAGAAGGTCTCATTCCCTCATACTGATGAGCTGGAATTCCCATCACCCTCTCAAGTGGACCCCACAATGCCTGATCTACCTCCCATCCCTATGATTCCTATTCTTCCACCACTGCCACAACTCCCTCCTCTCCCTCTCCCTCCCGTCCCTCTTATCCCTCCCATCCCAATTGGTGTCCCGGGACTTCCTGGAATTCCAGTTTCGCCCCCTGTTGCTGTAAAAACTTCATCTGTGTCCTCCAACACCAAAACTTCAAAGAATGAGCAACTAGGTGATAATAAAGAAGTAGCGCATCCAGATACTATATTTCCACCTTTATTTCCACCACTTATCCCTAATCCATTTCAGCCCCCTCCACTTATCCCTAATCCACTTCAGCCCCCAGCAGCTCCATTAATCCCTAATTTGCCCCCTCTTCCTGGTTCTCCACCAGCAAGTCCAGCACCATTGATTCCCAACCTGCCACCTGTACCATTGGTTCCCAACCTGCCACCTGTACCATTAGTTCCCAACCTGCCACCTGTACCATTGGTTCCCAACCTGCCACCTATACCTGGTTTGACTCCGCCGTCGTCACCACCACCAATCGTCCCATTCCTCCCTCCACTCCCCTTCCCACTCCCACCTGTGCCTCGGATCCCCGGAATTCCCCCAGCATCTTCTTCAAAACAAAGTACTTCACCTTGATTTAAAGTAATTAATATATTTAACTATGAATCATGTATAATTAATTTTTCAAATAATGTGTTTTACATGTTGGCTTAAGGTTTTAATTATGTAAAAAAAAATACTGTATGGGTTGGTTGTGCAATTATCAGAAGGATATATGTTTTATATAGTAGGGTTTTGTATCATTGTATGTTTGTGCTTTTGTAAGGAGCATGTGGTGGACACAAAATTATTGTACTTGGAATAAGGCTATCGGTTCCTTTCATCTGACAGACTTTTATTTACTTTGTAAAGAATCCCTATTTATAATGTGATTTTGCACTACTATTTTTATAATGTTATTCGACTCCTTATATATAAAAAGAATTTGACTGAAAATCATAACCTCGTACACATACAAAAATATCACAAATTTTGAGAGAAAAAGAATATCTTAAATTTTGAATTGTATGCATTTCAACTACTCTCCAAACGAATGATAAAAATCGACCCATTTGAGGTTGCCTGAGCTTCTTCAAAACAAACTAAGGATAAGGAAAACAAATGAAAGAAGGCTTTCAGCAAGCAAGAGTAGGGTGCATAACTGCATATACATAGCAGTCGTTTCATTCATAAAATAAGGACGCTTAAGGTATTGCCTGTGAAGTGATTAATTCGTATAGTTCATAGACAAATATGAGTACAGCGATACAATACGATTTGATTATTCTAAACACTCATTTTTACCTCTCACACACTTTTTGTTGATTTTTGTCATTTTTTCTTCTTCAATTCATTTGATTCGACTGTCAAAAATTAATAAGGTACATGAGAAGTACAGGAGTTTGTAGATAGCATCACCCATTAGTTAATAACATATGATTAATTCGTGAAAAATGTTATTTTTATCAAATATTTATACTATTATTTGTATTATTTTTCTAATAGAGATGAACTCGCGTGTATTAACAAGTTTTACTTTTATTAAAGAGATGACAAGTGTAGCGCAGAAATTCAAAATTTCAAGAAAAGAAAGAATCATGGATTTAGGGATTAAAATATTATTATATCAATTGTTATTGAATATTATATGGGTCCCCCTAGAGATAACTGAAGTGGTCGGTCATGCTTTACTCTCTGGGCCCCGAGAGAACCGGTTAAAAGACCAATGAAATGAACCATTTCAGCAAATTAAAAGAAGAGTAACACTATATTTGGATGACGAAAATAAATTTAGAATTTAGATAAAAGTCAGAATTTATAATTTGATATGCACAAATTTTCTTGTTTGGATTCTCATAAACATAGAAATTTAGAATTTCAGTGTGAAAAAAAACTTGAAGTTTAGGACCTCATATTCCTAAGTTTAAATTCCATGTAAATATGCGTCATTTCTCAATTTCTATGATTGAGAGCTTAAAAATAAAAAATTATGTATTCAATTCCATTGTTTTTTTAGGTTAACCAAATAAGAAAATTCACAAATTCTATAATATAAAATCATGTCATTTCAATTTCCGTCATTTTAAATTCCTTTTAATCTTAAAAAAAAAATTTTATCCAAACATAGTGTAATGTTATTTATATCATATTTTTATATCATTTTATGTGTGGATAGTCACAGTCATAAAGGTTGACTTCAGAATGAATTAGGCATCTTCTTCGGGCCATAGCATTACTTTTAAAAGAAGGCAAATATCTGTACGGAACGACGACGACGTTAGAATTAGGTCATCTTCTTCGGGCTCATAGCGAGTTAACTCGCTGCTTCTGCAATTCACAGTCATAGAGGTTGACGTCGAGCACGACGAGCCGTATCACACACCTTTCTGTTTCATTCGAGTTTAGGGTTTCGGAGAATGATTATGTAACTAAGGTTTAGGGTTTTAGATTGCTTGCACAAAATCATCCTCCACTATGGTGAGAAAAATCACCATAATCTGAGCCACCTTCTATGATTTTAACTTAATCAGTACATTTTATTCTTATATTTTCGCAAATACTATTAACAATTTAACATTAAGTTTTAATTCTTGTATGAATTTTTTGTCGTTGGTTTGGTTTGTATGATGAAAATTAGCGTGCTCAGACACACTTGTTAGTCCAACTTCAAGCAAATTTGTGGTCTGCAAGTCAGTTCTCTCTATCTGGAACCTTCCTTGCAAAGGAAGGAAATCTTAACGGATTCTTGCAACCCTTCCCCAAAAGCTACGAATAAACTCCTTAACGACGACGGTCCATCATTGAGACCGTCACCTATGCCTAGGGATGAAGCTAGAAATTTCTTCTAGCGGGGCAACTTGAAAAACAACTAAAAAAATCTTATCATAGTATGACTTATATCTAATCTGATAATGGAATGACTTCAAATGACGATATATCACAATTCCCCAATGTTACTATCACAATTCTAATATTACAAAAATTTCAATGTAGTAGTAGAAAGTGGCAAATTGATGAGAAAAATATTAATACATGAGAGGCGGAAGAGGGTTTTTTTTTTCCTTCAATTTTGAATAGCAAAACAAGAGCACTTTGCTCATATTATATTTGATATAGTAGAAATAGTATGAAGGTATGCTTGATATTAAACACATATATTTTCTTCAAATATAATACGTGTATATATATATATATAATTGTAGTATGCAACTTAACTAATGAATTACTTGAGTGGGCCTTCGTTGGCTCTGTCCATGCCTATGCCCCTCAAGTCCTTGCACAACATGACGCCAAAAGACTCCGCATTACCTTAGCGGCCCTAGGGTTTTGTTTCGTGCAGACAAAGCCATAGACCTTCTGACGAAATCAGGTATATCAAACTATGTGGATTTCACAAGCATTGAAGTAAACTCCATTTTTGACGACGATGTCGGGGAGTTGTGGAATTTTCTAGACTCTCGACTAGCAAATAGCAATATTTAAAGTCAGGAGGCTAACCCTTATGGAGAAGAATAAGTTGATGAGGTTCTTCAAGCTTGTTTGGCAGCACTTGGAAGCCTCTGATGGTGGTGGTGGTGACCAGGGGAGTATAGAAAATAGTCGAAGTTCAAAAATTTCAGATGAGGATTTGGAGAGCCCCTTTGTTAACTTCCTAAGCAGAATGCCATCGCCAAGATCACATCGTAAGAATCACATGACAATTATTTTATTTTCGGTTTTGATCCTCTTAGTTTTCATCACGAGCTTTATATATGTTCCAAATTGCTTAGTATGATTGCTCTTAATTTTCTGGACACTTGTTTTTTTTTTAAACAAATTCGAAGAGGGGATTCGAACTTGGGTGCATACGGTGTTAAACTATTAGCTTTTGATTGCTTATATTGATTGATTTCATGGAATGAAAATGAAAGACAAAATTCTGAAAAACTGGGGATGTCCGACTAGTCGATGAACTGGCTGATAGAGGCAGAGAGAGGAAAGCAAAGCGCTCTGCTTTAATTTGTCTGGGTGAATTGCTTGGGATTTTTTTTTTCTCTCAAGGTAGGCTGGTGCTTTATTTTACTTGGCCATTATGCACTCACCGATTCTCATTTCTTTAGAGGTTTATATACATATACATTAACTTGTTACAATAATTATGACACTAACTTTAACAGATGGTGAAGTACACTGCTCTAACCCACTTCGCTAAACCCAGGTTTGCAGACACTTTTGTTTTTAGGAAACTTTACACACCAGTAGTTGAATCAGTTTACAATACCTCTTAACACTCGAACTGCTTGTGGACAACAAAAAGCACTCTTTGCTCCTGGTCACTTCATTTTTTGTCTTCCTTTCTTTAGATATGACATCATTGTAATAGCTTTCACTTCTTTCTACTTATGAAATTTATGGGCAGCCTACATTAGCATTAATTGACTGAATGCCGTTGCCAAGATTAATTATTCGATATAGCTTCTAATACATCTAAAAAATAATATATCTTCGGTATACTGAGAACTTATGTCATCTTCTCATGTAGAATTATTTTATATGCCATTGCCATGGTAAAAGATAGAGCCATGGTGGCTAGGGGAATATGTATTACCACCATGGCTCTGCCTTTTACCATTTAAAAAAAAATGCAATTTCTAACATGGCACATGTATGAATTTGTAAAAAATAAAGATAAACGAATAAGTAAACATGACATTCTCATCCTTAACTACAAATCAAGGTCTCGTGCATAACAAAAGTACATAAATGTTGAACTGTTTGCATTTTAACTACTACACCACTTCCCAAATAAACAGTACAATTGACCAAAATACGAAGACCTTCTTGGGCATGCCCATATTTGAGCACACCAACAAAATATAAATATGCCGGCGGATCATCTATCACCACATAATTACCGACTTGTCTTTGCTTTCTTGTTTGAAATGTCCCTGCTTCTACCGCCACCGTCTGAAGACCCAACTCCAACTCTTACTCCACCGTTGCTTGCATCGAGCTGCTGTTGTTGCTGCCAATAGTCCCTGTAGAAATGGGGTGCCCTTTGGCCACTCGTGGCAGAGGCCGGTTGGACTCCTCGGTTGTTATGTCTGTACTTCTGCAAAACCCACAAAGAGGATATATGTTTTCCATCAGATTCAGCACCACATCAAGGAGATCAAAGTCTAGCAATACTCATAAAATTCGAAGAAATTTTTATGAGCGACGTAATATTACTAATCCACCTGATATAATATAGGTAGACGACAAACTTCTCATGATTTGGGGACCATAGGCGTAAATGGCCTAGTTTGGTTTTGTTTGCACTGGCATTGTTTCATCCGGCAAGTTAAAGTTTCTTCTGGGTCTCTTTTTGTAATAACTCAAAGGTATTGGGTGCTGCTGCAAATATATTTGACGTCCTATATCATATACGTGTAACGTACGTACAACTATAACCAACATGGATTTTTTGTAGTTCTAACGAGTTTCTTGAGCTTATACACTCAGCAAAGGCTGCAAAGCTAACATAAATGATGGAGAATTAGTCCCACGTAACAAAATATACCATTTATTTATGGAAGATTTCATTCATAATATCACTGAAGCTTTTAATTATAAGTGGTTAAGTTGAAGGTAATAGTGGTGATGTTAATAGTAGGTCTAGGGATGGGCAATGATTATGGTAGGCGGATAACTGCAGTTATTTACCTATAACCGGTTTGTTCATACCCGCATAACCGTTTATTTGTTGGGTAATTGCATAAACGATTATACCCATAACCATAACCGTTTATAAACAGTTATTCATACTTATAACCGTGTACTCATTTAACCATAACCATTTACTTATTTAACTATAATCATTTACCCGTTTTTGAACTCGTTTATCCTTCTTCTTTTTTACCCATTTACATGTTTTTTAAACAACTTGAAAATTACAAAAAAAAAAAATTGTCATAATTTTCATTTTATGACAATTAAACACCGTTATAGGTACATTTTAATATGCATTTCCCTATTTTAATCATTTAAGTCCTCATACAATTCAAATAAATTGAAATAATAGTTTACGAACGATATTTTTTTGTTATACCCAATCAAGTCTTTAATTATAATCCATATGATTACAAAGTAAATCTTCTAAAAACAAAAAGTAGTCATTATCTTGAATACAATTATTCAAAGCTCCAAAATATTCTGAAACTAAACACATTCAATAACAAAGTATCATCGACTCGTTATAACCGTGGGTAATACCCGTATAACCGCATAACCTAACAGCAAATGTTTTGATGTAAAAAAGTGATTTTTCGTTAAAGTGAACAATACCGAGAGTTTTTCGTTAAAATTTCTTAAAAAAAACTCACGGACTGAATTAAAAGCCCAACTAACAGTAAATGTTTTTGTTCCAAATTTACCCCTGATAGAACCTAACCAAGCCCGTTCCAAATTTAAGGAGAATGACAATTGGAATCCAACACTCTAGTGATTAAGAGCTACCGGTTATCTTACATCCGAGGTCTTGTGTTTGAAGCTCCATCTCCTAAATACGGCTTGCATTAAAACAAAAACAAGAGTATATGTGTATTCAAGGTTTCAAACCAACCTGCAGATGACTCTTGACTTGGTCGTGGGTTAGCCCATCGACCTGCATGACAGCTTGTATCTGCTTTGGAGTAGCCTCTGCTCAACGATAAGCACATAACAAACTACATATTAGCATCAAGCCAAAAACGTGCAGTCCTAGATATCATATCCCACCATAAAAATGACTCAACTAATTCTATGAATATATTTTCACAACTCATTTCCCTCACCTTGAGGACCTCCAAGTAAACTCATGGCCTCCAGAAACCTTGCGTGGAGCTCCGGCGTCCAGCTCCTCCTTTTGTTCGTCAAGTTTGGCAGCGCTAGTGGCTGTGGCTGGGACTCCGGTTGTGCCTGCGGTTTTGACTCTAGCTCAAAATCGTCGGCCGCCATGTTCAAATCGCATGGGAAGGGCGTAGGGCTTGTCGGCTCTTTGTTCACCATCATTCCCATCCGACTAGATGATTGGGAACATTGGAAAGTCATCACCTTTTACAAAATAATTAAAATGAGTTAAATTGTTAGATACATTGGAATCTATCAACAAGCATACGACCAGATAAAAATGAAGTTATTGATGAACTTTTGCATGTCTATATCACCTTGTTTACCTGCTCGTGATCAGTAGTATCTATGCCATATGGCTTAGGGTTGAACGGAGGAGATGAGCTCTTGTATTTTCTGAACGGAATTGATGATCGGAGAGTTCTGAGATCTCATTCTTGAGGACTTGTACAGCTATGTGATCACAACAACAGCAAAAATCAATAAATAAATAAATAAAAAAACTAACGAAAGGTCAAAAAAAACTTCACTTTTAATGAAAAATCATTTTTAAAGATATAGTGAATAGTACCAGAGAAGGGTAAAAATGTGATTTTTCGTTAAAAGTGAACAGTACCGGGAGTGTTTTGTTAAAACTCCCTAAAAAAATCAAGTAAACCTGTTAGAGGTAACTTTACTTATGTCAAACCTTTCAACTAATTCCTTAAAGATAAATAGGGGGAAAAAATGAAATAAGGGCCGGCTGCATGTGTAAAATTCAGTGCAAATTACAAGTAACACTCTCACAGTATGATACACTGAGGCAAAAAGAAATAAACAAATAAATCAAAATAAATCCATGAGAGGTAACTTTACATGTAAAAAACCGTTCAACTATTTAATAAAAAGAGAAATAGGGAAAATAAAATAAAGTAAGGGTCAGTTGGATGTATAAATTTAAGAAAAACTAGACAACGCGCGCACTCATTATCCGATAACAGGAGCACACAATAAAGCAAAAAAAAAAAATATCAAAACAAAATAACCCCAGGAGAGGTAACTTCACATATAGATCAAACCATTTAACTATTTTCTTAAAGAGAAAAAAGGGTAAAAGATAAAAGAAGGGTCCGGTCGGATGTGGAATAAACAGTTAAAAAGCTCACAAGCCGACATCAGAAGCAGCCGATGAGGCAAAGAAAACCTATCAAATAAACCCATAAGAGGTAATCAATTTAACATATATCAAACCGTTCAACTATATTCTTAAAGATAAATAGAGAAAAAATAAATTAGGGCTCCCCGGATGTGTAAATTTGAAAACAATAACGCGCTCACCGTCCGACAAGAAAAGCACAGAGTGAAGCATCTCAGTTCTAAACGCTTCTAATTTACAAAGCTCTTCTTGATGTTTTTGAAGATGCTCATTTAGAACAAACAATTTTTGTGAAACATTTTCAATGTTTGTCAACTTAAGACTCAATGTAAACTCAAGATGATTTGAAGAAGCCATTTCTTTTACTCTATATTTTAGAGGCCGATCTTGCTACCTAGGTATCTCTCTCTCTCTCTCTCTCTCAAATATTGGTTGGTGGAAAGTAAAAGAAGAGATCCACAGAATTCAATTGATGCCATTTGCTTTAACAAAAAGTGGATTCGGAAATCCCAACGAGAGAATAGGTTAACTTAAATTACAGATTCTCCCATACACTGTAATATTTTGAAAACTAAATTTTGTCTTGTAGAATTAAAAAATAAATTATAAGTACAAACTAGAAAGGAAAAAAAGTAGGTTTTATATATATTCCAAACCCATTAATTGATAAATTCCAAACCAATTAATTGATGAATTCCAACCATTTAATCTGTTTGTTTGTGTATGGCATGAGGAAGTGACTTGGTAAAAATTATAATTTAGAAACGGTTGCCAACTTACACCATATATACATTTTTCTCTAAAAGAATATTCATGTCCATATATAAAAAAATATTTTCATGATCACACGGTATTTCCCAAAATGCAAGTTGGTGTAAATAAATTTGAAAATAGTGTCATTAGTATTGAAACATTGAAATAGCATTTGAACTATTCATATTGCTATGATGTCCTGAGTTCGACATTCCCTAATATAGGATGTACAAAACAATGAATGCATAATGAATGAAAATGAAAGGAAACACTTTTTCTTTCCACAATAATATTCATCCACGTTTATTATCTCTTAGAATGAGTTGCTATGTGTGAGTTGTCATCCTTGTCCGACTTGCACCTTTTTAAGAAGACTCTTTGATGAAAAGGAGGGTAACTTCACATGATGCCAAACAAGAGCAACTCTCACACTCATACTAGGTAAGATCAATGTGTGGTTGGGTGGAATTAAAATACAATGGGTTTTACTTTGTTTGTGAGAGTTGTTTTATGGATAGTGTGGTTCGACTACCCTCGCACAAGTTTTTCTCTTATATAAACTAGCTTGTTTTCTCCTTTGTATTTTTCTTCTTTTGTCTCCTCAGACCATCTCCAACCCTGGGCTAAAAGCCAAATTACTCTCCAAAATTTCCCCCCAAACTCACTCCAACCCAAGGGGAAAATTCGAGCTAAATGCTAAATGCTAAACCAAGGCCAGATTCCCCCCAGAATTTAGCCCAGAAATCGGTGTGGGCTCTACCAAACTGAATGAAAATATTTATCGAAATTAAATTTTTTTTTATTAAAATGTTCATAAAATTAATTTACGATAGTCTACATATTTATTTTTAAAAAAAAATTAATTTAAGAAAAAAATAGCCTAAGTTTATTCTTTAATAATTCCGGGCTAAAGTTTTAGGCTAGAAAGGGTTGGAGCAGAAAAACTGTTTCTGGGCTAAAAGCTAAATTTTTCGGGCTAAAAAATTTGACTTTTAGCTCAAGGGTTGGAGATGGTCTCAGTTCTCCTTTTATTTATTCAATTCAAAAGTTTTATTTTGTTTTTAGAGTAAAAGACATTTTACTACCCTTATGTTTGGTGGTTTTCAACATTTAGTACATCAAATTTTTTTCATCTCAGAGTCATACCTAAAGTGTAAATTTTGGGACAGTTTCATACATCCGTTAGTCAAACTGTTAGTTCTTCCATTAAGTGATGATGTGGCGTCTTGATTGGGCGCCACGTGTCATTAAAAATATTAAAATAATTATTAAAATAAAAATAATATTTAAAAAAAAACAAACAAAACAAAAAACAAAATCTGGGATTTGGGTTCGGGTGGGGCGGGGGGGGGGGGGGAGGAAGAAGGAGACGGAGGAGGAAGAAGAAGGAGGAGGAAGAAGAAAATAAGAAAAAAAATCTGGGATTTGGGTTCGGGTGGGGCGCGCCGGGGGAGGGGGGAGGAAGAAGGAGAATGAGGAGGAAGGAGGAGGAAGAAGAAGGAAGAAGAAGGAGGAGGAAGAAGAAAAAAAGAAAAAAAAATCTGGGATTTGGGTTTGGGTGGGGCGCGCGCGGGGGCGGGGGCGGGGGGGGAGGAAGAAGGAGAAGGAGGAGGAAGAAGAAGGAAGAAGGAGGAGGAAGAAGAAAAAAAGAAAAAAAATCTGGGATTTGGGTTTGGGTGGGGCGCGTGCGGGGGCGGGGGCGGGGGGGGAGGAAGAAGGAGAAGGAGGAGGAAGAAGAAGGAAGAAGAAGGAAGAAGGAAGAAGAAGGAAGAAGGAAGAAGAAGGAAGAAGAAGGAGAAGGAGGAGGAGGAAGAAAAAAGAAAAAGAAAAAGGAAGAGAGAAACCGAACCAGAAGAAGAAGAAAAAGAAGAAGAAGAAGGAGAAGAAGGAGGAGAGAGGAAGAAAAAAAATATATTTTAATATTATTTTTATTTAAATATATTTTAATGACACGTGGCGCCTAATCAGGGTGCCACGTCATCACTAACGGGAGAACTAACAGTTTGACTAACGGTTGTATGAAACTGTCCCAAAATTTACACTTTAGGTATGATTCTGAGATGAAAAAAAATTGATGTACTAAATGTTGAAAACCACTAAACATTAGAGTAGAAAATTGTCTTTTACCCTTGTTTTTATTTTGACAAATGATAGTATCTACGTTAAGAGGTGGAGAGTGTGCTAAGTCTTATAATGGATTTGCCATAATAATGTGGTTCGATTTCGCCTTTAGCAAGAATCAAACTTAAGACATCTCACTTACAATTGAAGAAGATTACTACTAAACCGAAGTATTTTTTACTATAAAAATATTATTTTTATCACACACTTTGTTGGATCTCACTTTTATTAGAAAGATGATACAAATATCATATAAAAAAATAAAGGGCATTGAACCAAAGAGCTAATTTACTAATACATATCAAGCAATTAATATGAGAACCAAAATCCACAGTTCCGAATAACTGTTAAAATATGTACAAAACTCTATAAAAATTGAAACCGTAACAATACTGTGTACTGTGTGAGCTTGTAAATAAGCCGAATTTTAAAATAATGTGTTAGTAGATAAATTAAGTGTGACTCTAAGCTTACAGGGCATTCACCGTTGAATTTTAATGAAATATTTTTGGTACTGTTTACTTTTAACGTTAAATACATTTTTACCTTGAAAAGTTACTCCTAATACTATTCACTTACACATTTATTTTGTCATTTTGATTAAAAACGAAAATTTTTGAGAACTTTTCGTTAGTTTTCATTTTTATTTTAAATTCTAGGTAATTGGTTATTCTTCATTCAAATTACAAATTCCCCCTACAGTATATTATGGCCAGGGACGAAGCCATAAATATGTATAGATGGGGGCATTGTTAAACAACAAAGTCACCAAATAAAAAGATATAGAATTTACTAAACAAATACTTATTTATTAATCCTTAAGATTTTTCATACAAAAAATTATAATATTCCTCGACGCGTGTTCATGATTTGAAAGCGTTGCATAACAACTTCATTACTAATACTATCAAATATCTCGCTATATAAAAATTACCATGTTATCATTCATGTATTTATCTCCCTTCCAATCTCTCAATCGATTCTTCAGAAATTTCATGACCGAAAATGCTCTTTCAATGTTGGCAATTGCAATTGAAAGAGTTAATACTAATGTCACAAGCAAGTAAACAAGTTATACACCTTACTAATGTCATAAGCATGTACATTTTTTTTTTTGCCAATAAACTGAGTGGGGGCATCCGCCCCCTCTGAGCCCAAGGTGGCTCCGTCCTTGATTATGGCAGTACAAAAATTAAATAGTACTTAAATTATACATAACACAATTTCACAACAAACTTCAAAAACAAGATTAGCATTGTATAATGGGCTACAACTTATTTCATATGCTTTGCTCTCTCCGTTCATTTGTATACTCTCTTTTTAACACGATAATAATTATATTACACACGCAAAGTGCACCATTCACAAAGTTTAAAGAAAATTTAGAAGTATCAACAACTTTTAGCACAGTGCTACTTTTTTTTTATGTGTGAAATTCCAATTCCCTACTCAAAGATAAAGAAAATAAATGCATCTGTGACGAATTTCAGACTTGTATTTCACACGACATGTCATAGAT
Source organism: Crataegus laevigata (assembly GCA_963580275.1). Taxonomy (NCBI): domain Eukaryota; kingdom Viridiplantae; phylum Streptophyta; class Magnoliopsida; order Rosales; family Rosaceae; genus Crataegus; species Crataegus laevigata. Next base: position 5,855,499 of record OY756945.1, read on the forward strand.
TTAATTCTTAGTGATAATAAATCACACAATAGTGGTCAGAGAAAAGCTCAAATGCCGCCTTTGTGAGTCTTTTTAATCTAAAAAAAAAATAAAATAACGTGGCGAAGCTATGAGCCGGTGCTTTTTTCAAAAAGAGAAATAATAAAACTTCCCTAGGATCACTTTTGCTTGGGAATAAAGCAAAGCTTTTGTTCTTTTGTCGTTGTTTGTTCTAAATAATAAAAAAAAGCAAGTTAATTTCTTTTGCTTTTTACTAATTCGTCACTAGAAATTTAGAATCCTCCGCACCGCCTTAAAAACTTTGTTATCTTTCCCTTAAACCCATTTCATTTTCCTTACCTCTCTCTACTTCCGACCCCAAACACTCTTCCTCCTCCTCCTCCTTCCTCTCTCTCTCTCCGATGCACTGAACCTCGCACCCGATCGTCTCGCTCGCCATGGCCGAGACCTTCGCCAGACTCGCCGAGTCTATCTACTCCGACGGCAAGCCCATCTCGTCCACTGATCTCCTGCAGAGGCTGCGCTCCTCCCCCGACTCGATCAGACCGGGACTCGAGAACCTTCTCCCGATTCTTAAACGTGGCGTTGAGGCCGCCGGAGACGGCAAGCTAGGGCTCCAATCATGGACCGATTCTCAAATTCAAGCTGTGTATTCGATTTCCTACGCCATCGTTTCCTCCTCTCGATCTCTGTCCGGTACAGGAGCTTCCTTTCGTCTTCTTCTACGTGAAATTAGTTGCCTTTTGTTTGTTTTTTGAATATTGATGCTTTCTTGTTAATATAGAAGCAGACGATATTGAATTCGAAGTTGCAGCTAATTTTATATGTATTTGTAGTTTTTTATTGCTTCTAAATCTTTAATATTGCAATTTTGAAGCGTTAATGGAGTGTTGAGGTAATAAATGTACTTAATTTGGTTGTGGTTGTGATTGTGTGTACAGTGGAGCAAGCGGATGCGTTAATTGTTGCTATTGTGCAACAGTCGTTGGAATTTGCTGTATGTTATTTGGAAAGATCAGAATTTAGTAGCGAAGATATGAGCATTCAGGTTAGTTAGTTCTACTTTCCATATCAAGTTCGGATGACTCGTTTAGTTTGAATGTTATTATTTTTGCGCACCTGCGTTACTCATTTGAAAGGCGAGATGTTTTGTATATTTGTTTACGGTTATTGTTTCGAAAGGCGACTGTTTTGTATATTTATTTACGGTTATTTTTTGAAAACAGACTACTTGGTTTTCGTTGTTAAATCAACTCTGATAGTGGGGATCAACTTTTTTAATAGCGCAGTATAATTATTGAATTCATTGTGTCTTTTCTGATTGGTTGGCGCATTTTATGAGTGTTGAGCTCCATGTTTTTTCTATTAGGCACAGTACTAGTAATTGGATATTGCTTTTAAGATCAACTGGAATTTGCAAGTAATTTCAGATGTGATGTATGCTGTTTTTTTAATTTTATGCAAAGTTGCAAACAAATAAATGTATTACAGCGACAACACAATGAAAGACAGACAATATATTTATATATATGTAGTGTGTGTGTGAACTGCTTCTTGTGCGGGCACTCTGCCTCATTTTTAAAAATTGTAAGATAAAATTTTTGGGTCCGTTTTCCATAAATATTAAGTATTCAAGTCAGGCACCTCCTTCACCCCTTGACACTGTCTATTCTAATTATCTTTCAACCACTCCAGTGTCGAGGCACTCTGTGTTGAGAATATTGCGTTTAAGAATGGGAAAAATAAAATAAACTTCGTAAATCGAAAACAAATAACCAAGATAAATAACACCAAGAATTTACATGGTTCGGCAATATGTGCCTACGTTCACGGACAGCAACAACAATCTTTCACTATATCAATAATGAGTACAACCAATAATCTTGCCAAATCTCAGGAGCTACGACTTGACGAAAAACCTGAAAGAACAAGAACAACAAATACACTATCTCTTTTCTTTTCTCTCGCACACACTTTACAATATTCTCTCACTCTAATCCCTTGAGTGGTATACAATTTATTGTTTTGCTCCCTTCCTTCAAAACTAGTACAATAGCCCCTTTATATAGACATAATAAAGGTCTTCTTCAATAAGGATTATTAATCCTAATTGGAATCTAGTTATGAATCCTACCCCAATTGGGAAAACAATTTAATCGTGTAAGAGTATAATTCCTTAATCCTTATAGACTTAGGACAACTAATCATGGGCTGGAAAAAACCCAACACTCTGTGGCTCTAATATTGTGCGCTTTGCTGCCATGTGCTTAGATGCCTACAACTATCATGCCTAATAGATGAAAATCAATAACATTAACACTGACTGTGTCTTGTATGAACAGAGGACAGAGAGGGAGTGACTTTTTTATTTTTTTCTGGGTCCTCTATCCTGATCCTTGTGAATTTATGTATAAGTTACTTTTTTGTTGTGTTGGTTTCTGTGTTTTCCACTAGTGTGGTCCTCAAGGTATGAGTGTATGCACTTTTGGGGAGGGAATGAATAATGGCTCAATTTTTTATTTATAATTCAACCTTTGTTTGGTTTTGCAGAATAATATGGTGCAGCTTTTGGAGATGGCATTGATTAATAGAATGGATAAAACGTTTGATGCGCTGCAACCTTGTTCGGTAGATAGCCTGGTGGACTTGTTGCCATCTGTTACCAGTTCTTGTGGTAATGATCTTGACAACTACATTAAGTGTGGTCCTCAAGGTAATAGTTTTGCACATAAGAATTGATATCTTCTACTGTTGTTCCCTCATGGTTTGCTTCATACTGATAATTGCTTTTTGTGTGTCTGAGAAGGTGTCAATTGCTCAAGGGCAGAGAAACCAGTGGATCGCCTGTTTATGTCTTTAGCTTCTGAGTGCATACAATCAGATAAGCAGACCACTGGATTTGGTGGCCCTGCTTTCCACCAGGATTTCAACAAATTAGTTTTTCTATCCCAGCATTGGGCAGCTGTTCATGCAGGGTGCATTCAACGTTTGATTTTGCTCTGCAAGGAGCACATTGTGCTCCCAGATATGTTTGATGAGAAGATTGCTGGGCCATACATCTGTAAGAGGCTGTCTTTCAGTTTGAGGATTATAAAGCTACTTCGAAGTCTCACAAAGGACATCCCATATATTGAATATGATGTGTCATTGTTGCAAGCAGTTGCTTCTTTTGCTGATGCAGTGCCTGGGTTGTTTAGACCTTGCTTCGAGTTTGTAAATAGCCATGTTGCAGTCGAAGGTAGTTTTGAGAGCCTCAGTCTGCTGATATTGGAAGACTTTCTTGAACTTGTCCGGGTTACTTTCTGCAACAGCAGTGTTTTCTTGAATGTCCAAGTCTGTGTGGTAGCTTCCATACTAGACAATTTAGATGCTTCTGTATGGAGATATAACAAGACTGCTGCTAACCTGAAGCCCCCACTAGCCTATTTTCCTCGTGTTGTTGTCCACATATTGATGCTCATTCATGACCTTAAGAGGCAGACTAGTCGGGCTATCAATTGGAAGGAGTTAGACACGGAGCTTTCTGGAAGTAGCGTCAATTTTCTTGATTCTCCTTCTTGCCTTGTTCATTCTGAGAAAATTCCTTTACTCCAAAGTTACACATTTGAACATCTGGTGCAAATAATGTTCCCTTCCTCAAAGCAGTGGATGGACGATCTGATGCATCTTATATTTTTCCTTCATTCTGAGGGAGTAAAACTGAGACCAAAAGTGGAGAGGTCATATTCTAGTTGTGCAAAAACTACTTGCAGCTCCGAATTAGAAAATGTGGTTTGCCATGAAGATGAAGCCCTTTTTGGAGACCTTTTCTCTGAGAGTGGTCGTGGGTCTACAGACGGTTATGATCAGCCACCAGTGGTTGTTAATTCTAGCTCTACCCAGAGTAATATGCCAATGGAAGCTGCTACGGAGCTGTTGAGGTTTCTTAAAGGATTCGTCTTCTCTCCTGAATGGCATCTGTCTGTTTTTGAGGATGGCCGTGTGAAGCTTAGCAGAAGCCATATTGATATTTTTCTGTCCTTACTCCACGGCCAGGGATATCCTGAGGATAGGAGTCCTGAGTGCTATTCCCTTTCACATGAAGAGAAAAAGATTGGGCATACCCATGAACTTTGTTTTGATTTGTTGCAAGACCTGATCTCACACCATGCATTACCTGATTCACTGGAAGAGTACTTTGTTGAGAAGATTTTGAATGTTGAGAATGATATTTTTGTTTACAATAATCAGACCCTTACCCTGCTAGCTCACACCCTTTTCTGTAGGGTGGGTTTGTCTGGTAGCCGGTTAAGAACCCAAATTTTTAGGGGGTTTGTTGATTTTATTGTTGAGAAGACCAAAACTGTTTCTTTAAAATCCCCTACCTTGAAGGAACTTCTTGACGCCCTTCCATCTGCTTTTCATATTGAGATTCTTCTTATGGCATTTCACTTATCGTCCGAAGAGGAAAAAACATCACAGGCGAAATTAATATTTTCTGCTCTTAGAGCAGTTGGTGGTCCAACTTTGGGTTTTAACAGTACACATTTGTCTTGCTGGGCTCTACTGGTTTCAAGGTTGATTTTAGTGCTTCGCCATATGATATTTTACCCACAGACTTGTCCTTCATCCTTGCTTGTACATCTGCGGTCCAAGTTGAGGGAGGCTCCGTACTCCAGCTCACAGCTTGGGGTGAACGATCATTTGTCATCTTGGGTCTCAGTGGTATTTAAGAATGTAATGAGTGCATCATTTGAAGAAGAGTCCGACATCAGTCCCTTGATTCATCAACTGATTGATGCATCTGCCTTCCCTGCTTCGCAGTCCCTAGATCGTGTGGATGTTGACTCCTTATGCTTGAACTGGTGCGAGATCTGTTCAACCATTTCGTCAATTCTGGGGTTGTGGAAAGGCAAACAGGCTGCAGCAGTGGAGGATCTTATTGTTGAAAGATACATTTTCATACTTTGTTGGGATTTTCCAACTCTCGGTACTTCAAAGGAACATCAGCTTCCTTCAAGAAGCAATCCACAGACTTTTGACGTTTCTGACATGGAGAACTTCTTTTTCTTCAGCCATTCAATTCTAGGTCATCAGGCTGCTGTTGATGTGAAAACTAATTCTCAAGTTGTAGTTCAGCTGCTTCAGCACTTATCTGAGCACACTGAGGAAGTAGGCTGGGGTTTCTTGAGAAATGCAAGATGGCTGTCTTTGGCACTCACCTTGCTTGATGTTGGGATCTCGAGGTATGGCATGAAGAATAAAGTCCCAGGAGTGGGTTCAGACTGGATAGAGAACACGTACAAGGACAATGAGTATATTGCTGTTGCTGAAGGTCTAATTGCCTCGTTAATGAACACTGATCAAGTTTCGATTTTGTTGAAGACATTTTCATCTTTGCTGAACAGTTATTTACTGGCTTATCAGAAAGCTTTTGTGGCTACCTTTGGTAATAGCCAGGAGGATGCTGATGGGTTTTCACCATTGTTGCTTTTTAAGCATTCAGGATTCGACAAATGCCTTCAGGATGAGCTAGGAAAGACTGGAACTTATTCGTTCCATCTGGAGTCTGTTATTGACCCCTTGGCTAAGTTTGACGCTATTATTGACAAAAGAGCGTCAGGAATTTTGTGTAGGGCCTCCTGGCAATGTATGCTGCATGGTTTCCCACTGAATCTTCGGACTTCCAGTGGTGTTCTCCTTTCTTGCATTCTTAACATTAGAGGGATCATTTCCATTCTGGTTGGTCTGCTTAAAATGAAAGATATGATAGGAAATGTCTGCTTGGAGAATGAAGTGCTCCATCAAATTCTTGATATGGCAGTGACAATCAAGTCTGATAGGATTTTTGAAAGCATTCATGGGAAATGTGAAACCATATATGATAGCTTGAGTGTAGGTTTGGGAGGATCAGACTGTGCCAATTTAATTCTATTAGAGCACCTAGAAGGATTTTTAAGGGATATCAATGCCAGAGGAGTAAGTGACAGTGCTATCCATGAGTGCATAATTACCAAAGCTATTGATACAATGGATAGCCTAAGGAAAGACCCTGCAGAGGTTGATTATTTTAAATTCTATCTTGGTATAGAAGATGTCCCCAAGCAGTTGAAGGAGCTATTTGGTGTGCAGCGTGGCAATCTACTGGTTCTAATTGACTCTCTACATAATTGTTACTCTGAAACAGTTAACATAAAGGTTCTTAACTTTTTTGTTGATCTGTTAACTGGAGAGCAGTTTCCTGATCTTAAACAGAAGATCCAAAACAAGTTTCTTGGCATGGACTTGCTTTTGCTTTCCAAATGGTTGGAGAAGAGGCTGTTAGGTTGTGTGACAGAAGCTTCAGGTGCAGTTAATAGTGCAAAAGGAAGTTCCGTCTCTCTCAGAGAGTCGACCATGAACTTTATTTTATGCATTGTATCGTCACCTCCTAATTTGAAATCAACAGAACTGCAGAGTCATATTTTTGAAGCTGTTCTGGTTTCCCTTGGACCTGCATTTTTGCAATTTGAAATTCATGTTGCCAAATCATTTTTCCAATTTGTTGTTCAACTGTCTAATAAGGGGGATGCTTCAGTGAGATTGCTTTTAAAGAAGACCATAATGCTGATGGAAAAGTTATCTGGCAATGATTGCCTGCTACCAGGCCTGAAGTTTCTTTTTGGTTTTTTCGGGAGTGTCTTAAGTGATTGTGGGTCAGGCAAGAATACCTTAGAAAGGTCGTCTGGGAAGTCTCTGCCTGTAAATGCTCTTGGTGGTGTGGGACCTATGGCTTCAAGGCCAGTAGGATCGAGGAAGAACTCCGAGGCATTGGTCCTTTCTTCTAATCAAGAAGGTGGTTCCATGGCTCTTGAATGTGATGCAACTTCTGTAGACGAGGATGAGGATGATGGAACTTCTGATGGTGAGGTGGCCAGCCTGGACAAGGATGATGAAGAGGATACTAATAGTGAAAGGGCCCTTGCTTCTAAAGTTTGCACATTTACTTCTAGCGGTAGCAATTTCATGGAACAACACTGGTACTTCTGTTATACATGTGATCTGACAGTGTCAAAAGGCTGTTGCTCTGTGTGTGCAAAAGTTTGTCATCGCGGTCATCGTGTTGTTTATTCTCGCTCTAGTCGTTTCTTTTGTGACTGTGGAGCTGGGGGTGTTAGAGGAAGCAACTGTCAGTGCTTAAAGCCACGCAAGTTCACTGGAAGTAGTAGCGCTCCAGTCCGTAGTGCTAGTAATTTCCAGGCTCTATTACCCTTCACGGAGGATGGAGAGCAGCTGCCTGAAAGTGATTCAGATTTTGATGAGGATACTAGTACTGAAGTAGATAACTCTCTCGGACTATCCATCCCGAGAGAGCTTCAAGATGCGATCACACCATTGCTTGAAGAACTTGATGTTGAAGGTCAGGTGCTTGAACTTTGCTCTTCATTGTTCCCATACGTAACTAGTAAAAGAGACTTGAACTTGTCAAAAGATAATAAAATCGCTCTTGGTAAAGACAAAGTGCTGTCTTTTGGTGTTGATCTCTTGCAATTGAAGAAGGCATATAAAAGTGGGTCCTTAGACCTGAAGGTAAAGGCCGACTATTCAAATGCCAAAGAACTTAAATCACATTTAGCTAGTGGGTCTCTTGTGAAATCCTTGCTCAGTGTCAGTATTCGAGGGCGACTTGCTGTTGGAGAAGGTGATAAAGTTGCTATATTTGATGTTGGGCAGTTGATTGGACAGGCCACCATTACACCAGTGACAGCAGACAAGACCAATGTTAAGCCTCTCTCTAGGAATGTTGTTCGGTTTGAAATCGTGCATCTTACTTTCAATCCAGTGGTAGAGAATTATCTTGCAGTAGCAGGCTATGAAGATTGCCAGGTCCTCACTGTTAATCCTCGTGGTGAAGTGACTGATCGTCTTGCCATTGAACTGGCACTGCAAGGTGCATATATTAAACGGATTGACTGGGTTCCAGGTTCTCAGGTTCAATTGATGGTCATTACCAACAGATTTGTCAAAATATATGATCTATCTCAGGACAACATCAGTCCTATACACTACTTTACACTGCCAGATGATATGATTGTGGATGCAACACTTGTTGTGGCTTCTCAGGGGAGGATGTTTCTTATTGTTCTCTCAGAACACGGAAGGCTGTTTAGGCTAGAATTGTCAGTGGAAGGTAATGTTGGAGCTACACCTTTGAAGGAAGTAATCCAGATACAGGATAAAATAGACGTGAAGGGCTCATCGTTGTACTTTTCTTCAGCGTACAAATTACTTTTCCTATCTTATCAAGATGGCACTACCTTGGTAGGCCGGCTAAGCCCCAGTGCCTCATCTCTAAGTGAGATATCTACCATATATGAGGAGGAACAAGATGGTAAACAGCGGTCTGCTGGACTTCACCGTTGGAAGGAATTGGTGGCTGACAGTGGTTTATTTGTTTGCTTCTCAAGTATAAAATCAAACTCTGCCATTGCTGTATCTATGGGATCGCATGAGTTATTTGCACAGAACTTACGACATGCAGTGGGTTCGACTTCACCTCTAGTCGGAGTAACTGCTTATAAGCCTTTATCCAAAGATAAGATTCACTGTCTGGTTTTACACGATGATGGTAGCCTTCAGATATACTCACATACACCAATGGGAGTCGATGCCAGTGCTAATGCAACAGCGGAGAAAGTAAAAAAATTGGGTTCTGGAATTCTCAGCAACAAGGCTTATGCCGGCATTAACCCAGAATTCCCACTTGATTTTTTCGAGAAAACAGTGTGCATAACAGCAGATGTGAAATTGGGTGGTGATGCCATCAGAAATGGTGATTCTGAAGGGGCTAAGCAGAGCTTGGCATCTGAGGATGGCTTTCTAGAATGTCCAAGCCCTGCAGGATGTAAGGTAATTTTTGCAAGGGTCTAGTGACCTGACACTCATGGCATGGTTTAGAGTCTGATTTTTTTGGTCTTTATCTCCTTTCTTCTATAGTTTATGGTTCTAACATTACTGTTTTTTTCCCTCAGATATCTGTCTCCAATTCGAATCCCGATATCATCATGGTTGGGTTTCGTGTGCATGTGGGTAATACATCAGTAAACCATATACCTTCTGATATAACTATTTTCCATAGGGTGATTAAGTTAGATGAGGGCATGCGGTCTTGGTATGATATACCATTTACAGTTGCTGAGTCACTCCTTGCTGACGAAGAATTTACAATCACTGTTGGACCCGCATTTAATGGATCTGCTTTGCCTAGAATTGACTGTCTTGAAGTATACGGTAGAGCTAAAGATGAATTTGGCTGGAAAGAGAAAATGGATGCTGTACTTGATATGGAAGCTCGTGTGCTTGGTTGTAATTCGTTGCTTTCAGAATCTGGGAAAAAACGCCGGTCAATGCAGTCTGCTCCTATGCAGGAGCAGGTCATAGCAGATGGTCTTAAGCTTCTATCCAGGATTTACTCATTGTGTAGATCTCTTGGTTGCTCAAAAGTTGAGGAATTTAGTCCGGAGCTGAGCAAATTCAGGTGCAAGCAGTTATTGGAAAAAATATATGAGAGTGATCGAGAGCCCTTGTTGCAGGCTGCTGCTTGCCATGTCTTGCAGGCCGTGTTCCCCAAAAAAGACACTTACTATCAAGTATGTGAATTAGCAATTAATAAAGTACCCACTGTCCGTAGATACATTAGCAATTTTATCAGTGTACTTGTTTATGCGTAAGGAATGAAGAAATGTCTTGTTTAATTATCAACTGACATCTTCAGGTTAAGGACACGATGCGGCTTCTTGGAGTGGTGAAATCAACCTCTGTACTCTCTTCAAGGCTTGGGGTTGGTGGTACTGCAGGGGCATGGATAATTGAAGAGTTTACGGCCCAGATGCGTGCAGTATCTAAGATTGCATTGCACCGTCGCTCAAATCTGGCAACTTTCTTGGAGATACATGGTAGTTTCACATTAACCAGTGCACTGAATTGCTTACATGTTTAAGAATTCAATCTCGTGTTGAATGTAGTATATGAACCTTAAGCAAGAACCAGATCTTCATACAAATACATATGGCAGATGTCCAATCAATATAGTTAATTGTTTAAGTAAGTTGCGTCTGATTCATGGTAGATTACTTTCCGTAAGATTTAATCAAGTGCTTGTTGCATTACTTCCCTTGTAGTCTCTGGTAAAGTTGATATGATTCTTGTACATTAATTATATAGATGGTTTAATTACTTCGATGTTATTTCTCCTGTAAATCTATATTGGTCTACACTCTGTAGATTTTTAATATTCGGGCATTCTGATTGGCAGCACTTTTTAGTTCCATGTGACTAATATTTTCATTGTTTCCTACACAATTATGTTTTGCTAAACTGTTATGTTGGAATTTTCGTGGTGTTAGCTTTGTTAATTTTTGTACACCTAAACTTTAGGTGGTGTTACAAGTGTATGCACAAGTTTTGTTATCACAGTTACTGCATTCATCCTGCATCTGTGATATACTTCATTTGAAACTAACGGAGCTGTGATTCCAATCCCTCATCCAGGTTCTGAAGTTATTGATGGGCTTTTTCAAGTTCTTTGGGGAATTTTGGACTTAGAGCAGCTTGACACACAAACAATGAACAATATTGTTGTATCTTCGGTAGATCTGATTTATTGTTATGCTGAATGCCTGGCTTTGCATGGAAAGGGTACAGGGGTACTCTCTGTTGGACCTGCTGCTGTATTATTCAAAAAGCTTCTCTTTTCGTCCAATGAGGCTGTTCAAACATCAACAAGGTAGTAAATTCTTATTATTTATTTGTTTAATACTTCAACTTGTTTTTAGTTTATTCTATCATTCACTTGGACTACCATTTCTGTTTCAGCTTGGCTATATCTTCAAGGTTGCTTCAGGTTCCATTTCCAAAGCAAACTATGTTGGCCACCGATGATGCTGTAGAAAATGTAGTATCTGCACCTGTGCATGCTGACACAACTGGTGGAAATGCCCAAGTCATGATTGAGGATGATTCTATCACTTCATCCGTTCAATACTGTTGTGATGGTTGCTCCACTGTTCCTATACTCAGAAGGCGATGGCATTGTACTATTTGTCCTGATTTTGATCTTTGTGAGGCATGCTATGAAGTACAGGATGCAGATCGTCTCCCTCCACTGCACTCCAGAGATCATCCTATGACAGCAATACCCATTGAAGTGGAATCATTAGGCGGAGATGGCAATGAGTTTCACTTCGCACCGGATGATGTAAGTGATTCAAGCATATTGCCAGCATCTGCAGATACCAGGACTCAGAATTCTGCCCCAACAATTCATGTCCTGGAACCCAACGAGTCTGGGGAGTTTTCTGGGTCAGTGAATGACTCTGTTTCAATTTCTGCTTCGACACGGGCTTTAAATTCTTTACTTCTCTCTGAGCTTCTTGAACAATTAAAAGGGTGGATGCAATCGATGTCGGGGATCCGGGCAATCCCTGTTATGCAGCTCTTCTACAGATTATCATCTGCTGTTGGTGGACCTTTCACAGACACCTCGAAGCCTGAAAGCTTAAATCTGGAGAAATTGATTAGATGGTTTTTGGATGAGCTTAATCTGAACCATCCTTTTGTTGCCAAATCCCGCTCTTCATTTGGGGAAGTTGCAATACTTGTATTCATGTTCTTTACCTTGATGCTACGAAACTGGCACCAGCCTGGCAGTGATAATTCCATGTCAAAACCTAGTGGGACAACAGATACACATGATAAAAGCATCATCCAGATTTCACCCTCCATCTCAGTTGCTGCTTCATCATCTTTGGATGATCAAGAGAAAAATGATTTTGCATCGCAGCTGCTCCAAGCTTGCAATTCTCTTAGGCAACAGTCAGTTGTCAGTTACCTGATGGATATACTGCAACAGTTAGTGCATGTTTTTAAGTCCCCTTCTGTTAATTATGAAAATGCAGGACCTGGTTCTGGATGCGGTGCTCTATTAACAGTTCGAAGGGATGTAGCAGCTGGCAATTTTTCTCCTTTCTTTTCAGACTCATATGCAAAAGCCCACCGTACAGATATATTTGTGGACTACCATAGGTTGCTGTTGGAGAATACCTTCCGGCTGGTATACACCTTGGTTAGACCTGAAAAGCAAGACAAGACAGGGGAGAAAGAGAAGGTTTCAAAGATCTCCTCTGGCAAGGATTTGAAACTAGATGGATATCAAGATGTTCTCTGCAGTTACATTAACAATCCTCACACAACTTTCGTGAGAAGATATGCAAGGAGGCTTTTCCTCCATCTCTGTGGAAGCAAAACTCACTATTACACTGTGCGAGACTCCTGGCAATTCTCAAGTGAGATGAAAAAACTTTACAAACATGTAAACAAGTCGGGTGGGTTTCAAAATCATTTGTCATATGAGAGAAGTGTTAAGATAGTTAAGTGCCTCTCTACAATGGCTGAAGTAGCTGCAGCACGACCTCGTAACTGGCAGAAGTACTGTTTGAAACATTCAGATTTCCTACCATTCTTGATTAATGGAGTGTTCTATCTAGCAGAAGAGTCAGTTATTCAGATTTTGAAGCTGTTGAATCCTTCCTTTTACACAGGAAAGGATGTTGGTCATTTATTACAGAAAACTGAAGCTGTGGATTCAAGTATTAATTCAAACAAATCAGGGACACAATCTCAGGATCCCAAAAAGAAGAAGAAAGGTGAAGAGGGAACAGAATCTGGTTCAGAAAAGTCTTATGTGGATATGGAGTCTCTGATAAATATCTTCACCGACAAGGGTGGAGATGTCTTGAAGCAATTCATTGATTGCTTTTTGCTTGAATGGAATTCTAGGTCTGTGCGTGCAGAGGCCAAGTGTGTTCTTTATGGTGTGTGGCATCATGCTAAGCCATCATTCAAGGAAACTATGGTGGTGACTCTCTTGGAGAAAGTAAAATGTCTACCAATGTATGGTCAAAATATTGTTGAGTATACTGAACTTATCACATGGTTGCTGGGTAAAGTTCCAGATGTCAGCTCAAAGCAACAGAGCAGTGAGCTTGTGGATCGATGCTTGACCCCTGATGTAGTCAAATGCATCTTTGAGACACTTCATTCACAAAATGAGCTTTTAGCTAATCATCCAAATTCCCGCATATACAACACTTTAAGTGGATTAGTTGAATTTGATGGGTACTATCTTGAGAGTGAGCCTTGTGTTGCCTGCAGCTCTCCAGAGGTGCCATACAGCAGGATGAAGCTTGAAAGTCTGAAATCTGAAACAAAGTTCACGGATAATCGCATCATAGTGAAATGCACTGGGAGTTACACCATCCAGACAGTGACCATGAATGTCCAGGATGCGCGAAAGTCTAAATCAGTGAAAGTCTTGAACCTGTATTACAATAATCGACCAGTGGCTGACTTGTCAGAGTTGAAAAATAATTGGTCTCTATGGAAACGTGCCAAGAGTTGCCATCTCACTTTCAATCAGACTGAACTGAAAGTGGACTTTCCCATTCCAATAACAGCTTGTAACTTCATGATTGAGCTGGATTCCTTCTACGAAAATCTCCAGGCTTTGTCTCTTGAACCATTGCTATGCCCACGTTGCAGTCGACCTGTCACTGATAAGCATGGTATTTGTGGCAATTGCCATGAGAATGCTTATCAGTGCAGGCAGTGCCGCAACATTAATTATGAAAATCTGGATTCCTTTCTATGCAACGAGTGTGGCTATAGTAAATATGGTAGATTTGAGTTCAATTTCATGGCAAAGCCAAGTTTTACTTTTGATGACATGGAGAATGATGAAGATATGAAGAGAGGGTTGGCTGCTATAGAAAGTGAATCAGAAAATGCTCATAGGAGATATCAGCAACTTCTAGGATTCAAGAAGCCCCTGCTTAAGATTGTGTCGAGTGTCGGTGAGATTGAAATAGACTCGCAACATAAGGATTCGGTGCAGCAAATGATGGTCTCCTTACCTGGGCCTACATGCAAGATTAATCGTAAAATAGCTCTTCTTGGTGTCCTGTATGGTGAGAAGTGCAAAGCAGCTTTTGATTCTGTCAGCAAGAGTGTCCAGACACTGCAAGGGTTACGCCGGGTTTTGATGAATTATTTACACCAGAAACAGTCTGTCAACGGAGTGACTGCTTCCAGATTTGTGGTTTCTCGGTCTCCAAATAATTGCTATGGCTGTGCTTCTACATTTGTGACGCAGTGTCTTGAAGTCTTACAGGTCCTATCAAAGCATCCAAACTCCAAGAGACAACTTGTTGCTGCTGGCATTTTAACGGAACTATTTGAAAATAACATTCATCAAGGTCCTAAAACAGCTCGTGTCCAAGCTAGGGCCGTTCTTTGTGCATTCTCTGAGGGTGATATAAATGCAGTGACCGAGTTGAACAGCTTAATTCAGAAAAAGGTTATGTATTGCCTTGAACATCATCGCTCAATGGACATTGCTCTGGCCACTCGTGAAGAGTTGTCATTGCTGTCAGAAGTATGTTCTCTCACTGATGAATTTTGGGAATCAAGATTGCGTGTTGTTTTTCAGCTGCTATTTTCCTCTATTAAATTGGGTGCTAAGCATCCTGCCATTTCTGAGCATGTCATTCTTCCTTGTCTGAGGATTATATCTCAGGCATGTACTCCTCCAAAACCTGATGTACCAGATAAAGAGCCTAATACGGGAAAAGCTACTACCGGTTCGCAGAGCAATGATGAAAGTAATTCAAATATGTCTGGATCTTTGGGTGGACATGGTGGTGGTACCAAGTCAGTGGAACCACTAGATAAGAACTGGGATGCATCTCAAAAGACTCAGGACATTCAATTATTAAGTTATGCAGAGTGGGAGAAGGGAGCATCATATCTTGATTTTGTTAGAAGGCAGTACAAAGTGTCGCAGTCTGTTAAAGGTGGTAGCCAGAAGACTCGACCTCAGAGACAAGAATTCCTGGCTCTTAAATATGCACTCAGGTGGAAAAGGCGTACTAGTAAGACAGCTAAAAATGACTTGTCAGCATTTGAGCTGGGGGCATGGGTTACAGAACTTGCTCTTAGTGCTTGTTCTCAATCTATAAGGTCAGAGATGTGCATGTTGATCAGTCTGCTCTGTGCTCAGAGTGCATCAAGACGATTTCGGTTATTGAACTTACTAGTGTCCTTGCTACCAGCAACTCTTTCTGCTGGTGAAAGTGCTGCGGAATATTTTGAGTCTCTGTTCAAGATGATAGATTCAGAAGATGCTCGCCTGTTTTTGACTGTGCGTGGATGTCTTGGTACAATTTGTAAACTAATTACTCAAGAAGTTGGCAATGTTGAATCTCTAGAAAGGAGCATGCGTATTGACATTTCTCAAGGATTCATACTTCACAAGCTTATAGAGCTGCTTGGTAAATTTTTGGAGGTTCCGAATATTCGATCCAGGTATGACTGGTTTCTTTACTAATTTCAAATTTTGTGCTCAACTGATTCCGTTCTTTGAAAAAACTTTCATGCTTAACAAATTTGGTTCATCTTGATGTCAGATTCATGCGAGACAATTTGCTGTCGGAAGTTCTTGAGGCTCTTATTGTTATTCACGGCTTGGTAGTGCAGAAGACAAAGTTAATCAGTGATTGCAATCGGCTTCTGAAAGACCTTTTAGATAGCCTTCTGCTTGAAAGCAGCGAAAATAAACGGCAGTTCATTAAAGCCTGCATCTGTGGTTTGCAAAACCATGTGGAGGAGAGAAAAGGACGAACATGTCTGGTATGGTTGATAAACTTACTTTCGTGCATTCTCTGCTTTGTAAATGATGCTTTTGGACTGGTTTATCATAATAACTCATCAAAATGCTAATATACTGATAGCTAATTAGACGTTTGTAGTATGGTAAAACTTTTGCTGTGTCTAGATAAAAGTCGCTGTACAAGGCTCACCTTCTCATATTTGCTTGTGTTCTTCACATACTTTTTTGTTTTTGTTTTTGTATTTGCATGCATGGGGATCCTTTGTTTTGCTTTCACTGACTTAGGTCCCAGCACTAACATTCAACTATATGAACAGTTTATCCTGGAGCAGCTCTGCAATCTGATATGCCCATCAAAACCAGAGCCAGTGTATCTGCTGGTTCTAAACAAGGCACATACACAAGAAGAGTTCATTAGGGGATCTATGACAAAGAATCCCTATTCTAGTTCTGAGATTGGTCCTCTGATGCGTGATGTCAAGAACAAAATTTGCCATCAGTTGGATCTGCTGGGTCTTCTTGAAGATGACTATGGGATGGAGTTGCTGGTTGCTGGGAACATTATCTCTCTTGATTTGAGCATAGCTCAAGTCTATGAGCAAGTCTGGAAGAAGTCAAGTCAGTCTTCCAATGCCATGGCCAATACGACATTGTTATCTCCTAACGCTGTTCCATCAGCTAGAGACTCTCCACCTATGATAGTGACCTATCGGCTTCAGGTTTGTTATAGCTGTTCTCATCTAACTTTCCCCTGTACAAGTCCGCGTACTGACGAGTATTTTCTTCTTATTGACTATGGAGTAACCTTTTTCTCCATTTCCGTACCAATATATGATGTTTGGTCACACTTCCATCATTGCATAAATGGAGTTCAAACAAAACTGACATTTAAATTGCATAGAAAAGCAAATTTATTTCTGTATCAAATCATGTATAGTTTCTAACAGATCATGTAAATCATAGATTTGAGATGTTATGCTTCACCCAATCATTTTAAATTCATTTTGTAGCTAAATTTTGAATCCATCCATAAATTTTGCTAAAATCTAAAGATAGATACTCGTTATAATCTTTCAGCCAACTTAATCTTGATATTGAAATAATAATCTCATATTTCAAAATTGTTCATCCGAATGCAACCTGACATCATTTCTTCGTAATGGATGAATATTGAAGTTTTCTATTATTTTTGGTCATCTTACGACTCTTTACCTTGATATTCGCTTGATCATATATATTCTCTTTTTGGGTACAATTTTCAGGGCTTAGATGGTGAAGCAACTGAGCCTATGATTAAAGAATTGGAAGAAGATAGAGAGGAGTCACAAGATCCAGAGGTTGAGTTTGCCATTGCAGGTGCTGTTCGTGAGTATGGTGGGCTGGAAATTATTTTGAGCATGATCCAGGTGTGTTTCATATTTCATTATTCCTTCTCTACTTTTGAAGTGAAACCTTTTGCTGCCTATTGTTGAATTATCTGACTTATAATATGATTTACAGCATCTGCGAGACGATTTCAAGTCCAACCAAGAGCAGTTGGTAGCTGTTCTAAATCTCCTCATGCATTGTTGTAAAATAAGAGAGAACAGACGGGCTTTGCTGAGATTAGGAGCTTTAGGTCTACTCCTTGAAACGGCAAGACATGCCTTTTCTGTTGATGCCATGGAGCCAGCTGAAGGCATACTTCTCATTGTTGAGAGTCTGACTCTGGAAGCTAATGAAAGTGATAACATTAGCATCACACAAAGTGCTCGTACTGTCACTAGTGAAGAGACCGGTGAACAGGCCAAGAAAATAGTCCTCATGTTTCTGGAGAGATTATCTCATCCTTTGGGCCTTAAGAAATCAAACAAACAGCAGAGGAACAATGAGATGGTTGCAAGAATCTTGCCCTACTTGACATATGGTGAACCTGCTGCAATGGAAGCGCTTATCCAGCACTTCAGCCCACCCTTGCAGGACTGGAGGGAATACGATCGGCTGCAAAGAGAACATGAAGATGACCCAAAAGATGAAAGCATCGCCCAGCAAGCTGCCAAGCAGAGGTTCACGTTGGAAAATTTTGTAAGGGTATCTGAGTCTCTTAAAACAAGTTCCTGCGGAGATAGACTGAAAGACATTATTCTTGAGAGGGGTATTACTGGCGTTGCAGTTAGACATCTGAGGGATAGTTTTTCAGCTGCGGGACAGGCTGGCTTTAAATCTCGTGCAGAATGGGCAATGGGCTTGACACTGCCATCTGTCCCACTGATATTGTCTATGCTGAGAGGCTTGTCGACAGGACATTTGGCCACTCAAAAGTGTATTGATGAGGGAGGGATTTTACCTTTACTTCATGCTTTGGAAGGGGTCCCGGGGGAAAACGAGATAGGCGCGAGGGCTGAAAACTTATTGGACACCCTTTCAAATAAGGAGGGAAAAGGAGATGGCTTTTTGGAGGAGAAGGTGCGGAGGTTGAGACATGCCACCAGGGATGAAATGAGGCGTAGAGCTCTAAGGAAAAGAGAGGAATTGCTTCAGGTAATTCATTAAGTATTTTTTTTTATAGTTTATTTTTGAATTATATGTAAGCAGGTGCCTAGTGTATTAAAAGCGTGAGGTGTGGGCGAGGCGTCCAAGGGATAGCCTAGCCTAGGTGTGAGGTGAAGCCTCACGGACCTAAATTTTTTAATATATACACTGAGCGTACACAGATATTATATTAAAAAAAAATTATTAACCAATAATCACCCTGAGCACATACATATATTATAAATATATATACACACATATATAGACATATATATATATATATAATAGAGGATGAAAAGCGCAATGAGCACACATATAACAAAGCACGCAGATAGTACACACATTTATTATATTAAAAATAAAAATCAGAAAAAAAAAGCAGAGAGACGATAGTGCAAGGAAGAGGTATGAGGTATGTAAAACCCTAACCAAAATTTGGGTTTGGGAGTTACAAAAAAAAAAAAACCGCCTAGGCGCCTCCGGCGAAGCCTTACGCCCATTCCCTCAAAACAGAGGCGGCAATCCTCAAGCCCAGCCTTTTAAAACATTGGTGCCTAATGAAGTAGATTGTTATCATGTTAAAGAATTCGATATGGAAAATAAGGGTAACTAATAGTTATTCTCTACTTAAAACAGGAGTTCAGGTTTCCTTAGGGTCAGCGAGTGAAAGCAATCTAAATTTAGTAGATTGTAAGAGACGATTCTCATGGTAGAATTAGGATAGAATTTAGTTCTTCTTGCATTTATTTTCTTATTTGACGTTCCTGTAATTAGTATTGAGAAAATGAGTATAACTAATTACTAGTGGTGAGACTGACGGTTCCTTTCTTATTCGTAAACTCAGGGTCTTGGAATGCGACAAGAGCTAGCTTCAGATGGCGGTGAGCGTATTGTTGTTTCACGACCATTACTTGAAGGTTTAGAAGACGTGGAGGAAGAGGAGGAGGATGGCTTAGCATGCATGGTTTGCCGAGAGGGTTACAGTCTGAGGCCTACTGACCTACTTGGTGTTTACTCTTATAGCAAGCGAGTGAATTTAGGTGCAGGGACTTCTGGAAGCGCACGTGGGGAGTGTGTTTACACAACTGTTAGTTATTTCAACATTATTCATTTCCAGTGCCATCAGGAAGCCAAGAGAGCTGATGCTGCTCTGAAAAATCCAAAGAAGGAATGGGAAGGAGCAACTCTCAGAAATAATGAATCTCTTTGCAATTCTTTGTTCCCTGTGAGAGGTCCGTCTGTTCCTTTAGTGCAGTATATTCGCTATGCTGACCAGTACTGGGACAACCTCAATGCTCTTGGACGTGCTGATGGAAGTCGCCTTCGGCTGTTGACTTATGACATTGTTCTGGTACCATATTTTCTTTTCACTTTTTTTTCTGTCTTGTTATTTAGCCTTTCCGTTGTGCATTATCTTGAATTTGGACCTTATAATTATGAATGTTCTGTCACGTAGATGCTAGCTCGTTTTGCAACCGGGGCATCATTTAGTGCAGAAAGCAGAGGTGGTGGAAGGGAAAGCAACTCCAGATTTCTTCCTTTCATGATCCAAATGGCACGTCACCTTCTCGATCAGGGAAGCTCATCTCAGCGTCATACAATGGCCAAGTCTCTGACAGCATATTTGTCATCGTCTGCATCAGATTCTAGGACTTCTACTCCTGAGAAACAACCGTCTATGGGATCTGAAGAAACTGTCCAGTTTATGATGGTGACTTCACTTCTTTCAGAATCTCATGAATCTTGGTTGCAACACCGCCGTGCCTTCTTGCAGCGTGGAATATACCATGCCTACATGCAGCACACTCATGGTCGGTCAGCAGGTCGCACATCATCCAGTTCATCTCCTATAGTCAAGATAGAGTCTGGTAATACAAGCCAAAGTCCTAGTGCAGAGATCGGGGGTGCTGATGAGCTTTTGTCCGTTATTCGACCAATGCTTGTCTACACTGGCTTGATTGAGCAGTTGCAACGTTTCTTCAAGGTCAAAAAAGCAGCAAATGCGGCACCAGCCCCAACAGAAGGTACATCGACAGTATCTGAAGGGGATGACAGTGGAAGCTTGGAAGTTTGGGAGGTAGTGATGAAAGAGCGGCTTTTGAACGTAAAGGAGATGGTGGATTTCTCGAAGGAAATGCTATCATGGCTTGACGAGATAAGTTCCGCGAGCGATTTGCAGGAGGCATTTGACATAATCGGTGTTTTAGCGGATGTGCTGTCTGGTGGCATTACCAACTGTGAGGACTTTGTACGTGCGGCAATCGATGCGGGGCGAGGCTGAAGATTCGGTTAACTACCGGCGTCGAATGTGTTGCTGTTGTTGGCTGCGGGATTTTCTTTTAATTTAGGCAAATAGTATTACTTGTAAAATTACATACTCCGTACATATCTCTCTCTCTCTCTTCTGAGTTTGTTGTACACGTATGGCTCCTTGGTAGTAAAATTAATTTTTCTCCTTAAAATCTGCAATTTACTGATTTTATCAAATTTATGTTTCTCCCTACAATTCTACAGTTCTGCAACAATTTTACCTCAAGTGCAAGTTTCTCTTGTGTATTTACTTTCTTGCACAGCGGAAAAAATATGCATTGGGTGGTGCTATCTAGTATTTAATCTTATTTTTATTTCTCACACATATTTCTCAATTTTCAACCGTGAAATAAAATAAACTGCAAAAATTCAATAGCCAAAAAATTAACAAGGAAAGGTAAAACTGCGTGTGTGAATAGCATTATCCGTACACATTTTTTCAGTTAGACGGGGCTTGGCCGTGAAAACGAGGAGATGGGATTAGGAGAGACGCCGAACCCATTTAAATCGGAAATTCTCGAAAAATATGTATATATTGAACACGAAGATAAAACGTTGCCAAAATTCAGACAAAAATGCCACATTGGGCGCACAAAAGAACCCTCTCGCTGAGGTGTTTAATACATGATGAACCAGGCAAATTACGAATTGGTTTCTCTTTTTCCGGCCCTCTAAGTTCACACGCCTTAGTTCATCGCATCATAATCGTCCAGCTTGTCATTGTACTGCAACACCTTTCTCCTAATCTTCGATGAATCAACCCACGTAATGAAATCTTCCATATTCCTTGTCACAAGGAATGCTGGGTCAGTAACAGTCTCCGGACCGACTCGAATGTGCCCTTGCTCGATGTACGTTACAGCTTCTTTCAGGTGCTCAGCAAACTTCAAACGAACCAAAACAGTTGCAAGCCTACGTCTGCAAACACAGACATCGTCAGAAAAGTAGCAGACGCGACGAGATGCATACACAAAATTTGGAAGTGTTCTGTTCCCTGTCTCTCCTCGTGGACGGTAAGCCACCATCACTCGTGATAAACTCCAATAAACTAGTGCAATTACTAAGGCAGCACCTCTTCTATCTTTTGTTGCAAACTTTTTCTGTCAATAGTTTTATAAGAATTCATCGAAGAATTCATCGAGGGTAAGGGTTGAAATTCCTGTAAAAGAGTAAGTGAAGATTACCTGCAAAGGGATGACACCGATAAGCGCTCACATAATGCTAAGCTTTGCTTGGATGGTATAACACCGATGTTATACCTGTCGTCAACATAAACCCTTTTTAAGTATTAATCACAACTAAAAACCACAGAAATATTGGATCCCTATCCCTTGCACATAAGACGATGCTAGACCTAAAATCACCATATTCTTGTACAAAACAATTGAAAACAAGCAAAAACCTATTGAGTTCGGATCATACAATAGATCCTCATTAAATACATCCCCAATACTTCTCTCTTTATGTAACACAATAATGAACACACTCTGGGGTTAAAATTTCTAAATTTCGGTATCATCAATACATCCCGAACAATTCTCTTCAAGTCTCACGGTAATGACCACACTTGAGGAGTTAAAATTTCTAAATATCGATATCATCACTACTTTTTTTCTTTTCTCGATAACCCATAGAGTAACACAAAACGCCATTTAGGACCTAATTGACCGAAATTTGATAACTTCATATGGGTTTCTTATGCAGCTTTGAAATATTAATACTTTCAACTGACATATCAATTAAACTACACGAGCATCAAAAAATTAAAAAAAATTAAAAATTACTGCAAATTCCTACAACACAACAATTTGAGAAGCACATGAAGAAACAAAATATAACTCACAGTTTTTCCAAGAGCATATCGGTCATTTCGATCCGATACGGATCGTTTGGGTTCAACTGCTTCAATATGTTCACCAGCTTGTGCACCATCCGGCACAAACCTGAGTACCTATTTTCCAATTTTTCAAAATTTTAATTGGAAAGGAACAAATCCCAGTTAATCGAAAGATTAATCGACTGATAAAACCTGAAAAGCGACATGAAATTAAGGAAAAAAAAATGTAATTTTACCTTTTGTAGTCGTCGCGACCGGTGACATGGTAACGCTGCAGAACCTGAGTTTCTCTGTGACCTTCTTCTCTCTTCCATTCCAAGAAGTTCACTTTCTTCAGCAGCTTCTTCTCATGAAACTTGAGCTCTCTCATGGTTGCTTTTCCGCTGAGGGAGATGAAAGAGCTTAAACCCTAGGTGGAGGACAAAAGGGGGAAAATGTGTTGCAAAAGCCCTAGATTCGAACAAAACGGACCGTTTCGCTCGCCCGTTTGAATATTTGTATTGGGCCTTAAAAGCCCAAATAATTCAAGCCTTTTTTGGTCGAAAGCCCTTGTACATTTTTTTTTTGGTAAATAAAATTAGTCTTATTTATTGATTTTTTTTAGCTTCAAGCTCAAGGAAGTGCTTTTGTACTCAATAAATGATAAATCTGCGTCCAAATGACTTAATTCACGAGAAAGTTTTTTTTTTTATAATATTTTTTTTTACTTCACTTGCAAAAGATCATGCGAAAACTTAACAATCACATAATTCACAGTTTCTAATTGATTTTCATGATTTTTTATTTATTTAAAAATCATCATAGAGCCTACTTATTACGTGACATTTCCAGCACAAGAAGTTTCTTTAGATTCGTACATGCCGCAGGCCCTTTTATCACAGTGGTAGAAATATGTTGAGCCCTCACATGACGGCGTGGGCTCAAACTCCGTTGGCGGCTAATTTCATATTTAATCTAACAAAATTTATCGTTTGACAAAAAAAAATCGTACATGCTATATTGAGGAGAAAAACAAAAACATTATCGAATGAGTCATAACTGTAACGTTTCGTTTCAATAATGCAATAACAGTTAATACAATGTTATATTATTGACATTGAACACAATGGTGCACCAGTGCCATAGAAATTGCTCTCAATAAAAAGGGATGAGCAACTGAGCACGGACTCAACTGAACTAAACAAATATAAATATATGTGTTCAGTCCGTGAGTGATAATGCATCATGTGTTGCGGATATCCAATTACAAAACCCTTTACAGTTACCTGCTTAGTTTTACGGTGAAAGTTCATTGTTTGCCTAACACTCGGATGAGATGAGATGAGATGAGGCGAAAAGTGACGGAGGAGGATTCTCTCCTCCTTTTTTCCCATCATCTTCCTGTTTGTGTGATCATGGTTAAGTCACGTTTTTTTGTCTTATTATCTCTATAAAAAATGAATATAAAATATTGACGTGGCTTAACCGTGACCACACAAACAAGGGGAGGACGGAAGTGGATGGGAAAAAATGAGGAGAGAATCCTCATCCAAAAGTGACTGATGAGTGTGGAGCAACATTGCACAACCATCTCAACTACTACTTAAAGTTTATTTGAAAACACTTTTAAACTGGAAGAAAGCGGTGCAGGTAAAAATGCTTTTGAAATTAATTTTTAATAAAAATTCAAGTAAATTCTCAAAAAATACTTAAAGTACTTATTGGAAGAAGTACCAGTTATATTCTTTCTTCACTTTAAGTATTTTTAGAACCCAAAAATATTTTTCATAAAAGTACTTTTCAAACGAACACTTAACATTTAGACATACTGTATACATAACTTATATCACTTAATCAGCGTTGTGCGCCCTTCATTGCACCCGTGTTCAAATCGCCTTTTCCGTTTTATAATGAGTTAGAATATCGCTTTCTCATAAATTATTGAATATTTGTTGCATTTTCCAGAGCAATTGACATTAGAAAACCAAATTGGTCTGTCAAAATGACTGATAGATATCACGGGGATTTGTCACAATTGCAAACGCCAAACTTCTCTCTGCAAAACATGAGCACAAAAAGTCATAGGACTCCCACTGACTTAAAAGAAAGAAATAACAAGGCAATTGGCTACTTTCTTTGACGAAATTAACTTCTCTCCCCAATTGATGAGGCCTTTTTTTTTATTTTTATAATAATTAAATCAATTGATGAGGCTGAGTTTATCCTCAAAGTAGTTTGAGGCTTATTCACGAAATTGCATATTTTTTTTATCGAAATTATTTTATAAAGATTTTTTTTTTTAAATTAATAAAATATAAAATTATTTGATCATCGAATTGTATAAAAATAAATAGACAAATTTGGCTAAAGCATTATGACCGTTAATCTATTTACTATAGTTGATTAACTAAACAACTTCAATTTTAGTTAGTTTTTTTATTTCATAGATGATCTTTATATGAACTGTTTCGATAATAACCACAAAGTTCTGTGAATCGAACGCAAAGTGTTTTGAGAAAAAACTTCTCTTCAACCTTGAGGAGTCAAACATTATTCTTCTTCGACATGACCAAAATAAAAAGAAAGAGATTTTATACAAGAAAAAAATCACTACAATATTTATAGCAAGTCAATCACACACTCTTAATTACGTCATAAAGGCTATCGACACAGTGACATTTCCGAAAACCTTTCTAAGCCAAAAACCAAAAAAACTGTCATATACAAAAACTTGTTCCGGTTTAATATCCATATATAATATATGTGGTGACAGGGCTGCGGTCAGGCACTGCAACCACTAAATAAAGTTCTGCGGATTGCCCCATCACTGTTTGCAGGTTGCAACCAATAGGTTAAACCTTCCTTTGCCCATCACTAATATAATGCTGAGCAACAATATACAATTCTAACCACTCAATTGAACTTTCTGGTTTTCTTTTTTATAAATTTTTATTTCACACAAACTAAATAATGTTAGATTCGGTAGTGCTATCTCCACGCTGCTTTTACTTTCACACAATCTTCTCAATTTTTAGCCGTCAAATTGAAAATTGGAAACGAATTAAATATTAGAAGCATCTCCCTCTTAAACTCTGTGTACCTATTACATTACCACAAATACATGAGCAAACAAAAAGGTCCGCAATCAATAGATGACTGTACTTTTAACTCACAATAATTGTCTTTGAATATGTTTCCATGAAGCCATATGGTATGTAGTTGAGTTTCCTTTAAGTCTTGTTTGGTAATTGGTATTGCTGTTAAAGAATACTTTTGCCGTACTATGAGAATAAACAGTCGTAAAATAAAACAGTATTCGAGTGTTTGATGAATTTTTATATAAAACTGTTGTGACTGTGCTAAATGACTAAAATGAGTATGATGTTGGATGTGAAATTAAATGAAGACGCCGAATAGAATAAAGTAGCACAAAAATTGTAATTTTGTAAAATATAGTACGCTTGTCATTTGAAAATTTTATTAAAGAGCACCGCTTTGGAAAAAAACATTGTTTTGAAAAGCATGAAAAGTTCAGCCTCTGCTTTTCTATGTTTTTTTGCTGTAATTGACAGCGTTTTTGCAACCAAAAAAAAAAAACTTTTTTTTAAAACCAAACACATTCGATATCCCAGACTTTTTTTATAAACCGCTTTTAAAATAATTTAAGCAATCCCAAACTAGATATATTTCCTAATTAACAGTTGCTAATGTGTATGGAAAAGATCTTGCGAGTTAAACGTCAAAACCAATAAAATGACATGAAAATTAATGAAATGAGCTTAAAAATTTTGAGTTTTAATGATAAGGACAAAATAAAAGGTAAAGTGAATAGTACTAGAATTAATTTTTTAGTGTAAAAATGTAGTTTTTCGTTAAAATAAACAGTACAATGAGTTTTTCATTAAAGTTCACTACACCTACCTAACCCAACCAAATTGTGGATACATGTTTTGAGTGTCGTGGAATGTATAAGCTCTGACATAAAGTTGGTTTTCTCTAAATTAACAAGGGATAAAAAAAAAAGTTTTTATTTTTTTATATAAATATATTTTTTACGCTAAAATATGAGAAATTTTCGACTAAACCACACAACAAACAATATATAATAATTTAGTACTGAACTCTTTACTCTTACTCACAATTGAAAGATGTATACCACTAGAAATTATTTAATTTTGTTTTGACAAAAAAAAAAAAAACCAAATTACTTTGGTCATACGGCAATACAACGCAAGTTTGCAAGTGAGTAGATTATCCATTAATTTTAGCGCAAAAAATGAAACAAAATAAGGTGACTTGTAACTGGATTCTGGTTACAAAATCCACTTCCCAACCAACTACACTCTAAAAAAGTAAAAATAAAATATTGTAATCCCAGACTTTCAAATAAATAAATACAATGGGGATAAAAAGCTGAGCAGAATTATATTTCCATTTAGTGTTCTACTTTTGCTTTGTCTGTTATGAACGCTTTCTCTCCAGCCTCGATTGTTGCCTTTTTTTCTGTTTCAACTGTTTCAGTTTCTCATTGAACCTTCTACGACTCTCTTTCCAACAGCCACATTCTTCAAAATTTCCGGCGGCCCTCGCCGGATTGTTGGCCGGAATATCACCGGAAAAGCAAAGAGCAACACGAAGTGAGAATTGGGTTTGTGGAGATTGATCATAAAGTTGCATTCTTTGAACTCTTTCGAGAATTTTACGGTTTTTCCTTTCTGGGTTTTGATTGGTGAAGCTTTTCAACAATGGCGGAAACTTCATAGCTGTACGAGGTGAACAGGGTTTTTGTGGTGGTTCGAAGTAAAAATCTGAGAGTTGGGTTTTGATTATTTTAGTGCCGGACTTCACCAGAAACACAGAAACAAGAAAGTTTTAATTTTTTTTTTTGTTATTTCGAGGTGTTTTGGATATGTCAATAACTGTTGGATCTTCCACTGACATTTATCTGTGAAAGATTCTGTGTTGAATTGCAACAACTCTGGTGCTTGACTGATTGAATGATCAGTTGAAAAATTGAACGAGTTTTTTAGACCGTTAAAAATGTGCAAAGGTGAGGACTTTGAGAAGTGTGATTACAGAGAAACAATGAAGGTGGGATTTAAGTTGATGGGGAGAGTTGAAAGGTTGAAAAGCTCGGTGTTGAAGGTGAACTCATGGCTGCTGATCATCCGGGCGATCGTGACGGCGTTGGTGTGGGCGTCGGCGGTGCAGCTGGTTGGGATTTGGTTGATTAAGGCGCCTGGTTTGTTCAATGTTTGGCCTCCTTGCACGCACTTGGAATTGCCTGCTCATGCTGTAGAATTGGCTAATAAGCTTCCAATGCCAATTGTTCTCCCACCAAAGAGTAAGTTTCTGATCTTGTTTGATGTAAATCTTGATCGCTTTTGTAATTAATATTTCCGCGCACACATGTTGATTTCTCCTTTGATTCATTTAACACAAAGATTAGAAATAAACAGGGGTGAGAAAAAATGTGTGAAGAAATCTTTCCCCCTAGAGAGCTGATATGTTTGAATTGTCATTCTTTGGTATCATGTTAATCAGCTGCTGTGCATGCTAATTTGCTTGGCTCAATAAAATTTGAGATTTTTCAATATTGTTTGTTAGTTCTGAATCACTTTAATTCCAGGGGTTTACAAAAACAATGGCTATCTCATGGTTTCTTGCAATGGAGGATTGAATCAAATGCGAGCGGCAGTGAGTTCTAGCTGCTTCATCACAATTCCGGACATTCTTACCTTCAGTTTTGATGTTTTATTGTGGTTGTCTCCCACCACCATGTTATTTTACTCACTACTCGATTTTACGCAGATCTGTGATATGGTTGCAGTTGCCAGATACTTGAATGTCACCCTTATAGTTCCTGAGCTGGATAAAAACTCCTTTTGGGCTGCAAGGTAGGTCAATTTGTTTTCGAGTAAAGATTATGAGGAATCGATATTCTCATTGTAAATTCCTTGATCTGAATAAGGGAAATTCTCAGTTCTAAGCGTGTCCCCTTGTGTTGGCAGTGAGTTTCAGGACATTTTCGACGTTGATCATTTCATTGCATCCTTGAGAGACGAGGTTCGGATAGTAAGGAAATTGCCACCAAAGCTCAAGAAAAGACCTGCATACTCGTTGCCGCCAGTTAGTTGGTCTAACATGTCCTACTACCTTCATCAGGTTAGTTCGAATCCGAGCATCATTCTCTTTCCTTTTTCGGTTTATATGATCATTCTCAGCAGTTGAACTAACTTCTGGAAGTGTTTTCCAACAGATCCTGCCTCTGGTGCAGAAGTATAAAGTAGTACATTTGAATAAAACCGATGCTCGAGTAGCTAACAATGGGCTACCTCTGGAGTTCCAGAAGCTGCGCTGCAGGGTTAATTTCTATGCTCTGAGATTCACTTCCCAGATAGAGGAAGTTGGTAGAAAGCTTGTCAGAATTTTGAGAGAAAAGGGCCCTTTTCTGGCTCTCCATCTTCGATATGAAATGGATATGTTGGCATTCTCTGGCTGCAGTCATGGGTGCAGCAATGATGAGGAAGAAGAACTCACAAGAATGAGGTGATAATCCTTTTTCATTTTATCTCTTTTCGCACATCGATATTTACTGGTTTTTAGCTTATAAACATCTTCTAATTATGGGCACATTGTTAGATATGGTAATCCCTTGTGGAAGATAAAAGACATAAATTCCGAGACAAAGAGGCTAGAAGGTTTGTGCCCATTAACACCAGAGGAAACTGCTCTAGTATTGGGTGCACTTGGTATTGATCACAATGTCCAGATTTATATCGCCGCTGGAGAAATGTATGGTGGAAACAGAAGGATGGAAGGTTTGAAAGCTGCTTTTCCGAATTTGGTAAGTAGAAGGGAGAAGAAGCAACCTTTTCAACAATTATACGTCATAGGACTGCCATAACAGTTATCATGAACTTTTGTGCAACAGGTCAGAAAAGAGACGCTGCTGGAGCCTTCTGATTTGAGGTTTTTCCCGAACCACTCTTCCCAAATGGCAGCATTGGACTATCTAGTCTCCCTAGAGAGTGACATATTTGTTCCTACATACGATGGAAACATGGCCAAAGTTGTCGAAGGCCATCGCAGGTAAATGCACGTTCAATCTTTTGAATAACGTAGTGCTTTTTTCAAATCCCCATCTCCTTAGATTACAATAGTTCAGTACATCGTCAAACCTAGTGCTCTTCGGTTTTCAGGAAGATAAGATAAGATCTGTTGTTAATTTCAGACGATATTCTGATCTGAGATGTACGTTTCTCCTCGGATTTTTCTTGTTTCAGATTCTTAGGTTTCAAAAAGACAGTTTTATTGGACAGAAGGCTACTGATTGGATTAATAGAACAATTCAGCACTGGCTCATTGAGCTGGGATGAGTTCTCTTACATTGTGAAGGAAGCTCACGCCGAGCGAATGGGGAGCCCGAAGAAGCGAGTTTCGATCCCAGATAAACCCAAGGAGGAAGATTACTTCTACTCAAATCCACATGAATGCTTGCAACTGTTAGATGGACCCTTGAGAACCACATGATCTTCGCATGCCAAAAATATGGGTTTTCGGTCTTCAAGATTATATGCATTTGGTGCCATTGAGAATTTTACAGGCAGTGGTGTACTTTATAATTGAGGTCTAAGTTAATACAGCAAGGGATAGGTTTAATTTACATAAAATTGGGTTGGGAGGTTGATCTCGGAGGCTCTGCTTTGGGAAGGACTTAGAACACTAGTTTGACGTTTTTAGAGTGCATGTAAGTCTCTCTCCTACTTCGAGAGCTCTTGATCAAAAGCATTTGGGAAAATTTATAGAATTTTCATTAATAAATTAAGTTTTATGGAGAGAACTCCAAAGAAGATCATTGTAATTAAACAAGGGGGAATATAGTGTATTTTCCTCAAAATCTCTCTCCTATACTTGTGTAAGCATCATTTTTTCAACAAATATTCACCTATCTTTCTCTCTCTAAATTAATCCAGGGTTGATGGAATTGAGACCCTCTCCTAATCTTTGTCCGAAGTCCGCAGACCAAGAGATCCGGACCACTCATTTAAAATCTTATGACCTCAATTTGTCCATCCAGCTAGCTCATCTCATAAACAAGAATATAAATTTTTCTCTTTTCTTTTAACGACCCAAATTTTTGAGCCCACAAATTTTGTACCTGAAGATTCAAAGAGGGTCTCAATTCGTGTTGAAGAACTAATCAATGATCATATCATCTGAACGATGCTGATTCCTTAAGAAAATAATTAACAAAAACTTCAATTACTTTTGGGATAAAATATAAAAAAGTTACTTGATGAATTAGGCATGCCTAAACTAGTAAGATTGGTGGGGCCCAAAGTCTCAAATGATGACAGCAGCAAGGCATCTGGAAAGCTCATGTTTAAGATGTGGGGTTTGGGCAAATAATCCGCATCATTTCATGTCCTCAATTACTAATTAGTTAAGGAGTTGGCACCGAACCTTGTTTCCTAACCTTGTTTCCTCCTTCATTGTTTAGATTTTCGGTTATACATTTGGTTGTTTAGTTGCCACCAAACAAAATATATGCATTATTATAGAAGTTAGAGTGCACCAACTCCATGCCTCTATCACATGAACAAATATGAAGAATTTTTTCTGTACAGGAACGCCGTAGTTGTATCTTAAGACAATTATAGAATAGTTAAAACGTTGTACTGTATAATTGGCTTAAGATACTGTCAAAAACATGAGAGTGTAAGATTAGCTTGAAATACTATCATAGAGCATCTCAGTGTAAGTTTTCTCTAAGCAAATGTTCTTTTTTACCACATCGTTTTGGGGGTTATAGTCTGAACCGCCTCATAGCATGAATCGAGATATAAGATTGTTGGATGTTTAGTCGTTGAATTCGTAACTAAGAATTCAACAGTTATGAATCTCAGTATATGGTACGATCCAGTCTATTCTAGAGTTTTTTTTTTTAAATTTGGATTTAGAGAGAGAAAGTGAAGAATAAAGAAACAATGTTGGTTGCAATGAGTAATCTAAGAAAATTTGGTGTTGTTTTTCTACTTGGTAGTCTTCCACTAACAAGGGAGTAATTCATGCACTTTAATTTAAACGTAGCTTTCAATGCACACCGACACAACCACTTCCAACGACAAAAAACGACTCAAACTTTAAAGTCGTTCAGCTCATCAATGGATTTGGACCCATTTGTCACATGAATCCACTCTTTGATTACTTCACATATTGATTAGGTTGCAGATTTAATTAACTAATTTTGAGCATGAAAATTTCAAAAACATGTAAAATATTTATATGTATTTAAAACAATCATTATTTGACGGTTAAATATAATTTATGTCAATATACATATTGTTGAGAATGTGATTTTATTAAATACATGTAAGTATTATAGTCAAATAAAATAAAATTTCAATCAAGTTAATATTTTTGTATGACAGAAAGGGGTTTTAGAGAAAATCATTTTGAGTTTCAAAAGTATTTGAAGTGTTTTTTGCTTGCAGCACTAATTATGTGCTTCTTGCAGGAAGCAATTCAAGTGTTTTTTCACGATTTATTTGCATTTTTACTAAGAATTATTCAAAAAAATATTTCACCAAAAGCACTTCCAAACAAGTTCATAAGTATGTAAAATTTATTTAATTAATCGTGTTTCCTGTGAAAATATTTTTGAAGTGGGTTCCTTTGCAGTTTTAATTTTCTATGCACAAACACAGCAGTGCTTTAGTTGTTTGAAAGGCTCTCAAATGGGCTTTTGTTAGAGGCAAAGTACAACACAACTTTTGTTAAAAACCAAAGTGTTTTGATAGTCTTACAAGTTTTTCTGTCAAACACTCACAAAATGGCTTCCAGGCATGAGAATGGCTTTCGGCTTACCAGAAAGCACTTTCACCCTTTCTTAAACCGACCAAGATATGGTAAATGAGTGGCATCACACAAACAAATCAACGAAACATCAAGGATTAACGATAAAATTCGTATATGCAAAGCGTTCTTTAAAATGCAGACTAGAACAGAAAGCCGCTCCTCGCTATATGCATGGAATCATCCATCTGAAACTTCAAGGTATCAACAAAAGAACTATCTGACATATCTATCTATGAAATTCCATGCACAGGGGGACACAAACCATATACAATTGACTGACCTGAACCTAGTTGTTCTGTTGACCATGTAATTTTTGAAACAAAATGTGACCCGCCCGCGAGCACCCTCACCCCCAATAAAACCACGAAAACCAAAAATAAGCAGATTTAAGAAAAGCTAGAAACTATCTAGTCTAGCTTTCTCTTGTTCTGAACCGCTTATGCGCCAGTGCAAGTCCCCCATCACAGCTACTTACTTGAGCCTGTGTCATCATTTGACTGTTCATGGATTGGTTCACATGTGCCTGTGCAAACAAATATAAAGTGAGGGAAAGATTGTAGACAGCTATCGGTAACAGATGTAGCAGCCAAAGTAACAATGGGGTTTAATATGATGGATGAAGATACCAAACGAACCTTTGAACTAGACGCTACAGATGTCAGCCCACTGTCTGCTCGATTCACAACATCCATTTGAACAGAGATACTGGCCAGGGACAAGTCCAGACCAGCAGATTGCAGTGCCTGCGTCAGATTGTTCAAAACCCTGCACAACACAAACCCAACTCAGAAACAGCGCAGTGATACATTTCCATAAGGAAATTTGTTGTAACGATTTCGTTATATGTCAATCAACTATATTCCCATGTCTCTAGTGGCAACACTTTCAAATTTATAAAATATCTATCTAGAAAAAGCACTCTTGCCATAGTAAACGATCGGGGAAACTTACAAAGACAATATATGCATAATTAATCAATAATAGCTACGCAGCATGCATGTTATTTATTAAAACCACTGTGTCGAAGACAACAGCTCAGAAAACAAACTTGACAATAAAATATGGCTGGTACTCCAAGAAAATAAGCATGTTAACAAAAACTTGGCAGCTGTACAAGAAAGTTAACGAGAGATCTTCGTGGGAACTCACCCTTGAGAGTAAGCACTTGAGGTGCTACCAGATCCACTATGTTCATCCTGTTTGTTCAGTTTACCATCTGATACGGTTGAAGATGTTATACCCGCCCATGATGGGAAATGGGGTCGACAAGCCATGTTCTGAGCATCAGTAATAGATTCCTGCAAGGGCTGTGTGGGTACTCCACTCCCAACAGAGTCAAAGATGCTTTGTTGTTGCACATTAGGAACTGATTGAGTAGCTAGCCCAGCGATGTGATCCAGTGCTTTGTAAGCAACTGCAGAACCCAAGTTAGATTCCACTGAGTTTTGAGAGTTTGGGAGCATTGCTGGTGAGACAACCACATTATTCTCATGACCCAAACCATCGTTCATAACTTGAGACTGATCTGCAAAATTTTCTCCAGATCTGTTATGACTTTTCTGTGGCAAATAAATAAATGGGAGGTCAGTAAGTCTCTTCAGGGCAGCTAATCCTTACACTTGGCAAATCCATATATATTTGGTAACACCGTGACAGTTGCTACCCATACTATTTCTTAAAGTCCGAAGTAACCTCCAAAATTCCTAAATAAGCCCAAAAATATATAGGGTCGGAGTTATCTCTGGTAAGCTTTTGTTCTCCCAGTAACAGTAAAAGAGCCTCTCTGCCTGGATTTGGGTGCATGTTGCAATTGTTGTGTGTGGTGTTGGTCTCATGCATCATATACATGTCATTATTTAAGGGTACAACAGATATCCAATGCACGTACTCATGCCCTCTAGCGTCCAAAACAAGTACTTTCACTTTTTTTCCGGCATCAAAGTGACACCAATAGAAATTGACAATGCAATACATAAGTGATAAAGACTTAGTGAGTCCAACACCATAACACATGCAAGCAAGCACTACTGCACACAAAGACACAGATATGAAGCATTAGAATTTTACCCATGTCACCAGTTTTGTCGGCTCTGGACTCCATCCTTGGTATGACCCCTCATACAAATTTACCTTCTCCTGTAAAAATTGTATATACTCTATAACCTGCAAATAGATACAGTAATATTTCAACACGGTGCTGAACACATTCAACCAAAATAAAATGACAACGAGGATAAAATATTAAGAACATGATTGGAATGCTTACCTCCAACAACAGTGAAGCCTTATCTCTTTTCTGATCATTTTGGGGAATGATATCTCTCAACATCTGAAATCTGCCTCAGAAATATATATTGCCCAGGTGAGTGAAGAGTTTATGCCCATGCTACTAGAACAAAAACACCCGCGTGGCATAAACGGCAGCAAAGAAAGATACAAAAGTATTTAAAGGACAAAACTTCCATACGACTAACAATCTAACCGAACATGAGAACAAGAAGGGAGGGAAGACTACAATTAAAATTCAACACAAAATGAACAAGCACTTGGTACTCTGTACTCAAATTTGCTAACTTGCATGAACAATTAGCAAATTCAGTTTCAGATAGCCAAATATGCATGGAAATTGTTTGCCTAGAAGCTCCAACATTTTGAAGAATTTGGTAATCGTAAAGTTTTGATTTTTAAGAAAAAAAAACTCACTTCACTTTAATTCAACAACTCATAATTTGGGTATAACATCAACAGAAATATACTCTCAACTTTTCCAGAAGATACATTGTGGCAATTTCCCTCTACTTATTCGAATCAGAAACTTTTCGAGTTCAGGCAACACGGAAAATCAAATACTATAAACCATAATTGAAAAAGAACAATTAAAGGAGTGTTTGAATTAAAAAAAATTAAAAAAAAGTAAAGCTTTGAGCTTGGAGAGCTTGCCTCTCATTAATCTTGCTCCTCCTACGCTGCTCGGTTTCAGAATGCTTGGAGCGGTTCTTCTCCCTGCCTTGCCCTTCTACCTTCACTGAAAATTCCCCTATCAACTCCTCATTAGCTTCATCCACTCCCCCAATTACTATTATTTTTTCAATAAAATAAAAATTCTTCATTTTTTTCAGAAAAAAAAAAAAAAAAAAAACATGGCAGTCACTACTAGCCTAGCTCACAGAGAGCGAGAGAGAAACCTCCATGAGACACGTCATCGTCGTCTTCAAATTCATCGTGGTGGCCCTTCGAAGCCTTGGCCATCTCCGGCTGCCAAATAATAACTAAATTTCCCAAAATTACATAAATAAATAAAAAAACGAAGCCAATTTTACAGAGAGAGAGAGAGAGAGTACTGAGAAACTCGGAGGAGGGCGCGGTGAGAGAGTGAGAGGTGGCGGTGGCGATGGTAGAAATGCGGAGGTCCGGGACCAAGGTGGGCGCCCGAATTGGGTCGGACGGAGCTGGAAATAACGGAAAAAGGGTCTGGTGTTGGTGGAGCTTTTTGTGCTGTTTTGTGTTGATGCGTTGTCGTTTTGGGGTTTGTTAACGTTACAGTAAGACAACCATGGAAATTTGGAGCCCTGGCTAGGTGGCGGCTCCCACTGTTTCTATTCCCAAATCACAATTTTTTTTAAAAAAAGAGACCTTATTATTATTAATTGAATTATTAAATGTTTTAATCATAATTATTCTGACAATTAATATTAATTTATTAATTAAATTCATTTCATAGTGGCCGCCACTATTTATAATATGACACGCCCGCCACCGCGGCCAAGTGGTCCTAATTTGTTTTATATTGCACAAGTGAAGTGACAATGGGTTTGTAAATACTTTTAGATTTTATAATAAATTAAATGCTTTTTGTTTTTTTTTGCATGAATTAATAAAGTGTTTTTTAGAAGTACTTTTAGACAAATCCAAAAGTGTTGAATTTTTGCACCATGGTGGTTGGGCTTGGACTCGACTTTATTAGCCCACGGTTCACTATGGACTTGACCGCCTATTCCAATTTACGAGGAAGAGACTCGAATTCGAGTGCAAGAGGCATTGGTGCAATAAAGTAGAAAGATCGTCCTAACTAGCCAACATAACCCATATTTTCGACCAGACAATGTCTTGAATTCCGAATGCTCAATGTAGTTAAGCACCCGATTTTTTATTTTTAATGATACAACGGATGGATGTTATTAACCAACAGAGTTTCAAGTACTTTACCGTGTTTTCATATAACTAAATGGTGATCATTTGAGATAATATTTTACATTAGTTTTATTCTTCCTACATCAATAGTGTGATAGTTGATGCAGCTTATTACATGTCTCACATAATTCCTCCAGCACTGGATCATAGCAACGGAAAATAATAGCCACGCACCTTTTTTCTCTCCTTACACACCCTTGTTTAATCTTGCCCATTTGCTTCCGTTTGATCTATTTGATTAGATGACCAAAAGTAAAGTTGAGCGTGTAAGAGGAAAAAAGAGTGTTGTTAATCTTTCACATAAAATTTTAACTTCCAAAATATCTCTTGGGCTTCAAGTGAGAGATCCATAGTACCCTTCTTCCTTGGCAATGTTTGTAACAAGTCGAGATTCATATGGTTGAGCCTTCGGAATGCCACAAGTTCAAGTCCAAACTAGCCCATTCTTACCTTCTGGGCAGATGAGAAGTGCTTAGCAGCGGCTATATTCCACGCCTCCGGTCCATCCTCCCGTCTTCCGCTCCCCGCACGCTTCGTATCTCCAAGGAAGCAACTGGACAACGACCCCAACAAGGACATGAACCAACTCGCCGTATTCTTACTCATGATTTTGATCTTAACTTGGTTTGAAAAGAGGCTTGCAAATTGGAGAAGTAGAAGCAAATGAATAATATTCAACAAGGACGGCAAGGAGCTGATGAGATTGTGTTTTTCCTGGTTTTGTTGCTGCTACTTGGACTTCTATCTTTGCTTATATATATAGCTTAGTATTTTTGGAGCTCAAGTTTTGACCCATGTCTCTCCCATATTTCTGAGCAAGTTCTGGGAACCCACAGATTTTCTTGAGAGACAAACAAAGATTAACCAACACGAGCTTTAAAACCCACTTATGTATCTTTCTAAGGCCCCACATCAACTTTGACCAAGAATTTTTTTTGACCATTACATGGAATTCATATCGAGAGAATTCTCTCTTCTCTTTTTTTTTCCCCTCACTCCCTCCCTTTCTATTTGAACGATCATATTAACATTTTATATTAATTTTTTTTTATAAAAATAGAAAGACAAAATAGAGAATGTGAGATAGACCTGGCATTCGTGTCGTGTTTCTTGTGTTCGTGTAGTTTTCGTGTCATACCCGATAGCTTAACGGGTCGTGTCGTGTAACACCCGTTAAAATAAACGGGTAATATGACCCAACCCGAAATCGACCCGTTAATATTATCAGGTAATATGACCCGACCCATTACCCGTTAAGAAAAATATTTTTTAAATCAATAAATAATGAAAATGAAAAACATAATTTGACCCTAAAAATGTAAAACATAATACTAAATTAGTATATACATACCATATTGTCACATAAATACTAATTCAAAACATTAATAAATAAATAAATAAAACATTTTTCTTTCAAGTTTACATACCCCAAAATAAGAGTCTAATAAAAAAACATTAGTGCATACTACAAAATACAAATGTTCAAAGATATGCAAAATGAAGAGAGTTATACTTAATGAAAGTATAAATAAACTCTTAAGTGTTAGTCAATCTATCGTTTTGATGGGATACGAATTCTCTGAAACTAATTTCAACGATCACAACCGTCAAACTTGTTTGTATATGTTTCAAGATCACATCAGCAAAAAATCACAAAAAACAAACATTCAGAGATCAAGTAACGGGACAAAACTTTTCGACGGTTATAAACAAAAAATCACGATTTAACGGTAATTTTAACTTTGATTTTGATGATTTTATACAGATACACTCCTTGACCCTATATGAATACAATGAATTAATTCGATCTTTAATTTAAAATATTTACATAAGTGGATACCACAAAATCTTATGTTATACTTAATGAAAGTATAAATAAACTCTTAAGTGTTAGTTAATCTATCGTTTTGACGAGATACGAATTCTCCGAAACTAATTTCAATGATCACAACCGTCAAACTTGTTTGTATATGTTTCAAGATCACATCAGCAAAAAATCACAAAAAAAAAAACATTCAGAGATCAAGTAACGGGACAAAACTTTTCGACGGTTATAAACAAAAAATCACGATTTAACGGTTATTTTAACTCCGATTTTGATGATTTTTTACAGATACACTCCTTTACCCTATATGAATACAATGAATGAATTCGATCTTCAATTTAAAATATTTACACAAGTGGATACCACAAAATCTTATGTTATACTTAATGAAAGTATAAATAAACTCTCAAGTGTTAGTCAATCTATCGTTTTGATGGGATACGAATTATCCGAAACTAATTTCAACGATCACAACCGTCAAACTTGTTCGTATATGTTTCGAGATTACATCAGCAAAAAATCACAAAAAACAAACATTCAGAGATCAAGTAAGGGGACAAAGCTTTTCGATGGTTATAAACAAAAAAATCACAATTTAACGGTTATTTTAACTCTGATTTTGATGATTTTTTACAGATACACTCCTTGACCCTATATGAATACAATGAATGAACTCGATCTTCAATTTAAAATATTTACACTAGTGGATGTGGATATCACAAAAATTTATGTTATATATTTAATAAAAGTATTATTTTCGGGTGTAGATGTAATACTTAAACGACAAATGTTTTAATGTTTTGAAGTAATATTTATGTGGCAATGTGTGGTATGTGCAATTTTTTTAAAAAATCTTATTAATTTTTCACTTCTACAATATTATTAATTTTTCACTAAAAAAAACATTATCCATGAGATTTGGAGGGTTTTAAAAATCTAAATGACCATGTAACGATTGTCTAAGGGTAGAGGATGCAATCATGAGCATTTATATAGGGGTGTGCTATCCACACACCCCCATTTTACTTCTTACACACCCCTTGTTAATTTCTATTTGTTGATTTTCTTCAATTCATCCGATCCGACAGTCGAAAATTAGAAGGGTGTGTGAAAAGTAAAATGGGGTGTGTGAATATCACACCCCTTTATATATGCTTTCACATTTTTCAGACTTATACATTAATGATTATGAATTTTATTTATTTTGAACTACCTTAAAAATACTTGAGGGTTTGTATAGTTTTAAAAATTCATGTACGCACCTTTAAAGCGTAGAGGATGCGATTAAGAGTGCTTGCATTTTTTTCACATTTTTTGCACTTGTAAATTAATTATTTTAAATATTTAAATGTATTTGGTATTTTTTTAATTACTTAATGTTTTTATTTTTAATGTGTTTTATAATTTTTTAATCTCACTATTTGCTCATAATATTTTATAAAATAAATAAATAAAACTTAATTTTTTAAAATTTATTTAGAATAATAATACAATAATAATTAATGAACAAATATATATATATATATATATATATATATATATATATCCACTATATTTATTGTATTTTATAGTAAGTTTTTTTTAGTAATTAAAAAAAATTAAAATCATCAAAATAACTTTTTTTCTTTTCGTGTCAAAACAGGTTACCCGCGTGTCACTCTCGTGTAAACCTGTTAAAGACCTGTTATTAACGGGTTACCCGATAATGACCCGATTAGTTATCGTGTCGACCCGAAACCCGTTATTTTCGTGTCGTTTTCGTGTCGTGTCATCGTGTCGTGTCAGAAACTGCCAGGTCTAATGTGAGAGGAGGGAATGGAAAGTGGAGGGGAGAGAAGAATCCTACTCTCTGAATGAGGTAAAGAACTCCGGTATTGCGTTGCGGAAACGAATATGACGACATACGACACGCAGACATGATGACATCATAAATTTAAAAAAAATAAAGAAATGAACATGGCGTTCAAAATATAATAAATTCATAAATGAATATTACATTTATTAAAAAAATTACACACCCAATCAACATCTAATTCAAATTGTTCACACCCAATCAAATTAATCAACCTCTGCTCTTTTGCAATAGACAATAGTCAATCAAAAATTCAAAATACACGAACTTTAACCAAAATATGGAATGGAGTCCAACAGTTTTTGTATTTACAAAACTGCCCCCAAAATGTCTTTATTTTTCCAAAACTGCCTCACAATGTTTTTTGAAATTTACCAAAAAGCTCATGCCGTGTCCAAGGGGCAAGGGGTATTTTGGCATGTCAGAGTGTCCGACACTCTTGATACTTTGAGGTTTCAGAGTGTCTCTGCAACCTAACTCGTGTAAGAACATATCAGCTTACATCAAAATTGGCTGTGTGGTTAAATAATGGCTATATTTTACCTAAAGGAGGCTTAAACAATCCAATAGAGATGAGTGAGTGCTTCAAAGACGGCCAAATTAGCGCAGTCACTCGTGTTCTTGAACCCCAGTTAGAAAACTTGCATTTCCCGTTCGAAACTGGAGTCGGAGATGATTCCAAACTTGCTTGGATCATACTAATGAAGATATATTTTATGTACAGAACTGCAGACCATTGACGCGACTCAATCAGCCCGCTACCTTTCTCCACCCTCGAGCTCTTCTTGATCCTCCAACGGAGTTTCTTCTTTGTTGCTTATGTCTCCATTACCACCATCATGATCTCCATTATTTTTCCGGAAGAACAACCCCGATGAGGTGGAGTCGTCTTCATCTAGAGTTTCTTCATTTTCCCTGTCTTTTGATTTCGACTGCAATATCAAGTCATTCTCCATCCAAGCAGGGCAATAGTGCACGACTCCAAGAGCAGAAAGAACTTGAGAATGACTAGGAGTAGAAGCATGGGGTGACGACGTGGCATTGATTGATTTTCCAGCAGGATCTTGCCTTAAGCAAGAACATTCCGGGACTGGATGAGAAATAAAAGACAGCGGTTTTGATCTTGCGGAAGCTTCTATTAATCCATCAACTAATCTCTTTCTCAAATGCTTGCGTACTGACATCAGCCAAGTATGGTTTGCGTGGTATAGGTGGTCACGAATTTCATCTAAAAGCTTGGCGACTTCTTTTCTGCATTCCGAAAAACACAATGAATTTTTGAGTAAACACAGACATTCGTCATCAAGGGAGCAACCGAACATAGCAATTTCTCAATATTTAGATACACATAGTACTTTTAGTTTGCTGTTAATGATCACAAAGAGCTGTGTATTGACCAAATTGTGCTCCCTAGCCGCCATAAACACATCAAACTTTGAAAGAAAAGTGAAAAATAAACTACAACGCATTTAATCTAACAGCTCAAATGTTTCAAATCTCATATCCTGATCCCGATACGAGAAAATTTTACATGCATAGTTTATGTCATAAAATAACTACAAACAGTGAAAGACCTTCCATTTATTAATCATGCAAATGAGCAAACACGTATGTCCAGTTAAAGCTGCGTACCTGTCTGGTCTGTATGTCTTTGATTCAGCTGATTGATAGAGTCGCTGTCCCATTACCAAGCTCGCAAAATTTGGGTGTCCCTTGCCATCAAAATCAAATCCAGGGATAAACACATCAGCTTCAACGCATATCACATAATCGATTGCTTCCCACAGAAGTTTATGAGCATTGGTCCTCAATTCAATAACTGTACTATCAGGCTCGTTATCACTCTCCGCTACCCAACCCCACCAACCTTCAATGTTATAGGATTTGGGCCTGGCCGGGGGTGGTGGAAGTGGGCGAGGACGAGGGCCTGCATTTTTCCATGCTTCAATTTTCATCTCTTCCTCAATCATTGGTGGACTCCTGGGATTGCGATCGACTAGGTTAGCTTCGCGACCATACATCCTACTAAGCTCCCAAGGCATGCTGAGGGAAGTCCTATCAACGACATTTTCAAACATTGCACGAAGAGGGACCAACGTCCTCTGGCCACCAAAGATTTCTCCCCCCGAAACATATATTATTGTGTCCCAAAAGTACCCATATGCACGAAGAATAATACCAATCTGTACAGATCCAAGGAATATAGACAAAAGGTTCAATAAGAAGTCATTTCTTATTAAAGGATGTAGACAATATTTTTGGCGAGTTAATTCTTTGCTAAATAGACTGGCAGTATATACAACTAACTTTATAATATTCACTTCATCGCCATTATGAACATTATTTTTGTTTTGTGGCCACATTGTGTCTTACCTCTTCAGGCATTAGGGGGCAAGAACCTTTAAGGCGTTGTTTCGCAGAATTCACCGAAAGCTTTCCCTTAATAATTCCACGTTTTATCATCCATTGTCTTTTGTGTTGAATGAGTTCCGTGTGTACATCCTTGGGAAGACAAACATATGAAAGTCAAACGCTATGAAAGAGTTCCAAAAGAATAATATATCATGCAGTCCGGGGTCAAATGCTATGAATGGTTCAAAGCAAATACCTGGAAGAGTTCAGCACAACCATGATATGCCAAAGTCTCCCGGGTCATGCCAGGGTCAAATGCTATGAATGGCTGTCCAGGAGCCTTTAATCTAAAGAGGTAGTAAATATTATGTTAAAAGCCATGCTGATGAGAAAAAATTAGATACTACACATTGAGAGAGAGAGAGAGAGAGAGAGAGAGAGAGAGAGAGAGAGAAGAGAGTAAATGGATGCTGGTAGTTGACCTTTGTAAAATTTCGATGGCAAGTTCCTGGACCTCCTGCCGGAACCTAAG
The DNA here is from genome assembly GCA_963580275.1 of Crataegus laevigata. NCBI lineage: Eukaryota > Viridiplantae > Streptophyta > Magnoliopsida > Rosales > Rosaceae > Crataegus > Crataegus laevigata. The sequence continues at coordinate 5,898,431 of OY756945.1, forward strand.
GGCGTGAAAAGCAACCCTACATCTCAGCCTCTGATACTCTTCAAGTTCGGGTGGCAGGATAGCCTACATTACATCCAAAACATGGTAGTAAAAGTTTATCATTAAACAAAGAAACATAATACTCAGTTCCGCAGACTCAAGTTATGAGTACAGTGCAATAGAGAGAGCAGACACTGTTACCTGCAAGCATCCACCTTCAGACACAACTAGTTCAACTACTAAATGCTTCTTCAAAATTGGAAGAACATTGTTCTTGTAGTAATATGGTGAAGCAGAGTAAGGCACTTTAAACACCGGAATGTTCTTTTTTCTCCTTTGCCCTTTAAGATTTTTGGGAAGCGTCTTCACAACTTTGACGTCTTTTGACAAGGCTGCCATGAATTGGTCCTCGTTGTAGAGATAGGCAAAACTTTTAAACTGAGAGCTACGTAAAACCATAAGACACAGACAAAAAGTACTGAATACATCAATTTAGGGCACGAACAAACAAAGGGGAGACTCTAATGATTGTCCAAAAAGGTAAACCTTATGCCCTTGCTGCTTGTGGTCGATTGGATCTCGGGAATCACTAACGTTGCATTAAGAAGCCGAGAAACCACAACTACATCACATATCTGAAAAACCAAGAAGATGCTGCAGCTGTAAACTTATACGACAATTGAATACAATCGAGAACAGGCTATTAAACCATGAACCCCTTACCGAATTCCTGATCTCATGAAATCCGCCTTGTATCCTGACAAAGATAAACCCGCTGGTATCTGAATCGGGTTCTGCGACACACAAACACCTTTCACTTTAGAATGATTCCATATTTGTTCACAATTCAAATAGATAAATATACATCCTGAACACAAATTTCAAGGCTTCCATGCACAAAATTTTAAACATAAAGCATATACTTCTGGGTTAATCACGATTATAATAATACTGATCAAGTTAAACCAAGGACCCCACCGGTTGTGTTAAACCTACAATCCGACATAAAAGATAATAAACTTTCTTTTTCTTAAGAGAAGGAAGTGTTATCATCAACCTTTTTGGTAGCATTGATTCTGCAGAGAAAATCCTTAAACCGAAATAAGTGTCTAACATATGCCTCCAGAAAGCATTAAACCGATATCGAAATCACTATAGCAAGATGAAAAGTAGGCTAACCGGCATAATGTCCTCTGGGATTTGCATTCGGCTGCAAAGATTCGAGATGCCGAACAGGACCCCATAGCCTCCTATACATTGGACTCTGCACTCCAAAGTAGAAGGATTAGTAAAACTGATTTCAGAAAACCAACAAAATTGATATGAAAAAAACATAATTGATATAAAAAACAAAAAAAACGGATCCACACTAAATTCACGCACTCAAACCAAACCGATTTCAGAAAACCAACAATACATTTTCTGTCTGAATTTCCCATAATATCCGAGACAAAAAACCCCCAAAAAATCAATGTCACAAAAGCAACAATGATTGCCACTTTCAGAGCAAGAACAATACTTTACCAGAAGAAAACAACAAAACAAACAAAACCCAGAAACAGAAACGCACTCAGGGCTCAAACTCCACAAAAACATGAGAGAGAGAGAGAGAGAGAGAGAGAGAGAGAGTGAGTGAGTGAGAGGAGAGAGAGAGAGAGCAGTTAAGCAGAGCAGATGAACTTGAGAAAGATGAGATCTTTGATGGGGGGGTTAAGTGAAACGTACAGTCTTGGAAAAATTCAAGCTTTCACCAATGGCTCTTCTGGGGAAGATTGTGATGGAGGAGTGGAACTCTGAAGCAGCCCCTTCAGTGAATCTGGCCAGCAGAAAGTGCACAAAGAGAGAGATAGCTGAAAGAAACAGACCAACCAGTCCAACCCATTTCATCTTTGACTTCAACACCATCTTCCCCTCCCCTTTCATTGAAACCCCACTTCAGGATCAGAACTCCAACTGCAACCAGTTTTTGCAGAAGCAGGGAGAGAGAGAGAGAGAGGTTTTGTTTGAGCAGAAGGAAAAGTCACAGAGAGGGGGATGATGCGGCACGTGCGAGTGAGATGCACATATACACTACATTTGAGTCGAATGAGACCAGGCATGTCATTTTATTACGTTAAATATTTGACGTTTTTAATAAATAGCTGTCTGATGACAGCCCACCTTCTTCTGCAGCGCGTGTATATCATCGTCAGACCCAATGGGGAAATGAGGGCAGGAGGGTGTATGATAAGCGATGGCGAAGTGTTGGATATATCTGGTGAAGCTGTATGACTGTAAAAGCGAAGTAGGATGGTGTTGGAGTTTAGTCACGTTAGTTAAAGTTTGTGTCTATGTCTCTTTGGTAAAGAAAATGACTTATATAGAATATGTTCACCGTTTTTTTCTACATAACAATGTATTTCAAATTAAGACATCGCAATGATATAAATTCATTATATGTAAGTTATTCTCGTTTGTAGGGTTTTTGTAGAAGTTGTGCTTGTCTGTGAGTGTGTGTGGTAGAAAATAGATAAAAGGGTGTTTGTGTGAAAGGGAAGGAAAGGAGCTTTTGGGTGGGAAGGATGAGGTGGGGCACAAGGAAAAGTTTAGCGACTGGATCACCATAGATTTTTGCTTCGTTTTGAACTTTCAATGGGGAAGAAGAAACTGATAATGCAATGATGTGGATAAATGGTAGAGATTCTTCGATTGTTTTTGTATCTTTCGTCGCATAACGAGTGTATAGCTAATCGGTTACACATTAAAACCGCTAAATAGGAGTGGCATGACTCGATGAGGATGTGCAGGTAATGCCTAGGCCAGCCACCTCTATATAAATATTTTATCGGTACCAATTTTTGGTAAGTTTTTTCTATGCACTTAAAATTTAAACTCGGTTATTTTTTTTAAAGTAACTAACTTGAGCATTGGAGATTTAGCCAACCCCTCCACTCACTTTGTGAGCGTGTGTGTCGGTTTGGTCTTGATTAAAAGTGTTATTTGTTTTGTGAGTATAATTTCGTCAAGACTGAAAATGACGAAAATTTATAACCACAATTATTGTAGACTGAAAGTTTACAAATGGTACTAAAATATCATACTCAATTTTTTTTCAAAAAAAAAGAAGATATATAAATACAAATTAAGTTGTGGAAATGGTACCTCTGAAAATGATAGATCGAGTAAAGTTTTGTCAAAGAAACGAAACAGGGGAAAGGACAATTGAAACGAAGACATTAATTAATCGATTAATAGAAAAGGGGTTGTTCAAAGTTATGTCCTTTTCCCATAATTCTTTAAAAAAGAATTGTCCTTTCATTTAATTTAATTTAATCCCTTAGAGCAGCTCCAACGGGAGCTCCTGCTCGAGGGACAGGCTCCGGAACAGGGCTTGATTACCCGAGGGAGGAAGTCCAGTGTTGGCTGGCGAGGGAGCCCGAGCAGCACCGAGCGCCAGGCCCGTCGATTCTCGCCCGCCCAAGAGCCTGAGGTGGATCTGACGTCAGTTGACGTCAGACGCCTGTTTTAATGTTTTTTTTCTGTCAGTTAGAGGGAGAGGGAGAGGGAGAGGGAAATGAGAGACAGAGGGCTAGGAAACATGAAGAGTGTTCTGGAAAAAAAAAAGGAAAACTAATGAAAAGGGCTTGAAAACTTTGAGTTTTAATGATAAGGACAAAATAAAGGGTAAAGTGAATAGTGCCAGGATTGAATTTTTAGTGTAAAAATGTGGTTTTTCGTTAAAGTGAACAGTACCGGGAGCTTTTCGTTAAAGTTCCCAAAAAAAAATGGGAGAAGGGTTGTCAGTTGAGAAATGAAATGGAAAAGGAATGGAAAAAAAAGGAAAACAATTAAAAATTATTTTGTATTATTTTATAAATAAAAAAAATACTAATATTTTATTGCCAATTGCCAGGGCTATTCAGTGCAGTGGTGGAGATACAAAAGACAATTGTCAGGGGAATGCACTATTCATTAAGGGCAATTACTGTTCACTGGGTGGATTAAATAGTGAATAACCTGGAGGAAGGGCTCCTACACTGGAATTGCTCTTAAATCCAACATACTTTATTATGTTGAATTATTTATTCCACGGGGACTTGATATACTAATAACTCTGATTTGCAAATTACAATTGTGTTTTCATCGACACACGGTGCGAAGCATATCAAGGCTTTGACTGCCTTTTTGTTTTGATTTAGAACATCAGAAGAAGAGTTATTTTTCGAGTATTATTATTGACATTCTAAAAATTTGTTTGGTATTCTATTTGCGTTTGAAATTTTCAACTCAAAAACTAATTTTCAATTCACAACTCAAAAACTTATTTAGTGAGCTTATTTTGCGAAACTTGAACTAAAAAGCTAGTCTAAAATTTGAGAACAACAAAAATTTGTTTTTACTATTTTTTTTTCTTCTTCGCAACATTCGCAGGACCTTGGCGTCGAAATCAGTGACGCCAAACATCAACTGGGAATAACTAGCAGTGATGAGAGTGTAGACATCGAAGTTTCGGTAAATAAAATGTTGACCGATGGTCAAAGTTTCAACGCTCATGTATTACATAAATTTTACACGTAGCGTGTGATTCGACGGAAATTCAAATGAGTCAGAAAAGCCATCAAATAAGACACGTGTCAACACCTGGCAGAAACGACTTATTTCATCTGATTATTTAAATCCAAAAATCAAGTTTTAGAATTCTATAAATAGGAAGCCATTCCACACCAATTCATTCACCAATTCACATATACATTTCTCTACTCCCAAATTGGAAGAGAATTCTCTTGAAGTTCGTTTTTCGTTCTTCGTTCATCGTTCTTCGAGATCAAGCCCCAACGGCCCCTTGAAGAAATGCTCATCCACCTTCGAGATCAAGCCCAACGGCCCTTGAAGAAACTTCGCCAAAACCTTTGAAGAATCAACAAGCACTTTGGTCACGTGCCGATTCTTCATCCAAGATCAAGCCCCGACGGCCCTTGGATCAACACAACTGTTCTTCAAGATCAAGCCCAAAAGCCCCTTGAAGTTCATCCATTGTTCATCGTTCGTCGTTCTTCGTTCGTCGTTCATCCATCTTCAAGAACAATCCCAAAAGCCCTTGAAGATCCGTTCGTCATTCAACGTTCATCCAACTTCAGGATCAAGCCCCAACGGCCCCTGAAGATTCGTTCATCCAACTTTAAGATCAAGCCGCCAACGGCCCTTGAAGAAACCTCACCCAACTTCAAGATCAAGCCCAAAAAGCCCCTGAAGATCCGTTCATCCAACTTCAAGATCAAGCCGCCAATGGCCCTTGAAGAAACCTCACCCAACTTCAAGATCAAGCCCAAAAAGCCCCTGAAGAAATGTTCATCCGCCAAACTTCAAGATCAAGCCCAACGGCCCTTGAAGAAACTTCCCCATGTTCATCCAAGATCAAAGTCTCGACGGCCCTTGGATCAAGTTCACAAATCAAAGTTTTACGGAGATCGAATCAGAGGAACAAATAGAGATTGTAACCCAAAAACAAAATCATCAAATACAAATATTATTTTGTACACGTGTTCTTGTTCTTGTTGTTTACAGAGAGATATCTATCCAGTGACTAAGAGAAATGTTCAGCGACAGTGACATATAATCTTTCCGACAATAGAGAGATTTTTTTTTCCACACCATCACCGACCCACCGTCCTATCACTCTAATCACCCACAAGCCCCAATCTCACTCCTTTGCCACTACCAAAGCTTTATTTCAAACTCAATTTGCTCAATTTCAATGGTAACATTTGAAATTAGCAAACCACCATATATGTGAACAAAACCCACCTAAAAACAACACGATTTAATAGTATGAAATGTAAAATTGAGAGCTCCAAATCAACCACCACCACCTAATGATTTTGTACATGCAAGTTTTTCCTTATATAGCCTAAATTTTCCAAGTTCGATACCAAACACGTTTTTGGGTTGTAAAAAAATTGTTCTTGAGAGAAGTTCATCCAAGTGGTTTTTAAAAATTATAATTTTTTTTAGTATGGTACCAAACAGGCTATAAAGTTCTCATTGTTACTTTTTATATTTAGAATGAAAAGTACCCTTTTAGGTCTAGAATGATCCACCACCAATTTTACCGCTATTATTTTAATTTAACCACCTATCACTAGGTTAGAGTTTTATACACAAAAGACATCAATAATGTTAGAAATGAACATTATACGTATAAGATGTATATATTATTTTGTTATGTTTCTGGTGTGGGACTCAAATTTTCAAACAATATATGTGAGTGTGAGTGTTAAATTGTTTAATTCTGAAAAAAAAAAAAAGAGCAACAAATTGTTAATTTCAGTTTCTAGATCTTTCTCGGAACCAACTGCCGTAAACACAACCGCCCCGCGGAATCTATTCGCCAACTCACATCCTTCACTGCCATTGGACGTCAGGGCGCGTAGCCATCACATCCGAACCACGTGCTCCCACGTGGCGCAGTCACCGCGCGCATAGTGTCACTGCCCGTAATTTAAAACGCGAGTACACTCACTGCTCTAAACCTCTCTTCTGGTTCTCGCGAGAGGGAATGATACGAACTCCGAACGCGGGAGAGAGACAACGAACTGTCACAGATTCGAGGTCCGATCGATCGCGCCCGTCGATATTTTATCGCATCCAATCTCCGCTGTCCATCGGTCTCTGATTCCCTCTCGTCTCAGCGGCGGTGGATCTTCGGTAAGGCTCCGCCGTCCGGTTCCCAATCTCGCAGCCTCCGGTGAGTCTCGTCGTTCGCTTTTTTTCTCCGTTCAGCATCAGGAGACACAGTTATTTAGCAAATTTTTTCAATTTAATATAGCGATCAGCATTTGATCTTGTGTTTGTGCTGGTACGGAAGATTCTGTGATCAGTTCCTTATGAATTTCGTACATGCAAAATAATAATAATCCACAATTTTAAAAATAAATAAATCCACTTATTCTGTGTGTTTTGTAATTTCCGTAGCTTTTTATACATTAGACAAGTTAAACGATTGCTGGAAATTTCTAAAATTACTGATTTTGGAGGAGAAATTTAAAAAAAATAAAATAGAAAATGAGAAGTTTAGGATAGGGGAATTGAATGGACAAGAAATTGAAATTCGATTCTGGGTGTTGCATTTTTGGATTGAAAGTTCATGATGCTGACTGCTGTTGGGGATTTAATATTCGGGGAAAGAGAGTTTAGTTGTTTTACCTTGAACTTTTTGTTAGTTTTCCTATATATAAATTGTATGTATATATTTTGGGCCACCAAATGATTGAATTATTTCGAGAGAGTATTATGTATTTAAGAAGGACTTAGAATTTGGTTTCTTTTGTGAAATTTTTATTTATTCGTAAAATTATTGTAACGAATATGTTCTGTTGGAATGGCCAGCATTATCTCCAATGTAGAAAAATTTGCAAAAGTAGGTGGCTTCTTCGATGTAGCGTTTTCCAATGTGAAACTCGCAGTTGTCTTCTACTTGGTTTGATTATGATTATTTACGGTGCAAACATTCTCCGTAAATTGGTGCCGGCATTTGAGTTTGGCATCTTCTTGAGAGAGAAGCTCTCTTCTGCTGCCGCTGCCTCTACTGCCGGCATTGGAACTTGCCATCGCCACTTCTTTGCTTCCCCTTCATGTCTCCTGAATTGCATAAACCTGTACATAACCAGATGGCAGTTGCAACCTTCAAAGGACCTCTTAATGGTGAGTACCATGAGGATAAGAGGTTTGAGAGAAAAAATTCTGGCAAGAGACGTGTATTTGTGCAGACTGAAGCCGGTTCTGTTTTGGGCATAGAGCTAGATAGGAGTGACAATGCTCACACGGTGAAGAGGAAATTGCGGCTTGCACTGAACGTGCCAACTGATGAGAGTTCATTGGTATGTGGTGACATGGTGTTGAAGAATGATCTGAGCATTGTTAGAAATGATTCTCCGCTTCTTCTCACCAAGAACCTTATGCACAGAAGCTCGTCTACCCCTTGTCTCTCACCTACTGGGAAGGATCTTCAGCAGAGAGATCAGAGTGGTCCAATTGAGGTACTGGGATACTCAGATCAGTTTGCCAAAACAAAAAAACTGGTTCGTGATATTGTGAAGGCTATACGAAATGACGTTGATCCCGTTCCTGTTCACAGCGGTCTTGGAGGTGCATATTACTTTAGAAATTGCGACGGTGAAAATATTGCCATTGTGAAACCGACGGATGAGGAACCTTATGCTCCAAACAACCCAAAAGGTTTTGTTGGGAAAGCTCTTGGACAACCAGGTCTCAAACGTTCTGTGCGGGTTGGGGAGACAGGTTTTAGAGAAGTTGCAGCATTCCTTCTTGATTACAACAATTTTGCTAATGTCCCTGCCACTGCTCTTGTGAAAATTACGCATTCAGTTTTTAATGTTAATGATGGAGTGAAGGGTAATATGCATCAAAATGGAAAGCAAGCAAGTAAGATTGCATCATTGCAACAATTCGTTCCTCATGATTTTGACGCCAGTGATCACGGGACTTCTAGCTTCCCTGTTGCTGCTGTGCACAGAATAGGTATCCTAGATATCCGGATTCTTAACACAGACAGGCATGCCGGGAACCTTCTTGTTAGGAAGCTTGATGGTCCTGGTAAGTTTGGTCAGGTGGAGCTTGTACCCATTGATCATGGCCTTTGTCTGCCCGAAAGCTTGGAGGATCCATACTTTGAGTGGATACACTGGCCTCAGGCATCAATTCCTTTTTCTGATGATGAGCTTGCATATATCGATAACCTTGACCCTTTCAAAGACTCTGATATGCTTAGGATGGAGCTGCCCATGATTCGAGAGGCATGCCTGCGAGTCTTGGTTCTTTGTACGATTTTCCTCAAGGGAGCTGCAGCTTTTGGCCTCTGTCTTTCCGAGATTGGTGAGATGATGAGTAGGGAATTTTGTGGGCACGAGGAGGAGCCGAGTGAACTTGAGGTAATATGCATTGAAGCAAAGAAACTGTTAGAGGAGAAAATATATTGTGTGCCAAAAGCAATCAAGGAGGAGGTTCAATTTGATCTAGACTGTGGGGAGGAGTCAGATTTGAGTCCAATCACGGGAGTGAAAATGGAAACTGAGAAGAGGAATTTCCATTGTGGATCAAAAGGTGGAAACGGAAGATATGCACTTTCCAAACTAGAGGAGAGTGTGGAGGAGGACATGGATGGGGTCGACAGTAATGAATTACCTGCGAGGTTGGATGAATGTGCGAGTGTGGTGCAGGATCGGATTCCAAATGTTTCGAAGCTGTCATCATCATTGAGAAACATCAGCATTGGCGAGAAGAGTTGGCGACGCCTAGGTTTGACGCAAAAGAACGGTTGTTGGGCTGGCACATCGTCTGGAAACAGGAGTGTGAATGAGCAGCTACCTGTGAGCAGCAGTTTCGTGAAGCTGGCGGATATGAATGAAGAGGAATGGATGCAGTTTCTTGAGAATTTCCAGAGATTGCTCCGTCCTGCTTTCGCTAATCGCAAGGCAGGGAATGCAGGTCAGAGGCAGAGACAGAGGCTAGGGACTTCATGCCAGTTTTGAGGCAATACTAAGATAAATAAACTGAGTACTTGTAAGGTACGGTGCTTGGTGGTGGTGTTTTTTTTTCTTCTTTTCAGAAGGTTTTTTTTGTGGGAAGAACTGCTTCCGGAGTCTGATTTACTCTTTGGGAATCAGCTAAATGGAGGCGAGAATTGTCTTCTCATTTGCTTAAATCTTTGTACAACTTGGAAGTTGTGTTGACTTTGAAAGCAATAATGCCTATGCCCTAGGTGTGAGTTCACTGATCCATTTGCTCAACATTTAATAATTTAACTTACTAACGCTATTATTTGTTAAAAAAAAATGTAGAAAATTTCTACGAAGTTTAGGTGCATAGTATGGAAGGTCTTAAACTCCGGTGTTTCTCAATCTACATATCTCTCGCTCAGCGATGCCGTGCCGGCTCCCCTTCTCAACCCTCGACTCTCGGCCAGTACCGAACAACATTTTAAATAATTCGCGACCACACCAAATTTTCCGACATCTCTCATCTATGTCTCTGTCGGAAACTAAATATTCTAATATTCTCGTTATTTATTCTTTTATTTATATTAATTTTTTTATTAGTCGGATATCCGAAATCCAGTGTTTATGGTAATATTTTAGTCCACCTTTTCCGGCCAGATGTCTGAAGTTACATAGCGAAGCTTCGAGGGCAACCAGAGAAGTTTACGGATTAGGGTTTAGTCAAATGTACTTACAGGTAAAAAAAAGGGTGTACTTTTCGGTGTTTCGAGTTACTCTGGGTGCGTTTCAACGAGGAATGTTTTTGAGTTTCAACTTTTTGGCACAGTTTAATATTTTGGGCATCTTCATTAACGATTAGGATATTCCAGTTCCTGCTAGTGTTAGCGTTTGACGCCTATATGAAGGCCTTGTTTAGCATGAAGAAAAATGAATGTATCCCTTTCTTGTCAATTTCTATCGTCGTTTTTCCTGCATTCGCGTCGCATCATATGAACTTGCAAATTCACCTTGTTTATAATTTGGTTTTGTGTGCATTGTTGCAGTCTTTTTGTTATGCGGTCCGTTTGGTTCAATTGTACAAGTGAAGAAAGCCGATGGATACGAATGTAAGTGTAAAATGACATGATCTTTGGAGTGTCGATAACAGGTCTCTCTATTCATTTGCTTTTACTAAAAATCCGATGCAGCTCTAGCCTCCAGAGTAGTAAACTAATAAATGGTAGAACCCGCTAGTATTCGATCACCAAGTAGAGTAATGCTACTGGATGGTCAGTGAGATCTCTTATGCTTTCAGGCTGATGATTAATCAGTTGCCAGACGACATACTGTCGTTGATGTTTTCCTTGTTAACCATAAAAGATGCAGTGAGTCGAGCAAGCGCGGTATGCCGTCGGTGGAGGCACCCTGAGTTGCTGCACCCAATACAACTTAACCATCTGCACAATCCTCAGATGGTGGGGTTTTATCACAAAAGGCATCAGTGTTAGTTAGAGAGGAGTAACTCTATTTAAAATACTCTTCTTTCCTCCCTCTGTCCGATGTGGGACAAATGGAGGTTCCAACACTCCCCCGCACATGAGATCCCATTTTGTGGGTCACACGTGAAAATCCACATCGGCAACCACGTCGAGGCAATGGGGGCTCACCAAACGCGCAGGACCAAAGGGGACCCACCCAATCACGTGGTAGTAAGGGCTCGTTCCCTGACTCTAATACCATGTAGGATTTTTCAGGTCAACGGGCCGAGGGCCCACTCCAACAACACCGATACTGTCTATACTTAACCACCTGCACAATCCTCAAGTGTGAGATTTTATTAAAAAAGGCTTCAGTATTAGTTAGAGAGAGATAAATTTATTTAAAGTATTCTTCCCTTCTCCCTCTATTCGACGTGGGACAAATGAGGATTTCAACAGTTTTCTCTCTCTACCGCGGGAACAAGGTGGACTCTTTCAGAGTGACAATGTTTCTTGAGGGAGATTCTGCTGACACAATTGATGAATGGATTCATTTCGCAATTACAAGGGGACAAAATAGAAAGCATACTGTCTTATGAACTGTGAATCAGTTAGTTTTGAGTTTTAGTATATACTAGCACTGATGCCCGCGCGATGCTGCGGGTCATCAACAGTGATATTATTTTTTCAGTAGGACATGCCATTTTAATTAAATAATAGAAAATGATATAAGACAGAAATTGTAAAAATGAAGCTAATCATAGTAACTCTTCACAAAAACCTACTTGGAAAGGATAGAAAATTGGTGAAAATAGAAACAATCAACAAAGAAATGCATAAACAAATTAGTAACTTTCGCAAGACATTGGAAAAATCATATTAATATTTGTGATTAGTTGATAGTGTAATTACACGATAGAAAACAATAGAGAATAAGAATTGGAAAAAGGAAGGTAAGCACATTAAGTTTTCACAAAAGCTTATTAATTATGCAATGTGCGTTCTGTTTGTATTTCGTGGTTACTATTTTGTATCTTAATTTTACGTAATGTAAAGTATTTTACTAAAAACTATTTTGTCTGTGTTGAACCATGTGTGTGTATCTAACAGTAGCAAAAAATGGAGATGTTCATACCGAGCTTGATAAAACAGAGTAATAAGTTGATCTTTGGAGGACTGGTGCTTGTTTGATGTTGGTAGGTAAACAATAGTAAAGTTCTTGTAGTCAACAATGAGAAACACAATTGTAAATATAAAGTTAGGTGATTTAATGGTTACAAACCATGTAAACCACCTAGACATAAAGAAATAAAAAGTAGATGACAATTAAGAATTGACCTGAGCTTGGAGTTCACAAAATGCTTTTAAGAGTAGTAAATGTTCTGTTGGATTGAGTTTCTTGTAATAAGAGAAATAATTGATGAAACCACAACCACCTTTTCAAATTCAGAAATATCCATCAAAACAGAATGAAAGGAAATCAAATTTGAAAAACAAAAATATAAACCCCACTGATACAAATAAGAAATACAGAGTTACGGAACACATAACACGGTTTAGACGACCAATCTGATTTAACCACAAAATGTAAAAGCATCCTATTACAATAACATTTATAGCCATAATGTAAAAAAAAAACATAGTTACTTATCAAATTTTATCAGTCGGTGAAGCTTTTTAACAATCCTCCGTTTTAATCAAATTTTTGAACCCCATACGTTTTTTTTTTGCGAAAACTAAGCTAAATATAAACATAAGAACAGAAGCATATTACTTGTATACACACTACACCATCCACATGACGAACAACTTCAATGAATTTCTACAAAATTCGAAACTTTTAATTTCTAATTAAGCTCTAAGGTATCCATGTAAACGAAATCACACAAAGCAACGAAATAATTCATAAAAGCAGACCCACTTTCTCAAATCCTGAAATATCCATCAAAAGATAATCACAAAAAATCAAATTCGAAAAACAAAAATATACCACAGTTGAAGGCAGCAATCTGATTTAACGACAAAAAGCAATACTAACCTATTACAATAACACCTATAGTGATTATCTATTGTAAGCAATTAGTTTTGCTCAACAGATTCGATTATTTTGTAAACAACCATTTATATAACCAAATCTAGCAAGACTGTCTCTTCTAGCTAAAGCAGAAAAATTAGGTTGGATTCGGGTCGAGATGGCGACGATGCTTTTTTTTTTTTACTTCAGATTTACTTGATGTGCTAGTCGAGATTAGAACCCACTACCCCGTTTGATTCAGCTTTTTTCATTTTTTAATTATCGGGGCTGTTCATTTGCTCCTTGTGAAAGAATAAACCCTAAACCTAATGCTAATCAGTGATATGCTAATGGAGTCCATTTAGCTAGGCCAGTAGGGTCGTTGATAGTCGACCCTGTAGCTATCTCTCCCTAACAACCCTAGTAGCTAGGGTTAATACATGTTATATATGCTATGCCACAATATTACAGCATCTGAATATGCTTTTTTACTGAGAGACAGAAAGGGCTCCAAGTTGGTCTGTCCTGTTGGTGTAAAAGAAGGAAATAAAGAAAGAAAGAAAGAAAGAAAGAAAGAAAAGGCCCAGTGATTTAAGTTCAAATGAATGAGAATACCTCAACAGATTCTCTCCCTCTGCACTCTCCATGCCCTTCACCAGCCTGTCTAAGATCCAAAACATTACAACATTCATATAAAATTCCATTACAGTATAAAGTATACTTGTATATAAAACATAATAACCTTCTAAAAGCAATATCTTTTAAAAGCATTCCATCAATTGAACATTACCTCCCTGTGTAAGAAAACTGATGACAATCGTAAGCTATCAACAGTTCAACAACAGACCACGTTAAGTAATCACTTGAAAAAAACCCTTAGCATGTACTACCTTCCATCCGTAAAATTTGTGTAATAATGAGGCATGCACGCGCAAAAGGAAGAAGATGCAAAGTACCTAACTTTTGTTAATTTCCCTACACAATATCCTTGAACTTTATGACTTTATCTCCACTTCTAATCTATTAATACCATTCAACTTCATTTTCCCTCCACACAATTATATTCTACAGCTGCCCTCTCCTCATAGCCTCCATCACCGAATACTCACGACTTGGTTATTTGCTAGTTCATCGTCAAAGTTTGAGCAGAAGAACAATCTTCGAAGAAAACACAGAGAAATCAAATGAGTCCAACCCGTGTCTCTCTCATTTTCCCCTTCCCTTGATCTGTCTTCCCACCTCTCTGTCTCAGTGTATACTCTCTATGCCTCTCACGAAATCAAAACTGCCAAAGCCATGAACCAACAGAAAACCTGCAAAATACCATAAACCTCCAACTATTTACACCTTGCCATATTCATTTTTTTCACACCTATCACTCCGACCAACAGATGGGTTCATCCCAAAACAGCATAAAAACAACTAAAATCTTCTACACACTAAAACAACACTAAAATTTTCTACACACACAAAAAGAAATTGACAAAATTTAACCAAATGTAATTTCAGCAGAGGGACAAAAAAACTAAATAGAACAGAAACAAAATCGCAAAATCCAAGTAAAATGAAGAACAAAAATAAAAAATCACATGACCAAAATTAATAAAAAAAAAAAACGACATGCATGAAAGACAAATAATCGGTGAAAGCAAGGAAATCCATTTGCAAAGAAGGATTTTGTTTACGAACCTCGACAATTGGATCATGTTAACAGCAAGGCGAGGAGCAGAACCAAGCCGGAGAAAATTGAGCCAAGCTTCAGCAAATTGATCTGAACTGGTATCTAAGTTTTGAAGGGTGCGGACGCAGCTGGAATCAGCAAGACCAAGATAAAAATTGAGATGCTACAGTCGAAATAGAGGCTTCATCGATGATGATTTCTCTGATTTCACGGATGCGGAGGCAGCCGGAATCCGCGAGGCACCAAAAACCCACATCGAGAGAGGGGGGAGTTGGAGTACAATCGAAGAGAACGCGGACAAAAAAGAAAGGCGGTAGATGAGTGACACGCAGATGCAACCAGCCAGGAAATTTGAGAAAAAACTGAGGGGCAAAACGGTCCACACACTGGTCATCCACAGTGACCAGGGGGACTGAGTTTTAGTATATAAGATTAAATTAAATTTTTAATTTTGTTTTGATAGACTGTACGAAAATTCAATAAAGTTGTCTTGTCATACTCTTGATCCTCACTCCCAGGCCAAAACTCCGTATGAATTTCAAGATTTGATTGTTAACAATAATCCGTGTCATCACTCATCATATTTATCCCCATTTATCACGTCTTTTTTTTTTCTTTTTCGGGCAAGGATTATCTTACTGTTTTAACTATTGATATAACTTTTATTCTATTGATACATGCGAAATTCTACTTACTAATCTAAACTATAGAAGAGAGACTTGAACTTGAGTGCATAGGAGATGGATCTTAGCTGAAGTTGCTATGTTCATGTGTATTTAATTTTGTTCTTCGTTTGGTTCATTTCTTTGATTGCTTGGTTCATTTTATCTGTTGATTGTATCATTTCACATTTCGAGCTTCCCCCTTTGAATCAACAATCAAACATTCAACAAGCACAATCCATGACCCAAAACCCTAACTTGCAGCATCAGTTAGTTTTTGGAGCCGCTGTGGTCACATGAGATGTGAGTTAGGCCACTTCTTAAAACAACGATCACAAATTTGCTTCAATTCACTTCAATTTCCATGAGAGTTAAACAAAACATCGCATATCAGTTACCATTACATGTCACCAAAACTGCAGTTCTCGCCTCACTAAAAGCTCACACCAATTGGTCTTCCAAGTGAACTGACCAATCACATCAATATATAAATGTGTGTGTGTCTATATATATATATCGGAGTTCTAGCAACAAATTAAGCATCGCAAATGTTCCAGAATATGAGAATGAAATCAATGCCACTTATATTCTTGTTCATAGTTGTTGGAGCAGTTATATTTTTATTTAAATAAAATTATGTTTGGCTTTATTACCAATATTAAATGTCAATTGAATTTGGCTTAAGGAGCTACCAAACTGTTTTCAGGTTTGAATTGAATTACATTTGATTTTGACCCGTTGTGGTCTTTATGTTTTTTTCCGTTTTGTCTTAAAGCCTGGCACTCAAATTCTCAACGTTTTTCCGTTGAGATGGTGACTTTGATGAATCATGATTGCATGTGTGTGTATATATATATATATACCTAAGGATGGAGGACGAAAAAAAAGATGAAAGAAAAAAACAAGTTTTAAAATATTGAGTTTATAGCAACATATCGAAAGGGTGTAAGTTTGAAGGTTCTTCCATTGTGCAAGGAAGAATCTTATCAGAAGAAGGTTCTGGGCTGTTTTATCCTGGGGACGACGTGGTATTTGTGAACTGCTTGCACACTTTGGGCAGAGCCGCGAAACGTCTTAAAGAGAGCGACTTAGTCCGCGACTCATCCCAAGAATCATTCACTACTCAAGGATTCTACATTTTTTCGGGTAACTTCGTTCCTTTCTATTTCAGTTTACAACAATTTTAAGACGTTTTAATCTGCCATGTATTATAAGGAAAACTCTGTTATTCAGGCAAATTTTGTTGAAGAACAATTGATTGCAATGATTTCAGAAATCAACTTAGTTGACAGATCCGAAGGGTGGTGTGTGGACACTGGCGCTTCTTGCCATGTTTGCTATGATCGTTCCCTTTTCAAGACCTATTCTGTGGCTGAGGGAAACGAAGGTGTTGTTGGGTGATTCGCACTCAACTGATGTTGCTGGTACTGGAGAGGTGGAGCTGAGGTTCGCATCTGGAAAAACCATGATACTGAAAGATGTGATGCATGCTCCAGCGATAAGGAAGAATTTGGTCTCGGGCTTTCTTCTCAACAAGGCTGGGTTTACTCAAACCATTGGAGCAGATATGTATACTCTTGCTAATAATGGGGTTTTTGTGGGAAATGGATATGCTACTGATGGAATGTTTAAATTGAATGTTGATGCTAAGAAAATATCTACTACTACTTACATGTTGTCTTCGTTTAATACTTGGCATGCTAGACTTTGTCATGTTAACAAGCGCTTGGTTAAAAACATGAGTAACTTAGGTTTTTTACCCAACTTATCTTTGAATGATTTTGAAAAATATGAATATTGTAGTCAAGCTAAAATCACTAGAATTTCACATAAATCTGTCAATAGAGAATATGAACCACTTGACTTAATTCATTCCGATATATGCGAATTTGATAGAGTGTTAACTAGAAATGGAAAACATTATTTTATTACCTTTATTGATGATTGTTCGAATTATTGTTTTGTTTATCTCATGAAAAATAAAAGTGAAGCTATTGACATGTTCAAAATTTTCTTGACTGAAGTTGAAAATCAATTTAATCGTAAGATTAAAAGATTTCGTAGTGATAGAGGACAAGAACATGAATCCACTGAATTTGTTAATTTGTTTAAGTCTCATGGAATTATTCATGAAACTACTGCTCCTTATTCTCCTGAAATGAATGGTAAAGCTGAAAGAAAAAATCGAACTCTTTGTGAATTGACTGTTGCTACTTTACTTAGTTCTGGAGCTGCTTCTTATTGGTGGGGTGAAATTGTGTTAACTGTATGTTATGTGTTAAATAGAATTCCTAATTCAAAAACAAATATTTCTCCATATGAAATTTGGAAAAATAAGAAACCAAATGTGTTGTATTTTAGAACCTGGGGTTGTTTAGCTTATGTTCGTAAACCTGATCCAAAAAGATCGAAATTGGCTAGTAGAGCATATGAATGTGTTTTTATTGGTTATGCATGTAATAGCAAAGCATATAGATTCTATGATTTGAAAAACCATGTCATAATTGAATCACTTGATGCTGATTTTTATGAGAATAAATTTCCTTTTAATCTTCGAAATAGTGGGGGTTCTAATACTTCTAAAATTTATGAACCTTATGTTGTAGAACATAGTGAATCTGCATTAGAACCTAGGAAAAGTAAAAGAGCTCGAATAGCTAAAGATTTTGGGCCTAATTTTCATGTATATAACTTACAAGAAGATCCTAATACAATTCAAGAAGCTTTAACTTCTCTAGATGCAGATTTGTGGCAAGAAGCTATAAATGATGAAATGGACTCCCTGGAGTCAAATCAAACTTGGCATTTGATGGATCTTCCACCTGGTTGTAAAACAATAGGTTGCAAATGGATTCTTAAAAGAAAATTAAAACCTGACGGTTCAGTTGAAAAATTTAAAGCCCGACTTGTTGCCAAAGGCTATAGACAAAGAGAAAATATTGATTTCTTTGACACTTATTCACCTGTGACTAGAATAACATCTATTCGTGTATTATTTGCCTTAGCTTCTATTCATGATCTTGTTGTGCACCAAATGGATGTTAAAACAGCTTTCTTAAATGGTGAATTAGAGGAAGAAATATATATGGATCAACCAGAGGGTTTTATTATTTCAGGACAAGAACATAAAGTTTGCAAATTAGATAAGTCACTTTATGGATTGAAACAGGCTCCCAAACAGTGGCATGCAAAATTTGATAGTTTGGTTATTTCAAATGGTTTTAAAATAAATGAAAGTGACAAATGCATCTATCATAAGTATGAAAATAATTTGTGCACTATAATATGCTTATATGTGGATGATTTTCTTATTTTTAGTTCGAATATTCATGTTGTGAATAATGTCAAATCTTTGTTACGTGCTAATTTTGATATGAAAGACTTGGGTGAAGCTAGTGTAATACTTGGTTTGAAAATAACTAGGTCTGAACATGGATTTTCTTTAGATCAATCTCACTACGTAGAAAAAATGTTAAGAAAGTATAATTATTTCGATTGTAAACCAGCATGTACTCCTTATGATCCTAGTGTAAAACTGTTCAAGAACACTGGTGACAGCGTTAAACAATCTGAGTATACGAGTATTATCGGTAGCCTTCGTTATGCTACTGATTGCACTAGGCCTGATATATCTTATGCTGTAGGAGTTTTATGCAGGTTTACTAGCAAACCCAGTTTAGAGCATTGGCATGCTATATAGAGGCTTATGAGATACCTTAAAAGGACGATGCATTTTAGATTACACTATGAGAAGTTTTCCGCTGTACTAGAAGGATACAGTGACGCTGATTGGAATACCCTTTCAGATGACTCTAAAGCCACTAGTAGATATATTTTTAATATTGGTGGTGGGGCTGTGTCATGGAAGTCTAAGAAACAGACTATCTTGGCTCAGTCTACTATGGAGTCAGAACTAATAGTGCTAGCTACAGCAAGCGAAGAAGCAGGATGGTTGAGAAACTTACTGTCAGATACCCCTTTATGGGAGAAACCGATTCCAGCAGTTTTGATCCATTGTGATAGCACATCGGCAATAGCTAAAGTGCAAAACCGGTTTTATAACGGGAAAAGGCGACAAATACGTCGTAAGCATAGCACTGTAAGAGATTATCTCTCTAAGGGAGCTATAATAGTGGATCATATACGGTCTGAAGAAAACTTGGCTAATCCTTTGACGAAAGGACTAGCACGAGAAAAGGTTTGGAAAACCTTGAAAGGGATGGGACTAAAGCCCATAGAAAATTGAGTCATTTGTGATAGCAACCCAACCTATAGACTGGAAATCCCAAGAAATAGGTTCAAAGGGTAATAACAAGTCACAAGTGATATGAGTGAAGTCTTGCTAATTTTAATTTGGAATATTATTCCATGTCCATCCCTAAGAAGCATGACATCCTGAAGCGATTTTAGGTTGAGATGTTTTTTCTCTTAGTAAGATCTATACTCTATGTTGAGTGGGATATCTAGCTACAGGAATATCCTTGATAGTCTTACATATGTGAATGTGGAAGTGAGGCCGCTTCCTATGAAATCTTGGGCAAGTTTCTAGAGCGTTCACTATACTGGGATACAAGCACATGGCCGTAATGTGCTGGCTTTTTGAACTTCACCTTAATAAAGTTATGTGTGTGGTGTTGTCAGAGATAGAGTTCAAAACTATAAGGGCCTGTTTGGTAGTGTACTTGAATCTAACTTTTTAAACTCAAAAACTATTTTCAAGTTTTAGGTCTTAAAAACTTGTTTGGTATGATTATTTTTAAAAACTGAACTCAAGACTAACTCAAAAATATAATCTATTCCTTAAAAACATAAAAAGTGAGTTTTTAGAGTTTTTAAACTTGAACTCACTCATTTCTTTTCTCTCCCTCCTCCCCTCTCACTCCAAATATATTTCTCTCTTTTCTTCTTTCTTTCTCCTTTTTTTTTTTATACTTTTTTCGTCTCTACTCCAATCCAATCCAATCCAATCAAGTTTAAGTCGTAAGATTTAAAAATTTTAAATCGCAAACCAATCAAGTTTTTGAGTCTTAAAGAAAATTGTTTTCAAGAAATGTTCTTAAAAAATGTTTTGAGAAATGATAAAAATTTTCAAATAAGATACCAAACAGGCCCTAAGTTACTCTAGTATAATTTGGATCACTAACACTATGTATGGGTTCAAGTTAAGAAACACCTTTACTTATGCATAGCTTTATGATATGTTGCTTGATATATATTTTAAATAAAGACAAGTGGGGGATTATTGGAGCAGTTATATTTTTATTTAAATAAAATTATGTTTGGCTTTATTACCAATATTAAATGTCAATTGAATTTGGCTTAAGGAGCTACCAAACTGTTTTCAGGTTCGAATTGAATTACATTTGATTTTGACCCGTTTTGACCCGTTGTGGTCTTTATGTTTTTTTCCGTTTTGTCTTAAAGCCTGGCACTCAAATTCTCAACGTTTTTCCGTTGAGATGGTGACTTTGATGAATCATGATTGCATGTGTGTGTATATATATATACCTAAGGATGGAGGACGAAAAAAAAGATGAAAGAAAAAAACAAGTTTTAAAATATTGAGTTTATAGCAACATATCGAAAGGGTGTAAGTTTGAAGGTTCTTCCATTGTGCAAGGAAGAATCTTATCAGAAGAAGGTTCTGGGCTGTTTTATCCTGGGGACAACGTGGTATTTGTGAACTGCTTGCACACTTTGGGCAGAGCCGCGAAACGTCTTAAAGAGAGTGACTTAGTCCGCGACTCATCCCAAGAATCATTCACCACTCAAGGATTCTACATTTTTTTCGGGTAACTTCGTTCCTTTCTATTTCAATTTACAACAATAGTTATTTTGTTTCATCTTCATTCACTGCAGATGCATAGTTTGCCAATTGCACCAGCGCTGTATGTGTTTGGGGATTCACTGTTTGACAGTGGTAACAATAATTTTTGGGTTTTTATTCAAAATGGTCTTGAAGATTTGCATAACATATCACTTTGGTCTCTGAGATTGAAAATCAATAGGAATGGTCCCTGATATTGTCCACCATCCATTATTTTGGTTCTTCCGTTAAAAACTTCGTTAAGTGTCCCGGAGCTCTTAGCGGGAAGTTTGGGCAATTTTCAAAACTTCGTAACGTAATCATTTCTTAACCAAATTCGACCCATAATATATCAAAATGAAGATAGGAAAGTGAAGAATAAGATTATACCCATTTGGAAGCTCAATAGCTGTCGGAGATGGCTGGAAAATAGCTTGAAATGTGACTAGTCCGTGGAAAAACTAGAAAACTCGCAGGAAACTGAGTAAATTTTAAATGTTTATAACTTCTTCAATACTCAACGAAATCGAATGATTAAAAAACAAAAATCATACTTCTCAATGAGATGAAAAGAATGGTACCTTTCTTGATGGCCAACTCGCCGTGGTTTGGCCAGAAAACGGCTCGAAAATGGCTGCCTTGGTTTTCTAGTTGGCCACTTTTGAGCCGTTTTTGGGCCAAACCACGACGGACTAGCCATCGATAAAAGTACCATTCTCTTTATCTCATCAAGAAGTATGATATTTGTTTTGAATCACTCAATTTCGTTGAGTATTGAAGAAGTTATGAACGTTTAAAGTTTACCCAGTTTTCAGCGAGTTTTCCAATTTTTCCACGGACCAGTCAACCTTAAGGCTATTTTCTGGCCATCTTCGGCAACCACTGGGCTTCCAAATGGGTATAATCTTGTTCTACACTTTCCTATCTTTATTTTGATATATTATGGGTCGAATTGGGTTAAGAAACGATAGAGTTACGAAGCTTTGAAAATTGCCCAAACTTCCGGCCAAAAGCTCTAGGACACTTAACGAAGTTTTTAACAGAATGACCAAAATAATGGATGGTGGGCAATCTCAAGAACCAGTTCTGATTTTCAATCTCAAGGACCAAAGTGATGTGTTATGCAAATCTCAAAAACCATTTTGACTAAAAAGCCATAACTATTTGCCAATTATTTGTAAGGCAGACCATCTGCCTTATGGGGTGAATTTTGTCAAGGGAGCCACTGGAAGATTTACCAATGGCAGAACAGTAGCATATTATATAGGCAAATTTTGTAGAAGTTTATGTCTCTATGTAATCAATATTGGAAGAGAGAGAGAGAGATTGGCAAATATTGTAATTAAAGAAGAATGATTCTCATTAACCGTTATTTCAGATTACACAAGGGTATACATGTATCAATAAAATATCTAACTCAATGCTGAGTCAGCACCAATACATAACTAACTATAACAGCCTTGACTTAACAGATAAGCTAAGTACTAATCTAGTGCCTTATGCTCATGATAATATGGTGCTCATTCACTATCCTTAATACAACCCCTTCAAGCTGAAGGAAGGGGATTAAATTAAAAGCTTGGATCTTAAATGTGCAAATTTGTCTACAGGCAGTGATTTGGTAAATATATCAGCTATTTGAAGTAAGGAAACCACATGATGAATACTGATATGACTCAGGAGAACCTTTTCTCGAATGTAGTGATAATATATCTCTACATGTTTTGTTCTGGCATGAAAAACTGGGTTGAAAGCTAAAGCAGTGGCACTTTTGTTGTCACAGAAAACACTTGGTGTTTGTAGAAGAGGGAATGAAATGTCATGGAAAATTTTACAAACCCAACTGAGTTCTACAGCAGTGTGAACTAGGGATCTGTACTATGCTTCAGTAGAAGATCGAGCTACTGCACTTTGTTTCTTGGCACTCCAAGAGATAAGGTTTGGTCCGAGAAACACACAATATCCACTAGTGGATCTTCTGTCCACAGGGCAGCCTGCCCAATCAACATCAGACCATGCTGTGAGCACTTGCTTGCCTTTAGTAAACCACAAGCTTGAGTCAATGGTACCCTTCAAGTACCTGAGACTTCTTTTCACAGCCTGCAAGTGAATAGTTCTAGGACTATACATGTACTAACATACTTGATTGACCACAAAAGCCAAATTAGGTCTTGTCCAAGTGAGATATTAGAGAGCACCAACTATTAATCGATAAGAGGAAAAATCAGTGAGATGAGTACCAGAGTGATCCAATATTATTGAACCAATTGGAGTTGTACATGGTTTGACCCCAAGCATATTTATCTTCTTAAGTAAATCCAAGGCATATTTGGATTGATTAAGAAACAATCATTTGGCAGATCTTGGATTGATTTAGAAACAATCATTTGGCAGATCTATGAATCTCAATGCCGAGGAAATAATGAATATCTCCTAAGTCTTTGACTGGGAACAATGATTGTAGCTTGGAAATGATGCATTGACAAAGTGAAGTGGAACTCCCAGTTATGATAATGTCATCAACATAGACCAATATGAAGGTGATGTCATAATCTTTCTTAATGAAGAGACTAATATCAAAAGAGAAGGATGAGAAACCCAAAGAAATAATGTCACTGTAGAAAGCCTCATTCTAAGCTATTGGAGCTTGTTTAAGGCTATAGAGAGACCTTTTGAGTTTACAAACATGGTGAGGTTTAGACTGATCCACAAAACTTGGTGGTTGAATCATATACATATCCTCTTTAAGATAGCCGTGTAGAAAGCATTACTCACATCTAATTGATACATAAACCAATCATAAGTCACATCAATAGATAAGAGAATTTCCGATTGACGAAATTTAGTTGTTTGGTTATATTTCTGTCAAGGGCCGCCACTTGGTTATTATATGATTCGATGATCCGACCATTGGATCGTCACCAAATTTTAATACGTAATAGTAAATAATATTTAAGGATATTAGGAACTGACAGATCAAGAATCTGATATACAGATCTTCCCGGATGGATTTTCTAAATTTGTAAATCTAAACGTCGGCTGCCACTTAATTTTGGCGATTGGCGGAGGTCCGACCATTGGATCGTTCCGAAACTTTAGGATGTTGTTCAAGAAGCTTGTTGAAAATCTTAGGAAGTTACGGATCAAAAATCTGAGGAGTGAATCTTCTGGATCGAGTTACATAGAGTTGTGGACCCTACCGTCGATCTTTGACTGACAGTTGACTTTTGGTCAATGGGTTATAAATCATTCTAAAATGTCCTTGGGGATGTGTTTTATGTAAGTTATGTGGTCTATGGATAAGAATTATGAGATGTGATTTGATATTTGTTTTAGGCGACATCGTTCGTGATGCCTCGATATTTGTGCTAATGAGTTGTAGCGCGGACTTTAGGTGAGTGGGTCCTTTCTTTTATGTAGTATATACATATTTTTTTAGTTTCCATTTATACATAGAATTTACTACATATGCCTAGCTTAGACTAATGCTTATAAGAATTAGTGAACTAATAGAAAATTACGAAGTAATAAAAAAACTTACGGAATGCACATGTATGCGTATGTTTATTAATGCCATGATTATACCTATGGCTATGAATGATATTATGTTGATTAGAACTATTGAACCACTATGGCATGACTATATTTATGTTTTATGCTCATCGTTTGCTGCACCGATGTTAGTGCTTGCCCAAGGCCAGTCTTTCACGTGTATGTGCACATCGCACCGTACACTCACTTGGGATCCATTGTAGGTGCCAGTCCTATAGTACAAGTTGCATTAGGCAACTCCGACTCGTATGTGTTGCGCATAGCACTAGTTTTCACATGATTGTAGCACTAGAGCGTATATCATTATTACACCCAGTCATGTTCATGTCACAATAACTTTGCATAAACTCGTGTGTTATCGTGTGTCAATAAGCACTTGGTTTGATATGTTTGCTTATGCGAAAGTGTACGATTATTGACGTCATGCACTTATATATGAACTATTATGCCGTATTGATATCTTGATATTTTGCAGGCTACGGTGAGTATTTTCATACTATTATGTAGTATGTATATCTTGGAAACTATACATGTTTTACGGCGAGGGGTTATAAGGTTTTTATTAAAACTTTATTTTTCGCCCCTTCAGGTGTCGGCCAGCACAACTCAATTTGGAGTACAAGTGGGTTTGGATGTGTCACAAGGGCAACACTCCTTTCTACTACTATGGGAGAGGGCCACTTGTGTGTGACTTATTTAACGGCATAAAAATGCGCCCTCCTCCCCCCCCCCCCCCAAAAAAAAGTTCAAAAGTAGCCCAAAATAATGTAGGGGTATTTTCATCATATAAACAGTGTTTTTTATAATTAATTTTTTTTGTACAATTTTTTATTATTATTTGTTTTTTGTACATCTTAAGAGGCGTAGTGCCAATTATAAAAAAGATCTTTCGCATAAAAATGTGATTCAATTTTTTTTAACATACGATATTATGTACACTAAGGGGGAGAGGGTAAACTTAACATCACAATGGACTAGCAATAATATGATTAAAAAAATATGTAATCGTGTAACATGCGGTGCTTAAAAAAATATGTAATCGCGCGTAGCACGGTAGTAATAAATAACACGAAAAATGCTTAAAGTTTTGGATATTGACTTTCACATGCCAACTTGTCTTTTTTCTTCTTAGCAGATTGGACTCAGTGGTTTACTTAAGGTGTGATCAAGGGAAATTAATGGAGCATTTTGTTCACAGGTGATGCCTTCCCACTGGCAACGGAGGAGAAGACGGAGAGCGAGAGAAGGTCGTGAGAGCGCTGCGTTTGCTTGGATTGCAAGCATCATTCGTACAAAATAAAAATTTTAAAGTGCTAATAATAATTATATATACACACACCCGTATTATGTGTGTATGCAATGTGGTTTTGTCTGCTATTGCCCAATTTCTCCAAAGAGTAGACAACAAACAAAAGACTTCAAAGAGTCGCTTACATTGACTTCACAGTGGCCAAATGCGTTTAGATTACAATTTTTTTTTTCTTTCCCTTTTTGGATACAACCAATAGTGAAGAAGAGGATAATCAAATCTTGAACTCAAATGCAACGGTAAATAGTTTTAATCACTTGAGCTACAAGTAGTAAATATATGGATATTTTAGGTAAAAAAGTTTGATTTCCACTGGAGCCCTCACCCCGCAATCCAAATACCACCTCTATCTAGGTAGTCTAATTCTGAATAATTTAGAAATTTAATTACTAATTTTAGAAGAATCTGGATCCACCAATTTTTTGATTCCTCACAAGCTTGGTAAACGCTGAAATGCTTTGAGAAAAGTGCAATTCCGTTTCTTCCCATTCAAGTCCGGTTTCGTAACCACGCCATAGGTGAAATGGGACGTCACTAATGGAGGGTCTAATCATGGGTTGGCAACGTATTAGAAGGTTTACATTGACATTGGGCTAGTGCTTTTGGAAGAGTTTAAAGCACTTCAAAAATGTTGTTAGTTAAAAGTGCTTTGAATAGAAAGTAGAAACACTATTAATCACTTTGGACAATTTTTTAGATGCAATCAAGTTAAGGAATTTCGATTAAATAGGAGAGCTATGAACTAACAGATGAATAATTATATAGTTAAGAATAAGTAGAAGTCAGATGATCATTAATTTATTTATTTATCAGAAAATTCTCCTTGATTTAATAGCGTGTAAAGTTATGTGCTTGATTTTTCCTCTCTAAATATCTCTTGTATAAAAATAAATGATACAGTTACGCGTAATAATTATTTAATATAAAATAGCATAAATCTATCATGCGTGACCTATTTCACTACTATATATATATATATATATATATATATATATATATATATATATTTTTTTTTTCTTCTGTGTATTTGACTTTGAAATTGCAAAGTATAATCATTATCAAGAAGAATGCTTGAAATTTTGGACATTGACATGCCAACTTATCGAAGTTGATTTTGTTCTTCTTAGCAGATTGGACTAAGTGGTTTACTTAAGTCATGATCGAAGGAAATTAATGGAGCATTTTGTTTTTGTTTTTTTTGGGTAAGATGTTTTATTCAAAACACCATGATACGATACGAAGCACGATCGAAAAAGTCAATCTAAAATTCAAGTGGCTAAAACAGAAAACAAAAGCGTCGTCTTTTTTAAATGGAGACTAGTTGTACTTGTTGGTATCACTCTACATTGACTTTCAATAATTCAGACCGTCTATTTTTCAATCTTCTTTTATAGCTTACCGTTGCAAAAACAAACAAAAAAAATCAATTATCCGAAACTATTTGCCGATTTGATTGTCATGATGAAATTTTAATATTTCTTATAACATAGTGTTTGTAACATCCCGTTCCGAGTTTTATATATTATCGACGTGAAATGACGATATTGCCCTTGTCTACGTGTGAACGAGGGTGTTTTGGGCTTGGTTTTGAGCTATGAGTGTACTAAGCCTTTTGGGCCCAATAGAATTGGGCTGATATTATATAACACACACACACGTACACACGCATGCACACATGTACACACTCTGTCTTCTCCCTCTCTCTCGAACTCTCTATCCCTCACCTCACCAGAAACGTACGGACACCCACATACCACACCTCCTCGACTCAAATCGAGACTAAGTTAAGTATATAATTGTTCCTTGAGACTTACTGAGTTCATATATGTTGGTTTTGTGAATGGGAACCCTCGAAATCATACCAAACCAGTGGCTTAAACTCGAGGTACTGTTCATGTACTTTGATTTCAGGACGTTTTAAGTGAAACTAAGATCACAGGGACGTTCTAGGAGTCCTCACGAAGCTCGGAGACCCCCGTTGAGACATTTTGGACGTCGGGATCACTAGTTCTAAGCTTGGCCAACTTTGGAGGAAATTCTCGTCGAGATTTTGGAAGTTTTTCGAGGAATTTGAAGGTATAGATGTGTTCTCCTCTTGATTTGGAGCATTTTGGTGCAAATTTCATAAATTTTGGGTTAAAAATGAGCTAGATCGGAAGGTTTAAAGTTTTACCCAGTTTCCGGCGCCGGCGACGGTCGCCGGAGCTAGAGGTTAGGGGTGAAGGAATATTCCGTCAAAGTTGACGGAATATTCCAACGCCATCAGTCAAGATAACGGAATATTCTGAGGGAATATTCCTGACGCCGTTTGCTTCCGTTACGTGTGCGAGGCACGTGCCGCGCGTGGCCGGCTCGTGGGGGCGCGTGCGGTGTCCAAAAATTTTCCTAAAAATTCCTACGTGTTCGTGACGTCGTGTAGGTCGCGTTGGTATGTTCATATACCAAAATTGACCTTCGTATGAAAAGTTATTTACGCAGTTCGTTTATGTGCTGTAAATGACGGTTTTGCAGTTGTTTCACATATAGGTGAGACGTATCCAGATGACGAGCGCATTCATTCTAGGCTCGAGGGATACGACCCGTCGACATACCAGTGAGTGGGCTTTTGTTTTCAGATATATATATATATATATATATATATATATATATATATATAATTGACGTTTTTCCCAGAAACGGAATTTGATTGATTTACGAATTGAATGGATTTTATAATTGAGTTGCCATGTCGTATGCCAATTATATTTTATAAATATGATTATGATTGCATTTATTACGCTCCGACGCCGAGGACGGCCAGGTAAGTCAGGTAAGTATGACAGTAGTGTTTGAGATGATGATAGATTGTGATTAGCTCATCACCTGCACCTCGGGTGTTTGTGCTCCGGCAGAGTAGGACCTAGCCTTCACGTGATCGTTCACCTCACGCACCGTACGCTCACCTTGGATCCAAGGCAGGTGCCTAGCCTGTCGTACAGACCACTATAGGTGGTTCGGACTCGTAGGTAACCCACGATTCGTCACACAACCTTCACGTGATCGTAGCACTGAGCGTAATATTATACACCTAGCCTGTCGTACAGACCACTATAGGTGGTTCCGACTCGTGTGCAGGATAATGATTGATAGTGATTGAGTATGATGGATGAGCTATAGATTCAGCCGTACAGGTCACTAGAGGTGACTCCGGCTGACATGACACTATTGATGATGATGATTTTCTGAGTTGGTATATCGACATGGCCTATTCTTGAGTTTGATAATGAGTTTTGATTCCTAGACAGGGTTTTCGTATATAAGTTTATATACGTATTATTTTCTGGGAAAATTATACTGTATTTACAGCGAAGGGTTATATATGGCTTTTATAAAATGGTTTTGGAAAGTATTTGTTTTTGCCCACTCACGTTTTCTGTTTTGCGCCCCTCCAGGTTCTAGGTAGCAGCGACGACGTGGATGGCTATCGAGGCACCGGGGCAGTTCTGACAGACCACCACTTATGTAGGGTTTCTTTCGTGATTGTTTCATTTTGTTTAAAATGACTGCACCTAGGATTGGCTCTGTGACTCTCAACTATTTCACTTTCGTTCTATATCACTCTTTATCACGTGTATATTATCAACTTGACTTTCACTGCTGGATTTCATGCATAATTACTTTCCGCTGACGTTTTTGGCTACGTCACTCACACGTGACAGCCAGCACGCTTCGACCCCTGGGTCGGGGTGTGTCAGTTTGGTATCAGAGCCTAGGTTTTGGCAGTCCTGTATAGCTTGTGAATATTCTAATTATTTTGGTGTCTTCTGTCAGAACGATGCCGCCTTGCCGAGAACCACGTCCACATTTTTATCCTAGCTTTCCTGACTTTTCTCAGTTGGGAGATGCTATTGCTCATGCTATTCAGTCTACCATTCGTCCTTCCCACATGACCCCTCTTGAGAGTGCACATAATTTGAGGTTGTCAAGATTTGAGGGTGACAAGGGGCATGAGGGTGCCGAGCGCTGGATACTGCAGATAGAGCGGACTTTTAGAGTAATGCAATGTCACGCCCTAAATTTTTTTTTTTTTTTTTTTTTTAGAGCATGAATAAAAAGGGTAACTTAAAGGTAAAAAAAACAAGTGACTGTGCTGAACTAAAATGTTTCATTAAACAAAATAATTTACATAGTCATCCACATAAAAGAAACAACAACAACTCCTTAAAAAGTTAAAAACTATTTATAAGCAGTCTCTTTATTCCAAGTCAGCCACTAGACTTCTGTGTTTGCTCCTGTAACATAATTAATAAGGGGTGAGCTAAAAGCTCAGTAGGGGCCCAAGGTCTTAAGTGATTAATATTATTAATGTTATGAATGTTTCATAAGTAATGTAATGCAAGAACTTACTTCATTTCTACCCAAACCGTTAATCTATATATTAAAGCAAACAGACCTGCATGTCCCATACCATGCATTTTACCGATGTGGTCCCGGTTGCTTCAACATATAGAATAACCCCCATCAACTAACCCAATTTCATAACCCCTTTTGCTAGTCATCTTGTCTGATTCATTGATCTCCAGCCCAAATCACCCACATCGACAATTTCCGTCGATATCCTATTCTACTGTGCACATCGGGCTCGCCTAGAACTGATTTCACAATGAATAGACTCAACTACACAAAAGCTAATTTCCACATATTCCCACAACATAAGTAACTCCTTCAATTCGTTGACAAATGATATGGATCATGCCAGTATAATATACCACATAATAAATCACATTTAAAACAATAGTTGAATATATCTCAGGTTTACATAACCATATTTCACGTAATACAAGTATAACAAATATAATCAATTAATTCCCCAAATTCCCCTACCTTGACTCCAGGCAAGCTACAATCTCTTTCCTTAGATTTCCCAAACTCTAACGCACTGGCGAGTCCTTAAGCTTTCCTCTGCAAACTTAAACCTCTTTCTTTCTTCTTCAGGGTTTCCCTCAAATTCTCTCTATAAACTGAGCAAATACTTCCTATCCCAAAAATTCCCATTCAACGTGCCACTATTTATAGGAAAAAAAATGATGATTGAAACCTTAGCCTAGACCTTCCACCACCTGCTGTATAGCTTAGATTACTCAGCTATATAGACTGCTTACAGAGCAACCTAAAATCACCATGAACAGCCATCTGCAGCTCTAGACTCTCCACCGCACCCCTAGCTCTTCCACCTCCTGCTTAGAGTTTCCACCGTTTTCTACAAACTCTCCACGTCCTAGTTAATTAGCATACCCTAGTCAGCAACAATAAAGCATTGGAAAAAGATTAATTAGGAAAGGATAAGAACAAAAAGACTTCTCCTTGCTGAGTCGAAGTTTAGAAAGAAGAAATGACTTTGTCTTTTGTTTGGTGAGTTGTAACAATGGGTTTATACTAAAAAAAATTTGGGGCGGTTGCAAAAAATAAAAATTTAGGCTAAAGCTATTTTCCTAAAAAGAAATAATAGTGAATTAAATTCTGGATCTTTACAATCTACCCTCCATATAAAAAATTTCGTCCTCGAAATTTAAAACATACCGGTGATGGAAAATAGTTCTGGATACTTTTCTCTCATTTCAGCTTCTAATTCCCATGTAACTTCCTCTACATTCCCATGTAGCCAGAGAACTTTGACTAATGATGTCGTCTTTGTACGTAACTTCCGATCCTTATGGTCTAATATTTGTATCGGTCTCTCTTCAAATGATAATTTCTCATCGATGCTGAGTTCTCCCCAATTTAGAACATGTGTTGGATCCGGATGATACCTCCGAAGCATTGAGACATGAAACACGTTATGTACATTCGAAAGTTGAGGTGGTAATGCTAATTTGTAAGCCACTTCTCCAATTCGTTCTAATATTTCGAAAGGTCCAATAAATCTTGGAGCTAATTTTCCCGATTTTCCAAATCTTTTAACTCCTTTTCTTGGTGAAACCTTAAGAAAAACATGATCACCAATGTTAAACTCCAATGGCCTTGTTCTTTTATCAGCGTAATTTTTTTGTCGACTTTGAGCAGTAAGCAAGCGCTGTTTAATAATCTTGATCTTCTCCGTAGTTTCTTGTACCATCTCTGGTCCTAGTAAAACAGTTTCACCTACTTCCGCCCAACACAACGGTGATCGGCATGGTCTTCCATAAAGTGCTTCATAGGGTGCCATCCCTATACTTGATTGAAAACTATTGTTGTAAGCAAATTCTGCTAAAGAAAGATGATCTTCCCAGCTGCCGTGAAAATCCAAGACACAGGCTCGTAGCATATCTTCTAAAATTTGAATAGTTCTCTCTGATTGACCATCAGTTTGGGGATGAAAAGCACTACTAAAACTCAATTGAGTCCCTAAAGCTCGTTGCAAACTATTCCAAAACCGAGAAGTGAATTTCGAATCTCTATCCGAAACAATTGACAATGGAATTCCATGTAATTTAACTATCTCTTGAATATAAATCTTACCAAGGATTTCTGTGGAATCCGTCGTTTTCACTGGTATGAAATGCGCAGACTTAGTCAAACGATCCACAATGACCCAAACAGCATCTTTCTTTTTAGGCGAATGTGGTAAACCTGTAACGAAATCCATAGTTATATGATCCCACTTCCATTCTGCAACAGGTAAAGGTTGAAGAAAGCCAGCTGGTTTTTGATGTTCGGCTTTTACTTGCTGACAAGTTAAACACTTGGATACAAATATTGCTATAGCTTTCTTCATACCACTCCACCAAAACTGACGACACAAATCATGATACATTTTTGTATTGCCTGGATGAATAGTGTATGATGAGTAATGTGCTTCACGAAGAATATCATCTCGCAATTCTGGGACATCAGGTACATATAACCTGCCTAAGTATTTTAGACTGTTATCTTCATGAAGAGTCCATCCTTCAGGCTTATCTCCGCCTAAAATTTTCTCTCGAATTATCTTAGAAAAGACATCACTTTGTTGTTTTTCAACTACTTTTCCCAACAAAGTAGGTCTTGTAACCAAATTATAAAGACATGCCTTATTTTCGTGTATGTTCACATGTAAATCGTAGTCCAAAATAGACTCAATTAATTTCCACTTTTGGATTTGTAACCCTGCTACAAATCCATGTGATTTCCTACTTAAGGCATCTGCTACGACATTGGCTTTCCCAGGGTGGTAATGTAAACCAAAATCAAAATCTTCTAAATATTCCATCCAACGTCGTTGTCTTAAATTGAGCTCTTTCTGAGTAAAAAGATATTTCAAACTCTTATGATCAGAGTAAAGCTCAAATCGCTCTCCATAAAGGTAATGTCTCCAAGTCTTTAAAGCATGCACAATTGCAGCTAACTCTAAGTCATGTGTTGGATAATTCCTTTCATGTGTTTTCAATTGGCGAGAAGCATAAGCTACTACTCTATCGGATTGCATCAAAACACATCCAAGCCCTCGTAAAGATGCATCAGTATAAACTACATAATTTACACCTCTTTCAGGAATAATTAATACTGGTGCTGTTGTCAATCGAGTTTTTAATTCTTGAAATGACTCTTCACAGTCCTTATTCCATGTAAACTTCACTCCTTTTTGTGTCAACTTGGTTATGGGTGCAGCTATTCGAGAAAAATCCTTTATAAATCTTCTGTAATATCCGGCCAATCCTAGAAAACTCCTTATTTCCGATACATTCTTTGGTTGGTTCCAATTCAATACTGCTTCCACTTTAGAAGAATCAACTGCAATGCCCTCACTGGAAACTATATGTCCTAAAAACTTTACTTCTGTCATCCAAAATTCACATTTACTCAACTTGGCATACAATTTCTTTCCTCTTAAAGTTTGTAAAACGGTTCGCAAATGATCCTCATGCTCCTCTTTGGTTCTAGAATATACCAAAATGTCATCAATGAATACGATCACAAATTGATCTAAGCAATGTTGAAATATTCGATTCATCATATCCATAAATGTTGCGGGTGCATTTGTCAATCCAAAGGGCATAACAAGAAATTCATAATGCCCATAACGAGTCCTGAAGGCTGTTTTAGGAATATCTTCTGTTTTGACTCGAAGTTGATGATAACCTGATCGAAGATCGATTTTTGAAAAATAGTGTGCCCCTTTCAGCTGATCAAACAAATCATCAATCCTAGGAAGAGGGTACTTATTCTTTAAAGTGATTCTATTTAACAATCGATAATCGATGCACAGTCTAAGGGTTGAATCACTTTTCCTCACAAATAATGCAGGAGCACCCCAAGGTGAAACACTGGGCTGAATAAATCCTTTTTCTTGAAGCTCTTGAAGTTGCTTTTTGAGTTCTTTTAGCTCTGCTGGTGCCATTCGATGAGGAGGTATAGAAATAGGCTTTGAATCTGGGTATAATTCTATTGCAAACTCCACTTCACGCTTTGGTGGCAATCCCGATAACTCTTCGGGGAATACATCAATGAATTCCTTTATTATAGGAATTAATTCTTCATGTGACCCACTAACTGCTTCAGTTATACTGCTGGCTAACAAGCCCAAATAATCCAATTTTCTTTTATGCACTTTGTGAGGTTGCCTATCTCCATAGAAACTGAAAGTTTTCCCCTCAGAAGGATTTATTGTAATTTTCTTCGTACTGTAATCAATTCTAACTTCATATTTTTTAAGCCAATCCACCCCTAAGATAATATCATACTCCAACATGTCTAATATCTTCAAATCAAAAGGAATTTTATGGTTTGACATTTCTATCTCGCAAGATTTACACACTTTAGTAACCTCTTTGCTACCACACAAAGGAGATCCAACTAACAAAGAAAACTCCAAGTTTTGAGTTTCTAACCCAAGAGTAGATGCAAAATATTTCGATATAAAGGAGTGTGTAGCACCACCATCAAATAATACTCTAGCCAAAGAGTTGAAAACTAGAAACGTACCTTCCACTAGTTCATGCTCAGCTTGACTTGTCCCATTTCCTATTGTATAAACTCGTCCTTGTGTGAGTTGACCAGATTTCTTATTTGGAGGAGCTCTTGGTTTGGCTTGTGAAAATTGTCCTTCTAAACGTTGTGACGGTTGCAAAGTTTGTGGTCTTGGCCAATTTCCTTGAGTTTGGTAAGGGACATAGTTTTGAGGTGATGGTGCACGAAATTGTGCTTGTGAAGTATAGAATTGTACCTGGGGGGTACGATATTGCACTTGAGGTCCTTGATTCCATTGTTGTCGTGGACAATGTTTCTTAATATGTCCAATTTGCTTGCAATGATAACATTTTTGCGGTTCTTGGCTTCCCAGTTGCTGATATCGAAAAGGATTAAATCTTGTCCGCTTATTGGTATGTCCACTGTTAAAGTCCTTGAAAGTTGAAATTCTCTTATCTTCAGACCGTTCCGCTATGTACGCTCTTTCTTTCACATCAGCATACCTGCTTAACTTTAGAATTTCCACCTTTTCCAAGATTGATTGTCTCAACCCTTCTTCAAATTTCCTCGCTTTTGCGGTATCATCGGGAATCATATAAGGTGCAAAACGCATAAGCTCTTCGAATTTAGCCTCATATTCAACTATAGTCAAGTCTCCTTGTACGAGATTAACAAATTCTCTTGCTTTCATACTCCTTAAAGTACTTGGAAAATACTTATCTAAGAAGATAGTCTCAAATTCTTCCCAAGTTGTAACTTGTGTATCTGGAATACTTAAAATTGACTCCCACCAATGGTATGCTTGTCCTTCTAAATAAGTACAAGCAACAATCACTCGAACGTCTTCTGGAATCTTTTGGTTATCCATCTTTCTCTTCATCTGCCTCAACCATTCTTCTGCGGCTATAGGGTTTGGCTCACCACTAAATATAGTTGGTTTTGTCTTGCGGAATTCTCCTTGTATCCTCATAACTCGACTTTCTTCAGTTTCATGATGTCGGTCTTGGTTATTACTTTCTCTAATTGCTGTGGCCATATCCTGAATAGCTAGAATTACTTCGACATTTCCGTTGAACTCGTTATAGTTATTTGCCATCTCGAATCTAACAAGGAAATTATCTAAAAATAAAAGAGGGAAAGAAACCATAATAATATAAAGTATATGGTAATTCAAAGATAATTAAGACAACATTTATTTAATAACATCGATATTATTTTACAGCCAAAGTTGTTCAAACTACTTCGACTATCTTACACTACGATACAACAAAAAGTCTTATGCTCTACCTCCCACTGTCTTACCCTATTTTACAACAAAACAAAACTAGTAGTCAGTTTGTGAGACTTAGGAGAGCATTTTTATACCACCATTAATATTTACACAACTACCACCTCAGTCATCTTTCTTAATTTTCCCCATCCGAATGGATGATGATTATTTCTGGTGGTGTATTTCGTGGTGGTGTAGCACTTGTAACTGAATTTTCACTCGGATCTTCTTCTCCACTTTCGTTTCTCTCTTGTACTGACTCATTTGGTGGTTCTCTAGCCAAAGGATTTTCAAAATCTACTGGAGGCCACCTATTTCCATTTTCTTCTATAAGTTCCGCTACTACGGAATTGTAAACATTATCATTATTAATTCCATCATTAGCAGCCTCAACAACAAGCCTTCTTGTTCTAATGCTATGCTTGGCAACACGCTTTTGGGCTCGAAAGGTGTAATTAGGCCTTCTAATGGCTGTATTCTTGATTATCTCCTTAATCAGGTCTCGGGTGGCACTTCGAATAAGGCTATTATATTGATCAGGATTGGTTGGAATACATCCGTAATAGGAGAGATGGAATTCTCCGCACGATCCGTCACTTATATTTGATTCCATTGTATCTGTCGAGGCCATAAAGAAATAAGATATCCAGCATATAATAATTGTGTAATAGATTGTCAAATTTGTAACACAAACAAAATTTCCTTCCTAATAGTAAGAATACTTAAATTGGCAATTCTAAATCCAAGGATTGTAAACCTAAGGCTCTGATACCAATTTGTCACGCCCTAAATTTTTTTTTTTTTTTTTTTTTTTAGAGCATGAATAAAAAGGGTAACTTAAAGGTAAAAAAAACAAGTGACTGTGCTGAACTAAAATGTTTCATTAAACAAAATAATTTACATAGTCATCCACATAAAAGAAACAACAACAACTCCTTAAAAAGTTAAAAACTATTTATAAGCAGTCTCTTTATTCCAAGTCAGCCACTAGACTTCTGTGTTTGCTCCTGTAACATAATTAATAAGGGGTGAGCTAAAAGCTCAGTAGGGGCCCAAGGTCTTAAGTGATTAATATTATTAATGTTATGAATGTTTCATAAGTAATGTAATGCAAGAACTTACTTCATTTCTACCCAAACCGTTAATCTATATATTAAAGCAAACAGACCTGCATGTCCCATACCATGCATTTTACCGATGTGGTCCCGGTTGCTTCAACATATAGAATAACCCCCATCAACTAACCCAATTTCATAACCCCTTTTGCTAGTCATCTTGTCTGATTCATTGATCTCCAGCCCAAATCACCCACATCGACAATTTCCGTCGATATCCTATTCTACTGTGCACATCGGGCTCGCCTAGAACTGATTTCACAATGAATAGACTCAACTACACAAAAGCTAATTTCCACATATTCCCACAACATAAGTAACTCCTTCAATTCGTTGACAAATGATATGGATCATGCCAGTATAATATACCACATAATAAATCACATTTAAAACAATAGTTGAATATATCTCAGGTTTACATAACCATATTTCACGTAATACAAGTATAACAAATATAATCAATTAATTCCCCAAATTCCCCTACCTTGACTCCAGGCAAGCTACAATCTCTTTCCTTAGATTTCCCAAACTCTAACGCACTGGCGAGTCCTTAAGCTTTCCTCTGCAAACTTAAACCTCTTTCTTTCTTCTTCAGGGTTTCCCTCAAATTCTCTCTATAAACTGAGCAAATACTTCCTATCCCAAAAATTCCCATTCAACGTGCCACTATTTATAGGAAAAAAAATGATGATTGAAACCTTAGCCTAGACCTTCCACCACCTGCTGTATAGCTTAGATTACTCAGCTATATAGACTGCTTACAGAGCAACCTAAAATCACCATGAACAGCCATCTGCAGCTCTAGACTCTCCACCGCACCCCTAGCTCTTCCACCTCCTGCTTAGAGTTTCCACCGTTTTCTACAAACTCTCCACGTCCTAGTTAATTAGCATACCCTAGTCAGCAACAATAAAGCATTGGAAAAAGATTAATTAGGAAAGGATAAGAACAAAAAGACTTCTCCTTGCTGAGTCGAAGTTTAGAAAGAAGAAATGACTTTGTCTTTTGTTTGGTGAGTTGTAACAATGGGTTTATACTAAAAAAAATTTGGGGCGGTTGCAAAAAATAAAAATTTAGGCTAAAGCTATTTTCCTAAAAAGAAATAATAGTGAATTAAATTCTGGATCTTTACATGCAAAGTCAGGGTAATCTAGCTGCAGGGACTTGGGTTGAGACTGCGGTTTGGTTTATGGGAAAAGAACCTGCGTCCTGGTGGGAACAGTTAGCGGGGAGGATGCCACCAGAAGAGGCCAATGACTGGGAGGTGTTTAAACAGTTATTCTATAGGCGATTCATCCCAGACGCGTACTTTGATCGTAAGAAACAAGAATTCACGAGCCTAAAGCAGAAAAAGATGTCGGCAAACGAGTACTATAGAAAGTTCACAGATCTTTCTCGCTACCACCCTGAGATTGCTAAGAATCAGGCCGAGATGCTTCGAAGATTTAAGTTGGGCACTCGAAAGAAATGGCGCACGATGGCTACTACGGTGCACTGCGAGACCTATCACGATTTCTACGAAGTTCTGGTGCAGATAGAAGATTCAGAAAACCTGCCGAGTGATAGCGACAAAGAAGAAGGGAATAAGGAACCGAGGAGAGACGACAAAGGTAAAGGAGTGGCATCACAGGGGCCTCGGAAGACACAGAGTTTCAAGAGAAGTGGTGTTAGCTCGAGTTCTTCGAGTGAGGGTGTAAATTCCCCAGGCCAGAGGAAAGGAGGTAGATTCGCTGGGGGTCAGCGTTTTCAGAGACAGCGAGATGCTGGTGGTTCTTCCGCACCATTTTGTCGAAGGTGTAACAGTCGGCATTTTGGTGAGTGCAGGCAGGGCGTTCGTGGATGCTTCACGTGTGGACAGATGGGTCATCGAGCTGCGAACTGTCCGCAGAATCAGCCGAGACCTCCACTACCTACGTTACCACCCCCAGTCCCTATTCAGCAGGTCCCACCTCCTGGTGCATATGGTCAGCCGAGTCGTGGCGGTACCTAAGGGGGAGGGGGTGAACTTAACATCACAATATTATCGATATTTTAATCATTGGTGCCAATTATAAAAAAAATTCTTTCGCACATGCATAAAAATGTGATTCAATTTTTTTAACATACGATATTATGTACACTAAGGGGGAGGGGGTGAACTTAACATCACAATGGACTAGCAATAATATAACTCAAAAAATATGTAATCGTGTGTAGCATGCGGTGATTAAAAAAATATGTAATCGGGCGTAGCACGGTAGTAATAAATAACACGAAGAATGCTTGAAGTTTTGGACATTGACTTTGACATGCCAACTTGTCTTTTTTCTTCTTAGCAGATTGGACTCAGTGGTTTACTTAAGGCGTGATCAAGGGAAATTAATGGAGCATTTTGTTCACAAGTGATGCCTTCCCACTGGCAACGGAGGAGAAGACGGAGAGCGAGAGAAGGTCGTGAGAGCGCTGCGTTTGCTTGGATTGCAAGCATCATTCGTGCAAAATAAAAATTTTAAAGTGCTAATAACAATTATATATACACACAT
Source organism: Crataegus laevigata (assembly GCA_963580275.1). NCBI lineage: Eukaryota > Viridiplantae > Streptophyta > Magnoliopsida > Rosales > Rosaceae > Crataegus > Crataegus laevigata. Next base: position 5,938,196 of record OY756945.1, read on the forward strand.
CCGTACTATATGTGTATGTAATGTGGTTTTGTCTGCTATTGCCCAATTTCTCCAAAGAGTCGACACCAAACAAAAAACTTCAAAGAGTCGCTTACATTGACTTCACAGTGGCCAAATGCGTTTAGATTACAATTTTTTTTCTTTCCCTTTTTGGATACAACCAATAGTGAAGAAGAGGATAATCAAATCTTGAACTCAAATGCAACGGTAAATAGATTACTAATTTTAGAAGAATCTGGACCCACCAATTTTTTTATTCCTCACAAGCTTGGTAAACGATTAAATGCTTTAAGAGAAGTGCCATTCCGTTTCTTCCCATTCAAGTCCGGTTTCGTAACCACGCCATAGGTGAAATGGGACGTCACTAATGGAGGGTCTAATCATGGGTTGGCGACGTATTAGAAGGTTTACATTGACGTTGGGCTAGTGCTTTTGGAAGAGTTTAAAGCACTTCAAAAAGGTTGTTAATTAAAAGTGCTTTGAATAGAAAGTAGAAACACTATTAATCACTTTGGACAATTTTTAAGATGCAATCAAGTTAAGGAATTTCGATTAAATACGAGAGTTATGAACAGATGAATAATTATATGGTTAAGAATAAGTAAAAGTTAGATGATCATTAATTTATTTATTTATCAGAAAATTCTCCTTGATTTAATAGCGTGTAAAGTTATGTGCTTGATTTTTCCTCTCTAAATATCTCTTGTATAAAAATAAATGATACAGTTACGCGTAATAATTGTTTAATATAAAATAGCATAAATCTATCGTGACCTATTTCACTACTATATATATATATTTATTTTTTTTTTCTTCTGTGTATTTGACTTTGAAATTGCAAAGTATAATCATTATCAAGAAGAATGCTTGAAATTTTGGACATTGACATGCCAACTTATCGAAGTTGATTTTGTTCTCCTTAGCAGATTGGACTCAGTGGTTTACTTAAGTCATGATCAAAGGAAATTAATGGAGCATTTTGTTCTTGTTTTTTTTGGGTAAGATGTTTTATTCAAAACACTATGATACGATACGAAGCACGATCGAAAAAGTCAATCTAAAATTCAAGTGGCTAAAACAGAAAACAAAAGCGTCGTCTTTTTTAAATGGAGACTAGTTGTACTTGTTGGTATCACTCTACATTGACTTTCAATAATTTAGACCGTCTATTTTTCAATCTTCTTTTATAGCTTACCGTTGCAAAAACAAACAAACAAAATCAATTATCCGAAACTATTTGCCGATTTGATTGTCATGATGAAATTTTAATATTTCTTATAACATAGTGTTCATCAATTTCTTTGAACTCTATTCGATGTCTCAAACATTTTCACTTTGGCTAATATTTTTCAAGAATGATCTGTTGGAAAATATTAGTATTTAGGTTTTCTTTGATGTTTGATTTTCTGGGCTTAACCCGTTAGCATTAGGGTTTCGGTTTCTTACTTTTAGCATTAGGGTTAGTTTATTATAAATAGCATGTTTGTTATTCATGACACACCCCAACCTAAATCAAGGTATGCTAGCCGTCACGTGAGCATGACGTAACCATGTGCACAGTGCGGAAGTAAGATTAATAAGAGGAATACGAACAAATTAAAACCAAGCCACTAGTAAACCTAATTAATATAGTGTGCCAGAGCATGAATGGTCTACGTACAGTCAAGCAGAAAAATAATAAGTTCGAATAACACCAAAGGGTGTCCTACATAATGAGTAGTATGTCAGAACTGCCGGACAATCCTCGTTAGCCACCAATGACAAAAGCTACCTAGAACCTGGAAGGACGAAAAACAAAAGCGTGAGTGGGCAAAACCAAATCTTTTCAAAATCATTCATTTCTCAAAAGTTATAAACCCTCTCCGTAAAACCTGTATAATTTTCCAGAAATAAAGTATATAATCATATACATATATATCTCAAAATCCTGCCATGAAAACATATATGCCATGCCAAGTATCACAACTGATTGCCAATCGTATCTCAGTTAATATGCATGAATGCCAAGTATCATATCAGCCCTCGGCTGAATCTTTAGCTCATACTCAATCTCATCATATCATATAGCTCATAATCAACTCAATCATATCATGTATCCCGCACACAAATCAATACCACCTCTAGTGGCCTGCACAACATAACTGAATATAGAATAGATATGCTCTAGTGCTACAATCACGTGAAGACTATGCGAATAATCGTCGGTCACCTACGAGCAAGGTTCTAAAAAACGCTAGGCACTAGTCGGGTGGCGGGCTAGCGCCTAGGCAGCTAGGCGGATTTAGGTAAATTTTTTTGTATATCTTGTTAATAAGTGCATATTGACACCTAAAAAAAAAACTATACTTGTATGGATAATAAAATAATGATAAAATACAAATTAGGTACACTATTTCCATAAGTATTGGATGAACTTGTAGTAAATCCATCATTTGCAAATTAGATACACCATTTCCATAAGTATACCACCATGAAACCAAAAAAGAAAAAAACACACAATTAATAAATATAAAAAAAAATCTCCTAGGACCGCCTAGGCCCAATCCGATTTTTCTGCCCGATTTGCCCAAAAACGCCTCGGTTGCTAGGCACCGCCTAGGGCGTTTTTTAGAACACTTCCTTCAAGTCGAACCCACTTATAGTGGTCTATACGACAGGACTGTACACTTAACTTGGATCCAAGGCGAGTATACGGTGCGGGAGGTGAACATCACGTGAAAGACTGTGCCCTAACTCCAGGCGGGAGCACTAATATCAATGTGCAGGTTTATGAGCTTTCATCACATCATATCACATCAATCTCATCATTCTCATCATTCTCAATATATATCTTACCTAATACATACCTGAGCATTTGCAGCACCAATCACAGATATATGTATTTATGAATGTACAATTAAAATGAATAGATACTTGCATGGCATTTAAAAACGTATAAACGTTAAATTTCATTTTATGGGAAAAACAGTAATTATATAGGTATATATGGAAAACTAAAAGCCCACTCACTGGTATGTAGCTGGGTCGTAGCCCCCACGCCTAGGCTGGCTATGCTCGTTCTCGGAATAGGTCTCGTCTATATGAGAATTAACTGAATAAACGTTATTTAATTACTGTTTTGGTATTTGAATATACCAACGTGACCTACACAACGTTACGAACACGCATATATTTTTAGAATAATTTTTTCTGCCTCCACGCACCTTCACGCGCCGGAAAGTGCACGGTGAAACACGCCCCCCACTCGCAGGGAATCCTGAAGGAATCCCCTTAACGCCGTTGGAATATTTCGTTAAAACCTAACGGTAACCGTTAAACTTAACTGAGGACGTTGGAATATTCCGTCGTCTCCTACCTTGGAACTTCGACGGCCGTTGCCGGTGCCGGAAAATTTTTAAAACGTTATATCTCCATCATTTTCATCCAAAATGCATGAAACTTGTCCTAAATTAAAGCTTATAACATTTAGAACAAGATCATACCAATTTCAAGCTCCCAAAACCACGGGATCTCGCCTGAGAATTCTCGAACTTCCGGCCAAAATTTCAAACTTTCCGTTCTCGCGATTCTGACGTCTAATTTCTTCCAACAAAGTACTCTGAGCTTCGTTAGAACCTCCTTAAGCTCCCTATGAGCTTAAAATCCCCTAACAATCAAGCATGAAGAATTGCATGAATAGTGCATGTACGGAGGGTAAGGTTTCTACGTGAAAACAAACGTATTTGTACCTAAAAATGGTACATTTGAACTCACCACACCACAAGGAACACGATGGTGTCCTTAGTTCCTTCGATTTGCAAGGTTTAGGTGGTCTTTGGTGTTTGTCCGTACGAAAATGGAAGAGAGAGGAAGAGATAGTCCGAGAGAGAGAGAGAGAATACAGGAGATAAGATAGAGAGTGTGATATTGGTTTGTGTGTGTGGTCCAAAACTAACCAATTACAAACTAAGGAAATCTTAGTCATAATTGGTTCCAATTATCTAGGGTACAAAATAATTGGCCAAAAACTAAACCAATTACATAAACACATACCCATCACTTAAGGATACTTACGCCAATTCACAATGTCGATAAATATTTTCCGGAACAGGCTGTCACAATTCATTTGAGTATGTGAGTCACAATGTAGTCTTTCGGGTTTTGTAGCAATTTCGACATTCTTGTTTGATATCAATAATATTTCTAGTTTTGTAATCCATTTGTTCGTTCATCGTGTATATGCACTCTGATATTCAACTTGGTATCAGAGCAAGTTAAATCCTTCTGGAATTAATCTGTTTTGGGGTTGATATCAATTTGTTTGTTTGTTATCAGTTTTGTTTTAGTTAGGGTTTTGTTGTTTGAAAAAAAAAAGTTGAATCTGTTTGCTTAGGAGGCACACCACGCTAAACCCAGAACCCCAAACTACCGTTCGCCGTTCGTCAACAGCCAGAACCCAAGCCTACACCGAAGCTACCGCTTGTACCCACTTCCACTCTGTCAAATTTGTTATAGCCACCACGCCACTATCGCATCTAAAACCTCGCATGCCTTCTGTCTTCGCTGCCCCAAACAACCGCTGTTGTTGGACCACTGCCGCTCAGAACCGTTTGAAATCGTTTTGAGTTCGAGATCACCGCCACACCAGTCGATTCTGTTCATACCTTAGATTGCCATCACCATCGCAGAACCAGACCTACCCTTGCCATCGTTGCAGCCGCCACACATCTCTGTCTGAACCACGACAACCAGACCCCTGCATCCACGAGTTTGATCCTCTTGCCTCACCTTGCAACCAGCCTGGAAAATCAGCCGCCATAGCCTCATAATGATGAAACCCGTAGTAGTCTGATGTTAAGCACTGTACTTGCCATCTTTGCTACACTGTAACCTGATCAGTTCCATCAATAACCGTACCTAATCTGCCTGCACCACGACCCGCTTGCTACTGTTGCTTTTGCTGTGTTGATTTGTTGATTTTTTGTGAGGAAGAAAGGAGTAAGGAAACATAGAAAAGGAAAAAGAAAGAAAGAAAGAAAAATTGTACATTTTTACACTAAAATGTCAATCCTGATACTATTCATTTTACTTTTTATTTTGTTCTTATCGTTAAAACTTAAAAATTTCAAACCATTTTCATTAGTTTTTATCTTCAATTCTAATCCAATCATCACTATAATGGTAAACACAAACGGAGCCAAAGTCTCTCTATATCAGTTGTGAGCCAGGCCTATTGCATTAGACCTCATTTAAAATAAATAAAACTTCCCAAAGAAAACCTCTTTTGGCATAACCTCGTGACACCATCAAACTGTAGACCCAGACATCTGTTTGCCAAAAATTTCAACAGAAAAAACTGTTACGTTGCATGCACGTGTTTGTAGACGATGAAGCTGCATTTACATGTTTCTTCCTTGATGTGCTATCTTACTCTCACAAGATAATTGCAAGTTTAAACTTTCTGAAAAGGTATTGCAGATAAACTGTTTGATGAAATTCCTGAACCGTTTTTTTTTTCTTTTCTTCAGATTCCCAGATTGTTTTCATGTTTCCAACAATAGCCAGTTTGCAGGGTTCGGAACTTAGGTGCCACTGTAACAAATTTCCTGAACCGCCTGCTCTTGCGAAAGTTGGAGCTCTGTGATTTTCAGCTTCTGGTCGTGTTGGGATTCGTTCAACGACTTCCGACTTTCAACCCGTGCAAACTAGAAGAAGTAAGTGAAAACCCAACTTTTACACTGATTCTGCACATACACAGATTTTGATATGTAGTATCAAATTCAATCAGGACCCTTTTGTTAGTTTCAGTTTTCTTCTTAACCAAACTGATTGCGCAAGTTTATGAAAATCGAGGAGATTTTCACGGATAGTTTGATTCATTATGTAACATACCTTTATGTGGTTAAACATATATGATGTATACTCTTAGGCTTTATTCACGTGTAAAATTGTCTAATATGTTATGTTATCAAACTTCCATCATGATTTCAGCTGATGATTGATAGTTTGGTCCATAATTTTGGTCTAAACAAAGAGAGAAAATAAATAAAAGAGCTATTCAACTTACAATCCGATTAGGGAATGAACATCCTACTCTTAAATAGATATTTTGCACTAGAGAATTTACTGGCTCACTCCGTACACATTAGTATTTCTTCATCTTCTGGGCAGCGAGGTTTAACTGGAACATTGATGAGAGAGGTGGTTTGGAAGTTGTCAGGGACCATGAAAGAGTTACTGTTGTTTGCATATTCTGACCGATTTGTACTCTCGGTTTCACTATCCGGTTTGCTGCTTTTAACTCCGTCCTTTTGATTTGGGACTTGGACTTGGCCTTGGGCTTTCCTGTTAAGAAGAAGAACAAGAATTAGGAATTGTAAACAAATCGAAAAAAGAAAAATGAACAGAGTCTAGCTTCTACAACTCTACCTTCTTCTAAGCCTTCTCCACTTCAGATAGACCATGAATTGAATATTGTCAAGGAGTTGGAAGTATGCATATCTCCACGTCCTCTTGAGAAGCAAAGGGCAACAGAATCCCAATAACCCTACAAAGAAACCAAGCACAACGGATAACCCAATCCATAGACTTTGATTCTCATCATCGTCCAAATCCTGGTTGCTCTCATTCTCATCTGCATCATTGCCATTACTTGGCAAACACCGGTTTGAAAGTGGGGCACCGCAAAGTTTTGGATTCCCTTCAAATGCAGAGACACTGAAGCCTTGGAGCTGCGTGCCGGCTGGTATTGGTCCTTCAAGATTATTGTATGCAACAGTAAATGTAGACAAGAAATGGAGATTTGATAGTGATAATGGGATTTCGCCTGACAGACGGTTACTGTTGAGTTCTAATCTCTCCAACTTTGCGAGGTTGGCTATTTGGTCTGGAATGTTGCCGGAGAAGTTGTTGATGCTTAGATCCAGTTGTTGAAGAAATTGCAAATGGCCAATCTCAAAGGGTATGCTGCCGCTTAAACTGTTGTTCCTGAGGGAAATTACTCTTGGCATGTTGGGCACATACTTGTACTGTGAAGACAGCACAGTTGCATTATTACCGCGTTGAAAGTAGACGGGCAACTCAAGAGAACAATGGCCCGTTTCATTCGCAGCCTTTTGCGATACTAATGCTTGTAGTCTGCAAAGCTCCTTTGGAAATTCACCCGAAATCAAGTTGTCATTCAACAACAAAAAGAAAAGATGCGGAAGAGTCCCCAACCAACCAGGTATTGTGCCAGTGAGTCTGTTAAAAGACAAATCCAGGACTTCCAGTTTCCCGAGCTTTGAAATCCATGCAGGTATGTGCCCTGTCATATGACACATCAATAAACTGAAAACACACAGATTTTGTAACCCGGAACCGACAGTTATATCCCCATCTGGCATTTCTTCACCTTTAAAATTTTTTGCAAGAAGAAGCACCTTGAGACTTTTGAAACCCGTCAGTATCTTCATTGCCCCCGTGAGATTGGTGAGTCTGTTACGGGAAAGCGAGAGGAAGGTCAAGTTTTTCAATTGAAGAATCTCAGGTTGGATTTGGCCCTCGAAATCATTTGTAGCCAGTCGAAGTGCTTTGAGGGACTTGCATGAGTAGAGGCTTATTGGCAAGGTACCAGTGAGATTATTGCTTATACAATCTAGTTTACTAAGTTGAGTAAGTTTAGAGAAATCGAGCACAGAGATATTTCCACTAAAAAAGTTGAATCCCAGATTTATTTCAACAAGGTTTGTGCAATTCATCAAAGAAAGGGGCAGATGACCTTTGAGATTGTTGTATTGAAGGCGCATGAGCTTTAATTTGGAGAGCTTCCCAACATTCTCACTGATGGGTCCGACAAGCCCATTGGTAGATAATGAAATTTCTTCAAGTGCCTGAGCATTGTAGATATCAGCAGGAAGGGACCCTGAGAGAGTATTGTCGCCGGCACGAAAGACCTCCAATTCGGAACAGTTTCCTAGTCCGGGAGGAATTGGGCCACTGAAATTGTTGTGGGAGAAATCCAAGACTCTAAGCGAGGAGGAACGAAGACAGATAGAGGAAGGTATTTGCCCTGTAAAATGATTATTGCTGACATTCAAACTGCTCAAATTCCAGGCATGCTGGAGGAATGAAGATGGAATTGTTCCGTTGAATTTATTGCTCGAAAAATCAACCATTTGAATGTAACTTGATGATAAAGACGATGGTATTTCTCCGGAGAAAAGGTTATAGCTCAAATCAAGAATCTGAAGGCGACTCAAGGACGAGAACATCCCGGCTTCAAGAGAGCCGGAAAGCAGATTGTGGGAGAGATTGAGGTGCGAAAGAAGCTTAAGGTTTCCAAGTGACGAAGGAAAAGTACCTCCTGTGAGGCCCTTGGATGGCAACCGCAATCGGATGATCCAACCGTTGTGATTACATGTGATGCCTTCCCACTGGCAACAATCATCTGAAGCAGTCCAGTTCAATGCCGGGGAAGAAAGAGCGCTCGCGAAGGACTTGAGGGCGCTGCGTTCGGTTAGATCACATGCATGTATTGTGAATATAATGGAAGAAAGCAAGAGGATGAGAAGGAAGCCATGAGAGAATGGATGATCCATCTCAGGTTCAGATTACTCACAGGTTTTCTTCTACACGCGTAGATGGGTATGCATATATATATATGAATCTGCAGAGTATATACACGTCTTCTGCATCCCAGGACTGAAAGCAAAGCCAAGAAGAAGCATCAGACAAGAAATTCCATATTGGTCAGAGTCATGATAGCAGCAACCTTCTCTCTCTCTCTCTCTCTCTCTCTCTCTCTCTCTCTATATATATATATATATATATATATATATTTTAGTAGATTATGGGCAATAAGGCAACGACTTCTAAGCCGTTGAAAGATCTCTCTCTCTCTCTCTCTCTCTCTCTCTCTCTCTCTATATATATATATATATATATATATATATATATATATATATTTTAGTAGATTATGGGCAATAAGGCAACGACTTCTAAGTCGTTGAAAGATCCTTTAATCTCTTAAGTCTTTGGTTTTACTGTAGCGTTCATAGATTTAAAGGGAACACCCAAAATTAGAAAGGACGACTCTGCATTTCTTTTAAGGCTCTGTCTCTGTTTGTTTTTGCGTAAATCAGCGAGCGGAAATTCATCGAATTTTGTGTCGATTTAAATTTTGAGGTTTTTGTTAGGTGAGAAGAGCGAGATTCAAATTTTATGAGTGTAGGTAAGCATCCTACCACTTGAGTTTTCCCACAATTGTTTATTTTTGTTTTTTTGATTTTTTGGGAAAATAGAATATTGCGATATGAAATATCTGTAAATTACAGAGACTTCTAGATGCAAAGACTGGAAATTTTATTGAAAAAAAAATTGAGGTTTCACTATACAATTAATTAACAATATAAAAAGTAACTTAACTTACTTAATGTGAGATTCAATCTCAATACTTACAATTTTCACATACATATTCTATGTACTTAATTCTATTTTATCATTAGTTAGGAGTGGGGGGGGGGGGGGGGGTGGGGGGATCGAACTTGGGTGAGGTGGGCATTTCTTTGGCTCTAGTGCCACTGCAACTAGGCTGCCCTCCTTATGTACTTAATTCTATTATTACTTGCACTAATTTGAAAAGCAGGACCTGCGAAGTATCGGGTTGCCCTCAACGACAGTGCATTGAGGCGAAGTATAGGGTTGCCCTCAATTGAGGCCTTGGACAAAGACTTTGATAGTGACGCTAGGATTCTGTCGGATAGATGATTTGCTGATAGGTCTGAATCGTCTCTCCAAGTTGGTGAATTTATTGAAAAAAAATTGTAAATTACGGAGACTTCTAGATGCAAAGACTGGTAAATTTATTGAAAAAAAAAAAATGAGGTTTCACCATACAATTAATTAACAATATGAGAAGTAACTTAATTTACTTAATGTGAAATTCAGTCTCAATATTTACAATTTTCGCATACATCTTTCATGTACTTAATTGTACTATTACTTGCACTAATTCAAAAAGCGAGACCCGCGAAGTATCGGGTCGCTCTCAACGGCAGCGCATTGAGGCGTTGGACAAAGACTCCGATAGCGACGCTAGGATTCTGTCGGATAGACGATTTGCTGATAGGTCTGAATCGCCTCTCCAAGTTTGTGAGGCTGGAATCTGGTCTGGAATGATGCCAAAGAAGTTGTCGTTGCGAAGATCCATTACATAGTAGAGCAATAAGTGTAGAAAATGTAGATAGACTTCAAAGAATTAGTTGCACAAGAGGGTCCATACAAGGTTTTTGGATTATTCCGTTCCGGCATTGATGACTTTAGAGACAGGGCATTAAAGTTACCAAAGTTCGAGAGAGGGTCCATCAACTTGCTATCAATCAAACAAAATACTGATCAATGTACAAACCAATAGTTGGGCAAACGCGAGACCTTAGTGTTTTATATTCATTGTTCCAGTTTAGGTGAAGACAATCCAGGCTCAACCGAGATTTTCAAGTTTTTCCAATAAAAAAACCATATCAACTCATCTCTTTATTTTTTGTGAAAAGAAGTCCAAATAACATAATTTCATTTCAAACAACGGTTCCTCTTTTTTCTTTTTTTTTTCTTTTTCGTTTCACATTTATCATCAACCAAATGGGGGAATTTCTATTTCCTAATTGTTCAATCATTTTGATAATTAGAATCATTTGTTGAAAAATGATCACTATGAGTTAGACTCAATAGAATTTTATCAATCCTTTTTTCTGCCGTTAAGGTGGAGAACTGAACAAAGAATTCTCTTTCTTTATCATTAATTGAATTATTGTTCGAGACCCAGGATTCTAGAGCAAAATGAGAAGTAGCTAACCAACTTCTAGAAGAAAGATAATTGATTGCGTTGATCTCGGTAGCTATGCCATCCATAGAATTTGAAGAACCTAAAGAAGTGTGAGTCATATATTTGCAGAACGTCATTCTTCCCAAGGCTAGTTTTTCCTCCAACAAGGAGCATGAAGATCCCAGATACGCATAGTTTTTCCTCCAACAATAACTTCCCAGTTCAACAAACACATTAGATATTTACCTAAATTGGTAGGTCCTTGAGCAGGTCCTACGTAAAAAACTGAGGTTTTAGAAACAATTCATCAGCTCAGTACTAATTGAATATTGATATTAACCACAGATGCAAACCAATATATAGTTGGGCTAATTTGAAACTTTAGCATTTTAACAAATTTAAGTAGAGACAATCTAGTGAGCCACTACGAATGAATCAAGGTTTTCTAGGTTTTTGATATGGGACATGGTTAGTTGATATTGAAAATAAAAGATGTAAATAGTTGCAAAAATCAAATATAACAATTAAAACTCCCATAATATTGACTAATACATAGCATAAAAGTTATACAGGAGCAAATCTTGCACTAAGAGATACTGAACCCTATTTTTCAATTCATTGTCATTCACACGTCCTAACGTTCCTTCGTATCGCTTTAGATTTTTGTCCACAATATTTTAAATTTGAAGCCTTTGCTTTCATGTAAGCAATATATAGACTGAAAAATCAGTAGTGAGTGAAAATAGTTCACAATAGAAGGTTTACGTACTTTTTTTTTGGGTAAAAAAAAAATGGTTTTACATACGTTGACAATCCCACAACACTTGTAAATTTGTAATCCACTAGACAGGTTTTCAAATGCAATCAAGTTAAGGAAATCCGTGTATAGCGTAAGTAGGAGCCACTTAATAATAATTTCGTTTTTAGTTTCTGTTTTCACTTTTATTAAAAAATAAAACTAAAAATATATTTGGTAACTATTTTTAGTTTTCAAAAGTGAAAATTGACAACTAAATTTTTTTGAGTTGTCAAAATGGGAGGTGAATTGTCACTTAATATTACGGTTTAGTGAGATTCTTCTTCACTTGTAAGTCAGATGTCTTAGGTTTGATTCTCTCCAAATGCGAATTTGAACCACAGTATTGCTGCCACTAAACCGTATTTCTAAGCTGCTATTTTTAGCTATTAGATTGAATAAACCAAACAAAATCCACGACTATAATTAGACAGGAGTATGTAAATGGCTAAATTTGTATGTGTCTATCAATTTCCTTCAAAAATTGGCTTTTTTTTACTTGCTTTTTTGTTTAACTTTTTTGAAAATTGAAATGATTATAAAACAAGTAAGAAAAAGGTTTTCCAAATTATGAAGAGAACTTATAAAATTTAACAATCAATGACAACAACCACTTCAACTGGATTGGTTGATTCAAATTAGAATTAATTGTAAAATCATATCAACAACTATTTCATTCAACATTCGTAATTGTGCACTTTTCATTTTTCAATAAAATTATTTACCTAAACAAAAAACAATTACTGTTAAATGCAGTAGTACTAGTACTTAATGGCCTACCATGCGATTTGTTTCACAATTATATGTAAGTCTTTTTCTTGACTTTAAAAGCCAAGCCACAATAATTGACTAGAAGAAAGTTTCCCAGCCAGCAAGAATGTTGAGGCATTATCTTCAGGACTGTAAAGTCACATATATAGATTCTTTTCTATGTTGATTTTTTTCTCAATATAGATTGAATTCAAAGGTTTATTAGAGTCTTGATCGAGGTCTCCTACTCTTTTGGAACGCATGATGAGAGTATGAATCCCACATCGAGAAAAGAAGAGACATTGCATGTATTTATAAGTAATTAGGCTACTTATTATATTATTAATTGGTTTTATGGTAAAACTTCAACTTTTTTCATAGCATTTAAACAAGATGTCCCTCGTGTGAAGCCCAATAGCCGCATGTGCTCCATGTTACCCGATTTGTGTTGTTCACGTGTTAGGCTTGATAATTCGCCACATGTACAACGAGGTTGAGAGTATGAACCCCACATCATAAAAAAGAATGGACTTTGCATATATTTAAAAGTAATTGAGCTATTTCCAATATTGCCAATTTATAGTAAAACCTTAACTTTCTTCGACGCATGTCATATTAATAAATTACAATACAATTATTGGAAAAGATACAAAAACTCTAAAAATCTCCCATGGATAGGAAGAAGCACATGATGTTCTGTTTCTCCGCCCTAAAGAAGTACTGAAATAGAGATTTGGTACATTGTCTAGGAATTGGAACTGCGTAAATCTACGGATATTAAACATGAAAGAGCCACAAGCTCGTTTCATTGGAGATTTTTTTTATGAATTAGAGATTTTTTTTTTCTTTTTTGAGTCTCAAGTTGCCCTGAGCTTGCCTCAGTTGTCCTGAGTTTATCTCATATCTGGCTTCTATGCCTTGCTCCTCTCCAAATATCACCGCTCACCGTGAATTTGCAACCATCTACCCTTGCTGCTCGTTTCATTGGGTGTCTCTTCCTACGATCTCCTCGGTAGGTGCACTTTGGTGGCTTGTAGTATTTAAAGTGCACTATTTGGTAAGATTATGAGAGGCGCTTTCAAAGCGGGTAGCTTGCTTACCCCCATTTTTCATTCATCCATTTCGTTCTTGGTCCCTTCTTCCAAGTGAGGGTGATTGATCTGCGATGGTGGTGGTGCTGTTTTGGTGGAGGTGGTTGCTTTACATTTTTATGTCTAGGCTTTTCTGGTTTTTTGTTGCTTTGGGATGCTCAATTTGGGCCAATTTCATTGTAATTTTCTTTTATGGAGTTGAACATTTGCTTGGCTATTATGGACTTTTTATTTTTTAAGTTGTCCTTACTTTGTACTAGCTATCTCTTTTGATGAAATTTATTTTGATTGACAAAAAAAAAAAAAAAAAAAAATGAAAAAGCCACAAGCTTGGAAAAATCCTGTGGTGAACCCATGTGCGAAAGAGAAATGAAACCATAGAATTGGATTCCCATTGTCCAAATCTTATCACCGGTGCAAAAAGCATGAGGATTTTTTTTCGGATTCTCTTTGTGGAGATCCTAGGAATTCTCAAATTCTAACTGTTTATCGTACATCGTGCGGTTATTTTTCTTTAAGTAGTATTTACGTTTAATTTTAAATAAAAAATTCAAATGATTTCTGATCGCACAATATACAATGAATGACTAAGATGTGAGAATTCCTAGGATCCCCACCATTTGGATCTAGATGGGATCCAAATCTGTGCGAAAAAAGAAGTGGAAAATGGTGATTTTTCGGGTGTCTAAAGTAATTCCAGCTACACATGAGGCTAATTAACTGTGCCAAAACATATGTATTACAATATGAAGATGAGACTACTAGGGTTTTGAATATACATGGAAATGCTATTCAATGGATTGAAGGAGAGACATGATTATTTGTTCTTATTATTTCTGTTTATTTTCTTTTTATTTAACAAAGACATAAAGTCCATTAGTTAGAATTTTAGTGGGTTTTTTTTATTAGAATTTAGTAGGATTTATTTTTATTGCCGTGGGTTATAAAAAGAGATATTCTTTGTGATAAGGGGATTCAACCAAATCAAAATTATCATATTGGAGAAGGTTGCGGCAAGGAGGAAGAAAGCTAGATTTTTGGGGTGTACTATCCACACACCTATTTTTACTTCCCACACACCCCTGTTAATTTCTATCCGTTTGATCTTCTTCAATTCATCCAATCTGACGGCCGAAATCTAAAAAGGTGTGAGAGAAGTAAAAAGAGGTGTGTGGATATCACACCCCAGAATACTTAATTGCCTTATGGTCTGATCCTGAATACTTAATTGCCTTGTGGCATTGTTTTATCAAGTTTTTATTTCATATTGAATATCTTTTGCTATTCGTAATGCGCTTGATTTTTATTTGAGGAAATTGTAATAAATGTCCCTCAGCTTTAATCCAATTGAAGTAACGGCCCTTGAACTAAAAATCCAAGACCATTGATCCCTTAACTCCTTAAAACGTGCTGCTATGATCATTTTCTTCAATTCCGTTAGAACTCCTGTCAAAATGAATCATGTGCCGCGCACATGAGGCCGAATCGAGGGGCAAATATGGTAAACCAAATGAGAAAAATTCTAGCAATAATCTCTCAACTTTAATCCAACTGCATAAATGGTATCTCAATTTTAATGCAAGTTAGAGTTGTTTTGATCACCATCTAAGTTTTAGTTAAGTTGTTTTGATGCAAGTTAGAGTAGATGTCATATTTAACTTGGGTTTAGCTTCTTGCAATTGATACCATAAACACATATATGCCATGCAATTAGGGTTTATGTGATTTTCAACCACTTTCCATAAAGCTTAATGAGTTCTTACTTGTTTAAATTCATCTAGATGTCATAGAGGGTTAACATGTTAAGATACTTTTGATGCAACCAGATGCCATGACTGTTGGATTATTTAGGGAAAATTGGTCTTCATTATTGGGAAACTACTTGAGCATAACATATTAAGGGAATTAAGTATAATTGGTTATGGTGAATTTGGATGCTCTAGGTCATATTTTCTTATGTTTTCAATCTATTATTTATATGCATTTTATTTTCAAGCTTTGTTTTATTTCAATTTAATTCAAATATCATATCTTTTCTGTTAAAACTTCTCCATTATATTAGTTTCAATTTAGTTAGTATGAATTTTAGAATCAATTTGATATTTGTGGAACGATATCGATGCTTATATGCTATACTATCATATCATTTGTATATTTGCGAGCACTAAAATTCGAGACATAATGAAGTTAATTTTGGTTGTCTAATTTTCACAACAAAAAGTTAAAAACACTTTCGCCATAAAAATATGGTTGTTTGATAAAAGTGCTTCGAGTAGAACGTGTTATGAACTAACAGATGAATAATTATATAGTTAAAAATAAGAAGTATAAGAACGTATTGCATGGTTTCAGTTGACTTTGCGCTCGTGCTTTCGGAAAAGCTAAAAACACTTTTGTCGTAAAAAATGGTTGTTTGATAAAAGTGCTTAAAGGAGAAAGTGTTATGAACTAACAGATGAATAATTATATAGTTGAAAATACGAAGTATAAGAACGTATTAGAAGGTTTACATTGAATTTGGGTTTGTGCTTTTGGAAAAGTTAAAGACACTTTTGTTGTAAAAAATGGTTGTTTGATAAAAATGCTTCGAGTAGAAAGCGTTATGAACTTACAAATGACTAATAATATGGTTAAAAAAAAGTATTAAGTGTTACGTGTATAAAAAAAATAAAATAACTTACATATAAAAAAAGTATAGTAATGAACTTTAAGTCAAGGTTATGTGCTCGATTTTTCCACTCTAAATGCCATTTGTATATATATAAAAAAAATATGGCACAGTTGCGCGCAATAATTATTTAATATAGAATGGTGTAGACTTACCATGCATGACTACTTACACTACCATGTATTTTTTTTCTTGAGAAATGCTAAAGGACTCTCTCAAAAGTAGAAATCTTCATTGACTATATGTCACTTTATGTTTTTTTTGCACAATATCTTATAATAATGGCACATAAATTAATTTTAAATTATGAGGTGACAAAAAGAATTCTTTAGCATTTCTCTTTTTTTTTTCATTTTTCTTTTTGTCTTTTGACTTTGAAATTTCAATGATATAACAATTAACACAAAGAATGCTACAATTTTGCAGATGGACACATGGCCACTTATCTAAGTTGATTCTCAATGGTTTAATTAAGTCATGAGCAAGGGAAACCAATGGAGAGTTTTGTTTTCTTTTTAGTTGGGTAAGATGCTTTATTCAAACCAACGGTCCAAACTGTTTATTTATTTAGTCTTCATTTATAAATTATTTTTGCAAAAAGAACAATTTAATTCGAAACTATTTATCCATTTGATTTTAGTGATGAAATTTTAATATCTCTTAGAACATAGTGTATATTTCCGTCCTGCATAATATTTTTTTAAGGATGATGAAACGTAACTTGGAAAATAGACAGTTCGAATGATTGAAATTTGATGTGAAATAGGGCCCCGAACTAGTCTCCATTTTTATAAAAACAAAAAATGGAGATCTTTTTTAATAAAGGGCCTGTTTATATAAAACAGAAGAAACAGGCAAATCTCTTTAGTCCCATCTCCAAATGCATAAAACGCTTCATATTCCTATTCTTCTTTATCCAAGTCAAGCTTAATCCAATCCTAGCTAAAAAGGTGAACACAAACGGAGCCAGTCTCTCAGGCTAAAAAGGTGAACCTAAAACGTTTCATATTGCATTACACCCTCATTTAAGTAAAAAAAGAAAAATGCGCCCCTGACAAAACCTCTTTCGATATAACCTCGAGACACCATCACACTGTAGACCCAGACATTTGTTTGCCAAAAATTTCAACAGAAAAAACTGTTACGTTGCATGCATGTGTTTGTAGACGATGAAGCTGCATTTACATGTTTCTTCCTTAATGTGCTATCTTACTCTCACAAGATAATTGCAATTTTAAACTTTCTGAAAAGAGATTGCACATGAACTGTTTAACGACATTCCTGAACCGTTTTCTTTTGCGTTTTTATTTTTTCCGGATTGCCAGATGTTCTCATGTTTCCAACAATGGCCAATTTGCAGGGTTAGGTGCCACTGTAACTCATTTCCTGAACTGCCTCCTCTTGCGAAAGTTGGAGCTCTGTGATTTTCGCCTTCTGCTCGTGTTGGGATTCGTTCATGACTTCCGACTTTCAACCCGTGCAAACTAGAAGAAGTAAGTGAAAACCCAACTTACACTAGTTTTTTTGTTTTACTTTCGAAAAAAATACAAACCCTTCTCAGTCATTCTGCATATACACAGATTTTGATATGTAGTATCAAATTCAATCAGGACCCTTTTGTTTTTTCAGTTTTCTTCTTAACCAAACTGATTGCGCAAGTTTAGGAAAATCGAGGAGATTTTCACGGATAGTTTGATTCGTGATGTGACATACCTTTTTTGTGGTTAAACATATATGATGTATACTCTTAGTCTTTATTCACATGTAATATCTGTCTAATATGTTATGTTATCAAACTTCCATCGTGATTTCAGCTGATGATTGATAGTTTGGTCCATAATTTTGGTCTAAACAAAGAGAGAAAATACATATAAGAGCTATTCAACTTAAAATCCGATTAGGGAATGAACATCCTACTCGTAAATAGATATTTTGCCCTAGAGAATTTCTGGCTCAATCCGTACACATTAATATTTCTTCATCTTCTGGGCAGCGAGCTTTAACTGGAACATTGAAGAGAGAGGTGGTTTGGAAGTTGTCAGGGACCATGACTGAGTTACTGTTGTTTGCATATTCTGACCGATTTGTACTCTCGGTTTCACTAACCGGTTTGGTGCTTTTAACTTCATCCTTTTGATTTGGGACTTGGACTTGGCCTTGGGCTTTCCTGTTAAGAAGAAGAAGAAGAATTAGGAATTGTAAACAAATCGAAAAAAGAAAAATGAACAGAGTCTAGCTTCTAGAACTCTACCTTCTTCTAAGCCTTCTCCACTTCAGATAGACCATGAATTGAATATTGTCAAGGAGTTGGAAATATGCATATCTCCACGTCCTCTTGAGAAGCAAAGGGCAACAGAATCCCAATAACCCTACAAAGAAACCAAGCACAACGAATAACCCAAACCATAGACTTTGATCCTCATCATCGTCCAAATCCTGGTTGTTCTCATTCTCATCTGCATCATTGCCATTACTTGGCAAGCACTGGTTTGAAAGTGGGGCACCACAAAGTTTCGGATTCCCTTCGAATGCAGAGACACTGAAGCCTTGGAGCTGAGTGCCAGCTGGTATTGGTCCTTCAAGATTATTGTATGCAACAGTAAATGTAGACAAGAAATGGAGATTTGATAGTGATGATGGGATTTCGCCTGACAGACGGTTACTGTTGAGTTCTAATCTCTCCAACTTTGCGAGGTTGGCTATTTGGTCTGGAATGTTGCCGGAGAAGTTGTTGATGCTTAGATCCAGTTGTTGAAGAAATTGCAATTGGCCAATCTCAAAGGGTATGCTGCCGCTTAAACTGTTGTTCCTGAGGGAGATTACTCTTGGCATGCTGGACAGATACTTGTACTGTGAAGACAGCATAGTTGCATTATTACCGCGTTGAAAGTAGACGGGCAACTCAAGAGAACAATTGCCTGTTTCATTCGCAGCCTTTTGCGATACTAATGCTTGTAGTCTGCAAAGCTCCTTTGGAAATTCACCCGAAATCAAGTTGTCATTCAACAACAAAAAGAAGAGATGCGGAAGAGTCCCCAACCAAGCAGGTATTGTGCCAGTGAGTTGGTTAAAAGACAAATCCAGGACTTCCAATTTCCCGAGCTTTGAAATCCATGCAGGTATGTGCCCTGTCATTTGACACTTCAATAAACTGAAAACACACAGATTTTGTAACCCGGAATTGACAGTTATATCCCCATCTGGCATTTCTTCACCTATAAAATTTTTTGAAAGAAGGAGCACCTTGAGACTTTTGAAACCCGTCAGTATCTTCATTGCCCCTGTGACATTGGTGAGTCTGTTACGAGCAACCGAGAGGAAGGTCAAGTGTTTTAATTGAAGAATCTCAGGTTGGATTTGGCCCTCAAAATCATTTGTAGACAGTCGAAGTGCTTTGAGGGACTTGCATGAGTAGAGGCTTATTGGCCATGTGCCAGTGAGATTATTACTTATACAATCTAGTTTACTAAGTTGAGTAAGTTTAGAGAAATCGAGCGCAGAGATTTTCCCACTAAAAAAGTTGAATCCCAGATTTATTTCAACAAGGTTTGTGCAATTCATCAGAGATGGGGGCAGATGACCTTCGAGCTTGTTGTATTGAAGGCGCATGAACTTTAATTTGGAGAGCTTCCCAACATTCTTACTGATGGGTCCCACAAGCCCATTGGTAGATAATGAAATTTCTTGAAGTGCCTGAGCATTGTAGATATCAGTAGGGAGAGACCCTGAGAGAGTATTGTCGCCAGCACGAAAGACCTCCAACTCGGAACAGTTTCCAAGTCCGGGAGGAATTGGGCCACTGAAATTATTGTGGGAGAAATCCAAGACTCTAAGCGAGGAGGAACGAAGACAGGTAGAGGAAGGTATTTGGCCTGTAAAATGATTATTACTGACATTCAAACTGCTCAAATTCCAGGCATGCTGGAGGAATGAAGATGGAATTGTTCCGTTGAATTGATTGCTCGAAAAATCAACCGTTCGGATGTAAGTTGATGATAAAGACAATGGTATTTCTCCGGAGAAAAGGTTATAGCTCAAATCAAGAATCTCAAGGCGACTCAAGGACAAGAACATCCCGGCTTCAAGAGAGCCGGAAAGCAGATTGTGGGAGAGATTGAGGTGCGAAAGAAGCTTAAGGTTTCCAAATGATGAAGGAAAAGTACCTCCTGTGAGGCCTTTGGATGGCAACTGCACTCGGATGATCCAACCGTTCTGATTACATGTGATGCCTTCCCACTGGCAACAATCAACTGAAGCAGTCCAGTTCAATGCCGGGGAAGAAAGAGCGCTCGCGAAGGACTTGAGGGCGCTGCGTTCGGTTAGATCACATGCATGTGTTGTGAATATAAGTGAAGAAAACAAGAGGATGAGAAGGATGCCATGAGAGAATGGATGATCCATCTCAGGTTCAGATTACTCACAGGTTTTCTTCTACACGCGTAGATAGGTATGCATATATGTCTGAATCTGCAGAGTATATAACACATCTCCCGCATGACTTCAAAGTCATGACAAGAAATTCCATGTTGGTAAGAGTCATGACTTAAAAGTCGTTGAAAGATTCTTTAATCTCTTAGTCTTTGGTTTGACTGTCGCTTTCTTAGATTTAAAGGAAACAAAAAAATTAGGAAGGACGACTCTGCTTTTCTTTGAGGCTCTATCTCTGTTTGTTTCTGCATAAATCAACATTCATCGAATTTCATGTCAACTAAAATTTCAGGTTTTTTGTTTTAGGTGAAGAGAAGAGCGAGATTCGAACTTTTTCCACCGAGTGTAGGTAAGTACCCTACAACTCGAGTTATCCCACAATTGTTTGCTTTTGGTTTTTGATTTTTTGGGAAACAGAAATATTGTGATGTGAAATAACTGTAAATTACGGAGACTTTTAGATTCAAAGACTGGTAAATTACAGAGACAACCAATTGATAATATGAGGAGTAACTTAACTTATTTAATGTGAGATTCAATCTCAATATTTACAATTTTGCGCATACATCTTACATGTTCTTAGTTGTATTATTACTTGCACTAATTCGAAAGCATCAGTTGCACAAGAGGGTCCATACAAGGTTTTTGGATTATTCCTTTCCGATTTTGATGACTTTAGAGATAGGGTATCAAAGTTGTCAAAGTTCGAGATACGGTTCATCAGCTTACTACTAATCAAATAAAATACTGATCACATATGCAAACCAATAGTTGGGCCAACCAGCGACTTCAGCGTTTTAAATTTTTTATACTAATTCAGGTAAAGACAGTCTAGCGCCCCAACCGAGGTTTTTAACTTTTTGATGCGGGGCATGCTTCGATTGATGTTTTAGAGACGGTTTATTAGCTCACTACTAATCGAACATTAACATTGATCACATGTGCAAACCAATATATAGTTGGGTTAACTTGAAACTTTAGTGTTTTAACAAATTTATTGTCCCAATTAAGGAATAGACAATCTAGTGAGCCACTACTAATGAACCGAGGTTTTCTAGGTTTTTGATGTGAGACATGGTTGGTTGAGGTTGAAAACAAAAATGTAAATAGTTGCAAAAATCAAATATAACAATTAAAACTCCCATACTATTGAATAATGCATAGCATAAAAGTCACACCAGTGAGACATGCTTCAACTAGAGTTTTCAAATCTTGCACTAAGAGATATTGAGCCCTGTTTTTCAATTCATTTTAATTCACACGTCCCTTCTATTGCTATAGTTTTCATTAAAAAAGTAGTTTTAAAAAGGATATTTGTCCAAAATATTTGAAATTTGAAGTATTTTCTTTCATGTACATAATATATAGACTGAAAAATCAGTAGAAGTGAGTGAAAATAGTTCACATTAGAAGGTTTACATCCTTTTTTTTTTTGGTAAAAAAGAAGGTTTTACATACTTTGACAATGAGTCCTACAATACTTGTTATCACTAGACAGGTTTTTAGATGCAATCAAGTTAAGGAAATTCGTGCATAACGTAAATAGGAGCCACTCGATGATAATTTCATTTTCAGTTTCAGTTTTCACTTTTATTAAAAAAATGAAACTTAATATATGTTTGGTAACTGTTTTTAGTTTTCAAAAAAATGAAAATTGACAACTAATTTTTTTGAGTTTTCAAAAAGGTGAATTGTCACTTAGTACTATGGTTTAGTGGTATTTCTCTTCACTTGTAAGTGAGACGTTTTAGGTTCGATTCTCGCCAAATGTGAATTTGAATCACAGTATTACTATCACTAGACTGTGTTACGAAGTGGCTATTTCTAGCTATTAGATTGAATAAACCAAACAGAATTCACGACTATAATTAAACAGGAGTATGTAAATAGCTAAATTTGTGTGCGATTGTCAATTTCCTTCAAAATTTGGCATTTTTTAAACTTGCTTTTTTTATTTAACATTTTTGAAAATTGAAATGATTATCAAACAAGTAAGAAAAAAGTTTTCCAAATTAAGAAGAGAAAGAAAATTTAACTATCAGATGACAGTAACCATTTCAACTGGATTAGTCAATTCATATTAGAATTTATTGTAATATCATATCAACAACTATTTCATTCAGCATTCGTAATTGTGCACTTTTGATTTTTCAATGAATTTATTTACCTAAACAAAAAGCAATTAATGCTAAATGCAGAAGTACTAGTACTTAGATGGCCTACCATGTTGATTTGTTTCACAATTATATGTAAGTCTTTTTTCTTGACTTTAAGGGTGCGTTTGTTGCACCGGACTGTCTCGGACTGGACTAGCTTCAGGGACTAAGCTGTACTGGCTTAGACTAGACTAAGCTGGAC
The DNA here is from genome assembly GCA_963580275.1 of Crataegus laevigata. Lineage (NCBI taxonomy): Eukaryota > Viridiplantae > Streptophyta > Magnoliopsida > Rosales > Rosaceae > Crataegus > Crataegus laevigata. The sequence continues at coordinate 5,961,067 of OY756945.1, forward strand.
TAGCTTAGTGAAGCGTTTGGTGCAGTGTCGGACTAACAAGCAGGATAATTAACAAAATCTAATATTATATTATTTAATCCATAATTATTAATATTTTATTTTTATCCTTTTTTTTATCCCTCTAATCCTTCCTTACCCCCCATTCTCTCCCTCTTTTTCTCCATCTTTTTTCCCTTGTTTGTTCCAATCTATTCTTCAATTTGGTATTTTATATGAAAATTGGTTGTGAAAAGCATCTAGTCCAATGGCTTTCGAATGTGAGTGGTCGAGGAGCAAGGCGAGGAGGAGAAAGGGGACAGTCTTAGCTAGTCCCATGGTTTTTGAGGGGTCTCGCTAAGACCAGCTAGTCCCTGATTTAGTCCAGGCTAGTGAGACTTAGTCTCATTAAACCTAGTCCCTGTCAGGAACAAACATGGGACTGGACTAACCCTTAGTCCAGTCCAGTCCAGTACCCTTTAGTGAGGGTAAACAAACGCCCCCTAAAAGCCAAGCCACAATAATTAACTAAAAGAAAGTTTCCCAGCAAGAATGTTGAGGCATTATCTTCAGGATTGTAGAGTCACACATATTGATTCTTTTCAATGTTGATATTTTCTCGCTGCAGATTTCTTTTGAATAGGCAGATTACTTTTGAATAGACAGATACTAACTGGGCCTTACCATTTAATTGGCAGATTTGTGTGCACAGATTAGTAGAAACAAATTGACAAATTGGGCCTGTCTATATGTCAATTTTTTCAATATAAAAGGTTGAATTTTAGCCCAAAAGCATAATATGTCAAATTTTAGTCCAAAAGCCCAAAACCATTTCAGAATTCTCGATTTGTCTTGAAATCACAAAACTATTTCGGAATTCCCAAAAAATTGGAATTCCCAAAAATTTGGTTTGAAATCAGTATTGAAATTGAGATTTTCGAAAATTTTGGTTTGAGAATCGGAACAAGGGTTTCGGTATGGGCTCTTATACCGAACCACCCCTAATTAGAGTTGTACCACAATTGTTTATTTTTGTTTTTTATTTAGGTTCTCTTTCTGTTTGTTTCTCTATAAATCAGCAAGTTGTCGATTTAAATTTTCACATTTTTGTTCTAGGGGAAGAGCATTGCGAGATTCCAACTTTTTTCCGATGGGTGTAGGTAAGTACACTGCCCCTAGAGTTGTCCCACAATTTTTTTTTATTTTTTTTTTATGATTTTCTGGAAAGATGGAAATTTGTGATGTGAAATCACGGTAAATTATTTACATATTGATGTACAAAGACTGAATGATGGGCAAAATTTATTAAAGAAAGTTGAAGTTTTATCTTAAAATTAATTGACAATATAAGAATAATTAACTTAATTATAATTTCATCCAGGATCTTTCTTCACATTAGAAGATTTTTATGTGTACCAGGAATACGGCTGGAATCTGAGTCTTCTCTCCAAGTTTGTGAGGCTGGAATCTGGTCAGTAATGCTGCCAACGATCGAGTTGATGTCGGTAAGATCCATAATATTTAAGAGAAGGAAGTGTAGAGGATGCAGATCTGACTTTGAAGAATCACTAGCACAAGAGGGTCCATACAAGGTTTTTGGATTATTCCTTCCCCCTTTTGATTTTCGAAACAGGGCATCAAGTGAGAGACAGTCCATCAGCTTACTACTAATCAAACAAAATACTGATCAAACGTGCAAACTAATAGTTGGGCCAACCCGCGACTTCAACGTTTAAATTCATTGTCCCAGTTCAGGTAAAGACAATCTAGTAGCCCAACCGAGGTTTTCAAGTTTTTGGTGTGGGGCATGCTTCAACTGAGGTTTTAAAGATGGAGTGTGTTATCCACACTTTTTTTTTTTTACTTCTCACACAGCTTTTGCTAATTTATGTCTATTGATCTTCTTCAATTCATCATATCCGACGGCCGAAAATTAAAAAAGTATGTGAGAAGTAAAAAGGAGTGTGCGGATATTACACCCTTTAAAGACCGCTCATCAGCTCACTATTAATCAAATATTGATATTGACCACAGGTGCAAACCAATGTATAATAACTCGAACGTTAGCGTTTTAATAAATTTATTATCTCAATTTAGGTTGAGACAACTAGCCCACAACTAATCAATAGAGGTTATTTTAAGTTATTGATACGAGACATGAATTGGTTGAGATTGAAAATTTAAGATTTAAATAGTTATGAAAACCAAATATAACAATTAAAACACTTATAGCATTGAATGATATGTAGCATAAAATCCATATCCGTGAGACATGCTTGGTTTTCAAATATTGCACTAAGGGATAATGAACCCTATTTTTCAATTTATATTCACACCTCCTAACGTCTCTTCGTTTCGTTGTTTTCACCAAAAATAAGTGAAGAGTCGGTTTAGATTCTCGTCCCCAATATTTTATATTTGAAGGCATCGCTTTCATTTCATGAACGGAATATATGACTTTGAAAAATTAGTAGTAGTGAATGGATATAGTTCGCATTAGAGGGTTTACATACCCTTTTTTTTTTTGGGTAAGAAAGAAGGTTTACATCCTTTTTTTTTTGGGTAAAATAAGAGGGTGGATCACCCCAAAAAACTAGCTCAAAGAGTTATTACAGATTATTCGAGTCCTAGGTACTCCCATCATATCATCAAATAATTGAGTTCCAATCAAATTAGGAGGATTCTCAAAATAATAGTACCCAAGAGTCCTACGACACTTTTAATCACTTAAGACAGGTTTTTAGATGCAATCAAGTTAAGGAAATTCTAGTCCAACTTAATTAAAGAGGTCATTTTAATAATCATTTTGTTTTCAATTTCTTTTATGAAAAATTGGAACTGAGAATATATTTAATAACTATTTTTAGTTTTCAAAAAAAAGAAAAAAAAGAAGAGGAAATTGAAAGCTATTATTTTTGAGTTTGCAAAATAGGAGGTGATTTTCACAAACCTTTATACACTAACACACTTTTTTTTTCTTAACCATTAGATTGAACAAATCAAACATAATTCACTACTAGGATTAAAGATGAGTGTGTAAGAGGCTAAAAGGAGTGTGTGTTGTCACTTAGCATTACGGTCTAATGATATTTCTTTTCTTTGTAAGTGATAAGTTTTAGGTTTCGTTTTTGTCAAAAGCAAGTTTGAACTAAATTATCATGGTTGATTTTTTCCCTCTGCATCTGGAATTAATGGTATACTAATAAAGTCTTGATTGAAGGTCTTCTACCCATCTAAATGCATGTCACAGTAACATCACGTGTCACGTGACACACATTACTAATAAGCGGTGTGTCCACTCGATTATATGTTAGAATGTAATGATGATACATTCCTTAAAACCATGCCAGTGAGAAAAAAACAAATTTGACATGGAAAGTGATTTTCACTCCTTTTATCCTCTCACACACACGCTTGTTTAATTATGATTGTGGATTCCATTTTGACTTATTAATCCGATGAATATAAATAGAGAGGGGTAGCGAGAAGCTAAAAAAAAAATGTGTGAACATCAGTACCCATTTTAGATTTAAAGAGCTAAGGAAGAAAACTGAAGGAACCAGCCATAAACACTTGTTATTCAGTCATGCAGACACTCGGAATGTCTTGAACAGGAAGGTGCTATTCCAGGATGTTCTGTTTCTTCACCCAAGCGAAAAGAAAATGGAAAAAGGCTATCATCTAATGGAGTTAATTATTAATGAAGACTATCAGAGTACTGAAGCCGAAATGAGATATTAAACGAGCCTTATTTTTCACTTTTAAAAAGCAGTTTTTTTGCCAAAATTTTCATCTGAAATAAGTTTTAGGAGATTGCAGAAACCGAAAAATGAAAACAAATCACTAAATACATCAACCGAAGAAAATTGAAATAAGTATAGTACAACTGTACAACACTAGATACTAAGCTTTCTCTTCATCCAGACCATACAATTCTTATCATCACATAGAGATGTTATGCATTGTTTAGGAATTGGAACTGCATGCGTATATCTGCGGATCTTTTTAAACATGAAAGTACCACCAACTCCGAAAAATCCAGTGGTGAACCCAAGTGCGAAAGAGAAATGAAACCATGGAATTGGATTCCCATTGTCCGAATCTTGGCTGTTCTTATCTGCACCTTTACCATCAACTGGTTGGCACTAATTTGGAAGTGGTGCACCACAAAGTTTCAAATTCCCCTCGAAGACGGGCGAATTGAAGCTTTGGAGCTGAGTGCTTGTTGGTATTGGTCCTCTAGACTATTGTATGATACTTTTAAAGATGTCAAGAAATTAAGAATTGCCAATGAGCTGGGATTTTCCTGACAAATGATTCATGGAGAGATCCAGCGTCTCCAAGTTTTTAAGGTTAGATATTTGGTCTGGAATGTAACCGGAAAAATTGTTAGAGCTAAGATCCAACGCATGGAGAAGCTGCAGTTGGCCAATGTCAATAGGTATTTTGTCAGTAAAACAATTGTTCGGCAATAATAGTGCTCGCGGAAGGTTCTTCAAAAAATAGTTTTGATGCAAAGAATTTGTACTATCAATGATGAAACTGGGGAGTTCAAGATAATTGTTGTCTGCTTGAGCTTCAGTGTGTTCAGATACCAACATTGGCAGCCTGCAAAGTTCCTTCAGAAAGTCGCCTGAAATTTGGTTGAAGTCTATGTTCAGAATCATATATGATGTATACTTTTAGGCTTTAGTCACATGTAATATTCGTCTAACATGTTATGTTATCAAACTTGAATCGTGATTTCAGCTGATGGTTGATAGTTTGGTCCATAATTTTAGTCTAAAAGAAGAGATGAAATAAATAAAAGAGCTATTCAACGTACAGTCCGATTATGGAATGAACATCCTACTCTCTAAATTTGTGGCTCAAACTGTACACATTAATATTTCTTCGTCTTCTGGGCAGGGAGCTTTAACTGGAACATTGAAGAGAGAGGTGCTTTGGAAGTTGTCAGGGACCATGAAAGAGTTACTGTTTACATATTCTGACCGATTTGTACTCTCAGTTTCCCTATCTGATTTTCTGCTTTTAACTTTGTCCTTTCGATTTGGGACTTGGCCTTGGGCTTTCCTGTTAACAAGAAGAACAAGAATTAAGCATTGTAAACTAAATCAAAAAAAGAAAATGAACAATGAGTCTAGGTTTTAAAACTCTACCTTCTAAGCCTTCTCCACTTCACGTAGAGCATGAATTGAACATTGTCTAGGAGTTGGAAATATGCATATCTCAACGTCCTCTTGAGAAGCAAAGGGCAACAGAATCCCAATAACCCTACAAAGAAACCAAGCACAACGGATAACCCAAACCATAGACTTTGATCCTCATCGTCGTCCAAATCCTGGTTGTTCTCATCATCTGCACTAATGCCATCAACTGGTTGGCACTCATTTGGAAGTGGTGCGCCACAAAGTTTCAAATTTCCCTCAAAGGCGGACGGATTGAAGCTTTGGAGCTGGGTGCTTGTTGGTATTGGTCCCTCTAGACTATTGTATGATACATTCAAAAGTGACAAGAAATTAAGAATTGCCAATGACGCTGGGATTTCTCCTGACAGATGATTCATGGAGAGATCCAGCGTCTCCAAGTTTTTGAGGTTAGATATTGTGTCTGGAATGTTACCCGAGAAGTTGTTAGAGCTAAGATCCAACGCGTGGAGAAGCAGCAGTTTGCCAATGTCAATAGGTATTTTGCCAGTTAAACAATTGTTCTGCAAGAATAGTGCTTGCGGCAAGTTCTTTGAAAAATAGTTTTGATGCAAAGAATTTGTAGTGTCAATGATGAATATGGGGAGTTCAAGATAATTGTGGTCTGTTCGAGCTTCAGTTTCAGATACCAACATTGGCAGCCTGCATAGTTCCTTAGGAAATTCGCCTGAAATTCGGTTGGAGTCTATGTTTATATAAAAGAGCCTTGGCAAGGTCCCCAACCAATTAGGAATTAGGCCGGTGATTCTATTGAAAGGCAGATACAAGACCTCTAGCTTCTTGAGCTTCGATAACCAAACAGGTATCTCACCGGTGATCTCACAGTAACTCATACCCAAAATTCGAAGATTTTGGAATCCATCGAAACCAACCATACCATCATAAGCAGGCATTTCCTCATGTAGAAAGCTATATCGAACAAGGAGAACAGTGAGGCTTTTACAACCCATCAATATCTTGATTGCCCCCGTGATATTGGTCAATTTATTTCCACCAAGGGAGAGAAAGGACAGAAATTTTAGCGAAAGAATCTCGGGTTGTATCTGCCCCTCTAGATCGTTTAAGCTCAGTCGAAGTGCTTTCAGGGACTTGCACGAGTAAAGGCTTACCGGCACCATACCAGTGAAGTGATTACTCACAAGGTCAAGTTTGCTAAGCTGACTAAGTTTGGAGAAATTAAGCAGGGAGATATCTCCTTCCAAGTTGTTGAATCCCAGATTTAATTCGATAAGCTTTGAGCAGTTTGTTAAGGATAGGGGTAAAGAACCGTCTAAATTGTTGAAATGAAGGTACACAAGCTGCAATTTGGAGAGCTTACCGATGTTAATAGGAAGTGTGCCACTCAATCCGTTCGTGTTGAGGTCGAGAAGCTGAAGGTTGGTGAGGTTGCCAATTCCCTCACTTATGACTCCATAAAATTGGTTCCGGGGAAATGCGATTTCTTGAAGTGTTGTAGCATTATATATGTCACTTGGAAGTAGCCCTGAGAGATTGTTGTTACCGGCACGAAAAATCTGGAGTTTGGAACACTTCCCTAGTCCAAGAGGAATGTTGCCACTGAATCTATTGAAGGAAAAATCCAAGACTCTAATGAAGGGAGAAGAATGAGGACAAATAGCGGATGGGATTGACCCTGTGAAAATATTGTTGCTGATATTGAAACTAGTCAAATTCCAAGCATCTTTGAAGAATGAAGATGAAATTTCACCATGGAAGCGATTGCAGGACAAATCCAGCATCCGGATATTGCTAGATGGTAGACAAAATGGTAGTTCTCCATAGAAATGGTTATAGCTCAAATCGAGAATCTCAAGACGATTCAAGGACACGAAGAATCCGGTTTTAAGTGAACCATAAAGTGAATTGTGAGAAAAATCAAGGTGGGTGAGATGTGTCAGATTTCCGAGTGAAGAGGGAAACATACCTCCTTCGAGGCCTTTTTCCGGTAAGCTCAAACGGGTGATCCAACCATCATGATCACAAGTGATGCCTTCCCAATGACAGCAATTAACTGAAGTCCAATTTAAAGGAGCGGAGGACTGCAGAGTGAGAGAGAAGGACATGAGCGAGCTTCGTTCGGTTAGATCGCATGCATGGATTGTAGACATAAGGGAAGAAAATAAGAGGATGAAAAGGAAGCCATGAAAGCTTAGGTGATCGGGCTGCAGTAACATGCTTCTGCTTGGATTCAGATTACTAACAGGTTGGCAGAATGAATTCCAAACTTTAGCAGAAAAGACATTGCGAGTGCTAATAAGTAATTGGGCTATTTTGAGTAACTAGGTTGTTGCTAATGAAGTTTATATTGGAACATCAACTTTTTTTCATAGTACCAGAGTAGCTAGGTTATCTCATGTCTGAAGTCCAATAGCTACGTTTCCGTCATTCAATTTGTGTTGTTTATATGTTAAGTTTAAAAATTAATAATGACTCTCACATTAATAAAATAAAATAAAAGAGATCTTGCATGCCATGAGATCTCAATTTTCTTCCAAATATATTGTATAATATATGTACAATTCATGACAGCTCCCACCTGCAATGCATGGCGCATATATTATTCTTTTTCCTGAAACGACTGCAAAGTATTCTTTTATTCTTTAATGTTTGAGTCTTTCCCCAAGAAACTATATAGAAAATAAAATAACAAACCGAAGACTTCATGAGTTATTTAGGATTATAAATTTATAGACCTGATAAATTAATTAATTTGGCATTTTAATTTCTAAAATCTAATACTTAAAGCTAAAATCAAAGCATTAAGGAGATATTTTATTCCTTAAATAATCAACTATATAAATAAATGAGATTAAAGTTAAATAAAACTGGTCATAAGTGAGATAATCTAGAAATGTTTGTCCTATGTGTGAACTTTCGGGAAAAAAAGAAAAAAAAAACCTTTGCTTGATTATGTTAGTTTTCTCGTTTGATTACTAGTTTGAAGTTTTTTTAAGGTACTTACCAGATTGAAGTTAGTTGACTAATGAATTGATGACTAGCTGATTCTATGGTTAGTTGACGATAAGAAGTTAACTTAGCTCCTCAATGAATGAGGAGATGAGGAGTTTCTCTTCGATTACTATGTGACCAAATCATTACCTTTTATATATAAAAGAAATAATTTTCACACTCCATTTCTATTTCGTTGCATTATCTCTTTTGTTTATGCTCAACATTATATTGAAACATCAACTTTTAAATTTGAAAAACAGAAAAATAAAAACTCATATAAAAATTGGAATACGCGAGGTTACTATGACCTTATCTGTCACATCACTTTGGATCCCCTTTCCTATAACCGTGAGAATTTGTCATCCTAAAAAGGAGAGTGTAGAAATTAGTTCCCTCTTTATATATTGCATTTTGATATATTCTGACAATTCGTTTTGATAAAATTCTTGAGTGTAAAGCGTAATGATTAAGTGTAAATAATTTTATTTGGATTGTATGTTGGTGGTGGTAATTTCTCGTTAGAGAGGATGTTCAAACTGAGCCTACTTGTTTAGCGCATGAAACTTTGAAAATCATGTGCGTTTAAGTCAATATACACAACTACAACAGTGTTATATCATTTACCAAATGCCATGACATTATTAAAATAATTTTTGAGATTTGCATAACTTTTTATTTTGGTTATTGAGATTTAAAATCAATATAAGTAGTCTCTGAGATTGTCCACCATCAATCTTTTGGGTCATTTGGTAAAAAATTATGTTAAATAAGGAATAAAATGACAAAATTACCCTCAATTTAATAAACAATGGGCCAAAATGATTTGACCAAAATTGAGGGTATTTTTGTAATTTTATTCCTATTTTATGGAGATTTTTCACGGGAGGACCAAAATGATTGATTGTGGACAAACTCAAAGATCAATTCTATTGATTTCAAATCTCATAAACCAAAATGAGGAGTTATGCAAACCTCATAGACTATTTTGGTAAAATGCCTTATTTTTGCTGACTCACTACGCTGTTAATATTTCAAATTATCAAACACTTAACCACTAAATCTACTTTTCAATGAATTATTCTCAAAGCATAGCATAAACAATTAATTTATACAAAAAGCTACAGCAATACCGAACCATAGTACTAAGAGAGACATGAAATTCACACAAGCAGTTTGGAAAATGAAAATTACTCTAAGCAGCACATGTCTTACTAATCTCAATCAGAAAATCTTGAAGATTCTTGTCGGAGGAGCCGCCCTCAGCCATCGCCGCTTCCACTGCCTTCTTCCATTTCAATGCGTTTCGCTTCAATTCTATCGCCTTCTGTCCAACTGTTGCCACCAACAAATACTTCCCAACCTTGTCTCTCATGCACAATTATTCTCAGCCACCCCACGGCTCAATCTAAGCCCTACACCGAACACGTCCACCAAGAACTTTGCATTGGTGACGGTGACTTGGTCACCCCACTGAGGAAATGTCACAACTGGCACGCCTGAAGTGAGTGCTTCAACAGAAGAGTTCCAGCCACAGTGAGTTACAAAACATGCGATAGATGGGTCAGCTAAAACCTGCTCTTGTGGACTCCATTTGACCACTTTGCCTTTATCCCCAACTTTTTCCAAGAACTTATCAGGTAAAACATGTTCTTCGAGTCCATACGCGTTGCCGGGTGCCTTCATAACCCATAAAAATGAGACCCCAGAGTTCAATAATCAATGAGCAATCTCATCAACTTTCTCTTGCTTTTAGTACACAATACTACCAAAAGATGTATACAGCAGATGTTGGAGGCTTGGAATCGAGCCACCCAAGATAATCATCAGCTTTCTTTAGGTCTCCACTTATGGTTATTTTGGGAGATTTTGGGTTCTTGAATAAGGGGCAAACGGGCTTCCCTGTGCAGAACTGGGACATGTGCTGGATGACCTTAGGCTCGAGCTCTTGGAACGTGTCTAGCAACACATATATTGATTTTGATAACTTCTTGAACTGGCCTAAAATCGCCCTCCCCAAAACCTGAAAATTATTTTGATAATCATTAGGTATCAACTTTTTTTCCCCTTCGGTCTATGTGGAAATTCACACATGGTACCTTTTCCCAACATAGAAGAAAGAAAAACATAAGTTTTAAGTTAGCTAGACTAAATATAATGAACAAATCAAACATGGTACTTATGTTCTAAAATTTTAGAAATTGTTTTGGTTGTATAAAATGGGAAATGATCGCTTCCCTGATTGTTTGTCCATGCAAAGGGTACTTATGATGCTAGACCATGAAATTTGTATTAACCAATGACACATGGCAAGTAATGGTATTCTCTCAAGATCGTGTTTGGTGTCTGGGAATTTGTATGTTTTCTGTGAATCTTGGAGTGTTATTCTCTCAAGAGTGTGATTAGAGAATTTTTTGCTGTGATTTGTATTTTTCTTGGAGTATCAATCTCCTTTGGAATCAAGATTGCTAGTATTCTTTTGAAGTATCGAAAATGGCATCTTCATTGTTTAAAGTAGAGAATGTACTGGGAATGTTAACTATAAAGTTGAAGGATGATAATTTTGTTAAATGGGCATTTCAATTTTAGTCAGTTCTCAAGGGATATAAGCTCTTTGGTTATTTTGATGGTATAATTGGGTGTCCACTGAAGTATGTGCTTTGTACTGAATAAAGAGTAACATCTAAGATTTCAGCAAGCTATGTTGAGTGGGAATCTATGAATATGGCTCTTTTAAGTTTGTTGTTGGCGACTCTTACAGATGAGGCTATGAAGTATGTTTTGGGTTGTAGAACTGCATTTGAGGCATGGAGTAATCTTGTGGATAGGTATGCATCCATTTCTAAAGCTAGAGTGAATCATCTTAAAACCGAGTTGCATACTATTCAAAAGGGCACAGATACTGTGGATAAATATTTGTTGAGATTGAAGCATATTAGGGACCAATTAACTGCTGCTGGTGAGTTGATTTCTGATAATGACATTATAATTGCTGGTTTAGCTGGTCTTCCTAAGGAATATTCTGTTATAAGAACTGTGATATTGGCTAGAGAGTCACCCATTGCGTTGAAAGAGTTCAGGGCTCAGTTATTGGGTGCTGAAAAAGAAATTGAAGGCGAAATTAATCTGTTGTCTCAGAACATGTCTGCCTTAGATGTTAATGGTGTGAATTCTTCTGGTATTGTATCTTCTTTTGGGTCTGGATCTACATCTAATCCTGCAGGGCACTGTCACATTCCAGCAACTACTGGAGGCATGATAACTCAATCAACTTATAATGGTACTGCACAACCATTTCTTCCTTTGGCACAACCATATTTCTAGCCATTTCTTCAGCAATATTCAAAACCATTTTTTCTAGATTCTACAACATGTTATCCCTTATCTTATGGTTTTGGTTTTATGGGTAATCAGAATACTCCGAGGACTCAGTTTGGCAATAAACCATACAATGGTACAAACTACAAAGGCAACAACAATTTCAAGTCAAATGGTGGTTATAAAGGGAAATCTTTTTCCTCAAGTGGTTCTTCTGTGTTTCAAGCTAATACTACAAGGCCGAATGGGTCTAATGCATGGTCTGGGAACACTGATACTCAGTCTAATATGGTTATTGAGTGTCAGATATGTAACAAAAGAGGCCATACTGCAGTGAATTGTTTTCGAAAGAATACAAATATGACATCTCTAGGGTACATTATGTCACATCCCGGCCTGGGCGCAGCCACTTCCCGGGCCCACTCCACCACCGTAGCACAATATTGTTCGCTTTGGGCCTCGACCACGCCCTCACGGTTTTGTTTCTGAGAACTCACGAGCAACTTCCCAGGAGGTCACCCATCCTGGGATTGCTCTAGCCCCCTTCTCGCTTAACTTCGGAGTTCCAACGGAACCCGAAGCCAGTGAGCTCCCAAAAGGTCTCGTGCTAGGTAGGGATGAGAATATACATTTAAGGATCACTCCTCTGGGCGATGTGGGATGTCACAATCCACCCCCCTTAGGGGCCCAACGTCCTCATCGACACACACGCGGCCAGGGTTAGGCTCTGATACCAATTGTCACATCCCGGCCCGAGCACAGCCACCTCCCGGGCCCACTCCACCACCGTAGCACGATATTGTCCGCTTTGGGCCCCGACCACGCCCTCACGGTTTTGTTTCTGGGAACTCACGAGCAACTTCCCAGGAGGTCACCCATCCTGGGATTGCCCTAGCTCCCTTCTCGCTTAACTTCGGAGTTCCAATGGAACCCGAAGCCAGTGAGCTCCCAAAAGGCCTCGTGCTAGGTAGGGATGGGAAGATACATTTAATAATTAACTTATACGAACTTAATAATCAGCATTATGATGTAGTTACATCAGAGAACAAGTCTAACTACAGATTATTAGCAGAGATGCTAGCTGTATGAAGACACACTTAAAGCAGTACACGCCACAGTTCTATACAGACTAGCGAGCTATAGAGGCCTGATCACTGTATAATTAAACTGGTTTCGAGATTGAGGCAATCTCAATGCTGTGGCTCATGATTGTTTATGGGCGGTTTGCAGCGCCAATCTCTTCCCTTATAATCTTTATTCATCAGGCTTAATATTTCTCTTGTTGCCTTAAGAAGCCTTCTTGTTTCCTCTGTCAACATAAGATCATCAGTTTCATCATACTTTGTAGTCTCTTCCAATGGAGAAGTACTGTCCTTACCTGCAATCAGATAACAAAAAATCTTTACATGAACTTTGTATTATTCACCTTCTTCCTCAATATATCAACCCTTAAAGCTCTACGGTAAGTTTCATTTGCATTCAAATAAACACATACATTGCAATCTTCTTAAGCATCAAAGCAAGAAATTCCCTCCAATATGCATATATCTTTAATTTGGAATAATAATTAATACATACAATGATACAAACAAACTAGCTTGCTAAACATGATATATCTATCATGCACATATTTTTACTACAACTCGCGTCTGATAACAAGAAGACGGCGAGGGTACATAAACTGATCTAAAATTGAACTTGGGTTTTCAATGATTTTCTCAATTATTATAAGGAGTAGTAGTACTACTATAACTTTTCTCATAATCAATCCAAGCTTAAAATTTTACATTTAGATCTCGCTTCCTACGAAGTCACAATTTCCATCAGAACTACGGCTGTATACCTGAATTCGTTGATGTAGTAGAACTATGGGTATCTTCATTTGGCCCAACTGCACTTGTAGGCTCTAACTTCCTAAACACTTTGTGTGCCACCATTTTTCTTCCTCTGAGCCCTATCATCCTTGACCCAGCTATTGAAATTCCATGATCGATTATTTCCTGCACATATACTTATAAGGTTAGCTTACAAATGAATAATTGGTAATGGCACATGAAACAAGAGAAGTGCTTGCACCCCTCAAAGAGCTTCTTGCACTCGTCTGAAGTTGTGCAAATATTACGAGAATGTCATTTTGCGCACTTCACCATAAGAGTGCAGGAAACTCTCTAAAGAGTGCAAATATATAGTATTGCCCTACGTACAAGGATCATGAAATAACGAGTACCTGTTGATCAAATGGTCCATTTCCGGTCACTGAAAGCTTTTTTTTACCTACAAAACGTAAGTATATACATAAGAACCTCTCAGATACAAATCTATGAGAAATCCCTAAATCAAATTAATGGACTAATAGGAGAAGATTAACCTATCTACCTTGATGAGCATGTGTAGTAAACTCGCCTAGGGCAAGCATAACAAAAAGAAGCCCAACTACGAAGCTTGCAAGCTGTTGCATATCTTTGTGATTTCTTCCTTAATTAGTCGTTGATTAACAACAAAAGAAGGGAAACTAATTTGGAGAGACTAATGTGGGTATTATAGAGACCCGCGAGTCAAAGCTAGGGCTTCAGTACGTACCTCGCCTGCATAAAATATTAGTTCTCATGCGCACAGACAGGAACTTGGGAAGAACGCAAACCTAAATAATCTAATGTATAAAATATTGAAAGGAAAACAGCGTTTTCGGTTTTCAAAACTTTGAATGTGGTTTCACCGTCAGTCTCAGTCTCACGAGTTAATTAGTTGGAACCTGCAGAGGCTAGCATGCAGGTTATTAAACGTATGATGATACATATTAAATAATTAATGAAAGTAGGTAATATGAAATATGAAGCACGAAATAGGGTTTCTAATGTTTAAGCATGTCTCTATTGGGCAAGGTATTAAATATCAATGATATCGGAAATATCGGTAGTCCAAAAACACGGAAATTTCGATGGAAATATTGGGATATTATCGATATCGATAAAAATTGAATAAAAATCACGGAAATTGTAAGAAAAACTTTGGAAATTTTTATTGAAACTTTGCAGGATGTTTATTTAGTCAATTATCTATTGGTTTATCACAAAAAATTGGAAGGAAATGCATTGTATGATAGATTTAACTGATTTAAGTTGATTATATAGCGAGCTGGCAAACATTGTGAGTGTAGAAAATATGTAAATATTTTAGCATATTTTCACAAAAACATTAGTGATATAGTGGTCAAGGTGTTGAATGAGTAAAATGGGAGGGATTCGAATCCCTTTAGTGTTTTTTTAAATATAGAAATTTAAAAAACACGGAAATTTCAATGGAAATATCGATGACATCGAAAATATCGGTAGTCCAAAAACACGAAAATTTCAATAAAAATATCATAATATTATGGATATTTTATACCTTGCGCCATGCGCGCTGGAAGCGCTCGAAGCTAGACGAGTCACTAACATTAACCCATACAGGCTACAGGTGTAGTATAGTATACTGATTAAGTTCAGGACCACTTTAAGAGATATGTCTCAACTAAGTATCCAAACACACAATTACCAAGTTTCTTTGTAAGTTTTAAGGCTAGGGCACGCTTACCTTTTACCAAGTTTTTTACGAGGGTAATATGATAGGGAGACTAAATTTGTAAACAAAATGTGCAAACTAAATAATTTATCACTAATAGAAATGAGTATGTTTATCAACGCTTAACTAATAACTCAATCATCAACTTCCATGTCATTTAGTTTATAAAAATTTGTTTACAAATTTAGTCTCCATAGCATTACTCTTCATGAAGAGAATCCCATGAATTAAATTGTATAAAGGGAGAAAAGACCACAAGAGTTACTGAGCAGGATTATGAAAGCACACACTTAATTCCGCAGCACTATTTGCTACAGTTTCCTATGCTTGATAAGAATAAAAAACAAAGAAAATAAATATTCCTAGGTGGGCAAAATTGTGAGTCTAGCTAGCTAAACCCGTAAGTTTGAAAAAGACTGAGTACTACTCAATCTCAAGGCCGTGGCTGATGATTGTGTACTGGCGGCTTGAGGCGGCCCATTTGATGGTGGTAATCTTTACGCATCAGGTTTACTATCTCTCTTGTCGCCTTAAGAAGGCTTCTTGCTTCATTATCTGTCAACTTATGATCGTCTTTTCTGTCATAACTTATAGTCATTTGAGCTTCGGTTGTTGGGTGCTTGGTCTTGAAATCTTGAGAGTGATTTGGTTTAAGATCTTTAGGAATTTCCGAACTACCGGCAGAAGTACTTTTCAATGTTGTTAGCTCCAGTATCTTCATATCATCCTGGTTCATGTGTAAACATATAACCAAGTTAGAATCAAATTAAAGTCAAAAGTTAAGCTATTGGAACCAATGTTAAAAATTAAAAAAGTTTGTGTGTGTGTATGTGAGAGAGAGAGAGAGAGAGAGAGAGAGAGAGAGAGAGACCTGTTGGTTCAGTTTGTTTTGACGTTTTCCACGGAAATTGCTTGAAGCTTTAGGATTATCCTTACCTGCAATTAGAGAACAAGTATACAACATAAATCATGTATTATTTGCCACCTTTCCTCAAAATCATCATCTCAAAATTGGTTCCACAACCATTACAAAACAATATGGTAATCTCATAATTTTCCATCCATTACTCACATGCATTGCAAGGAGGCTTAAGCATCAAATTAAGCAAAGAAAATCCCCTCCAACACATATACATCTTACATCTTCTTTGAATACTAATACATATATACAACCACACTAGCTAGCTAGCTAAATATAGCTACTACGTGATATAACTATCGCACATATGTTTTCACTAGAGCATCTGACAACACGAGCCGGGGAAGACAGATAATTTCAGAACGATCGAAATAATTTTCTCAATTGTGTTTGGGAGGATGGCGTGCAGGCCCGTGATAATCAGCACCAAAAGCTACAAAATCATGATGAGAGACTTCGGAGTACTTCTTAGAACTAGCAGTACTAGTATTACTTTTATCACGATCTCCAGGTTTACATTTTACATTTAGATCTTCCCTTCCTTCGAAGTTACAATTTCCATCAGAAGTACTACGGTTTGCACCTGGATTCTTGGAAGTGGTACTAGCCTCTTCATTCTGCTGCCCATCTGGTCTTACTGGCTCTAATTTCCTTAACACTCTGTGTGCCACCATTTTCCTTCCTCCAAGGCCTATCATCCTTGACCCAGCTATTGAAATTCCATCAACATTTGGTTCCTGCATATTTGATGGATTAGCTTATAAATCAAAAGTTTAATAAGTCATATTCCCCATAAAGCTTCTTGCACTTCTGAAACACAGTTCAAATAACACCATGTATTATAGTGATGCTATTGAAGGAGTGCAAGAAGCTCTCTGAGGAGAGTTCAAGTTCAAAGTATGCTTTACCTTTTGATCAGCCAATACTGCACGTTTCCCAGTCATTGAAATATCTTCTTTACCTACAAATTAAACAAGAGTGTTATAAGAGCAAAATACTCCAAATTTTTTATACATGAGAAATCCCCAGCCGAATATATTGAAGAGAAAAATCTGTACATATCTAGTATATATCTACCTTGATGAGCATGTGCAGTGCTAAACTGGCCCAGGGCATGCATACAAAAAAGAAGCCCTACTACCAAGCTTGTAAGCTGTAGCATCATTGTGTTTATAGTTTCTTCTTAGCCTTTAACTTTCTAGCAAAAGGGTAGTGATCTTAGATGGACAACAAGAAGAGAGGAAACTTGGAGAGACTGATGTGGGTTTTATAGAGAAAGTTCAAACCCAAGTACAAGCTAGGGTTTAGGCATGTACTTCACCTCCATAAACTATAATTCTCAAGGGTACAGACTTGACTTGGAAGAACTCGAAACTAATTAATCTAATCTATAAAGTATTCGAAACCCTCATGTGCAACCAAAAAAAATATTCGCGAAAACAGTGAAAGGAAAACAACGTTTTCAATTTCCAAAACTTTAAATGTGGTTTCACAAGTTAATATTATACATAGTCGGCAGTGGTTAACAGGCCATAAAACATACGATGGTTCATATAAAATGAAATTAATATGCAATAGGGTTTTTATCTTTTTTGGTTCATGTCTGTACCGCCATGCATGCAACCGCTTGTAGCATATGCTGATATGATCAGGGTAGAGAAAAACCTATAGACAGTACTCATCCAAGTTAAATTGTAAATTGCAATAGCTTATTTGAGGAAGGTCAAAATATCAGACATTATATTCAGCACTAGAAAAATTAAATGTAAACTAATTGAAATTATACTAGCTTTATTTGGTAAACTAATTAAAATTGTACTAGCTTTATTTGGTAAACTAATTAAAATTATACTAGCTTTATTTGGTATTCGTGTAATCTTCATGGAAATCTTATTTTTGTAAGCTTAATTATATAAAACCAAGTTGAAAAGTAAAAAAAAAATCAAGTTAAATAGTCATCAGATACCAGCTGTTATTTTTCATTTAATTAATTACTAAACCAACCAACAAATATGATTAGTTAATTATAATCGGGTCAATATATCGTTGCGGCAAGGATCAGGTCAGTCAGAGATTCGGTCCTCACCTTTCAATATAAATTACAAACAAGTAGAAGCATGAGATTTTTAAACAAAGCTATCAAGACTTCTGCCAAAAGTAAATTTCTTTGTCTTTGTACAGCGGATAATATTCATTTTGTTCACAACACATCACATGCTTCAGCGTGATCAGATCAACTGAATCACTTCTTCCTCATCATTTGCTTAAAATTATAGTTTGAAATTGAAGAAATTAAATGTAAATCACACAACAGAAATAAATAAGAATGAAAAAAAAATAGTGTGCTTAAGAGTTTTTTTTTATTTTATTTTATTTTTTTTTTTTAACAAAAGTTAGAAATATTATAGACGGATAGAAAGGTTTACATCCTGAGCCAAAATATTAAGAGGAAGGAGGTGGTGGAAGGCAAGCTGGCATAGTTCCCGAAGAGCCTGCAGAAACATTGACAAGTGATTTCGCATAGAATTGCTCAAAACACTCCCCCTTAAACAAATTAGGGTTTCTACTTCCTATATGTGGTGTGTTGCAATTTTAGAACACGAGGGCGTGACCTCCAACTCTACGATAGTGCTTTCATCTTGACAACAGTGCATTGCATACTGTGTGCTTTCCAAGTAAGTTGGTTCGAGACATATTGGCCGGCATACCCACACAACAAATATTGCTTTATTAACACCACCTTCTCAAACTATAACTCTTGTAGAAAGTATTGGCTTACTTGAAAATCAAAATCTCAAACGGAACCATATTTAGAACTTACATCCTTTTTAATTAATTAAATGATCGTATTGATAAAATGTCGATAACATTGAAAGATAACATTCTAATAGTATAACATTTTGACATGTTATCGGCACATTATCAACATTGTCTACAAAATTTATCGTGTAACAAAGACTTTTTACAAAAACAAACATCCACTACTAAATTAAAAAGTTTGTGTGACGAGGAACATTTTGTCAAGCAAAACATTCTTTGGTCGCACAAAAACTATGGCACCAGAAAATCGTTGCGCAAAGCTCGTGAAAAAAGACATTGTGCGACGAACATTTTCAACTTTGTCGCGCGTCTGAACAATTGTGTGACACTTTACTAGTCGTCGCGCGAAAGTTATACGGACAAAGGTTACTTGGCTCGAAATGTTTTGTGCGGCGAAAGGTGTAAGAAGCAAGTGCGCAAGTGTAATTTTTAATAAAAATAAATAAATAGAATAAAAGGAAAAAAAAATATCATACTAATGAAAAAAAAAAAAAAAAGCAAATTAATGAATAATTTTTTTTATTTATAATATAAAAAAATGTAAGTACAAATGTAAAGTTTTTATTTTATTTTATTTTTTAAGGAACAAAACTATGAAAACAAAGAGGCAAAATCTATAGGCATGTCATTCGGAGGTGCTTGGTAATCTTGCTGCTGGTTGGGGACAGGGTCGGAGGTCTAGGGGCCTGATTGCTGTGCTTGCTTGGTGTGGAAAGGCTGTGAGGGCGATGGTGCAGAAAAATCGGGGATATGTATTCTGGAGGAACTGAGGGCTTGTACAAGCATTGACATTTGAGACTTATATGATACCAGCTCACTCCTTAGCCTAGCGACTTATGTCAAAGCCGTAACCTGGCTCTTTGACTGCGAGGATGATGAGGCTCCAGTCTCCCGCCGCCTGACATTTCCCATCCCCGACAATATGTCCCTGGCCTCCAACCGAAAGTCTAGTCCAACGTCTCTGTGACGATGTGAAACCTTGCATCCTCAATGAGAGCCACATACTCGATCAGCGTGTCCAGGGGAAGCTGGGAGGCGGACTCTTGAAGCACCACCTGACTCCTCTCCACCATAGTCGCATGTGAAAAAAAAACATGGATTATTAATAGAAAACAATTTGAAAGAATTAGTATAAATGTTTAATGCATAAGAAAGTACTTACATGAAGGGACTCAGTCAACTCATTCCCAGGTCGAACATAAACGTCAGCAAAGACGTCAATCTTCGGAAATTTTGAACCCTCCTAAAATCGAAAAAGATAAGGAAAATGTTAGTACGAAATAAAAATTATTAGCGACATTTTAAAATTAGAAATGAAAGTTGTATTATAACCTTCTGTTACGCCTCTATCCTATAGGAGAAATACCTCGAACCCGAATGGTGGAGAAAAGTCTTCTTTTCCTGATTGATCTTGTTTGCCTTTGCCTTCTTCTGTTATACAAAAAATACACGTATTAGTTTTAATACTTAAATAAAATTTAAAAAATAATAATAAACATTAGTAAAAATTTAAAAAATAAAATGAAAGAAGTCATAATTAAAAACGCACCACATATGTTGGTTCCTGAAAATGACCGCAAAGCCAAACCCAACTATCTTGTCGGTCCTCCAACTCCTTCGAACATCCCTCATCGAGAGCGACCTGTGGATCATCAAACCGCTGGAAACATTGGTGCAAGTCACTCTTCCACTGTTTGTAGAATTCAGAAAATAGCCGATTGACGGACCCGAACATGTCCCCGTCTATATCTTCCAATTTGTAGTTTGTCTGCAATATAACAAATAGCTTGAAAGTATTAGTAATAAAAGACAGTAATAAATATAAATATATAAATTTTACATGAAAAGCATTAAAAAGGCGACGCTACTTACGGACAATTGATTACGCACCCTATTCTTCGTCTCCTCTGGCATCACCTTCCAAGACTTCCACATTATAGGGCAAAAGGTTTGCCTAACATGCCCAATGTCGTGGGCCAAGGCACTATGCTACTTCACTGTTGGTGCTGCCCAATGTCACTCATGGTATCCGATTGCAATACGACCATTGGTCACCGGGTTGACCTTCGTCATCTTCAATTGCCGACAAGGTCCTCGAATGTTTTTCTTCGCTGCAAAGAGATGGAAAAAAAATCATTAACCCAAAACTAATAACAAATTTTACAAAAATTTCGACATAACCTCCCCTATAATTAAAACATTTCTCAAAACCCTGAAAATAACATAAATAATATACGTATCCAACACAATGATCACAACAGTTTAATAAAAGGTTTAGAATGATGACAACTTTTTAATCCTTATATGACATAACAAATTGAACCTAAAATAACAAAACTCAGTTAACATGGGAATGAGGGAGTGAATTAGGATTGTATACTTGGTCGTGTACCCGAGGCATCGGTTGTGGATCCTGATGGCAACATTTGGTCGATAGTGCCAGGGCGCCGGTGAGTTCGTTGGGCGCTAATAGGTAACGCCACCGAAGAAGTCGACGATGTTTGCGCATGTGGGACTGGAAGACCAACCGGGTCAACCAGATTGACCAGCCTATGGTCCATTTCTGCCGGAGCAGTGGCAACAGTAGTAGGTATAGTCATCGGACTAGGTGTAAAAGTCATCGGCCTCCAGGTTCTAATGAGGTGAGACATCTACAAAATTGGCAATCAATTTGTTTAGTAACAAAGATTTAACTTATTGTACACATGCTAATAATTTGAACTTAAATTTAAAACGAAATTTAAAAACCCTAATCTAAACCCAATTCAAGTTTGTTGGAAAAAAAAAACCCAATTCAAGTTTGGGAGAAACAAAACTTAAAATTGATATACTAATTCTATCCTTATACGTCTACGCTGACATGAATAACAAAGAAGTAGTTCAGCTAGAGTTTTCATTGCCATTCAAACTTTCATGGTTCGTATCAGAATAAAAACATCAGTGATTTAATAATTTTAATTCATCATCAGTGAATGCAAATTTTTCAAAAAGCACATTTGTGCAAGAAATACAACTGTTATACTAGAGGAAACCTAATTTTACACATAGAGGTCAAAAAAAGATAATTGTAGACTGATAGTCTTCTTATCTAATCTACTGAAGAGAAGTGGACAATAAAAATAAATCCAAGTCACTCCATATCTGATGCTTGATCCTCATCTAGTCTTGTCTTGCCCTGCAAAAGAAAAGGCATATGCATTCTTTCATTGTGCAAGATGGGAAGAGATAGAGAGAAAGATGA
This sequence comes from Crataegus laevigata, assembly GCA_963580275.1. Taxonomy (NCBI): domain Eukaryota; kingdom Viridiplantae; phylum Streptophyta; class Magnoliopsida; order Rosales; family Rosaceae; genus Crataegus; species Crataegus laevigata. The sequence continues at coordinate 5,983,058 of OY756945.1, forward strand.
GATAGAAGATAGAGAGAAAGAAAAGGAAGAAAATGTGGAACAAAATAGGCAAAAAGATTGTCTCACTGATTTGAAGTCTTCCATCCATGATCATCTAACATCACCCCCTTCTCAGACAAACAAAAAGAAAATAACGTTGAGGAATTTAAAACAATAAGGCCATCATTGTAGCCAAAATGTTAAAACTTTTGAGCATCTAAAATGCCCACATCTTGATGCACCTTAATACCTAATGCAAAACATTAAAATCGAAATAGTTAAAAGATAGACTTTAAGTAATGCTAAATGTCCCGCATTCCTTAGAATTCTAAGCTAAATGACAAATAACGAATCACTAAAGGACCCCCGATTTTACTTCAAGAACAAAAGAGCAAACACTCTGCAATTAAAGGAAACCACAGTACTAGAACTTCAGACCACAGGCAAGCAATCATCAACCAATACACAGAAAAACTACAAAGCAAACATTTTGTCCGTTCAATTCACAGCCTTGATTATGACAATTACGATTGCCAATTGGCTCCATCATCCGAAATAGAACAACTCAATGCACAAACAAAGAACATGAATAAAACACGAAACAAGTAATTAAGCAGACAAGCAATAACCCTAATCAAAAACCTCACCTGGTATCCAAAAAAGATAAACAAATTTCTTCAAGAGAGCAAATAAATACCCATCTAGAATATAAGAACTTACAACACAATATCATTATCCAAGAAACACAAATTTGGATGAAAAAATAAATCCCAAATTGTTGAACTCTTTCTCCAAAAAAAGGAAATTTTGAAATATGAAAAATCCCAACTTGCTCAACCCATGTTCTACATGTGTTCATGTCTGCATATTTTATGAAGCGAGCAACGTGCAATCGCAGAGAAAACAAAAACAAAGGGAAGCACATGGAAGTTTACAAAACTAATCTCCACATGTGCACTTTCCATCCTCAAACCTATGACACCTATTGTTATCCCTCACTATGATAACCCTTCCTAAGCACTTGGACATAAACTTGATTATAGTATGAGAATCGCCACCAATTTAAGAACCCTAAATCTAACCCTCATCATAAGAAGCTCATAATGAAATGTTGATTTCATTATGTATTTCATCAACTAGGTTAACAACTTTATACAATGATATTGTCGACAAGATCCTAAAAGGCTAATTAAAGACTAAACAAGGAAGTAAGTGACTACAATATCAATTTACAATATTGACTAACTAATGGAGATATTGACTAATTAGTGGAGATATCGACTAATTAGTGGAGATATCTTCCTTAACGAAACCTTCCTTAACACTCCCCCTCAAGTTGGAGTGTATGTTAATGACACCCAACTTGCTAAGTAAGACTTCGAACTATGTAGAACTCAATGGCTTGGTGAATATATCAGTTGGTTGATCACTTGTCCTTATGGAAGCCGTGTGTATCATTATTTCTTGAATCTTCTCTCGTACTAGATGACAATCGATCTCTATGTGCTTCGTTCGTTCATGAAAAACAAGATTTGAAGCAATATGTAATACCGCTTGGTTGTCACAAAACAACTTGACTGGTTGTGGATGACTCACTTTCAGATCCTTCAAAATATTCTTTAACCATATGATTTCACAACATGGAGTGGCCATATAATAGTATTCAGCCTCTGCGCTAGAACGAGATATAGTTGTTTGTTTCTTAGTTTTCCAGGAAATAGGTGCTTGACCAAGCAAGACACAGTACCGAGTTATCAACCTTCTAGTATCTCTACATCTAGCCCAATTGGCATCACATAATGCTAGTAATTGCAATGAACCCGTGGAAGGAAGGAAAATTCCTTGTCCAAGTGCTTGTTTAATGTACTTAAGAACCTCGTGTTCAGCCTCAAGATGTGGTTGTTGAGGTTTCTCCATGAATTGACTTAGAATGTGGACGACATATGCCAAGTCAGGCCTTGTTATGGTTAAGTATATTAACTTGTGCACAAGCCGTCTATATAATGAGGGATCATTTAACACTTTTCCCTTCATTTGTGTTAGAGACAAATTTTGATCTACAGGAAACCGTGAAGGCTTAACCCTTAGAAACCCAACATCATCCAATATTTCTAGTGCATATTTTCGTTGACATAGAGTGATTCCACGCTTTGATCGTGAAACTTCGATTCCCAAGAAATATTTGAGTTGCCTCAAGTCTTTCAGTTTGAAGCATTGAGAGAGAAACTGCTTGGTATCTTCAATTTCATGCAAATTATTTCCTGCTAGTATCACATCATCAACATAGACCAGCAAAGCAATGAAGTTACCGTGATGACTTCGAACGAATAGTGAATAGTCGGACCATGATTGATAGAACTCAGCAGCCTTAAGAGCATTGGATAACTTAATGAACCATTGTCTCGAAGCTTGCTTTAAACCGTAGAGATATTTATTTAACTTGCATACTCAAGTCTCCCTCTTTTGTCTGAAACCAGGAGGTAAGGTCATGTAGATATCCTCAAGATCGCCATTTAAGAAGGCATTGTTCACATCCAGTTTATGGAGGTGCCAGCCTTGCACAGCAGTGACACTAAGAAGCACACGAACGGTGGTTAACTTAGCCACCGGAGCAAAAATTTCCCGGTAATCAACACCTTCAATTTGATTGTAACCTTTGGCAATGAGGCGCGCCTTGTACCGTTCGATAGTGCCATCAGGTTTGAGCTTAATTTTGTAAACCCATTTACATCCCATGGGACGTTTATGCAGTGGCAAAGGCACAAGAGTCCAGGTATGATTTGCTTGACGAGCAGCAATTTCATGTTGCATGGCATCACGCTAGTTTGGATCTCGAACAGCCTACGAAAAGCTGGTGGGTTCTTTGAGGAGGGTGAAATTCGCAGTAAAGACTTTATAGTGAGATGAGAGACGATCATATGTTAAGTAAGTGGAAAGATGATGGGAAGTACCTGATGAGAACTAAACCACGTTCATAGAAGATGTGGGAGTAGGTCGAGATGGAAGAGAAACCTCAACATGAAAGTCCTACAAAAAAAGTGGAAGGTTTGGTGAGTCGTGTTCCACGGCGGGGTGGAGTTGGGAGGGCTGATGAGATAGGAGAAAAGGGTTGGGGTGGGGATGTGATAGTATCTGGAAGGGGGAAGACACATGGGAGGATGTAAGGGGGGAATGAGGTGAAGGTGGTGGGGTGTCTGACGATGAAGAGTTGATGGGAGAAACAAGAAGTGAAGATGCAGTAGGTGGAGGATTGGGGTTTTGGGAATGCATGAGAGATGGGTCAGGAAAAGAGTCCATATCAAAATGGGACAAGGAGTTGAGTGGGGTGGATGACATGTCGTGGGTAACGGAAGTAGTTAAGGGAAAAGGGAATTGGTCTTAAAAAAAATGTCGCATGAAACAAAGACTTTGTTAAGTTAGAAATCAAATAATCAATAGCCTTCTTGTCCATACGGATAGCCAAGAAAAATGCAACGACATGCACGGGGTTCAAATTTGGAAGGTTTGTGGGTGTGAGTGGAAGCAAAACACAAACAACCAAAGACCCGTAAGTGTGAGTAATTGGGTGTTTTTTGGAACAACTTTTCATAAGGTGTCTTCCCTTGAAGAATATGTGTAGATGTATGGTTAATGAGGTAGGCCACAGCAAGTACAGCATCTCCCCAAAAATGTTTTGGCATGTTGGCTTGAAAGAGTAGAGGTCTGGCAACATTGAGTAAATGTCGATGGTTACGTTCAGCAACACCATTTTGTTGTGGTGTGTTGACGCAACTAGTTTGATGAACTATTCCTTGGTGGGCATAAAAATTGTCAAAGTGAAACTCTGGACCATCATCACTACGAATCATTTTGACCTTGGTGTTAAATTGGGTTTCAACCAAATGGATAAATTGCACAAGAAGTTGTCGTGTGTTAGATTTGTGTTTCATCAAATAAATTCGCGCGCTTCTAGTGTAGTCATCAACAATAGTGAGCAAGTATTTTGCACTAGAAATAGAAGGGACATGGTACCCACCCCAAATATCGACATGGATCAATTCAAAACATGATTTAGTGGATATAGAACTTAGTGTTTCGTTGAGTAGTGACAACATAGAACTGATTGGACAACCAAAATCACAATCCAGGTCATATTTCTTACCAAAGTGTGTTTGTACTTGTAATTCCTACACTGCCCAAGGTAACCCTATTGTGTTACATGTGGGCAAGGAAGTATAATGAGAGGAATGAAATAGTGTGATATGATGCACACCTTAAGGCGCAACGTTTCTCTCAAACGTCATGTGATTGATAGTAACATTATGAAATGTGGTTTGTGTTTTCTCCATAGGGATATAGATACGGAGATTTACATGTAAGTTCCTGAAGAATTACATGGACTGGTTTAAACAGTTCTAAACCACGAAACACCCTCTTAACTCGTTTGAGGCGTTCACTTATGGATTGAAACAATCTGGCGGATGTGGTATACCTGTCTAAGTGATTATTTGACCAGATATGAATGAATGCACTTACGTGTTAAACTATGAAGTTTTATTCTAAATTACTTGAGTTACAGTTTATGTTGTTGACATAAATCTCACTAAGACTCTGGAAGAGCATGAGAAAACTGCCTCACACCTGAAGATGGAATTTGAGATAAAGGATCTTGGGAAAACTCGTTTATGCCTTGACCTAAAGTTGAAGCATTGTTCTGACGGTATTTTGGTCTACGAGTCGAACTAAACCCTAAATGTGTTACCTTTGAGTATACATATGATCGTCCCTACGTTATATGCAAATGAGACCCTTGAAGGGGTTATGGAATCTAAAATTTCATATCTAAGTTCAACTTTACACTTTGTTGTACTTAGCTCATTGTATTAGACAGGACATCTCACTCGATGTTGATCTAACGGTAAAGATGCAGCACTGCGCCTACACGCAACCACTGAATTGGTATTAAAGACGTGCCCTAAAGGTACTACGTATTTGGGCAAATCCCACGGATCTCGAGCGGATCTTACCCCCTGATCTTTGGAATGATGCTTGCCTTGTTTGTTATGCTGACACTGGTTACCTATTAGACCTACACAAGGTAAAATCCCTGAGTGGTTATATCTTTACCGTTAAGGGATATCACAATATCTTGGAGGTCCACGATATGACCTTAGTTGTGAAATCTTTGAATTGTTCCAAGACTCACCTTACTTCACTATGCCACACGTGAGACATGGTTAGAAAATCTTGTTGAGCAAATTCGAAGTACTTGCTATTTTCATCCATCATTGAGTTCCAACGACGATCCATGGAGACTATGCGGTATGTATCAACCGGACCAAGACATGATACATCAACAAAGTCAACACCAAGACAAATTGCGTCTACATCTATATCAGCAAAGCCTCAAGATATTGAAGTCATGTAAGCTGATCCCAAACAACCTTGTCGATCTATACACGACGTCACTACCGAAGTCAGCCTTCCAAAAGCTTGTCCGAGAAATTGGTATGCCTAACTATTCATATGCAATGCTTGTAGTTCTTATTTGGAAGTTCTGTCAAACTCAGGGGAGTATCCAAAAGTATACTCACTTGATCTTAATTTACTCTTTTTTCTTATGACTAGGAGCATTTTTCCCACTGAATTTTTGCTACCTAACTAGGTTTTGACAAGGCACTCATCCTTGGCTGATCATACCCTTGTGAGCTCTTCTACTTACATCTAGAAGACGTATAGTTTTGACTTAATGCAACTTCTCACTTTTCCCCTTAGTCTATGGATTTTTCTTCCTCCTTGGGTTTTACTATAGCAAGGTTTTGTGAGTTTAACATTTTTATGCATTCTTCCGTTGATTTGAAACTCACATTCGCTCATTGTGCTGATGACTTCATTGCTGAAGACCTGATGCACCATTTAGTTGAGTATTTACACACTCAAGGGGGAGTGTTGTAGTCCTATTAGATTAGGAATGTGATTGTGTAAATCCTAGTGGATCTAGGAATATCTCTTATGTTCCTATTAGGAGTTTATTACCTATTTAGAGCTGTAATCCTAAAAAGGAAAGGAATAACCTTCCCTACTACTATAAATAAAGGCACAATGGGGTGGAATAGAACACACCTCACAATTACACATCTCTCTCTTCTCTCTCTATGTCGCACATTCCCCTCTCTCTGAGCTTCATATTTGTTTAGTAAATTATGCCTACAACAATATTTTGATTGTTTCACTATTTTGGAGTGCTCCTTTATAGATAGATTACAAAGTTAAGGGTGGGTTTGATAACTATATGCATGAGTGATGGAGGGGATATAGATAGCGGGATGAACTGATGAAGGAAAGTGGACAAAAAGTAAAACCAATAATAAAAAAAAGTAAAAGGTCAAAATATTTCTAAAACATTTCCTAAGAAATTTGATGAGACCCTTTTTGCCTTAATGACATAGATTGCTACGGTAATTGAAATGGTATGAATCCTCTCATATGTCCTACATTGCGCCCTCCAAAACGAGAAATTTTTTGGTGTATTTAGGACCCTGGATAGTATATCACATATTATTATGTAAGTGTATGGACAACTGAAAAATAAAAATTTTCTTCATTTATATAATGATATGTGGTGTACCACTCCGTATTCTGGATACATTGAAAATTTTCTCCTCCAAAACCAAGGTTCTAAAATTCGCTAGGCGCTAGTCGGTCGGCAAGCAGGGACCTAGAGCCTAGGCAGCTAGGCAGGGCCTAGGTAGATTTATGTAAATTTATTATATATCTTATAAATAAGTGCCTATTTACACCTATAAAAATAGAATTAAAATAAAATAAAAACTATACTTGTATAAATAATAAAATAATGATAAAATGTAAATTAGGTACACCATTTCCATAAGTATTGGATGAAGTTGTAGTTAATCCATCATCTGCAAATTAGGTACACCATTTCTATAAGTATACTACCATGAAACCAAAAAAGAAAAAGCACACAATTAATAAAAAAATACAAAAAATATAGATAAATAAAAACGGCCTAGCCCACCTAGGTGCCGCCTAGCTTCCAGCCGATTTTTCCAAACGTCTTGCCCAAAATCGAGGCTGGTCTCCACCACCCAGCACCTAGGCGCGGCTTAGGCGACCGCCTAGGCCGATTTTTAGAAAAATGTCCAAAACAGATTTGACAATTTTGTATAATGTCAAACGTTGTTAGGTAAACTGAAACAATATATTGTTGCTACCAAATGCTAATTGCATTTTCTTTTTAACTTTCCATTCTTTCTCTCTTGCATGAACTCTCATAACCAGTGGTGGAGTCGCGATTTTACATGAGGAGTGGCCTCACATAAATGTTAATAAAAAATAATATTTACAAGAGAGTATAATACATGCTTCGAGATGTGAGCTAATTAAAATTTTCAGGCGCTAAAGGCTTCTTTTCGTGTTGAAATTAACCTTCTAATATCAAGCCACTAAGAGAGTATTTAATCAAAATTAAAGAGGATTAAGAGAAATTAACCTTCCAATATCAAGTCAATACAAATCCATGGAGACCATATATTGTAGGCCACATAGTGTGGCGGTTAATGACTGGATTTCTTCTTTAATGATTTAAAGAAGTAGTTCAACCATTAACTGCTACATCATAATGTAGTCTCATAATATGGCTCAAGTAGACGACCTCTCTAACATTATCCCCAAGTCAAATCTATGAAATTTTTAGAAGGGAAAGAGGAAAAACTCAAAGTTTATTATTTTTTTAGTTGGCATCATAAAATAATTTTTTTTTTTTAATAAACTAAACTAGTCTTTAGATTTTAATTTTAAGAGTTATTGATTTGTTTATAAAATAAGAGTTAAATTTAGTTCTAGGATGAGTGTTGTTGGGACTGAAAAGAAAAAAAGACCTCTTGTTTCAATTATCAGAGACGGAATATTCCGAGAAATATTCCTAACGGCGTCACTGTGCCATTACACGTGGCCGCGCGTGGCGACTCCAAAAAAAAATCTAAAAATTCCTGGGTGTTCGTGATGTCGAGTAGATCACGTTGGTATATTCAAATACCAAAATTGAGCTATGTATGAGAAGTTATTTTCAAAGTTCCGTTTATGTGCTTTAATTAATGTTTATTCAGTTAATTCTCATATAGGCGAGACTTATCCCGAGGACAAGCGTAGCCAGACTAGCGTGGGGGCTACGACCTGGCTACTTATCAATGAGTGAGCTTTTGTTTTCCGTATATACCTATATATTGCTATTTTCCCAGAAAATGAAACTGAATGTTTATACAATTTGAAATGTCATGCAAAGTATCTATTTATTTTAATTATGCATTAGTGATTGCATACAATTATGATGGTGCTGCGGACGCACAGATAAGTGTCAGGTAAGTTTATTTACTGGTTATGATGAGAATGAAATGATGTGATGTGAATGATGAGAGAGCTCATATACCTGCACCTTGATATTAGTGCTCCCGCTCAAAGTTAGGGCACAGTTTTTCACGTGATGTTCATCTCCTGCACCCATGCTCGCCTTGGATCCAAGTTAGGTGCACAGTCCTGTCGTATAGACCACTATATGTGGGTTCGACTCGTAGGTGACCCGCGATTATTCGCAGAGTCTTCACGTGATTGTAGCACTAGAGCATATTTATTCTATATACAGTGATGTTGTGCAAACCACTAAAGGTGGTATTGATGTGTGTGCAGGATATATACATGATATGATGAGTTTGATTATGAGCTATATATGTAGCCGAGGGCTGAATTAATTATTGAGAATGATTATGAGCTATATATACGGCCAAGGGCTGAGTTGATTACCTGGCATTCAATCACATTCACAGAGTTATGATTAGAGTTCAATTGTGATACTTTGGCATGACATACATACATATTTTCCAGCATGATTTCGAGATTTATATATATGAGTATATACTTTATTTCTGGGAAATTATACAGGTTTTACGGAGACGCTTTTGTTTTTCGCCCCTTCAGGTTCTAGGTAGCTTTTGTCGTTGGTGGCTAACAAGAATTGTTCGGCAATTCTGACAGACTACTCATTATGTAGGACACCCTTTGGTGTTATTCGAACTTATTATTTCTTACTTGACTGCATTTGACTTAGTATGCTCTGGTTTTGTATAAGCACTCTTAATTCTAGCACTAGCACACTATCTTAATTAGGATTGCTAGTGGCTTGGTTTGAATTTGATTGTATCTTTCTTATTAAGCTTGCTTCCGCACTGTGCACATGGTTACGTCACGCTCACGTGACGGCCAGCACGCTTCACTTTCGAATCGGGGTGTGTCATAATTTATTCTCCTACCTCTTAGTACAAATATCTCATTGTATATAAAAAAATTTAAAAAAAAATCCTACTACCGAACTGTTATTTAGCCATGACAAATCCACGAAGGCTGTCTGACACACCCCGTCCCGAAGGAGGGCATGCTGGCCGTCACGTGGGAGTGACGTAACCATTTACACAGTATGGAAGCTTTAAATATATCACTTCTAAGATGAAACACCCGTAGGTGAGACCTAATTTTGTCCATTCTGTCAGAACCCCGTTGAATTTCCTCGTAGTCACCACACATCTGCTATCTTGAACCTGGAGGGGCGCAAAACCAAGTTGAGTGGGTCAGTAAAACCAATCTTTTCCAAATCCAAACATTTATCAAAACGTTGTAACCCCTTTCCGTAAAACCTGTATACTTTTCCAGAAATGTAAAATATCAATATATATACATATATATATTCTCAAAACTTCAAATCACTATCTCGACATTATTTTCAATACAATATGCCATGCCATTTCTAAATTCAACATTATAGTATGAATGCATTAACATAAATCAGGTGGAAGGAATTAATCAACCGGAGACCCTCTAATGGCCCTGTACGGCTGAATCTAGAGCTCAAAATCTCATCTTGTTCAAAATCTCATCCTGCCGGAGTCACCACCTGTGACCTGTACGGCCTTCTGCACATAAGTCGGAACCACCTAATGTAGTCTGTACGACTTAATGGTTAATATTACGCTCTAGTGCTTTTCTCATCAATCATCTGTGCACATAATCTAAGGTCACCCACCAGTCGGAACCTCTCTAAAGGTCTGTACGACTGGCCTGTCGGAACCACCTCCTATGGTCTGTACGACTAGCATCTACTTGGATCCAAGGCGAGCGTGCGATGCGGTGAATAATATAAGCACTAATACCATGGTGCAGGTTATGAGCTCAACATATTTCAACATCATCACACAATAATAATACTTACCTGATACTCACCTGTGCGTCCACCGCACCATTTTATATATATGCATCATACAACAATTTATAATATTCATGAAATTCTATGCATGGCAATTCGATTCACATTTCTATATACTTTTCACATACTTCTATGCATGGCATTTCGAATTATATTTTCATATGAATCTACGCATGGCATTTGAAAGCATACTTTTCATATACTTTTATACATTGCATTTAAAGCATATTTTCATTAAATTTCAATTTCTGGGAAAACGTCAAGTATATATATATATATACGAAAATTAAAACTGCCCACTCACAGATACGTAGTCGAGACGAAGCCTCCTAACTTGGCTCAATCACATACGTCCTCGGAATACGTTTCCCTATACGTGAAATTTCCAATTAACTTAGTTTAACAACACATAAACGGAAACGTACATAAAATCTTCATAGATTGTCTAAATATAGAGTTTAAATATATGAAATCGATCTACTCGACGTCACGAACGTCGTGGTATTTTTAGAAAATTTTTTGGAGGCTCCACGCGCCCTCACGCGCCAGGACAAGCACGGCCTACGCGCCCCCACGCGCACCGCGCGTGTGCCCCACTCGCCTTCTCCGGTGGTCCTCGCCGGACTGGGTTTTCCGGTGGCCGGAAAACTGGGAAATTTTCCAAGCTTCGTATCTTGTTCATTTTTCATCCTTTTTGACCCATTTTTCTTCCTATGTGCTCCAAATTAAGTGTAGAACATGAATATACCTTCAAAAACGTCGAAAACCAACGAGAATCTCGTCGGGAAATTCTCCAAAACCGGCCACTTTGGTTCTACATGATCCCGACGTCCAAACACTTCCAACGAACCACTCCGAGCCTCTAGAGGTCCCAACAAACACTTCTGTGATCTCCGATTCTCCTAAAACGCAACGTATAAAAAGTTGATGAATAGTGACAAATATAAACCTTGAGTTTTGGACGTGAAATCGTATGAAATCTTACCTAAAAATGGTACCACTGAGTTCGTATGGACTTCACGATCATGAATATGTAATTTATTTCGTCGATCCAGAAGTTTTTGATATGGGTTGTGTTTATGCCGTGTGAAGAACAAGAGAGAGAGAGAGATGGCGTCGAGAGAGGAGAGAGAAAGTGACTGAGAAGAGAGAGAGAGAGTGACGGGAGAGAGAGAGGATAGCAAATTATTGGCCCATTTCACACACACAATCACACGTACATAACCCCGAAGGGGTAATTTCGTCATTTCACATTCTCAATAATTAGTACGTCGGGACGGGTTGTCACACTGTCAGTGCACTGGGACCGAAATCCAAAATATTAATGTCATATCCCTAAACGAGGTATTCGCACGTCATGCACAAGTGTATACTCAATTTGTACGCTATTTTGAATCGTGATTCTTCATCAAAAAAAAAAAATATATATATATATATATATATAGACCAGTTGGGATTGTCTTCTAAAATAGAGAGTATATAGAGATAAATTTTTTTAATTATATTTCAAAGAATTCTACTAATTTTTAAACATGTTAGAGGGAGACAAAAATCTAAAACAACTAAAGCGTAGCCCAAAAATATAGAAACAACGTCTTAAAATACTAATAATACCCTTATGACTTGTTGTTTAGGAAGATATTTTGATAGAGTTATCCGGACAATGGCAGTCTATGCCACAGAAAATTGCTGAGGAGCGCAAACCATAGGGTGCGTTTGGTACACGGGACGGGACGAGGCGTTCCGTCCCGCGTTTGGTACGCCTAAAACGAGTGGGACGAGGCGTTCCACGGGATAAGTTTTGGATGATTTTTGGTTCCACCTCCCCCCTGGAACGGGCTTGTTCCACGTCTGTGGAACAGAAATTTTTAACATTTTAGGACAACAATGCCCCTTGTCTTTTTCAAAATTTACAACATCCGTCCCGTCCCGTCCCGTCCCGTCCTGTCTGCGTACCAAACGCACCCTAATGAACCTTTACGCTGGTTCCGAGCTACCGCTTAAAGTTTTAGACATAAATCAATACAAAATTGGATCAGAGACATGCATCTCATCTCATGCACAAGTCTTAATTTCAGTACCAGGTTAAGCTTTTGAGATTTAGGAAGTTGTATATGTCTTACCACAGTTACCATCAAAGCATGCGATCGATCAACACTAAAATCAGAAGCTGCTTAATTGGTCTCAAAAAGGACACAGCACATGCATGCTTGTGTGCATGTATCTATATATGTGGGTTAGGATTGGAGGACTTATTTTTTGACACATTTTACGGGGTCCACATTGTAACTTTTTTCAATGATTCGAACCGTTTATATTTCAATTCATTATTAATAGATTATCTTTGCAAAATGTTAGACAAATCCAAAACTATTAAGATATTGACAGTGAAAAAAAAAATTAACGAATACGGTTTTGCTATAAAAAAAAACTAAAAAAACTATCATTTGATCTGACGGTCATATGATTTCGAATTTAGATGATTTTTGGTGAATTTCATCTTTGAGGGAAGATCTAAAGTATAAATGGTTTGATCATTGAAATCCATTAACTTTCACAACAATGTGATTATACATGTTTTGTTTTTTGGAGAAATATGCGTGTTAAATTGCGAGCACTCAATGTCATGATAATGAGATTAAAAATGTTAGAATGTGAGCATTCAATCTAAAATCAATTAGAGGCACATTAACTTTTAAGCACTTTATGCAAACCTTTCATCTCTAATATGATATACTATCAAAATATTTGAAGCACTTCAAAGAAGTATTCAAATTTTATTGTGTGATGAGGGAGAGCATTTGACCTAACTTGTAGATACAAGCTTTGTGTTGAAGTTTATGGAAGACTGTCTTCGGTGGGGAATACTATTAACAAGAAACATGATCAATTTACAATATGCGACCTTGTAAAGGGATCCATTTGAGAACCCGACAACAAAAATTCCTTCTTCTTTTTTAAATACAAGATCAAAGACTCCCTTTAGATTGCAGTCTTAACTTTTATCATTTGTTACTCGTTTGTTGTTTCTGGAAGCAAAGGCCGATAATGCAGAGGCGAGAGATGGAGAGGTCCATGTTGATGGGGAAGGAACCAAAACCCAATGGTCTTTAACCATTTGAAAGCCAGGGGTCAATTTTACAAGGTCGGCTTCTACTACCACTTGCATTCATTACATGACCAAAAGCCTCAGGTCACAACTCCAAAATTGTGAAATTAAGAAAATTACCATCATTTTTGCCTGGGAAATGGAACTGCTTAAGAGAATACAGACCTATATCACCAACCAAAAGACAGATAAGGAATTTAACTGAAATGAGCAAGGCACAGTAACACTTCAAAATATAAGGGTTGGTTTGTTAATAGTTCAAAATGTTTACAAGAAATGGAAAAGTTGCCTTCTTACAGTTTTTACCCCGATCGACCATGTTCTTTCTCTACCAAGCCCAGCCTTTGTCTCAAAACTAAAGCCTTGCTCAATCACTAGTGATAGACATCACAAAGCCCTTGTATTAGGGTAATATCGCAAGTGCAGTCGATAATATCTCATTTACAAAACTGGTTTTTCTGGGATGCAATCACATTGCCAATCCACAAGGCCGTTCAACTCAAAAGATTAGCCAACAAGTCCAGTGTCAAATACCTTGAATCCATTGAGCATCAAATTTTTTTTTAAGTAGCAAAAGAATAGATCAAGAGAATGACGCCAACTGGAGATGGTATCCGCTAATAATTCTGACTTGTAATTGCAAAAGCTGGAGAGCAAAATTTTCTGCTTAGTATACGGAAGCATCAAACCTTGGCTCATAGAAACAAACCTGGCTGTTGTATGACTGCAGTGCACAGCCTGCGATCCATGACCACACCTTTTTATCAACGTCGTAAAGAAGACCCTTCCCTTGGTTCCAAGACGTGAAGCAGATCAAGTTATCCTGTCCAGAGCACTCGAACCTCTCGGCTGATAACCTTAACAGAGATCTGAAATACTTCGGAGGCATCCTGCTAATCTCTACCCATAAAAATTTAGCATGATCCAGTTCCCAAATTCTCATACTCTGAAGTGTACTATAAAGACCAATCCTTCCAACCAGAAACAGACGCTTCTGGGTGCCAGCAACCAAATAACCATCCAATAGAGACCGCGGGAACTTAGCTGGAATGTGTTCCCAGTACCCTGTGTCCAGTCGATACATCATCAGGCCAAGTGGAGAAAGGGTTTCCAAATATAATCTGGAGTCACAATATGCCATCTTTGAGGAGCAAAGATTAACTGCAGGCATTATCTGGTGAATTGACCACGTATTGAGCTTCGAATCATATACTTCAGTGGGCAGTGATTTGTCACCATAAATATCACTAGTAGCTATAACTTTAAACGACCGGTCCTTCCTATCAACAACCATTATCAGCTGCCTTTGCTGATTATAATGCATACTTGGCAATGTCCTCCAAGTTTGTGTAAGAGGGTTACAAACCAAGGCTCTAAAATTTAAGCCATCAAGCCCAGAAAAGCAAACTAAACCAGCAGAAGAACCAACCAACCAGAATGCCCACTGTGGCAAAAATGTGAACGGAATCCTATACCATGTTTTTAATGGCAAGCTGAAGACTGAGCATTGTGCGGTCTGAGAGTTCTTCCAAAATGTGAGAAGACAAGGCCCATGAGACGGTACTTGCGAGTGAAACTTAAGAAAGCTTCTATCTTGTAGAATTGTATTCCACCGTTTACATACACAGCGGAGCCTAAATATCATAAACGGCGGAATTCTAGCTAATATCTCATTCAACAAATCCTCGGGCAACATTGCCCATATATTATCCTCCATTTGAACATCAGGATGAACTGGTTTCCCAAATGTAGAAGCCGTTTCTTCATCTAGTCCTCGCGGCTTTGTCTTAACCACCTTTTGCCTCGAAGGGCTTGTATTCCTTGATCTTACACAACCCAACGGACTCGTGTTCCTCGACCCACCACCTCTATGCGGCGACACTTGCTTTGGGCACCTATCATCTTCAGTTGAAACCCCATTTCCCATAGATTTCGAACTAGTTACAGCAGACCTAGATTCAGAAGATTCCTCAGAACCATCCATGGTGATAAAACCCCAACTAACCAAAATTTTACTCCGGCGTTTCAACCCTAGTACCCAATTCCTCCCAAAAGACTAAAAATTTCAATGTCAATCAACTTTCATCACCAAACAACAAAACCCAGAATTAAAAAAGTATGGCCTTGAACAATCACAGCATTAGACCAGCATTATAATTGATATTAAACAAAAAAGCCCTAATCTTTACTCAGATCCAAAATTCATAATCTTGCAGATTGTAAGATGAGTCAAGTGAAAGATGGAAACTTTTTGAGCAAAGATCAATTACCAGCACAAAATTCAAGCTTTTCGCCTTGTGATTTGAGATGGGTGTCCTCCAGGATTCAGAAATCTTCCATGGCTTCTGCTTGGTGAAGGAAACAGCTTGTTGGAGGAGCACAGATGAGTATATTCAGGCATAGAAATTAGGAGAACGACCTGGGGCCTAATTTCAAGGCTATTTCTTTTTACATTTGTGTTTGATTTACTTTGTCACTATTTGACAAAATGGACAAAGAAGAATCCATATAAATATTTCTGCAGGTTCTAATCTTGTGCTAAATTATTTGCATCATGTTGATGCCTATTGCCATTAGAGGGTGCCACGTTAGAGAAGAAGTGTGTCAATGACTTGTTTGTTTTTCTGATATCGCTGATAATATCGCTTGGCTGGGACCTATCAGACAAAATGGACGGCAGTTATTGGTGCGTGGGTGTGATTGTGAACATAGCAGACAAGTAGTAAAACTTTGTTCTAAAAAGTAAATTTACCTCTTTAGTCTATTGCTTTTAGATTATTGGGGTCCACTATATTGCTGGTACTTCTTTTACCATGGGCTCCACTCATGTTTCTGGTAGTTGACGAAGCTTTAATCTACACAACAATGCACCAAACGGATGCATTGTTGTTTGCCACATGTCCACTGTAAGTAAGCAGTGTGTGTCTTCTAATATGAAATTAGATTCCCTCTTGAGCATTAGGTGGGGATCCTCCTCATTAATAAATGTGAACCGTTTGATGAAAATCTAACGACTATAATTATTATAACTTTAAAGGAACTTTCTTGTTTGTAACCATTGTATTTTCATTTAACGGTCCACATTTATTGATGAGAGGATCCCCACCTAATGCTCAGGAGGAGATCCAATTCCTTTTAATATGGTTTTATCTGAGAGGAGTGATTGGTCTGGTTCAGCCTTTCATATATCTCAAAATTATGTGTAAAACTATAGTTTTTGTATATAAATTAACATTGGGCATATTGTAAGATCTCAAGAATTCCTACAATTTGGGATACATTTTGCGGAATGGTCGTAGATTGTGAGTAGCCGTCAACTAGTCGATAGAAAATCGGTCGACTAGTTATTTGTTTTCTGCAAAAGTCTTTTTGAATGCTAATATAGGATCCCATTCTATGAAGAATCAAATGCAAAGAGGAAAACTTTACTGCAAGTCTTCCATATAATCTTATGAATTGCAGATGGAACGTACCCAACACAATGGCAGAGTGTTCATCTACCACAAGTTGAGGTTGTAGTTTTGAATTTTAAGACAGAGAACAATGCCTTACTCATTTGTGCAGAAAATTGACAAACTGAAGGTTCTAATAGTCACAAACTATGGTTTATCACCTACTGAATTGAGTAATTTTGATCTTCTGGAATCATTATCAAATCTGAAGAGAACAAGATTAGAGAACATTTCGATTCATTCCATAACCAAGGACTGGGTACCATTGAAGAGTCTAAAGAAGATATCTTTATTCATGTGTAATATGGGTCAAGCTTTCCACAATTGTTCCATCAAAATTTCTGATGCCTGGCCAGGTCTAGAGGAAATGAATATCGACTATTGCGATGATTTGGTGGAACTGCCCGCCGAGCTCTGTGATCTTGTTCATATGAAGGTGCTTAGTATCACCAACTGCCATAAGCTATCTTCCTTGCCTGAAGAGATCGGAAAGCTGAAGAATTTGGATGTATTGAGACTAAGGTCCTGTACGGAGTTGGTAAGGCTTCCGGTCTCGGTTGAGAACCTCACTAAGTTGCGCTGCCTTGACATGTATAATTGTTTCGGCATTAGGAAGTTGCATGAATGCATTGGTATCAACATGGCACAATGCTCAAGATTGGAGTTGCCTCTATCGGTGGGGGATCTTGACGAGCAGTTAGAGGAAGTGATTTGTGATGAAGAGAATAAACCTTTCTGGAATTCCTTCTTAGCCAAAGACAAAATCAAAGTGGCAAAAGAAAAATCCAATTTGAATTGGCTCGAAAAGCCTCAGTTATGAGACCCGTCTTTCCTCAGTAAATGTTGAAGCAACATGTTTCTGATTTGTGTTGCATTGTTTTCTTCAATTTTCATCTTCTTGCGTGATTTCGTTCTTGCTTCTTTCCAACTTCTATGTTTCATCATATGAGTTTGTAATACTCTTTATTTCAAACTCTCTTGAGTCTTAAGATATTTTGTGTTGTTTTTTTTTTTTTTTTTGTATTAATTATCATGTTAAAAGACTTAGAGTATTTGGATCTAACGGAAAACATGACACAGGACCGAGCACAATGGTGTTCTAGGATTCATATAGCCGAATCCACTTAGCAAAAGATGTCTTAGGGTATTTAATACAATATGCTAAACAAAGTAAAGCTTATTTATTAGAATTCCCGATAAATTACATACATGGACACACACAAAACTCAAAACAAACAAAGAGGAGGGAGCCTTCACAATATTACTCATGAGAAGCCTCAGTACTTGGCAGAGCACCAGAAGGAGGAGGCACCAGAGGTTGATCATTTCGAGCTTCGGTACGCGATAAAGCTCCAGAACACGAAGGCAGTAGTTGCCTTTGGAAAAAATCCACAAACCTCTGATGATCACTCAGAATCCGACTCTCAGATTCCTGCAGCTTGTCAAGCTTCCTTTTCATGCCCGTGGAGTAGTTATGTGCAAGCATGTGCAACTGTCTATTTTCATGCTTGAGCCCCCGATCTCTTGTTTGAGACTTGCCACTTCAGCCATCAATGACTCAACTTGACGAGTTCAAGCAAGTAGGCGTTGGCCCATATTAGACACAGAAGCCGCACACTGAACACTAAAAGCCAGAGAATCCTGAACAGCCAACTCATCGGACCGCTTGGAGAGTATCTTATTATCTTTGGGGGTGAGAAGATTCATGGCCACCACAGTAGCAGTCATATCATTCTTCATCACAAAGTCCCCAATGGTAAGAGGACCAGTAGGGGATACGAAGGATAGATGCCATATGTTGTCTTGAGAAGACATAGATGCCTCTTCCACAACATTCAAATCAAAACGGCGGTCGGATGGGCAAGACATATGTAAAAAGGACGAAGGAAAAATGAGGCACAATAAATCTCAGAAGTACGAAAATGAAGGGGAACTTCTATAAGCAGTAGCTCTCTGAATGTACTCCTTGAACACAATTGGGACCCCTATAAAAAGAAGGGCAACAGGACCACGTGTTCAAAAATTGAAGAAGCACCACGCTCCGAATTTCGAGAGCCAGGTTTCCCTGGATAAATCAATCCTCACACGCAAAATCAGCTCATCGGATACCACAGATAACTTGGTCAAAGATTTCTGACAAAGGTAGAACATGTGAACCTTGCAGCTCCCACTACACTACTGTGCCCAAAAAGGGTAAAAGAACAGTACGCGAATTTTGAAGTGTCAGCTACCCTACTTTTACACACAAGGGCAAATGAATGACATCATTACTGCTGAGTGGGAAATCCCTATATGTGTCGACTTCCGTCCTCTATGGCAAAGCAGACTTACAAGAATGCCTAATGCCTACTTTTCATCCTCCCCGAGAATGCATCTTCAACAAGATCTACTCGTTCAAAAATCAAAGAGGCACCATTCTTCGAATTTCAAAGAGCCAGACCCTCAACAGATTTGCTTGTTCAAAAATCGAAGAGGCACCATTCTTCGAATTTCAAAGAGCCAGACCCTCAACATATTTGCTTTTTCAAAAATCAAAGAGACGCTACTCCTCGAATCTCGAGAGCTAGGTTTTCCTGGATAAAATGTGTCGATGCCCTTCCCACGCAACATTGGCTCTCCGGATATCATGGACCACTTTGCCAAAGATATCCGACAAAGTTGAACCTTGCAGCTCCCACTGCATTGCTGTAACCGAGAAGGGTAAAAGAACAGTATTTCCACTTGTTGTTGGGGAAATTCCTATATATGTCTACATTCATCCTCTAAGGGTAAAAGAACAGTACGTGATTTTTGAAGTGTCATCTACCCTACTATTACACACAAGGACAAAGGAATGACACCACTACTTGCTAAGTAGGAAATCCCTATATATGTTGACTTATGTCCTCTATGGCAAAGCAGGCTTGCAAGAATGCCTACGTTTTCATTTTCCCCGAGAATGCATCCTCAACAAGATCTACTTGTTCAAAAATTGAAGAGGCACCATTCGTCGAATTTCGAAGAGCCAGGCCCTTATGTTTGTTCAAAAATCGAAGAAGCACCACTCTCTGAATTTTGAAAGCCAGACCTTCAACAGATTTTCTTTTTCAAAAATCGAAGAGACGCTACTCCCCGAATCTCGAGAGCTAGGTTTTCCTGGATAGAATGTGTCGATGCCCTTCTCACGCAACATCGGCTTTCCGGATATCACGGACCACTTTGCCAAAGATATCTGACAAAGTTAGAACACGTGAACCTTGCAACTCCCACTGCATTGTTGTGACCAAGAAGGGTAAAAGAACAGTATTTCCACTTGTTGTTGGGGAAATTCCTATATATGTCGACCTCTATCATCCATAGCCAGGCATACCTGCAAAAATGTTCAATCCTTCCTCACATCTGAGAAGACACTCCCAACGAAGCCTCTCGAAATACTCAGTTTTTTTTCCCCTTGATAGTATCTCTACAAACAAGCCACACCAGAGCAAGAGTACCTCATATCATCAGGGTCGAAAGCAAAAGTATCCCATATCATGCTTTCTCCATGTCCTTGTCTTTATCCTTATTCCCGCCTGCACGACAAGGAGAAAGAGAGCAATCAGTCAGAACCTGAGATCAAACTTTCGATTTGGAATTGATTGCCCCGGAACCTTTGCTTGTGTGTTTCTCTAGCATTGCTCTCGAGTACTCATCCTCAACTGTTTTCAAGGTCATGAATTCCACTGGCAAATACCCCATGACAGTTGATCAGATATTGGCTCTTTACACTGAAGTTGCCAAGCATGGATGAGTCACTGAGAAATAGTGTCCTAAAGGGCCATTCAACTGCAAAGGTTGCACACCACTTCTGCCATGCAAAAAATTGAAGCATAAGGGTCAACGATGAGCTGGAACAGGTCACTATAGCATGACGCATTTCCTAACTGCATAATCCAGACGGAGGAGTCTAAGACAAAACCAAGCTCGGCATCACTGCCCCATCCGAAGAATTCGAGAAGTCTCAACAACCTTTCGCTGTCACCGTCGCCAAAGAGCAATAGTATCCCATATCATCAGGATCGAATGTACTCTAGATTTGATGGAGTTGTTTTGACCCTCAAATTCTCAAGTCGACTTGCTCCTTTGGAGGAAACCAGAAAACCCTCCAACCCAGTTCAAGAATAAGCCTGTGGAAAACTACTTCTTCAAAAGTAAAAGTATTTCATATCATCTCTTCTCTCTTTGCTTCTCCTTATCCTTCGTGCAACCTACAAGACAAGGAGAAAAAAAATGAGCAGATGGAATCCGAAGTCAAACCTTCGATCTGGGACTGCTTGCTTGGGACTTTGATTGCTTACCTTGTCTGTCACCTCCTTCGGCAGATCTTCTCAGTCAGAGACTTGGGGGACTTCCACTAAATGGTTTGTATCGCACTTGACCAAGCCTGAACCTACAAGTAAGCTTCAAGTAAAATGATACATTACCTTGTGCGTCAACATATGTTCAATATACCACTCATACCTATGGGACAGAGGCAACTGAAGATGATACCAACTCAAGGACCCACAAGAGTTTTCCTTCAATCAGGAGGCCAATCACAATGTGACACATGTCAATGTCAGGGGCCAACCACAGCACGACATGTGTCAACATCAGAGGTCAATCACAGCATGACACGTGTCAATGTCAGAACAAAACTAGAAACTCTTCTATAAATAAGGACCATTCTCCCACAATAATCCTTAATGTCATTTGTACGAAATCATTCATTAGAACCCACAAAATGAGAGCTTGAACCTATGTACTTGTGTGAACCCTTCACAATTAATGAGAACTCTTCTACTCCATGGACGTAACCAATCTGGGTGAACCATGTACATCCTGTGTTTGCTTCCCTGCCTCTATATCTTTACATATTTATCTGCACTAGTGACCGAAGCAATCCAACGAAGGTCACACACCTGACACTTTCTGTTGTACCAAAGTCTACGGCTTTTTATGATATGTATGAGCGACTATATACCAAAGAAGGAGAGTTAGATATCTAATCTAGCTAAAGAAAAGGAAAAGAAGACAAGGGACCTAAACCAAGTGAGGTGCGTCAAGGATAAGGATGGAAATGTTCTTGCTACAGAAAACGCGGTCAAAGATAGATGGAGAGGTTATTTTCACAATCTTTTCAATGAGGGACTTGAAATGAGTACTCAGGAAGAGATAAATGCAAAGCTTAACCTCTGGCGAGTTGGAATCTAAAGGTCTTCGCCTAAGTCGGTCAAAGACAGAATATATGGAGTGCAAGTTCAGTGCAACTGGAGGCCCAAATGAGTTGCGGTGAGGATCGGAGAACATGAAGTACCAAAGAGCGACTGCTTTCGCTCCCTATGATCTATCCTTCAAAAGAACAGAGATTTAGATGGAGACCTTAACCATAGAATACAAACTGGATGGATGAAGGGGCAGAGTGCATCCGGCGTGTTGTGTGACCGCCGTATGCCACTAAAGCAAATTGTATAGGACGGCAATCAAGCCAGCGATGCTGTATGGCACGGAATGCTGGGTGGTGAAGCATCAACACGTACATAAAATGAGTGTAGTGGAGATGAGGATGCTTCGTTGGATGTGTGGGCACACGAGAAAAGATAAGATTAAGAATGAGTATATCCGAGGTACAGTAAGAGTAGCTGAAATTGAAGGAAAGATTAGAGAAAGACCTAGGAACAGAGGTCCATGGCCGAAGAGGTAGAGGAATACCTAGGAAGACTTTGGAAGAGACTCTAAGAAAAGACTTAGAGTATTTGGATCTAACGGAAGATATGACACAGGACCGAGCGCAATGTCGTTCTAGGATTCATATAGCCAACCCCACTTAGTGGGAAAAGGCTTTGTTGTTGTTGTATAATTATCATGTTAATGTTTTACACAATATAAATAATGCGTGTTATACTTTCTTGGATTATACGAAACTAATTGTGTTTTAACTACACCTAATATGTTAATTATGCATTTGGTTATATCTATAAGTTTTTTGGTTGCTTACTTTGGTAAAGATGATTTTCTAAGTTGTGGTTTACCGTATTGTCAAAATATGATCAATAGTGCTCAACCGCGAGTGAGTTAACTGCAATGTAGAAATAATGGTTAAATGTTCAATCAATTATTGCTCATTGGTTCAAAACTTCTGTTTTGTCTTTCTCTATGCTTTTGTCTCCCTTCGAAACTTGCTTTTACAATTTAATAGGATAAGAAACAAAATTTATGTGTCACCATATGAAAGGAAACCGAAATATTATGGTCGGCCCATCTACCTGCAATATGGTTGGTTGGTCATTTCTGTCACCATATGAAAGATTCCCATACATGGTCATGCCATCTCTTGGTTAATTTCCAAGTCTCCCTCCACAGTCAATTGTCTCTTTCTAATTGTTTGGAGCGGAAATGAAGTACCCTACTTTACAGTTGACGGCTAATCTCAAAATCTTAGTTCTTTTTTACTGTCTTGTTCTGGTGTAGAGAGTAAAGCTACCATTGTAATCTGACGACCAAACTTTATGTGTAGTTCTACTCGCCTAATCCGTTATCATCCAACCAAAAAAATAAATAGAGTCCAGTCAATAGTCTCTTTTTATTTATTTTTAATTCTTCCTCGCACTTGTATTCTTAAGCATTCTTTTTTATTGTCTCTTTAAAAAAAACAAACTTTATATTTTCTTGGATTATAGGAAACAAAATGTGTTTTAACTGTACCTAATATGTTAATTATGTATTTGGTTATATCTATAAGTTTTTTTTTTTTGTTGCTTACTTTGGAAAAGATGATTTTCTAAGTTGTGGTTTACCGTATTGTCAAAATATGATCAGTAGTTCGACCGCGAGTGAATTAACTGCAACGTAGAAATAATGGTTAAATATTCAATCAATTATTGCTCACTGGTTCAAAACTTTCGTTTGTCTTTCTCTATGCTTTCGTCTCCCTTCGAAACTTGCTTTCACTATTTAATAGGATAAGAAACAAAATTTTCTTTCTCACCATATGAAAGGAAACCGAAATATTATGGTTGACCCCTCTACCTGCAATATGGTTGGTGGGTCATCTCTATCACCATATGAAAGATTCCTAAAAAGGGTGATGCAGTTTCGTGGTAAATTTCCAAGTCTCCTTCCACAGTCAATTGAACTTTTTTTGTTTATCTACCTTGCTTGATCACCAACATCATAAGAGAAAATTGAACTTGTATTGCTTGTTTTATGAATCTCTTTATTTTCCAAATTTAAGAGTGTCTCACTTTTCCATTATCATCCATCCAATCTAGAAAATAAATTGAGTTAGTGGTCTCTTTTTATTAATTTTTAATACTTCATATTGTCTGTATTCTTTTATTATCTTTTTTATTATTTAATAAAATTCAAATATAGGGATTGGGAACTATTGTTTTATTGGGAAATGATCTCTTTCCAATCGTTATGAGCGGAAATGAGTAACCTAGTTTATAGTTGATGGCTAATCCCGAAATATTGGTTCTTTTTTACTGTCTTGTGCTGGTGTAGAGAGTAAAGTTACTATTTTGCGTTGCGGTCCACAAAATTGGAAAGAAAAAAAAGATGCAGGCTTTATCATATCAACGATACAAGTTGCAAGATAATTTTAAAATTTTAAATTATTTCAAATATTATTTTTATTATATTAAAATTTATCTTTGGATCATTGCATGGCAATTACGCTCTTGTCGGAAGCCATGAGTGTGATATTTTGGTTAGTGGAACTTCTTCTTGGTCAATCAATGGCAAAGTCAATATATTCTTTTCGAAGTTTCCCAGAAAGCAGCTTTGTAATTTGCTTGGCAGGTCAATAAGGTAGGTAAAAGTAATAGTCACTGGATTCAACTTAATAACGTAGGCTCCACATTTATCACATTTTCAATTCAACTCATAGCGCAGAAGTTACTAATGCCTTAGCTTCTTTCGGCGCACTTGCTAGTACCTATAAATGTTGGACCACTATTTTTGGATTTTGTAGTTGTCGCTTATACTCGTGACCTTGAGTTTGTCTTGTTTTTCATTTTTGTTGTTCTATCAGAGAATTAGCTCTTTCTAATCACTCTGAGCGGGAAGGAAGTATCCTACTTTGTTGTTGATGGCTAATCCTGATGTCTTGGTTCATTTTTACCGCCTTGTGTTGGTTTAGAGAGTAAATCTATTATTATAATCCGATGACCAAACCTTATGTGTAGTTAGGACTCCTTACGAGCGTTGTTTCTATCTACTATTATCTGAAAATAATCAAGTTATTAATGACTGGACGAAACCAAGAAATAACCCCTCACATGCGAAATTATAGAAGATCCCCTTTAAGATCAAACAATTCCATCATAATTTTTTATATCTATTTCCAGTCATCTTTTGATGTTTTGGAATGACTTCATCAGAATTCTTATCAACATGTTTTTTTTCTTGGTATCTTTGATTTATTTGATGTTTACTTTGGTCTAAAATTCCTGAAAAACTAGCTTTTTATGATTACATCGGCAATAATCCGGCAAAGGGGGGGTTATTCAGAGAGGGCTCAATGGACAACGGGGATGGAATAGCTATTGGGTGAGATTTTTGAATTAGATCGTCCTACTTTGAAATCCAATGGTGTTTTTCGTAGGACTCTCCTAATCCATTATCATTCTTCCAACAAAAAAGCAAATAGAGTAAGTCAATCGTCTCTTTAAAATAAAGTCAATGGTCTCTTTAAAAAAACAAACTTTATATTTTCTTGGATTATTGGAAACAAAATGTGTTTTAATTGCACCTAATATGTTAATTATGTATTTGGTTATATGTATAAGTATTTTTTTTGTTGCTTACTTACTTTGTTAAAGATGATTTTTTAAGTTGTGGTTTACTGTATTTTCAAAATATGATCAGTAATGCTTGACCGCGAGTGAATTAACTGCAACGTAGAAATAATGGTTAAATATTCAATCAATTATTGCCCATTGGTTCAAAACTTTCGTTTGTCTTTCTCTATGCTTTCGTCTCCCTTTGAAACTTTCCTTCACAATTTAATAGGATAAGAAACAAAATTTTCTTTGTCACCATATGAAAGGAAACCAAAATATTATGGTCGGCCCCTCTACCTGCAATATGGTTGGTGGGTCATCTCTATCGCCATATGAAAGATTCCCATAAATGGTGATGCAATTTCCTGGTTAATTTCCAAGTCTCCCTTCACAGTCAATTGAACTTTTTTTGTTTATCCTACCTTGCTTGATCACCAACATCATAAGAGAAAATCGAACTTTGTATTGCTTGTTTTATGAATCTCTTTATTTTGGGTTCCAAATTTAAGAGTGTCTCACTTTTCCATTATCATCCATCCAATCTAGAAAATAAATTGAGTCAGGGGTCTTTTTTTATTAATTTTTAATACTTCATATCGTCTATATTCTTTTATTATTTTTTTATTTTTTAATAAAATTCATATATAGGGATTAGAGACTATTGTTTTTTTGGGAAATGATCTCTTTCTAATCGTTATGAGCGGAAAAGAAGTAACCTACTTTATAGTTGATGGCTAATCCCGAAATCTTAGTTCTTTTTTACTGTCTTCTTGCGGTGTAGAGAGTAAAGTTACTATTTTGCGTTGCGGTCCACAAAATTGGAAAAAAGAAGAAGAAGATGTAGGCTTCATCATATCAACAATACAAGTTGCAAGATAATTTTAAAATTTTAAATTATTTCAAATATTATTTTTATTATATTAAAATTTATCTTTGGATCATTGTATTACAATTAAGCTCTTGTCGGAAGCCATGAGTGTGATATTTTGGTTAGCGGAAGCTTCTTCTTGGTCAGTCAATGGCAAAGTCAATATATTCGTTTCGAAGTTTCCCAGAAAACAGCTTTGCAATTTGCTTGGTAGGTCAATAAGGTAGGTAAAAGTAATAATCACTGGATTCAACTCAATAAGGTAAGTTCTACATTTATCACATTTTCAATTCAACTCATAGCGCGCAGAAGTTACTAATGCCTTGGCTTCTTTCGGTGCACTTGCTAGTGCCTATAACTATTGGACCACTATTTTTGGATTTTGTAGTTGTCGCTTATACTCGTGACCTTGAGTTTTGTCTTGTTTTTCATTTTGTTGTTTGTTTTTCTCTTTGGGGGTTTAGGTTGCGTTCCCTCGCCTATATTCTTTTACTATTGTTTTTATTATTTAATAAAATTCTGAGATAGGGGATTGGAGGATGTTGTTCTATTGGAGAATTAGCTCTTTCTAATCACTCTGAGCGGGAAGGAAGTAGCCTACTTTGTTGTTGATGGCTAATCCCGATGTCTTGGTTCATTTTTACCGTCTTGTGCTGGTTTAGAGAGTAAATCTATTATTATAATCCGACGACCAAACCTTATATGTGTAGTTCGACTCTCCTAATCCATTATCATTCTTCCAACAAAAAGCAAATAGAGTAAGTCAATCGTCTCTTTAAAATAAAGTCAATGGTCTCTTTAAAAAAACAAACTTTATATTTTCTTGGATTATAGGAAACAAAATGTGTTTTAACTGCACCTAATATGTTAATTATGTATTTGGTTATATCTATAAGTTTTTTTTTTTGCTTACTTACTTTGGTAAAGATGATTTTCTAAGTTGTAGTTTACTGTATTGTCAAAATATGCTTAGTAGTACTGCTCGACCGCGAGTGAATTATCTGCAACGTAGAAATAATGGTTAAATATTCAATCAATTATTGCTCATTGGTTCAAAACTTTCGTTTGTCTTTCTCTAAGCTTTCGTCTCCCTTCGAAACTTTCCTTCACAATTTAATAGGATAAGAAACAAAATTTTCTTTGTCACCATATGAAAGGAAACCGAAATATTATGGTCGGCCCCTCTACCTGCAATATGGTTGGTGGGTCATCTCTATCGCCATATGAAAGATTCCCATAAATGGTGATGCAATTTCCTGGTTAATTTCCAAGTCTCCCTTCACAATCAATTGAACTTTTTTTGTTTATCCTACCTTGCTTGATCACCAACATCGTAAGAGAAAATCGAACTTTGTATTGCTTGTTTTGTGAATCTCTTTATTTTGGGTTCCAAATTTAAGAGTGTCTCACTTTTCCATTATCATCCATCCAATCTAGAAAATAAATTGAGTCATGGGTCTCTTTTTATTAATTTTTAATACTTCATCTCTTCTGTATTCTTTTATTATCTTTTTTTATTATTTAATAAAATTCAAATATAGGGATTGGGGACTATTATTTTATTGGGAAATGATCTCTTTCCAATCGTTATGAGCGAAAAAAAAGTAACCTACTTGCTTTATAGTTGATGGCTAATCCTGAAATCTTGGTTCTTTTTTACTGTCTTGTGCTGGTGTAGAGAGTAAAGTTACTATTTTGCGTTGCGGTCCACAAAATTAGAAAGAAAAGAAAAAGAAGATGCAGGCTTCATCATATAAACGATACAAGTTGCAGGATAATTTTAAAATTTTAAAGGGGTGTGATATCCACACACCCCATTTTACTTTTCACACACCCTTCTAATTTTCAGCTATCGAATCGAATGAATTGAAGAAGATCAACGAATAGAAATTAACAAGGGGTGTGTGAGAAGTAATTTGGGGTGATATTTCAAATATTATTTTTATTATATTAAAATTTATCTTTGGATCATTGCATTGCAATTACGCTCTTGTCAAAAGCCATGAGTGTGATATTTTGGTTAGCGGAAGCTTCTTCTTGGTCAGTCAATGGCAAAGTCAATATATTCGTTTCGAAGTTTCCCAGAAAGCAGCTTTGCAATTTGCTTGGTAGGTCAATAAGGTAGGTAAAAGTACTATTACTTGATTCAACTCAATAACGTAGGTTCCACATTTATCACATTTTCAATTCAACTCATAGCGCAGAAGTTATTAATGCCTTAGCTTCTTTCGGTGCACCTGCTAGTGCCTATAAATGTTGGACCACTATTTTGGATTTTGTAGTTGTCGCTTATATTCGTGACCTTGAGTTTCGTCTTGTTTTTCATTTTTGTTGTTTGTTTTTCTCTTTGGGGGTTTAGGTTGCGTTCCCTCGCCTATATTCTTTTACTATTGTTTTTATTATTTAATAAAATTCTGAGATAGGGGATTGGAGGATGTTGTTTTATCGGAGAATTAACTCTTTATAATCACTCTGAGCGGGAAGGAAGTAGCCTACTTTGTTGTTGGTGGCTAATCCCGATGTCTTGGTTCATTTTTACCGCCTTGTGTTGGTTTAGAGAGTAAATCTATTATTATAATCGGATGACCAAACCTTATATGTGTAGTTCAACTCTCCTAATCCATTATCATCCTTCCAACACAAAAAAAAAAATTTTGATTGAAGTCAATGGTCTCTTTTTATTGATTTTTATTTCTTCATTTGGCAATAGGATTATTGGAGTTGATTTGTAATTCAAAACCAAGAACATGCTTACAATTTGAAATTATGTTAGAGATGATTTAGAATCTGTCATTGTTTTGTTCACATCCAAAATTGGATCTGAAATCTTATTTACTCCTCACAAGCTACAATCAAGACTCATGAGATGATTCAATATGTGATAGACGGTATAGTTATTTTTTACACAAGAAAGGTCTTGCCCTCCGGCAGCGATTGGATTTTGAAAAATTCTTATACAAGCAGATTTTCGACTCGTTTCTTATTGTTGGCTGCATATAATTTTCCAACTTTTTACCCAGTATTGGGGCCTATAACTGGGCCTTTGATGCTCTAGTCACCACAATATTGTATGTAAATCGCCAAATGAAATAGTTTTGGTTCTGGTAAGCACCATAACCTATCCGAATCAACGGAGTTGCTGGCCGAGCGCATTGTTTATAATTGAATTATTAATTATGTATAGTAATTAACCTAAGTTAAAAAGAACACATTTTCAATCACTACTGTAGGAGAGTTCAAGCTTGTTTCAAATTGCAAATGCAAATTATGTTTGAGCACATATATAATATATTAGCAGAATTTCTCTTGTGCACATTTTTTTTTTCTTCATAAATGAACGGTTGAGATTGACAGCAAAGCTCATCTCTGATGTGCACCGAGATTGCAAAACAACAAAAATGTATAAGCCCAAGTTCGTAATATCGGCTAAATTTTTTTGGCGCAAATTAGATTTTGGTTGCAGGTAGAGTATTTTCAAGAGAAACTCTAATTTTTTTATTTTATTTTTATTTTTATTTTTGGAACAAAGGATATTATATACACTAAAAGGGGAGGGGGTGGGCTAAGCCTCACAATGAGCTAGAAATAATGTGGTTCAAATTCGTCTTTGGCGAGAATCAAACCTAAAACCTCTCTCACTTACAAGTGAAGAGCAATACCATTAGACCGTAATACTAAGTGACTAAATTTTTATTAAACTAACAAGTGAACAATTTCAAAAAACTAATTCAGCTATTCAGTTTAACTTTTTATCTCTAATAACACTTTGTATTTTAACTAGAATATTTTATTATTAACAATTTAAACAAAGCCTACTCATTTTCTAAAATAACCCTCTCTCTCTCTCTCTCTCTCTCTCTCTCTCTCTCTCTCTCTCTACCTATTCTCTTTGCTCAAAGGTCCATCCTTGAGTTTTATTTTATTTTTAATATTTAGCAAATGAATTGTTGCACTCTAAAATTAAAGAGTAGTTGTTTATTTTACTATCATAGAGATTCTCTCTTGAAGATGATTTTTTTAGTTTGACTATTTATAATAAAACTTGGGTTGTCTTGCAAAAAAAAAAAAAAACCGAAATCAATTACCAAGTGTAGTGATCTAAAAGTATGAAAATTGTTGTAAACAAATCCTAGTTGAAGTATGATTGTGTAAATCCTAGATTAGGTTTAATTAGAGTTGTTATCCTTATCATATTGTATCTCTTATTCCTTGGAGAGCAAGGAATGCCTTTACCCTAATACTATAAATAGAGGTGCAAGGTAGGAGGAATACACAACACAATTCCCCTACAATTCTCTCTTTCTCTCTTCCTTGTGCCGCCGGCCTCCCTCTCCCTCTCTCTCTTTGTCAGATAAAATAGTCCACAACAAAAAAGAATTTTTTGAGTTTGACTATATTTTAGGAGTTAAAAAAACTTTTTTGGGTAAAAATTTCCTCTACTTTTCC
This sequence comes from Crataegus laevigata, assembly GCA_963580275.1. Classification (NCBI taxonomy): domain Eukaryota; kingdom Viridiplantae; phylum Streptophyta; class Magnoliopsida; order Rosales; family Rosaceae; genus Crataegus; species Crataegus laevigata. The sequence continues at coordinate 6,013,947 of OY756945.1, forward strand.
TAGTTGTTTCTCAGAACTCACTTTTCCCTTCCTGTATAAATATGCAACGAAGGGCAGAGAATGGCCGTAAACTGCCTCTTTCCCTGAACTCTTTTTTCCCTTCCTGTACTGTTTTCTTGTTGAATTTGCGATTCTCAGTCGCCCTGAGCCGACTGGGTGTACTGTACAACGCGCTTCAACTTCAAAATTTCTATCGAGCTTCGATAGTAAATATTTCTATGCTAAAACCCAGATAGTTTGGAGAAGAAAATAAGGGTGTGATATCCACACTCTAAATTGTTTTTCACACACCTCTTATTAATTTATGTCCGTTGATTTTCTTCAATTCATCCGATTCGACGGTCGAAAATTAAAAAAGTGTGGGTGAAGTAAAATGAGATGTGTGGATATTTGCTTGTTTTCTGAATCTCTTTATTTTGGGTTCCAAGTTTAAGAGTGTCTCACTTTTCCAGAGTTTCCACAGTTTGTAATCTGTTATTGTTTTGGGAAAGTGGCTCAAATGGTCCGAAATCAAATCTGAATTTCTCAATTTCTCAACTTATCAAAATCCAATATCGAACACACACTGAAAAACTGATCATTTCAACAGTTGGCTGAAAAATGCTCATTTCGGCCAATTCTTCTGTCGTCGTACATTTTAGATTGAAACTTTTGTAAGTTTTTCTGATTTTGGTGTTGGTTTTTGTTATTAAGAATCAAGGAATGAGTGTAGTAGGCGAGCTTTTCGGAGGGGCTGCTCTCGGAACACTATTCAATGCTCTTTATGATGACCTCAGGGGGCTGATCGCCAAGAATGTAAAGTTTACGCCCCACCTCAAACGCATCGAATCCAAGTTAGACCGTTTGGCACCACTGTTCAAAGATACAGAAGAATCCAACAAGAAATCGGATCTTCCGGTTGAGGAACTGAAAAAGTTAGAAGTACATTTGGAGGAGGGCAGACAGCTCCTTCAAAAGTGCAAAAAGATTGGACTGTGGAGCGGATTATTATTAAACAAAAGGTACAAATACGAGAAGAAGCTGATGGCATGGGATGAATCTCTTAAAACACATTTTGAAATACTAAACGTTCAGCTAGCAAGGGATGTGAGGGAGGCAGTCAGAAGTATACCAAAACAACTCGATTGTGAAGCCTTCTGCGCAGTACCTCCACTTCCGCCGCTTGTGGTTGGATTGGATTTTCCTCTAAAGGAATTGAAGAGGAAGCTTCTAAAGGACGAAAATGTGTCAATGGTTGTGCTGACTGCTCCCGGAGGATGTGGGAAAACCACTTTGGCTGCAAAGTTTTGTCAAGACAAGGATGTCGAAGGTATCATATATTATAACTTAGCACTCTGAATTGTATATGTTTTTTTTCTTTGTACAACCACGGCAGATTTAAATGACACCTCAATGACAGATTTATTATTATTATTTTTTTGGATAGATACATTCAAGGATAATATCTTCTTTGTCACGGTTTCAAAAAAGCATAAATTGGAAAATATTGTTCAAGATCTATATCAACGCAAGGGTATCCAGGTACCTCCTTTCCAAAACGAAGTTTGTACAGGGACATTGCTGCAACCAGAGACATTGCTGCAACGTTTTCTGAAGGAAGAAGAGCAGAATCCTATACTGATTGTCCTGGATGATGTTTGGTCTGGATCAGAATCCCTTGTGCAAAAGCTTGATCAATTCAAAACGAAAAATTACAAGTTTTTGGTGACATCTAGGTCTGAATTTCGGGGATATGGTTCCCCTTATTGCTTGCAATTATTGGATCGTGACAATGCGATGAAACTTTTTCATCATTCAGCATCCCTTGGAGATAAGAGCTCTCATATTCCAAAACATCTTCCAGAAAAGGTACTTTTTAGTTGCAATGCACAGAACGTATTGTCAAAGTCAGTTGACTTGGTTTTGGAAAATTATCAAGAAATTATGTTCACTTTACGCAAAGCATCCACAATCGAGTGGATGAACACATCCATTTACCGTATAAACCTGTGAGTAATCATGCATTTAAGCATACTTACTTGTGGACTAAAACTAAAATTAGAATAAAGAAATGTAGATAGTTTATTTATCTTATCCATTTTCTCATCTTAGTAACTTAAACTTTGGCTCTGCAACTTAAAAGGTAGTTAACTTTGTTTGGGAAATTATCCTGCAGATAGTTGAGCGTTGCAAGGGATTTCCACTTGCTATTGAAGTGGCAGGGAGATCGCTTTGCGGGCAGCCTATAGAGATATGGCAAAAAAGGCAACTTGACTGGTCTAAAGGTTTTACTTTTGTTGATGAAGAGACTACATTGCTTTTCCTCCTTCAACAAAGCTTAGATGCCTTGGATAAAGAAATGGTTGCCATCAAGAAATGTTTCTTAGACTTAGGTGCATTTCCGGAAGACCAAAGAATCCCTGCTGCTGCCCTCATTGATATCTGGGCAGAGTTATATGATTTAGATACAGATATAGAGTGCATTGCAAACCTCCACAAGCTCACCGAACGAAGTCTAGCTAATCTTGTTGTTACAAGGTGTGCATGCTTTATTTTCTCTTGTATGATATTTTCGCTCTATTTCCCCTTTATATTCAAGACTGGTTGATGCTGATAACTTCTTGTTGCAATATGTTGGTTGAAGAAATCTCTTCTAAGAAAATTAGTTTTGATCATCACCAGGAAGGACAAGATTGAGGGGGACGGGTATTATAGTGAGCACTTTGTTACCCAGCATGATGTTCTTAGGGAACTGGCTATCTACAACACAAAAGAAGAACCAGTAGAACATAGAGAAAGGCTGATTGTTGACATATGCGGAGACAAACTTCCAAAATGGTGGACAGAACAGAAGCAGATGAAGGCCCGCTTATTATCCATAACAACTGGTCGTTCTATCTCTCCCTTTCGCTTTAGCAATTACGTAGACATGCACAAATAAATATTCATTCCGCACGCACGTGTGTGCACATTAAGTCTTAATAATATTTTCATTTTAGTTTCTCCTCCCCACACTCATAGTTGTTACCTTGCAGATGAAGGGTTTTCAACAAAATGGCCCAACTTGCAAATGCCAAAAGCTGAGGTTTTAGTATTGAATTTTCAGACAAAGAACTGTGCTTTACCCAGTTCCGTGGTGAACATGGGTGAATTGAAAGCAGTGATGGTCACAAATTATGGTTTCTTACCTGCTGAATTGAGTAACTTCCAACTTTTGAGTTCATTACCAAATCTTAGGAGAACCAGATTAGAACGCATCTCAATTCCTTCCATAACCAAGAATTGCATAAAATTGGCGAGTCTGAAGAAGATATCCTTGTTCATGTGTAACATTGATCAAGCTTTCAACAACTGTTCCATCTCAATCTCATCAGCATTTCCGAATCTAGAGGAAATGAACATCGACTATTGCAGTGATTTAATTGAATTGCCCGCAGAGGTTTGTGATCTTAGTAAACTAAAGATGCTCAGTGTTACGAACTGTCATAAGCTATCTGCCTTGCCTGAAGGGATTGGAAAGTTGGAAAATTTAGAACTGTTGAGGCTAAGATCCTGCACAGAACTGTCGAAGCTTCCAACCTCAATGAAGAACCTTGGAAAGGTAAACTTTCTTGACATATCTGATTGCTTCGGCATCAAGGTGTTGCCCGAAGACATTGGTGAAATGAGTAGTTTAAAAAATATCAACATGAGACAATGCTCAAGGTTGCAAGAGCTGCCTCCATCAGTCGAGTATCTTGAGCAGTTAGAGGAAGTGGTCTGTGAAGAAGAGACAAAATATTTATGGGAACCTTTCTTGCCGTTTCTCAGCAACGTAAGGATAATTGTGGCCAAAGAGAATATCAACCTAGAATGGCTCTACAAGACTCATTAGTGAACGTTGCTCTTCAACCTCTCTGTGGTTTGTGTTTTTGGTGGGACCTTTTAAACTCTACTGTAACATAGTTTCAAATTGAATCCCTATATCCCCTTCCCCTTCTCTTTTTCTTCTATGTTTCCTTTTCAGTCCTTGCTTTTCAGCTTGTTTTTTCGTTTGTTTTTTTGGCTTGCTAGCCCCTTACTTCGTCCCATCTCTGTTGCCCTTTGTTTGTCCTCAGCCCTCCTTTCCACCTCTTCCGTCCTTACCCCTTCCTGTTTCTCCTCTTTCCCCTTCATCCCTTTTCCCGTTTCCTTCCATTTTCCCTTTACTTTGCCACTCTGTCATCCATCCCCCTTCCCGTTTCTCCTCGGTGCCACCTTTTAGATTTGCAACCAATAAATTTTCCCGCAAACTTCCGCGATTCTCTTGGAAGGTGAGTATAGCTCCTGCTCGGGTGTTCCCGCCACCTCCTTCCATCTGTGTGCCCTCGTTGGCACTGTTGCTTGCGGGTTGCTTCTTCTGGCAGGCTTCCTTTGTTCCTTCCATTGGTGGCTGCAACTTTTGGGGTGCTCTTCGCAGTAACGCGGCTTCTGTTCCTTCACTTCTGGGTCGGCCTTTCTTGGCCGGATTTCAGGCGGCTGTTGGGGTCTCGGTTTGAGGCGTTCAGGCTGCAGGTTTCTTTGGTGTGTTTTTCGGTTTTTCTGTATTGGGCTCACTCAATACTTTGTGTTGGGCTTAAGGGTTACTATAGAGGTCCATTTTTGTTTGTGTATTGTATGTGGGCCTCTTCTTCTGTAATATATTGGTTGGCAATAAAGTAACCTTTTATTAATAAATAAATAAATTTATATGTGTAATCCAACAACACAATCTAATTCATACTCTCCCAAATAGATTTTAAAAGAAAAATGAACCTAAGAAAATGGTTGAAGAGTCTCCATAAGATAAAAATTTTCGTGTCACGGGGTTAAGCGTTAATCTCGTTATAAGTAAGTTTCTCTGATATATATATTCACGTCTATCGGTCAAGTTCAGAACTATTCATATATACTCTAGGTTATACTAGATAATGAGAGCGCGCGTTGCCGTGGGAATGTCAAACAAATTATAAGTATTGTATATAAGCATGTTGCATAGACATGTAAAAACTATTTATATAGAACATGTACAAATTATTTATATAAAAGTATATATTAGTAGTTTATAGCTTGACTACATACATTGATATTATATACATATTAAGGGATGCCCAAAATATAGTTGCTCCTATTTTACCGATGTACTCCAAATATTGGAGTACTTTGACTACTAAGTATTAGTTGGTAGCTTAGTTATATTTGCAGAACCTTATGTAAAGAGTTGATAGGATTTAGTGATTTACATAACTTGTTTAGTGCTGATCTTCAACGATATTGCATTCTTGAGCTCATTCTTTGTTCTCTTTGGTTGCTATTACAAAGCAAATCAACCAAACATAAGAAAAATTAGTAAGTCAAATTGACACACCCAACCCAAAATCAGGGCGTGATGGCCGTCACGTAAGGTGATGTAGCCAAGTGCGTAGCGCAGAAGTGATAATGTGAAAATGCGAGTGAATAAAAACCGATCTAAATAATTTACACTAAGTGGATAAACAAGTGAGAGTGATGATAATTAAGGATAATTACACATAACCAGAGCGTAGGTAACCTAGGTGCAGTTCAGAAGATCAAGTACTAATTATACAATACCAGAGGTAGTCTTACATTAGATGTAGTCTGTCAGAACTGCCGTCAACTCCTCGTAAGCCAGCAACCAGCACTCTTACCTAGAACCTGGAGGGGCACAAAACAGAAAATGTGAGTGGACAAAAACAAAAGTTTTGAAAACACATTAACCTTCAAAACATTATAACCCCTCACTGTAAAACTTGTATAGTTCCCTAGAAGATAGAATTCATAGCTATATCAAAACCAAACTCAGAATAGCGAAATCTGCATATATGCCATGTCAATATCTCAGCATAAAAAAAAGTAACTAGGTGAAATGAATTAATGAAAAATAATATGTCAGCTGGATCCACCTAATGTGGCCTGTACGGCTGAACCTATAGCTTATCAAATATGCTTGCACCCGAGTTAGAACCACCTATAGTGGTCTGTACGACAGGACTGGGTGTAAATAAATACGCTCAAGTGCTACGATCACGTGAAGATTGTGTGATAAATCACGGGTCACCTACGAGTCGAAACCACTTATAATGGTCTGTACAATAAGACTATGCACTTGGCTTGGATCCAAGGTGAGCATATGGTGCGGGAGGTGAACATCACGTGAATGATTATGCCCTGGCCACAGGCAGGAGCACTAACACCGGGGTGCAGGTTAATGAGCTCTAAATACAACCAATCAAAGCTATACTCACCATAACCATTATCATTAAGATGTACTCACCTGGAACTTACCCGAGCGTTTGCAGCGTCCAACAACATTATGCATATCTATACTAATGCATAAATTAAGGTATAATGCAATAGACATGGCATTTAAAACGAAATTCCATTTAAAATAATTCTTGGAAAACGTAAAATGTGTATATATATATGTATATATACGTGTGTGTGTATATATATATATATATATATATATATATATAACCAAAAGCTCACTCACTAATATGTCGCAGGGTCGTAACTCCCAAGCCTAGTCTGACTGCGCTCATCCTCGGGAAACATCTCACCTATATGAGAAACCACTGTTTTAACGTTATTTATAACGCACATATACAAAACCTAGAATAACTTTCTCATACATTGCTCAAATGGGGTGCTTGAATATACTAATATGACCTACACAACACCACGAACACCCCCATATTTTTAGAAAAAATTTACTATGTCCCACGCGCCGGCCAAGGCACGGTCACACGAATCACCCATGCGCAAGCATGTGCCTGGCACACTGACGGATTCCCTAACGGCGTTAGGGAATATTTCGTAGAATAACATCATATTCCGTCTAAAAACCAACGGTGTTACCTTACACCGTTAGCATATTCCATCAAAGTTGACGGAATATTCTCCTTTGTCTCTGATGGTTTGCCGGATTCCAGTGTCGGTCGCCACTGCACTCGTTGATTTTTGGAAAACTTTAAACTTTAATATCTCACTCATTTTTTAACCAAATTTCACGAAATTTGTACCAAAATGAAGCTCTCAACAAGAATTACATCGTTAGCATATTCCATCAAAGTTGACAAAATATTCTTCTTCGTCTCTGATGGTTCGCCGGATTCCAGTGCTGGTCGCCTCTGCACTTGCTGGTTTTTGGAAAACTTTAAACTTTAATATCTCACTCATTTTCCAACCAAATTTCACAAAATTTGTACCAAAATGAAGGTCTCGACAAGAAGAACAAGTTCTTACCTTCCAAAGGTCCCAAAACCCACAGAAAATGGCCGAAAAAATCCTCGATAGTCTGTCTAAATTTGCAACTCGATGAACTCGAGTGTCCCGACGTCCAAAACCTTCAAAAATTCCTCTATAATCTTCGTGAAGTAGTTTTAAGACATCCTAGAGCTTTAAAACTCCTCGAAACACTCGCGATCACAATGGAGTAACTATTCACCTCGCCGGAGCTTATGGAAACTCGGCCTCCCGACGTCCTTTCTTCCCACAAATGGTATTACCAGGTTCGTGAAGATGAGGGGAAAATGATGGTAAGACCAGCGAGGTCGATCCATGAAGTTTTTGAAGATGTTAGAAAGTTGGGGGTCTCAGGTTAACAGAAAGAGAGAGTTCGAGAAAAGAGAGAGGAAATAGAAGAAGATGGTGCACGTGTGTGTGAGTGCAAGGCCACGGGATTGGCCAAAATAATAAAAGGCAGGGCCTTAATTGGGCCACAAGGTTTAAAATGTAACAAATGGATCCACTAATTAAACCACACATTTTTAATTGGATCCAAGATTGTAGGAAGGTAGGTGATTGGATCCAATTTCAATTGATCCAATCACATTCCAGCATCCGTAACTCTTTCGTTATAAAACCGATACGACCCAAATTCACATCAACACACTCATGACGATCCGTACTATTTAACTACGCTAGGGAGACAAATTATTTCATGCCAATTATACTCATCCACGTCACTAAGCCTCGAGGGCATTTTTGTCATTTCACATGCTCAGAGATTAAAATATACCTTAATTCGGAACGGGCTGTGACACAAACAAAGAAATTATAATAGCTAGAAAAAATAGTAAGGAAAAAAAGAAGCAAAAAAAGGGGAGTAAAAAAAGGAAGAAACAAGAAAAAATTGGTTGCTTGTTTGAGGCCCATGCGGGCAAAGGGAAAAAAAATTCGATTGGATTTTTTGTTTGTTTGTTTGTTTGGAAGTTGGCATCGGCATTGGTATTGGTGTTGGCATTGGTGTTGGCATTGGTATTGGCATCGGCATTGGCATTGGCATTGGCATCGGTATCAGTATGAGCATCAGCATAGCTCTGGAATTTGAAGTTTTGCATCCACGTCTACTTTGGAAAACTCATGTCGTGTACCGCCATGAGTTTGACGGAGGGTGTTGGAAATATTATCTTAATGTTTAGTATTTTAGGCTTAGCCTGTTAGTATTAGGGTTTCGTTTTCTTGTTTTAGTCTAGGGTTTGCTTTAGTCTTTTTCTATATAAAGAACTCTTTGTATTTGATATTCTCATCAAGTTAGTCACAATGTAACCTCTTAGGATTTTGTAGCCATTTTGACATTCTCGTTTGTTCAATAAAATTCCTACTATTTTGTAGTATTAGTTATCGCGCGCTTTGATATTCAACTTGGTATCAGAGCAGGTTTGATCATTCGGGATTTAATCTACCCTTGATTCGTATTAGTTTGTTTATTAGTCTTGTTCATCGCGCACTCTGATATTCAACTTGGTATCAGAGCGGGTTCGATCCTTAGGGTTCAATATGTTCTCGTTGGTATCAATTTGTTTGCCTTGTTCGTTCGTTTTTTTATTCCGTACTCCGTTCTCTGACTCGCACTCGCGCAACCTTATCCGCATACTTACACCACCATTTGCTTGCACCCAAATCCGTTATACCACCACTGTAATATGAACTTTTGTTGAATGAACTGGTAAAACCGCTTACACTGACTCTACTTCTGCACCTTTGAACGCCGTAGCTTGCAGGATCATCTGCAAGTCTGCATTGCTGTAAAGGAAAAAGTAGAATGGAATGAAAAAAAGAAGGAAAAAAAGGGGGAGTTAAAAAAGGAAGAAACAAGAAAAAATTGGTTGCTTGTTTGAGGCTCATGCGGGCAAAGGGAAAAAAAATTTGGTTGGATTTTTTGTTTGTTTGTTTGTTCAGAAGTTGGCATCGGCATTGGTATTGGTATTGGTGTGGAGCCAAAAATAATCACAAGGCAACACGTGGGTTTTTGGGTAAAAGAGGACAAAAATACCCTTGAGGAATACTGGGATTCCTACACGCGAGCAGCGGGCAATTATCCCTCAACCAAGTAAAAAATGCTCCAAAAGAGGTAAACAATTCAAAGTGCATCTCATCAAATCCCCTTTTGCAAGGTAACCTCCAAAATTATGTTAATTGGTTAATTAATGGATTAATTACCCAATTAATCCATTAAATATCAATTAGATTATCAAATTTAACCACAAAATATATCCCATTCAATCCTAAAACTAGTGAATGACTGGCCACCTTTCCTTGCTCCACACCTTTCTTATTTTCTCCACTTTATTACCCCCACTTATGCAAATTATTCAATTTTGTAACCACCAATTTATTCCTTTGGGTTTAATTAGCCAACTAAAATTTCAACCTAAAAACCCCCATTAAGGCCGGCCATTTCTTCTAAAAAATGGACAAGCCTAACCCTATAAATAGGCTCCCATTTTCACCAAAAACTCATTTCCCACACTCTTGCAAAAATCACAAAGTTCTCCAAACACATTTTCTCTCTAATTTCTAACTTTGGCATCGGAGGTTCTCCGGCCAAAGCCCCCCCAACTCATCGTGGGCGCGTGAGGCTTTTGGCCTTAACCTAAGGTGCTAGTTGTTTTGTAGGTGCAAAATCGTCCAAGATCGAAGAAGAGAAAATTTGCATCCACAAATTGGTGCTTTCATTGAGAGTTGAAGATCCATACTCGTAGAAGACTCTCGCATAAAAAGGTTTTTTTCTTTATTTACTAGTCCATTTGAATATTTTTCTTACGTTCTTATTATTAGAATTTTTTAATTTGCAAAGATTCTTTGATAAAACGTGAAAGAAAATTCATACGTTCTTATTATTAGAATTTTTAATTTGCAAAGATTCTTTGATAAAACGTGAAAGAAAAATATAATGGCTAGAAATTTAAAAAATTCCACAAGTAAAAATTTCAATACTCAAGAAATGGGATCGCGACAATCCACGAGGCTAAACGTGGTCATGGGTGGAGTGGCACCACCACGAAGTTCCACTATGGCAACCACCCATAACGAGATCCATGGCACCACCATCATGGCCCAAGTCATGCCATCCAAGCTTGCACAGGCCCGAGCCCAAGCCTCGCACTCGCATGCATCACGCACTAAGCAGCCTTCTCCTACCGAGTAGCCCACTTTTGAGGCCCAGCCTGCTTCCGCGGCTATGCCTGCTCCTGCAACCCAGCATGCTCTTGAGGCCCAGCTTGCTCCTGAGACCCAGCCTGCTCTAACGGTCCAGCCTCCCTCGCTAGCTTCCTAAGCAGCCCAAGTCGGCTCAAAAGTAGCACAACTATCCCAGCTTCAAGATTCGGGACCCACGATCGAATCAGGGGCATTTTCACTATATTTCTCCGCATATTTGACATTTTCCAACTCAAATCTCGCATTCGGGGTCTACCACACTTCCACTGCTCAAGGAGATACATTCATTCCAAGCTCTTCCAACCCAAATGGAGAACAACACTTGTCTCGACAAGTCATAGAGTTGACGAGCGCCCTCGCACAGCAAACGACCTTGGTGAACCAGCTCTTGCAGCGCACCAAGATGCAACGTGCCCTAGGTGTGGTGTCCCGAAGTAGGACAAGGGCAGACAAGGAATCTCTCCAGCAGCGTCCCGGAAAGCAGCCACTAGATCGGCCACAAACCAAGCATTATGGTAGTATACACTCCCGACTAGGCCCTCGAGAGAGCGTATTGATGAGTCCATTTTATATTATATATTTAACCCTATTCTTAGTATATTTTGGTTAATATTTTGGAAGAATTTTGATACTTTGAATTGTATTTTCAATATAGGATTTTCAACTTCCTCTGGAGAAAAACATGGTCAAATGGACGAATTTTGGAGTAATTCTAGTTGGAGGATGTTCGTGAGTCACTTAGCTTGATCGTATCAAAATATCAGATTTTTCTACCAAGCAATGATTTTCTGGAAATAAAATAAAGGAGCAATGCGCAGTGTTGGAAAAATGATGTTTTGGGCTTGAGTTGCGTTTTTGGAGCCCGAGATGACCTCGAATGGGTTCGTGGCCTTCTGGAGATGTGTTTGGAACGTCTTGATCTTCAAAACGAGCTATCTTGGGCCGGGTTTGGAGGAGATCTGAGACAAAAACGTGGCTGAAAAGTTCCCTTGCAGATTTCCTAGCTTAATTAGGATTTTATTTTCTAAGATATTTTTATTTATTATTTGGTTTCCTATTTGGAAATAAAGACTATGTTCTCGGGTTTGGCGTTGGACTTTTAGTTAGGGTTTATAAGGCTTTTGCCTTGCCAAGTTTTAGGACGCTTTCTTATATACAACTTTGGAGACAAAGAACTTGACTAGGGTTCTTAAAGTTTTTTTTACTTTAAGGTGTTTTCTATCCTTATTTTTAATATTTTGTTTATGGTTGTTTGTAACTAATTTCTGTTTGCTAGGGCGAAGCCTTGAGCCTTAGCATGAATATGTGAGTTTATTAATTTTCTTATGAATGGATGCATGTTTGCTTTGAATTATTAATCACCGCGATTAAACTATCTAATTGTCTTAGTGATTCGCGACCATTAGGATTTTTAGATAAGTAATCGGATGCAATTCGGTCGGAATATCACCGGAGGATTGGGTATTGCTTCTTGTGATTGATAATTGTAATTTCACTTAAGGCGAACATCACGCTCTTAAGGGTTGCATGGTTTTTCAAAAGGTTTTCACAAAGCTTAATGAGTCTTGAATGTTCATATTTGATCTGAATATCACAGACGGGTTGCATGTTAGATATACGTTTTCGCTTGAATATCACGAGAAAAATATGTATTAGGAAAACCTAACCTTCAAAGCATGTATGTAGAAATTCATAAGTAGTTGGTAAAATTGTATAGAATTGTTAAGGGGACGGCGGAACCCTAGGCTTTTATAAATTGATTTGCTTTAAATTGTTTTCTAGTAAATTTCTTTTGTTTTATTAAATTCGTTTTTATTATTTAAAATTCCAAAATCACTATTGTCCAAATCTTGTTTTAAAATAATTAATTAAGAATTAGTTTAAATATAAATTATTCATTCAATCCCTGTGGAAAACGACCTTACTTGAGCCGTTTATACTACAACTACCTTGTTCTCTTGCAAGCATTTTTGTGTGTTTTTATCCCTACTTTTGTAGGTGGTAAAATTCCTTATCAAGAAATTGGCGCCGCTGCCTGAGATTGTTTCAAATAATTTGTGTTTATCATATTCTTAGTTAATTATTTTTGTAAATATCTTTTTATTTAGTTGTTGATTTTCTTTTATTTTTGTAGGTTATTGTTTGAGTAATTTTGCAAGCAATCCAATGATGGAGCTACCAGGAGGATTGCTTTTATGAGTTTCTTTAGCAAAAAAAGGATTTTATGGATTTAAACCTACAGTTTGTGCCCTTTGCTGTTTAAAGACCCATGATATTTTAAAGTGCCCAGAAAGAGAATATTTTCCTGAGTTTGTCGAAAAGCATATCAATATAAGAAATAACTCAAAAAGGCATTGGAACGATCCTTATTCAGAGTTCTATACTCCAGGTTTGAAAAAGCATTTTTATTATATGTGGGCATGTAATCAACAGTTTTTTGAGGAACTTGATGTACCACAAGAGCTTTCGGTGGAGAACAAAATTTCTATATTGTTAGAGTCAACTGAGTTGTACATTGAAAGAACCAATCAGGGATTTCAGATTCAACCATTAAACCGTGGGAAAAGCTTTAATGATCAAGAGGAGATTGGTGCAGGAACTGAAGAGCAATCTGCCACCCATTCATGTCCAGGGGAGAAAGCAGCACATGCTAATCCTGAAATTCCCACGGAACCATTTACTGCCCAAGTTTATATGCCACACACACCCAATCCAGAGACTGCAAAGCAACCCACCGAGCCGCATGAATATATTGAAACTGACGAGTTGTACAGGGCAATTCACAACAAATCAGAATCGGGAAAATCACATGGTTGGCACTTGGCGACTGTAACCTTGGATACACGACAATCAGCTACTGATGAAAATGTTTTAGCTGCTTTCACAGACACTACACCTGCACAGACCATTAAACCCAAGGAAATTCATGAAAAGTTCTGCAAACAGGCTACGTTCTACAATGGGACGAAAAAGGTTCATGACAGCCAAGTTCCTCATAGAGAAATCCAGCCATTGCAAAAATTATGGGTGTTAAATACAAGGTGGAAGCCAATGCAACAGATCCCAAAACCTTACTGGAAGGGAGTCCAGGGACCCTATTTGCCATCAAAGACTAATTCACAAAAAAGGGTGGACAAGAAAAATTCAACCAGTGAATTTAAATGCACAGTTCAAATCAATCCTTACCTAACATTGCCCTATGATGCTGCAAAAGATTGGTTGACTCTTCAAGAACAAGTGACGTGATCACTAGTTTCTTTCAAATCCGTCTAGCTATAGACTTTAACTAAAGCGCTAATTGGGAGGCATTCCAATTTTTCTAACTCTTTTCTTTTTATTTCGTTTATTTTATTTTCCTGTTTTATTCCTAATTACAAAAATCACAAAAAAAACTAAAAAAATCAGAAAATTGAAAAACAAAATTGCAATTTTTAGTTGTTATTTTTCTTATCTAATTAGGTTTTTGATTGCAGGTTGCATTCGGACCTGTTTCGGTTCATCAAGGCAGGATACAGTTTCTGTTCTCCACAATTTTGGGCTCTCATATACATCAGTGGGTACATGTAAGCACACAGATAGAGATTTATGAGCATGTGGAGAACATTATCATGCATGATACGCAAATAAGACTCCTACACTAGGAAGAGAAATACATCAGACACTCATTTTCTAATTTTCCCTAATCTAAGCTTAGACTTGAAATTGCATTTAGAGAATTAGACATTTGTACCTCTGAGTGGGTCGACACCAAGATTGAAGTTTGGGGGTGGATCTCCACATTTTGCCTTGAGAGCAATGAACAGATAAAGAAGATGGGACTTGCGGAGGAGCTAGAAGATGTTTGTTTGTGTTGTGGATGAGAAAAGCAAGACTGGGGAGGAAGAGAGCCCTCACGGCTCTGGGCTCGAGGCTAGACAGAAGCATCTATAAGTTTTGGGGTTGGAAATGGGAAATGAAAGGATCCAATTCCAAACTTATTTATATATGAATCTGCTAGGTTCACATCAGAAGGTTTCGCACGTGTGGGCTTGCATGTGTTGGTCAGCGCCTCTCCCATGGCTTCAGGTCCTGATTTCGAATCCCAGGTGTGTCAGTTTCCTTTTCTTTTCTCTTATTTTCTGTTTTATTTATTATTTTATATTTCTTTTGTTATTTTCTATTTTTCTTTCCTATTTTTATTGTCTTAGTTTATTTTCTTTATCTTTGTTAGTGTTTTAAGTTTTATTTTAGGACTTATTCTTTTTGTTCCTTTCCGTTTATTATTTTTTTCTTCACACCTTGAGGACAATGTGTGATTTAAGTTTGGGGGTGGAAAAGTAAATTTTAGTATTTTAAGTTTTGTGTCTATTAAAATTTTCGTTTTAAAGTTAATATCTATAGATTATTTTAAACGTTAGAACAAATTGACATGGTGAAGATTAATTTCATAGTAGAGTCTTTTCTATTTATTGTCAATTAGACACTAATTCACGAATTATACTTTGAAAATTTGCACATTCACATCAACATGGTTTGTGGGGAGTGAAGTTTAGTACATGTTATAAAGTAATAATTGTTCCACCTGAGACTTTGCTTAGTAACCGGGCCAGTCCTGCCTAATCAGCAGTGATTCTCGCGTCAAACCATAGAGTTTTGGCATGGGGCAGGGTGGTTAGTTAGTTTCGTAGCCTTTCCAGCTCGGGTTAATAAGTCCTTAGGGGTGTTCTACACCTAGTGTCCTAAAGCCTTAGTGGTTTGGGAGCCATTGACCTAAAGCTCGCTACATGGGTTGGATAGAAAGTTTAAGTGAACCGACATTGCACGACCACTACTGTTACTAAAAAAAAAAGAAAAAAAATTGAAAAATTCGAAAAAAAAAAAAAGAAAAAAAATGATTATACAAATGTGTGAAGTGTGAATAAAAAGGATGAGAGTTAAGGGTTTTGGTAACCATGATGGTTCACGTTACACTGAAGGAAATTTGTGAATTCTTTTCTAATTAATTCTAAATGGCTTAGACTCTGTAGTGGGATTGGTTAGAACTTTTGAAAATATGTTCTGATTTTTAATATTTTCTAGGGATTGCAACTTGAATGAAAATTTTGTTTTATCTAGGTTTGATTTTAGTTTTTTGTTAGTTTTTATTTTAGTTTTTGTTTTCTAGTTTTGTTTTGCTTGAGGACAAGCAAAAAGCTAAGTTTGGGGGTATTTTGATGAATCTATTTTATATTATATATTTAACCCTATTCTTAGTATATTTTGATTAATATTTTGGAAGAATTTTGATACTTTGAATTGTATTTCTAATATAGGATTTTCGACTTTCTCTGGAGAAAAACATGGTCAAATGGACGAATTTTGGAGTAATTCTAGTTGGAGGAAGTTCGTGAGTCACTTAGCTTGATCGTATCAAAATATCAGATTTTTCTACCAAGCGATGATTTTCTGGCAATAAAGCTGGAAAAATGACGTTTTGGGCTTGAGTTGCGTTTTTGGAGCCCGAGATGACCTCGAATGGGTTTGTGGCCTTCTGGAGATGTGTTTGGAACGTCCTGATCTTCAAAACAAGCTATCTTGGGCCAGATTTGGAGGAGATCTGAGACAAAAAAACGTGGCAAAACAATTCCCTTGCAGATTTCCTAGCTTAATTAGGATTTTATTTTCTAAGATATTTTTATTTATTATTTGGTTTCCTATTTGGAAATAAAGACTATGTTCTAGGGTTTGGCGTTGGGCTTTTAGTTAGGGTTTATAAGGCTTTTGCCTTGCCAATTTTAGGACGCTTTCTTATATACAACTTTGGAGACAAAGAACTTGACTAGGGTTCTTAAAGATTTTTTACTTTAAGGTGTTTTCTATTCTTATTTTTAATATTTTGTTTATGGTTATTTGTAACTAATTTTTGTTTGCTAGGGCAAAGCCTTGAGCCTTAGCATGAATATGTGATTTTATTAATTTTCTTATGAATGGATGCATGTTTGCTTTGAATTATTAATCACCCCGATTAAACTATCTAATTGTCTTAGTGATTCGCGGCCATTAGGGTTTTTAGATAAGTAATCGGATGCAATTCGGTCGGAATATCACGTGAGGATTGGGTATTGCTTCTTGTGATTGATAATTGTAATTTCACTTAAGGCGAACATCACGCTCTTAAGGATTGCATGGTTTTTCAAAGAGTTTTCACAAAGCTTAATGAGTCTTGCATGTTCATATTTGATCTGGATATCACAGACGAGTTGCATGTTAGATATACGTTTTCGCTTGAATATCACGAGAAAAATATGTATTAGGAAAACCTAACCTTCAAAGCATGTATGTAGAAATTCATAAGTAGTTGGTAAAATTGTATAGGATTGTTAAGGGGACGGCGGAACCCTAAGCTTTTATAAATTGATTTGCTTTAAATTGTTTTCTAGTAAATTTCTTTTGTTTTATTAAATTCCTTTTTATTATTTAATATTCCAAAATCACTATTTTCCAAATCTTGTTTTAAAATAATTAATTAAGAATTAGTTTAAATATAAATTATTCATTCAATCCCTGTGGAAAACGACATTGCTTGAGCCGTTTATACTACAACTACCTTGTTTTCTTGCAAGTATTTTTGTGTGTTTTTATCCCTACTTTTGCAGGTGGTAAAATTCTCTATCTCGTATACTCCCGTCTTAGCGCGCGGAGAAGCGTGCACTCTCGACTAGGCATACGGACGAACATACATTCACGGTTGGGGTCGCACTCCGATAGTCAACATGAGCAACCTTCCAGGTGAAGTGTTCATTCACGGCTAAGCCCGCAAGGAGCATCCTCCACCTCATATCGGAGTAGGCAGCACGACGGACGGAGAGAAGCAGTCACTCAATCCAGCTCAAGTTCAACCAACGGCCTGCGGAGAACTCGCTCGCCTGCTAGGAACGCACCACAAGAACTGCATCCGCGGCATAGAAGAGCTAAATACATGGAAGAACAGCCTAGACCAACAAGTCATGACTAGGGGCAGCCGAGGGCTTCGCTACCCCAAAGGCAAATTCAGGATGAAGTAGAAGACTTTTAACTAAGCGATTGCGTAATTTTCAACGCAATGAGGTCATCGACGAGGCACTACGACGAAACATGACCAACATAAGCAAGTCACCCTTCACAGATGAGATCGAGCAAGCCGAGCCTCTATGTGAGTTCAGCATGCCACATTTCACATCTTTCAAAGAGGAAGAAGACCCGGAGGGACACTTGAAGCGCTACCGAAGCGCAATGATCCTCTATCAAAATAACGATGATCTTATGTGCAAGATATTCGCCACCACTCTACAAGGCGAATCGCAAGATTGGTTCTACACCCTACCGCCACAATCCATCCGAAATTTTGATGAACTTTCTTTGGCTTTCATCAAAGAATATTCACCCTATCGCTCGATCAAGAAGAAATCCGACCATTTGTTCAATGTCAAGAAGAACCCAAATGAGTCACTTCGTGACAATGTGAAGAGGTTCAAAATAGAGAAGGTAAGGATAGTCGGATGCAACGACTTGATAAATAGAGCAGCCTTCCAAAAAGAACTTCCAGCAGACCACCCGTTGTTCAGAGAATTGATCATGAAAGAAGATCTAACCCTAGTAGACTCATTCGTTCTAGCAGAGAGACACGCACTTTGGGATGAAGCTCGGAGAGCAGACAAGGCACCCGAGCAGCTTAAAAAAGAAGTAACAGAAAAGAAGGAGGACGGAAAGCAGCTAAACAAATAAAGAAAGCAGGGGGCCAAGCATAGGGACTGATTCTAGACTAGATGAGGCCCGACGACCAAGAACTACTCTAAGTTCTTGATCCTAACCCCACCAAATGCACATTCGGAGTATCTTTAGGCAGATTCTTAGGGTACCTAGTAACCCAACGAGGAATCGAAGCACATCCCAAGGAAATCCGAGTGATCCTAGAGATGAAATCTCCCACTACCTTGAAGGAGATCCAAAGCTTGACCGAACGAGCAGCTGCCCTCAACCGCTTTCTTTCGTGGTTCACCGATCAATGCAAGCCTTTTTTTTCAAGGCCATCAACAGGGCACAATGAGACAAATGGGACGAAGAGTGCGAAAGAGCTTTCCAAGACCTGAAGAAGTATTTCATATCACCTCCCATACTATCCAAGCCAGGAGCAGCAGATGACTTATACATTTACTTGGCAGTCTCAGAAGTAGTGATAAGCTCTATCATCATACGAGAAGAGCCGGAGGCCCGACTACCTGTATTTCACAGTTCAAAAGCTCTCCTCGATGCTACCAGAAGTTCAAAAGCTAGGTTTGACAATAATTGTTGCAACTCGGAAGCTCAAGTTTTACCTTCAGGCTCAAGTTTTACCTTCAGGTGCAAGCAGTCATCTTTATGACGCACTATTTTGCCCAATCTAGAGGCACAACGATAAAGGTGTAAACGCTAGCGGATGCAAAGTTTTTTGACAAACGCAACAATTTGGGCTAAAAAGCGCGCCAACGGAAGACGAACACTAGAAGGACATACTCGGAAGCAAGTTTTGTCCTCGTCGCCTTAAAAGATTCTACCGACAGTTGAACACCACCTTCTGCTATGTGTCACACAGCCTCAGTCGACCCTTACTCTATAATTTAACTCTAGAGTGACTCAATATTGGCAGTTGAGCATCTCCTACTACATGTTACTTGGTCCAGCTCTACGGCTCCCTACTGTGCACTAACGCCTAGCTTAGGCAACGCAACAGAGCGACCCAACAAGCCTAGTACACCCTAGCCGCACCTGCTCCACTTGATGAAGACTTCTGGCATTTGCAGATCGACGATGCACCCAACAAGACGAACCTCGACTGCCTCAAGAAATCCCTCACCAACAAGAAAGGGAAATGTCTAGACGAACTCGCCAGATGTCTATGGGCATATCACACCACCAAAAAATGAGTAACCGAACAGTAAGGAGATTGCCACAAGCTTAGATCTGGCAGATGATGCATTGTAAAACAACACACAAATTAAACCCTCTTGTTGTCAATTGTAGTATATATGCAAGTAGGGATCGTTCTAAACCATCTATGTAAAACTGACTCAAAACACTAAATAAAACTTCAAAAACACAAATCTAAACTCAAAATACTTAACTAGACTCAAACAACTCAAAATAGGCTAGTATGACTTAAAACAGCCCAAAACTAGCAAATAAACTCAAAACAGATTCTAAGGTTGTTCTTGGACGAAAATTGAATTGAAAAGACTCAAACTATAAACATAAACCAATTCTAACCTAGATTAACTCAAAAGATTCAAAAGAAACCAAATATGGCATATTCAAATCAAAAGACACAAGTTGTAAAAGGGGGATTGGGTTTTGATGAGAATAACTTAAAAATAAGCAAATTGAAAACTAGAGCAGATTATAGGATGAATTAGATGGATGATGGATTAGCTAGAGGGTTCTTCTCCACACATAACACACTTGCATACAAACCAATTTTCAGTTGTTTTTTCAATAAACCATGAATCTCAACACCCCAGATTAACCGTGAACAGCACTTTTTTAATCTTCAAGTTCTCCTTAAGTTATTGAATTGGATGGAAAAGCGCATACAACAATTCAAAACATTCTCTAAAAGTCCCCTACGTGAACAGCACAATAGAGATACAATCAAAGATCATTAAGCTTTGTGAAAACTATAAGCATTGACGAGACATTCGTAACTATGAACAGCATGATACTCCTGCCAAGAATTCACTTAACGCGATTGTGACTAGCAACCTCTACTACTTGTGAATATAAGTTCATAACGATTAGGTGAAACTCCCTTATATTCTAGCATCAAATTCATGCATGCAAACTAAGTATGCATCCTTAATCAACATACAAGAATAAGTTATCAATCAAACAGTTAAGCAAATTGCATTCACAATTTATGAAATTACAACTGAAGGTAATCAATTCATATTGCAAACATATTCATGGTATTGAATCAACCTCTAGCCAAGGCGAATTTATTTCCTCATAGTCGCAATTAAACAAAGATAATCAAATTTAAACATCTAAAACAAAGATAGATTACACCTAGAAACGCTCCAACAATCCAACGTCTTGAATGGCTAGGCACGGCTCCAAGGTAATCTTCTCATTCTTCCTTTGTAAAGTTGCGGCACAAGGGATGGTGATGATGGTTGATGGCTGGTGCGGCAAAGGGGTTGAATAAGTTTAGAGAATATGGAAGGGTGATAGGGGATGGATAGGAAGAGAGGTGGATGGAATGGATGGAGGAAGAGAGAAGACTTGTGGCAGAAATTGTGTTGTGAATGTGTTGTGTGAAATTCCCCCTTGTCTTGTGATGGACAAGCCTATTTATAGACTTTGAAAATGAATCAGCACCACAAAATTTCTTGGTGAAGTAAGTGGATGTTGTAGGTGAAGTTGGTGGATGTTGTAGGTGAAGTAGGTGGATGTTGTAGGTGAAGTGGGTGGATGTTATAGGTGAAGTAGGTGGATGTTGTAGGTGAAGTGTGTCCATATTTTAGCATATGTTTGAAGCCCTTTCATGCACCAAAACGTCCATCCTTATGCATGCAATCCATTCCATCCCAAAACAGCTTCAAATTGCACCAAAATGCACTTCTTTGCTAACTTTGTTATTAGAACCTACAAACACACGAAAATAGCTTAAAACATTCTAATAAGATGAAACTAATTAAGTAAATGCAAGGAAACAAACTAATAAAGTCACATAAATATGTTCCTATCAGCAGAAGAGTAGCGTAAGCAAACTATCACCAGCATCACAACTTACCAGCAGCAACTCCTCTCTAGCTACAACAAAAAGGCCAAGATCCGGCAGCTCCAGCCCGAAGATTTGGTCTCAAGAAAAACCTTCATCACTGCCCATAAATAAGGCTCTAAAAAGATGGATCCCATATGGGAAGGTCCGTACAAAATCAGCAGACTAGGCAGCAAGAGCAATTACACCCATGCCACCATGAAACGACAAAAAAATTGAAAAACAGTGGAATGCCTACAGTCTAAGGAAGTACCATGTGAGACCTCCCGCTACATCAAAGCCCGAAGATTGAAGCAGCTTAACAGGCACTACCTCGTAAGTCGAGAACTATCTAGTTGTTATGTAGCCTTTTACAACTAAGTTATTCGTTCGTTTCACTTGTTTTTCAATGAGGAATTCAGAAGTAATTTGCAACTTGGCTCGACTACATGTCTACAACAACTGTTCATCCCTGCACTTTAAAAGAAGATTACGCCCTTCTTAGGGACTCATTGCAGGAATTGCACCCCCGAGGGACCAACCATGTTCTCCAGAGCAGGAGGATAAACTCCACAATCTGAATATCCAGACTTGGATGAGCCGGGCTGCCCTAGTATAACTAGAAGCACGATGGCTTGTGCCGGGATTCCTAGAAGTAGCCACAATGGTCTTTTTCAAAAGCTTAGCTAACTGAAGGATTTTGGGTCTCTTGGCCTAATCCACGGGAAACCGGTCCCTAGAGATGGATGGGGCACATTACGCAGTACGCCCTAGAGACAGTTGCCCTGGAACCCTAAAGCTGCTACCAAGTGCACTAAGGTAGCCTACGGTTTCCAGAAGACTGCCTATGGTTTGCCTTTCGAGCAGTAAAGCCATGCTAGACTTATACAACTGCACATTCTTGTGAAAAGTTAAACAAGCTAGTGTGCATATATGAAGCTTATTCACTACCGACATGCTAGCTAGACTTATACAACTGCACATTCTTGTGAAAAGTTAAACAAGCTAGTATGCATATACGAAGCTTATTCACTGCCGACATACTACGTAGTTAATAAGCTTCACATCTGCCAAGTGCGGAATAATCTACTCCAATTCCTAAAGTGTTGTGATACTTGCTATGCAACCTACGAAATTGGAGAAAGCCAAGGTTAACAGCCTAGTAGTCACGCGAACTTGCCTGCTTATGTAAGTAAGGCTTCCTGCTGCCGACCCTATGGCTAACAACTTTGCCAAGTTCTACACCAACACCTACGACTGCATTGGCTACGCGGGCCTGTCTACTTATAGAAAAGTAGCATGTCTGCCACTAGTCTATAAAGTCTAAAGGTTAGGGCATAAACAAAAGAAGCGAAGATGAAGAAAAACGAAGGAATCAAGTTTATTAAATTTCTAGCAAATTTGATAAACAATTAGTGAAGACCGAAGGAGTACAAGCAAAGCAAAAAGCAACGAGGGAAAGAAAGAAAATCTTAAAGACTACCTAGAAGACTACTCTTTAGCAGCTTGGACACTCCACGACTACTCGGTCGCCACACATTTAGCAGCCACGACATTCTCAGCAGTGGCACCATCTGGCGCTTCACTCCCAGCTACTCCAGCCTGGGCACTAACATCTCCGACTACTTCACCAATGGAGGCCTCAAAAGTAAAGGCGAACAAGTATTCCGAAAAAATAGAGAAGGTTTCGAAGTCTTTCCCAGCAAACTCAAAGTCAGACAGCCTACCAAAGAGATGATCTATATATCCCAACTTGAATAAATGGCCTCACTCTGAACAAATGGAGCCTTGAGCCTAGCCTTCTCACCTTTCAGCTGCCTGATCTCCTCGAGCAGACCTACATAGACACACTGCAGCTCATCCACTTCTTTCTTCAAACTTTCATTGATCTTCAGTGCACTTTAGAGTTCCAACACTTGGGGTTCAAGCCTATCAATAACCTTCTTGAAGTGGATCACTTGGTTATAAGCAGCAATCAACTCTTCATCCTTTGCATAAACAGCGAAACAAAGCTATAAAAAAAGGGATGCTCAAGATCTTGAATCTGAGGTATGTGACATATGATCTTCTTTTTTGCACTTTCATACTTAAAGTTGGATAGCGTCAAGCCCAGTCTTCAAGTCAACGACCTCTTAGTGAGCGATCTCAAGCTGTAGAGAAATGGGGGCAAAGGAATTAGACCCCTTCAAAGCGACGAGCTCAAATTCCAAGCTTCAACTGCCACAACCTTTGTCACCTCATTGGCAGCCTCAGTATCTTTTTGATTAAGGAACATAGACTCGACTGCCAAAATCTCCGTTTTCTGCACCATGGCCAGTAAAACAGTTTTTCTATATTGGGTCGTATGCTTCGCAAAGGAACTTGGGGAAACAACCTTTCTGACGCCATCAACAAACTTGGTACAAGCGTCCATGTCTTCAAGCGAGACTGGTTTCAAAAGCACACAGATCTCAGCAGCCTCCCCAGAAGCAGGCATAATGGGTTTCTCACAGCTGCCTATGCGAACAGTCTCATTCTTCCCAGCAGGCAAGTCAGTCTCAACAGCAGAGTAAGTGGGCCTTTAGCAGCAGAGTCCACCTTATAGCTCTTCATAGTAGCAATCATCTCCAAATGAGAATCAGACTTAGCTTCCTACGGACGTCTTAGCACAAACTTCGACATTTGAGGCATGACAATACCTCTACACTGAGCATATATTATCATCAATCGAATTAGCTTCTCGACATGGCAGGCGCCACAGGCTCAGAACTAGCAGCCTCATCTCTCTTCCTATTTGAAGAAGTCATGCCAATCACATACCTCTTGGTAACAAGCAGACTCTCATGAGCAGCGGTAGAAGTCTTCAGGTTTTTTTTAACCGGCATCTCTTGAGCAGGCGGGGAAGATCTTTTCTTTCCACCTTTCTCTTAGCGAAGAGGATTATGCAGTCAATGACATTCATGGTACTCAGCAGGGAGCTCAACCCTGCATTCCAGCAGGCAAAGAGTCCTGTATGCCTAACATTCCAGCAACCCATGAAGCCCCTGACCTCTTTATTTCTCTCAATCGCCGGTTTTCCCGTGTCAGATCCAAGAGCCCAAAGGAAATGAGACTTGCGACTCGCCTAGCACTGCACCCCAGTGCCACAATCTGTGGCCCTAGTCGCATAAGCTATCCATGACTCTAGCCAAGTTAAGCAGCTTAAAGCAGTGGTCCCTGCCATAGTATCTCATCGGCCCATGCCGAGCTGACTCCTGGCCCATGTCAGCCGACATGCCGCACCACCCCGACGGCTGCCCCGCGGTAGCACCATCCAAGAAGAAGACAAGGAAAATTAATTTTTTTCTTACCTCGGTGCGGCATGAAGAAGACGAAGAAAGCAACGAAAGACGGTCCTTTGCACGGGCAAGATGTAGAAGATTGCTAGAGGAGGGGGAACAAATATCCTCTAAGCTCTCTCTCTCTCTTGTAGGGTAGAATAAATCGCTCTCTAAGGTTGATTTAATAACACACTTAAGGTGGACTTAAATAGGCTTTGAGAGAAATTTATTTCCCTTTCCTAGAAGGATCTAATTTCTTATTGAAGAGGGAATCTACATCAAAATAGGAGGCAATCCTAAGTCTCCTAAAAGCAAGGAAATCTCTACGCCTACTGCCCTTTCCTGCGAGCAACCCAACAGGTGTGGGGGCATTTGTGGAGCCAAAAATAATCACAAGACGACACGTGAGTTTTTGGGTAAAAGAGGAAAAAAATACCCTTGAGGCATATTGGGATTCCTACACACGAGCAGCGGGCAATTATCCCTCAACCAAGTAAAAAATGCTCCAAAAGAGGTAAACAATTTAAAGTCCATCTCATCAAATCCCCTTTTGCAAGGTAACCTCCAAAATTATGTTAATTGGTTAATTAATGGATTAATTACCTAATTAATCCATTAAATATCAATTAGATTATCAAATTTAACACAAAATATATCCCATTCAATCCTAAAACTAGTGAATGACCAGCTACCTTTCCTTGCTCCACACCTTTCTTATTTTCTCCACTTTATTACCCCACTTATGCAAATTATTCAATTTTGTAACCACCAATTTATTCCTTTAGGTTTAATTAGCCAATAAATTGGCTAATTAAACTAAAATTTCAACCTAAAAACCCCATTAAGGCCAGCCATTTCTTCTAAAAAATTGACAAGCCTAGTCCTATAAATAGGCTCTTATTTTCACCAAAAACTCATTTCCCACACTCTTGCAAAAATCACAAAGTTCTCCAAACACATTTTCTCTCTAATTTCTAACTTTGGCATCGGAGGTTCTCCGGCCAAAGCCCCCCCAACTCATCGTGAGCGCGTGAGGTTTTTGGCCTTAACCTAAGGTGCTAGTTATTTTGTAGGTGCAAAATCGTCCAAGATCAAGGAGGAGAAAATTTGCATCCACAATTGGCATTGATATTGGCATCGGCATCGGTATCGGTATTGGCATCGGCATCAGTATTGGCATCGGCATAGCTCTGGAATTTGAAGTTTTGCATCCACATCTACTTTGGCAAACTCATGTCGTGTACCGCCATGAGTTTGATGGGGGGTGTTGGAAATATTATCTTAATGTTTGGTATTTTGGGCTTAGCCCGTTAGTATTAGGGTTTCGTTTTCTTGTTTTAGTCTAGGGTTTGCTTTAGTCTTTCTCTATATAAAGAATTCTTTGTATTTGATATTTTCATCAAGTTAGTCACAATGTAGCCTCTTAGGGTTTTGTAGCCACTTTGGCATTCTCGTTTGCTCAATAAAATTCCCATTATTTTGTAGTATTAGTTGTCGTGCACTTTGATATTCAACTTGGTATTAGAGCAGGTTTGATCCTTCGAGATTTAATCTTCCCTTGATTCGTATCAGTTTGTTTATTAGTCTTGTTTGTTGCGCACTCTGATATACAACTGATCTGTCTACCACACAAATGCTTATACAACAATGTGTAACAAACAATATGATTATTCACACTTAAAAAGCTATCCTGTTACAAATGGTTGGGAATTAACGTGTTCAATTAAGACTTTAAACTTTTTCTCTATTGTTGGATTGCAAAATGAGCAACCCAAATTGCATGATAAAATGGTGTTACATGCATTGTTCTAAAAAACGGCCTAGGCGGCGCCTAGCAACCGAGGCGTTTTTGGGCAAATCGGGTGGAAAAATCGGATTGGGGCTAGGCGGCCGCCTAGGCGGGCTAGGCGGCTAGGCGGGCTAGGCGGCTAGGCGGGCTAGGCGGTCTAGGCGGCCCTAGGCGGTCCTAGGCGGTCCTAGGCGGCCCTAGGCGGCCCTAGGCGGTCCTAGGCGGCCCTAGGCGGTCCTAGGAGGTTTTTTTTAATTAATTGTGTGCTTTTTTTTTGGTTTCATGGTAATATAATACTTATGGAAATGGTGTATCTAATTTGCAAATGATGGATTTACTACAAGTTCATCCAATACTTATAGAAATAGTGTACCTAATTTGTATTTTATCATTATTTTATTATCTATACAAGTATAGTGTTTTTTTTAGTTGTCAATATGCACTTATTTACAAGAAATACAAGAAATTTACCTAAATCCGCCTAGGCCGCCTAGGCGCCGCCTAGGCGCCTAGGCGCTTGTCCGCTGCCCGACTAGCGCCTAGCGTTTTTTAGAACCTTGGTTACATGTAAAGCATCTTGCACCCATTAGACCTGACATTCGTGTTGTGTTTCCCGTGTTCATGTCCTGTTTCTCGTGTTCGTGTCATTTTCGTGTCATACCCGATATCTTAATGGGCCGTGTCGTGTAACACTCGTTAAAATAAACGGGTAAAATGACCCGACCCAAAATCGACCCGATAATATTAACAGGTAATATGGCTCGACCCATTACCCGTTAAGGAAAATATATGTTAAACCAATAAATAATCAAATGAAAAACAAAATACTAAATAAGTATATACATACCAAATTATCACATTCAAAGTATAAAAACGCATTTGTCTTTTAAGTATTACATATTTACATACCTAAAATAAGAGCATAGTAAAAAAAAAAAAATAGAACATTACAAAATATCAAATGTTCAAAAGATTTGCAAAATTAAGGGAGTTATGTTTCAAGGTTTGGAACCTTGCACATTTTCTTACAATCAAACTCTTCAATTTTCATCAATCACCATGGGAAATGGTATTGAAACTTTAGCTTGATATATTGTCTTCAAGAGTTATATTGATGATATTTTCAATGAGACTTTTTACACTAGCACTATTTTCTCATTTATCTTATGGCTATTGTTTAAGTAAAGTCTTTAATAGTTTTTTAATTGATGTAGAATTGTGAAAATACATAAAAAATATAGAAATGCTTGTAATGACAAGTTTTACAACTTTCGTGAATGGCTTAACTTTGAAATGTGTCACTATAATCATATAATCCAGAGATCAAAATTTAACCGTCGATTGTTGTTTACATTTATACTTCATTTTTCTCACCAAATTTTTTTTTTCTTCAGATTTTCTTATTTGAAAACATGATCTATTAGAGGATACAAGAAGATGAACGGTTCGGATCGTTGATATTATGTTCAGAGTTTTACTGTTAGTGAAAATATTGCTTGGTGTTTATAAAGTCTCTACAAACTATATAACATCAGCTCATATTTCAATTAACTATAAATATCGGGACATAATATCAAAGATCAGAACTGTTCATCTTCCTACACCCACCATAAGATCATGTTTTCAAAAAAAAAAAATTTATATGAAATTCAATATAAAGAATAAAGCCTAAACGGCAATCGATGTTTAAATACAAATTTAAGGTTTATGGATTATAGTGTCGGTTTTCGAAGTTGACCCCTTCACGAAAGTTGTAAAACTTGTCACTACGAGTAATTGAATATATATATATATATATATATATATATATTATTTTTTTTACATTTCTTACACTTCTACAATAATTATTATTAATTTTACTTTTACACTCAAATAAATAATACTATTCATGACAGTTTGGAGGCTTGTAAAAATCTAAACGATAATGTAAGTGTAACCATTGTCTACTCATGGATGAATGATAAATCACGAGTGTTTATATATTCTTTCACATTTTTCATACTTGTAGGAATGTTTTATTGCCTATACTAATACTACTAGTTGATTTTAATTTAGGACAACAACATATTAAGTAAAATTTATCATATTAATGATAATAAAAAACTCTCATAATAAAAATAAATAAATGAATAAAACTTAATTTTTTAAACTTATATAGAATAATAATACAAAAAAATATATTTAATATAGAATATACCAATATATACAACATGGCTATTGTATTTTATAATAAATTTTTTAGTAATTAAGCTTTAAAATAATAATTTATTTTTCTTAACAGGTTGAAACGTGTTACTCATGCGTTACCTATGTGTATACTCGTTATTAACGGGTTCTTAACGGGTCACCTGATAATGACCCGATTAGTTATTGTGTTGACCCGAAACCTGTTATTTTTCGTGTCGTGTAAGAAATTGTCGGGTCTAGCACCCATGCTCAAAATTTTCTTACCAAGCTACATGAAACAAATTTTGGGAATGCAAAAGAAAAGAGTAAAGATTCCAGACTCAAAGCATGTTATTGACTCAACCACAAATCTGTTGACAACTATCAAAGATACTTCTCTCTTAAAAATGTGGTTATCAACCCTTTTTACACATTTTTGTTTAAGTCTAACCTAATTGTTGATTCAATTACAAAATTTGAAAACACCTCAAGTCAAAGCCCCCTGCATTTTCTTCAGTCTAACTCTTTTGTTGTTACCAATAGTTTTATGACCTTTGAGAATAATAGAAAGCAATCCAACTTCATCTTCAGCATAATTCATCAAGTTCCCTCAAACGGATTTGTTGTAGGGGATAAACGAGTGCCTTTTTGGACACTGCTGTAGGATGCCTAATTTACGTGGGGTGTGGTGCAAGAGTAGCTGGGAAAAAAGTATTTGATCTAATATTGAGGATATTCTAACGTCTCAACACGTTTTCTCCAACTCAAAATAAATCTTGCAAGATAGTCGCAGATTGTGAGTAATTTGTCAATTGACCCATCATTTAGATTCTTTAGTATCCTGCGATAATTTCAAAATATCTCAATAGATACTTTTTTGCATGAGAGCAGCTTACATGTAACGGATTCATTGTCATTTGACATCACAATGTAACAATACATTGTCATGTGAAGAAAAACTTACAATTGACAAGGTATTATTTTATATAGGATACCATGTGACGGTAAATCTGTTTTATGTAAGTCCTCCTTTTGCACAGATATCTGTGATTGACGCCCAGATTTTATTTACTTGTCACCCAGAATTTTGTTATATGTGATCCAAGCTTCCCACTCTCTGTAAATATCGACATACCAGGCCTGCAAACCCTAGCAAAACAGACTATCTCTCACATTGTTAATCTTCTTCTATTTGTTTCCAAGCCTTTTTCTGACTCAGTTATTTATAATTATTTAATTAATTAGGTACAAATTAACTTGCAATATATGCATAAAAGTTGATCAGCCAGAGCTCCCAAGGGACATGGTATTCCATCAATTTCTCCCAAGGCTGCGGCAAAGTCGCTAATGCGATTTAGGTGCTTATGCAAGCTTTGGCCCTCTCTTATCCTTAGCCCTTCCTTTGTCACTGCTCATATGAACTTCCATTGCCACAACTACAAGAAAGATACTGTCAAAACTCCTCTTCACATTACAAAGAAGTAACCACTAGCTCTTCTTCTCAGGAATAGATCAGCAACGACGTCCAACACCTGTTGCCCTACTTACGTACTTCCCGTACATATCTTACTCCCAATTTTCAGTACAATCGTACAATGTATCAACGGTTTGGTCTGTGCATTAAGTGATGAACATGTTTTTGTATTTAACCCTAGCACGAGAGAGTTTGCAGTGCTTTTTGATGCAGAAATCGACCACAAATTTCTCGCTGGATCATGTCATTGTGGATCAGTCCTTTTACGAAAGAGTATAAGGTTCTCCGAGTAGTGGGTGGTAGATTGTTCCAATAGTGGCAGGCTGAAAGTTTTCATGCTGAAAATGTTATTGGGTCACGGAGGCGGTTAAAATTAATCTTGCTCATCTTCCTTTTGACCGGCCAAAATGTTTGTTGGGAAGAGCGCGTGCCTCCATGGAGCCGTACATTGGATATATACAATAAGGAAAATATTTTAGTGGTTTTCGACTTTGGGAACGAGAAATTTATGGTGATTCCACTGCCTGATCGATGTTTTGACTCTCATTTAATCCATGAAGGAGTAGCTGTGGTGGAAGGATGTTTGGTCGTCTTGGTCACAAGCGCGTTAAAAAGAAAATCGAATTGTTGTTACGGATTCTGAAGGACTACGAAAATCATGATCATGTGTGGGTGGAAGAGACCATCTTACTGACATATACAAAGTCCCATTATTATTACTGTGAAAGTGATTTTCATGTTTATCCTGTATGTACAATCTACATCCACGTTGCAGATGTTGTAGGGAATTCAAGCATGCAGCCACCCGAATTGCATCTGTATATAACAGGAAGAACAGACGTTACAAAAACGTGGATTTAGTTTTCCTGAATGCATGTGTACAAGCTCTACAGACAGAGGAAGAATATGAAACACGCAACGTATAGTTTTGCGACGTTTGAGAAAAGCAGAATACAGAATACTGCATGCAATCTTTTCATTTTTGCTTTGCTCCTTTCTCTAGTGCTCTGCAAAGTTCAAATGCATTGCGACCTTAACTGCATCTCTCATTTTGACAAGTAGATTGCAAATATTAAAAATTAAAAAAATGGGGGACTCCAACTCGTTCAAGTACCAATAGGATCCTCGAGATCTGTGAATCATATCTGTTCATCGTATATCGTGTGGTTAGTTTTTGTTAACTACTGTTTGTGTTTAATTTTAAATAAAATAATTTCTGACCGCACAATATACAATGAACGGACACGATTGGCGAATTGTTGTAAAGATCCGGATTCGTTCAAGCAACTTGTGGTTGAGAATTTCACTGCTTATATTGTATTTAATTAAGACATAAAACTCAGTACCCAATTAAATACTCAATGTGTATGGTCGACCTGAAATTAAGTAAGAGTACTGCCGAATAATGATTCAAATATGAGTTATAGGCACTTGAATGGGAGGATAGAGACGACGGTGGTAGTTATACTATTTTTCATTTTGCCTGGAACACAAGAAGGTACACCACAATTATACTTGTTGTGAAAACTTTTTATTTTAAGTGTTAATTTAATTGTATAATGACATGTAATATTTTATCTCGTATTGCGAACACACTTCAAAACATCCCGCCATTATCGGCTTTAGAAAATAGTGGGGAAGGCTTAAGCTCCATACTTTGTATCTGTTCCATTATTATTGACAAACGGTGCACATGTTTGGTATGAAGGCTGGCCCATGAAAGCTATAACAACCTGAAATATAAATTAGGGTCGCAATAACTCGTGACTCACGAACCAAGATCCTCGAACTGAAGGCTGCCCGTGAGTTTATTTGGTTTTGACTCACATTCATGAACCGTTAGCAAACCAACTTGTTTGATTCACAACTCAAACTTTTCATGCATCGGTTTTACCAATGATTGTAACAGAATTTGAGATATCTTTCAATAACAGCTATCGCTATATATAAATGAAACAAAAAGTTGACATATTAGTTATTTTTGACTATCAAAATTAGCATGACTATAATACGTATCGTTCAATCAATTTGACCTATGTTTTGTATTCAAATATGTTAAAAGTTTGTATTGTAGGTTAATGCTTATCCTCGTACATTTTATATTCAACCTCTCCTCTCTTAACATCTATTATTTCAAAAATGAAATGTGTAAGTGACAAAGTGATCTAGTGACACTTCTTCTCCAATTGATCTAGTGACATTTTAATCTCCAATTCGTACGAGAATGCATGAATAAATTTCATTTGAATTTTTTTTATTTCGCTAGCAATAAGATAGTTTGAAAAAACAAACAAAAAATTTGAGATATAGGTTAAATAAAGTAAAGAGAATAACGATCTATTTCAAACTTTATAAATATAGAAGATTTGGGCTCTAATCACAAAAGCTCTAGAGAAGTTAGGGCTAGTTATTCTCAAACGCTTGAGTCCTACGTAAATGACCTTCAATTTGGTATATCTTGTTTATTTTTTTGGCTACATCAGTATTTTTACACTAAGGGGAGAGAAAGTTTGGCAGATTTGAACTTAAGACCTCCTACTTCCAAGTGAAGAGTAATACCACCCAACCGTAATACTGAATGACGCGAATTTATTGTTTTAATTTTTTTTTAATGAAGTTTACAGCCACACCCTCACAACATGTGTGGAAAAAAAACACAAAATACAAAATAACAGCTCTCATCTATTGTCTTTGACGGACGTCCACAGAAGCCCATTTTCTGGCAATTACCCAACATCCAAAAAAAAACACTATTTATCTTAATTTCTAAAACATTAAATGCGCTTTATAAAACATAAAATAAAACAAAACATAAAACAAAAACATTATGTTTTGTTTGCCAATCTGGCCAATAGCGAAGACAGCTCGCAAGAAGGATCAGTGGACACGTGGCGGATCACTAAAGCCGCTTGCAGTTGCTTTTCTCTCGTATCGTCACCACCGGACCCCTACTCCCCCCCTCGGCTCGTTCTACAAACTTTAATCATTTCACACGTGCTGCTCGCCCTTTGAACGCCGGAAAATCCTCCGCCCCCCCTTTCTCCTAAGCTAAAAAAACCTTCCTTCCCCGGATTCCAAACCCTAGAATCTAATTTTATCTCACTTTCTCGTCAACCAAACACCAATTTTCCGACCCAAGAATTTAAATGAGCTTGAATCAAGCTCTTCACACTCTCCAGATTCAATTAAGTTAAATTTTGGGTTTTTTTTTTGAATATTTTTTATATTTGGGTTTGAGATGGGGGCAGTGACGTCATCAATGGCGGCCAAGTTCGCGTTTTTTCCGCCGAGCCCGCCGTCGTACGGGGTGGAGAAGGAGGAGGATACTGGGAAGCTGAAGATGACCGGGGTGGGGACGAGGGAAAACGTCGACGTCTTGAAGCTGAGGACCAAAAGAGGGAACGACATCGTGGCGGTGCACATAAGGAATCCGTCGGCGAAGCTTACTGTTCTGCACTCGCATGGGAACGCGGCTGATCTGGGTCAGATGTACGAGTTGTTCAGTGAGCTGAGTCTTCACCTCCGAGTCAACTTGTTGGGGTC
This sequence comes from Crataegus laevigata, assembly GCA_963580275.1. Classification (NCBI taxonomy): domain Eukaryota; kingdom Viridiplantae; phylum Streptophyta; class Magnoliopsida; order Rosales; family Rosaceae; genus Crataegus; species Crataegus laevigata. Next base: position 6,047,387 of record OY756945.1, read on the forward strand.
AGTAATTAATTATAGTAAATCTGTAAATTTCACTGTTTGATTTGTGACTAAGTATCTGTGTTTCTACTTTTGCACAAAATATGATTTATGTGTGTGTTTCTAAGTTGTAAAGTTTTGAACTTTATCGGATTTATTTGTGTTTTATAGGTATGATTATTCGGGTTACGGACAGTCCTCTGGGAAGGTATGAGATTTCGCTTTCGCTTTTGATTTTGTACTGATTTGTTTGAAAGCCCTGGAAACATAGCTCCAGTACTAGGGCATAGAAACTAGAAAATGTTAATCTGATCGCTAAGTGTTCTGTATAATTAATTTCCGTAGGGTTCTTTTCTTGCCAGTTTCCGTCATGAGATAACGAAACTTGAATTTGGTTTTATTATGTGCGATGCACCCGTTTGTCGAGTTTTTCAGGCTACTTTATGCTGTTAATTAGACAGGTTTCTTCTTTCCTAGAGACCAAATTGAGCATTGGATGAGTGAAAGCAAGTCTTAGCTATAATTGGTTAGGAGAATGTTCGAAATGAGATATATATATTTTCTTTCTTATGGACAGCCGAGTGAGCAAAACACTTATGCAGACATAGAAGCTGCATATAGATGCCTTGTGGAGAGGTACGGTGCGAAGGAGGAGGACATTATTTTATACGGGCAATCAGTTGGTAGTGGGCCCACTCTCGATTTAGCAGCCCGGTTACCAAGATTGAGGGCAGTGGTTCTTCACAGTCCGATCATGTCTGGTATTCGAGTCATGTATCCAGTGAAGCGAACGTATTGGTTTGACATTTATAAGGTACTTAATCTTTGTTAATCGCTCAGCTTTAGGCTCACATTTTTCACAACATTTGGGATTGCATCACGCTAATGAGAGTTCTCCTATTCATGGTGCAGAACATTGACAAAATACCCTTGGTCAGTTGTCCTGTTCTGGTGATTCATGTGAGTGCCTTTTTTCTTTAAATTGTATGCTTTATTTTCCTAGACTCTTGTGAATCTAAGTATGGAAACCTAGTAATGCATTTTGATGACCTAACAAATTGGTTATGCTAGTCTTCAACATGTGCACTGATGTGCTAACACTTCGTGTCTTCATGTTCCAAATTTGCCAGTCTTCACCATGACGGTGGTGATTTTTTTTGCATGTGTGTAGTCTAAATAATTTCTTTTAAGAATCTTTATGTGCTGGACATCTTCTTGACTGTATGCTTATTTATCATCATCCTGTTGGATGACTTACAACCCGGGGAAGAAGTGTAGCTAATAGCTTTTGATTTTTATGTGTATATAGTTATCAAACTCTTTGACCTGGAATTTATTGTTTTCCCCGTTTTACTAATCCAACGAATCTAGGTAAACAGTAAATAATGACAAAAAGGGTAAATAGCTAACAAATATCTTTGGAACCTCCCTTAAAAGCCGAGGCGTTAACAACATCTATGCTGTATTGTATACCCACTAATTTATGATGCAGTCCTTGTCTTGTGGTATTATTAAATATGTGTGGTTTAGTTTTCAGAAGCGTACTTATTTGCCAGGTTATGTTGTTCTGTGTTTTCCCATTGCCTGCAGGGGACGGCTGATGATGTTGTGGATTGGTCCCATGGCAAGCAGCTTTGGGATAATTGTAAGGAGAAGTATGAGCCATTATGGATAAAAGGAGGTAATCATTGTGACTTGGAGCTCTACCCACAGTACATAAAGCATGTCAAAAAGTTCGTATCGACCATTGAGAAATATCCACATCTGAGGAATAAATCAGGGCCAGTTACAGGTCAACCAGAAAATCCGCGGAAAAGCACTGACATCAGGGAGAAATCTTGTTCCAGCACAGATCACAAAGAGAATTGTAGACCAAGTACCGATCATATAGAAAACCCCAGGTTAAGTACAGATCGGAGAGAGAAGTCAAGGGCCAGCACCGATAAGAGAGAGAGAACAAGAAAGAGTGTGGACCAACCTGAAAAAGCAAGTAATAGCGTGGATCAGCCAGAGAGAGCAAGAAATAGCATTGACCGGTAAGCAAGTTTTTGCTTTCAGTTTTCACCCATACATGCTTTATATTGCGAAATTCAATTGTTCACATCATAGCATCGACACACGCAACTCGAGTTCTTCTGACGGTTGAAATTTAACTTTGGTGGCAGCTTCGGAGAGATGTTCAGGTCAGTTGGATTGTGCAATATTGATTGTTTTAAGCCCACAGCTACCAGCGCGTGAAGAGATGGGATCAGTTCACAAATGGAAATCTGCCTTCTACCCCGCTTCTATTTATTTGATTGGTTAATTGGGTCGTTTGGGTGATACGAAAAATGTCCGTAGGATGAGAACCAGCTATGTAGAGAAATTCAAGTATTGTATACGTCACTAGTGCAAATCCAAGAAAGATGTACGGTCTAATGGTTATTTACACATGGGCGGGGTTTGGGTGATAGGATGTCATTGTTTCTCTTTCTTAAGAGGAAGAATAGGAAATTTGTTAGACCAGGCAACTTTGTATCTCACTTAATTCTCCAGCTTAATAAATCTAACCTCTCTCTCTCTCTCTCTCTCTCTCTCTCTCTCTCTCTCTCTCTGCGTGTGAATACATTTTCAGTTATAATGTAGTATGAAGCAAAATTTCCCGCAAGAACATTGTGTAGTGTTACTGTATGATCAACATAGTACATTGGTTATCAAGATATCATTCATGTTAGCCCTCTCCATTATGTTAGGGTTCGGAACCTTGAGAGCTAGCCCTGCGAGGTTAGTGTTGCCACACCGGTCATGTATGTCCCCATTCAAGTTATGTGACGAGTTTTTTCGCTTTAACCTGGTCTCGAGAGATACCAAGAGCTTATTTGAATGTGCTTTTACAATTAGTGAAAATGTTTTTGATAAAAATATTTTTAGAAACAGTTTGTAGTAAAAATGCTTGTAAATCTTGTAAAAGCACTTAATATGCTTACTGGAAAAAGCACACAATTGGTGCTTATTGTAAAAAGTATTTTCAGTGCTTTTGAAATTTAAAAACATTTTCACTAAAAACGTTTTTAGTTATTTTAAAAACACATCCAAACAAACAATAAGAGTTTTCGGTCGTTTTATCAATGCTTCGATTTCATAGTTGCGAATCTTGTATAGATGTGTTGTTGGCAGAAGTCACTTAAAAAGTAACCTACGAAGCAACATGTGGTACTGATTAGTGAAACGGTCTGACCCAAAATTTTCTGTGTGCTTTGAAATCCTGTTTGTCATTAAGAAAATAAAAGGAAAAACTAGATGTTGATTAAGCTCACATCATCACCAAACATACAGAACGGATGCACCATATTTATCATCAAATTACACAAATAGGCCCCCAAAGAGTGAAAGTAATAGAAACGCCCCAAACTCCCCGTCAGACAGCAAGGCAAGCAAAAATCAGAAGCGTGAACGACTGACTACTGCCAGAGTCGGGGTTTAAGAAAAGGTTTAGGGCTTTAGGCCGCTGCTTGCTCACTGGTTTGCTTCTTCCTCCCCTTCTCTCTCTCCCTCCCTCCCTTTCTCTCTCTCTGATGAATTTGATTGCGTCTCCGAATCCCTTCTTCGAACCATTTCCTCTTATCCCACTCTCATCACTCTCACCAATTCATCTCCTCCAAAAATATTTTATGTTTTTAATTTGATGTCCTGCATCCAAACCCCATTTCCCCCTGCAAATACCACCAAGAATTGTGCATTTCAAATCCCCATAGTTTTCCACAAGAGCCCATCAATGATATCCACTAGTTTGTGGAGAAACTTGGGTAAGCAGGCCATTTCCGGGAACCAGAGGTGTTGTCTCAGTTCACAGTCTATTTCTAGAGCTTATAGCCTTCTGAGGTTTTCCCGGGAATCTGTTTTCTCGGAAAAGTTCAAGCCTTTTGAGACGGGTTCTTGCTTAAAGGGCTTTCCGGAGGTGGGTTTTTGCGGGAAAGGTGAGATTTCTTCAGGTGAGAGTTATATGTGGAATCCAAGTTTGGGGTCTGTGAGGAATCTGATTGGGTTTAATGGGTTTTGCCCCAAAGGGTATGCAAGCGTCGCGGAGGCGGTTTCTTCCACTGATGCCGAGGAGGATGTGCCTGTTGTTGATGAAGTTCAAGAGCTATTGCAGCAAATGAGTAAAGAGGGTAAGAGGCAGACGGATCATTGGCGGCGGATGCGGCAGAGGAGAGTGAGAGGAATGGGGCAGGCTAAGTACCTTGCGCTTAAGAGAAGACAGATAAAGATTGAGACTGAAGCATGGGAACGGGCGGCAAAGGAGTATAGGGAGCTTATGATGGACATGTGTGAGCACAAGTTAGCTCCCAATTTGCCATACATGAAGTCTTTGTTTCTTGGTTGGTTTGAGCCTCTGCGCAATGCCATTGAACAAGAGCAAGACCTGTGCCGGAAGGGGAAGAATAAGGCGGCCTATGCGCCTTATTTTGATCAGTTACCGGCTGATATGATGTCGGTTATTACAATGCATAAGCTGATGGAATTGTTGATGACTGGAGGCGAACATGGAACTTGCAGGGTGGTAGCAGCTGCTTGCACCATAGGTGAAGCCCTTGAGCAGGAGGTGTGAACTTTTCATTACACATAGTCATGGACGTTTTGATTCGGTTTCAGTTTTCTCTACCTGGTTAATAGTCAATTCCATTCAGGAGTAGAACTGCAGTCATTTTATTTTTCTGTTTAGTTTCATTTTTCTTTGCTGGAATCCAGTTAACTGTGGTGCCATAGTGAAATTCCTATTTTTTTCCCGAACCATGTTAAGTTTCTGTGGAAAGGGACTCAGGGAATGATCTAAAATCTAAAACCTTAGTGCCTTGTTCTTGTTTCTTGTTGTTCTCCAGATGGACTAAGTAAAAGAGTATTCATGTGGCTTGGTTTTCTTACTCGAACCGTGTCATGCCGTCCATCTCTCCTAGATGAGCACTGATATATCACTGCTTCAATGCATCAGGTTAGAATACACAATTTTTTGGAACAGACGAGAAAGAAAAAGGTCAACAAAGATAAGGAAAACCGAGAGTCTGATGATGTAATGAAGGAACAAGAGAAGCTGAATAAAAAGGTTACGAAATTGATGAAAAAGCAAAAACTGCGAGCAGTGAGACATATAGTGAGGAAATATGATGCTTCAAAACCCTGGAGCCTGGAAGCCAAGGCTAAGGTTTGCATGCTTTATGCTTTAACTGGTAGAACTTTATCAGCATTTTATTTACATGCATTCTAAAATGCCACTTGTTTCCTACGTATTTCTCAGGTCGGCAGTCGTCTGATTGAACTGTTGATTCAAACGGCTTTTATACAACCTCCGGCCGATCAGTCAGCAGATTCTCCACCAGATATACGACCTGCATTTGTACACACATTAACGACTGTCACAAAAGATCCAAAGTATTTACTAGTCTGTACTATTGATAACTGTACACCTCCCCTCCTGAATAATTTTATGTTAATGTGGACTTTTCTTTCAACAGGAATACCACCAGCAGAAGATTTGGTGTTATTCAATGCAACCCTCTTGTTCTCAAAGGCCTTGAGAAAACGGTAAGTAACTTTTATCCTTTTTCCTTTCTGTTATTCTTGAAACAATTGGAGATGTCTGTTGGCTCTTGGAACTATTTTTATGTGTTTATACTTTTAGGATATAGGAAAGTTGTCGATAAAATAGTTTGATAGGATCTGGAATGTTGTATATTATCATCCATTTGTCCCTAGCAGGTGATGAAATGTTGGCTAAGCTAATTATGTACAAGTTTTCTCATTTTCCTGTCAAAGGACACATCTTAAGAAGCTTGCAGGAATTTATCTTCTTATTTAGTCCAAGATTTATCAATAACTTTTACTGTTTATGCAGGCAAGCCACATGGTGATTCCTTATATGCCAATGTTGGTACCACCAGTCAACTGGACAGGGTATGATAATTACAGCTATGTGTTACCAGTTTTGCCCAATTTTAAAGTCGTTCTTCTGTTAATTTTTTATTTGAACTTCACATAAGATCAGATTGAAGTATGTAATTCATAAAATCAGTAATGGATGGAATGGAATGTGTAGAAGCTATTCTAATATATTGTATTCTTGCGGGTCTGAGCTGGAAATGGAGAACAGGGTTTGGTATAGGAATAGAATAGGACAACTCCTCCATCAAATTCTATCTTCAAAGGTGGCATGATGCTTTCATAGTGCATCAACATTGAACATAGAATTCAACTTCTTCATAGTTCTTTATGTGATAGAATTTCGGATACTATTAGGTTAACCTGTTTTTATTCTGTTTTGCGGTTTATTTAAATTTGTCTTTTCAGTTATGATAGAGGAGGTTACTTTTTTCTACCATCCTATCTCATGCGCACTCATGGAGCTAAACAGCAGCGTGAAGCAATTAAGAAGACCCCAAGGCAGCAACTGGAACCAGTTTTTAAGGTTTGTATACATACAAGCGTTGTATGACTTTTTTCATCATGAAAATTTTATGGAACTAAACCAACATGAGGATGTGGTGCCTTATGTGTTGATTTTGTGTTTTCCTGGCCAGGCTCTGGACACTCTTGGAAATACCAGATGGAGGGTTAATAAGAGGGTACTTAATGTTGTAGATAGAATATGGGCTAGTGGAGGCCGTCTCGCTGATTTGGTGGACCGTGATAATGTGAGTTTATTAGTCACACACACACACAAAAGGAAGGAAAAAGAGTCAAGATTCTTGGCACATATTAGGAAGTCGGTTCGTTCTTTTGCCATGCTTTGGCGAAAGCCAAAAACAAGATCAACTTTAATTAATTTGGGGAAATTCAAATTTCAACTGAACTGAACCAAATGGTTGGTTTAATCAGTTTTTAAGTTTTTTTCTCATTTTATTAAAAAATATTGTTATTAATCTTGTGGGCCAATTTTGATTTGTTGAAATTGATCTGAAGCTTCTTTTTATTTTTTATTTTTATTTTTTTTGGTGCATTCAGGTTCTATTACCAGAGGAACCAGATACTGATGATGAAACACTGCTTAAGAAATGGAAATGGAAGGTGAAGTCTGCGAAGAAAGAGAACATGGAGAGGCATTCACAGCGTTGTGACTTGGAGCTTAAACTAACTGTAAGATTTATTTCACTCCTCTGAGTCAGTAACCATAATGTACTTAGAATTTATGAAACTCATTTTTACCGGGGAGCAGGTAGCACGGAAGATGAAGGATGAAGAAGGTTTTTATTATCCACACAATCTTGACTTTCGGGGCCGTGCATATCCTATGCACCCATACTTAAATCATCTAGGTTCAGATCTATCCCGGGGTATTTTGGAGTTTGCAGAGGGACGCCCCCTTGGAAAGTCAGGCTTAGGTTGGCTAAAGATACACTTGGCAAATCTGTATGGGAGCGGTGTGGACAAATTATCTCGCGAGGGTCGAATAGCATTTATAGAGAGTCATTTAGATGGTATATTTGATTCTGTGGACAGACCACTAGAAGGAAGACGCTGGTGGTTGAAGGCAGAAGATCCATTTCAGTGCTTGGCTGTGTGCATTAACCTTGCGGAAGCTTTGAGAAGCTCTTCTCCAGAGACTTTTATTTCACATATTCCCGTACACCAGGTACATCTACATTGTCATGGCATCAGATCTTCGGTTCATGAAAATTGTGTTGTATTTACCTCCAAGCTAGGAGAAATAAGCTGACAAGGGGACTACCAGAGTAATCAATTAGTTCTGGATGTTTAAATTATGCGGTTTCGGACATTTATGAAGGACATTATGTATTCTAGGTCTTCTTATGTTAAGTTATAACAGAATTAAATTGGAAAAATACCCAAAAAAAAAAGGCGAAGAGAAAGGTAAGCGTGAGCCTTGTGTAAGCGGAGCTAGCAGAGGTCTGCCATAGAGTTCAAATTTGGTTGGGGCATAGATCTTTTCTGCGCTTGAATGCTAACACATGCATATATACCTTTTCGCTTCCCTTTTGTTGGGTGGGGGTAGGGGAATCTTGGGGGGATTTGTTTCTTGGACTCGTAACCTCCTTCCTTCAGGTTTATGTTGAAACAACCTAAGAAGTAAGTTTTGATGGCTTTGTTTCCTACAGTATCCTATAGAGAACTTAGCAGGTGATTTCTATGTTTTGCAAATGAGGGACTGTTGTCTTAAGCTGGTTAATAGCTCCCTTCAGATATGAATTGTGTCTGCCTTGTCATTACTCATCTGCAGTGATATAATCTGGAATATAATATTTTACATTTCTTGCTTTTCATTGATTTTCTCTAGGATGGCTCTTGCAATGGTTTACAACACTATGCTGCCCTTGGAAGAGACAAGGTAATTTCTTTCTCTCAATTTATCCTAGAGAAGGTCATGCGTGAACGCCTCCACCCAACTTCACTCCTTCACTCCCATGTCTACTTATGGTATATTGGGAAATTGTATGCGTTAGTTTGGAATCTGTTTTCTCAATGGAAATTTTCCACTCAGTCGGGAGCAGCTGCCGTCAATCTTGTTGCAGGAGAGAAGCCTGCAGATGTATACTCAGGAATAGCTGCTAGGTAAGCGGTTTATGACTAAGGCAGAGGCATCACATGATGAGTATAGGAGTAGAACCTCTTCATTCTATGCATGAGTATTACTTTTCTCAATTTACGTGTAAGCTGTCAACATGTCATGATTAAGTAATATATTAATGAAGAAGTGTCACATTCTCGGTGCAGGGTACTGGAAATCATGCGAAGGGATGCACAGAAGGATCCTGCAGTTTTTCCAGAGGCATTGCGTGCAAAAGTATTAGTAGATCAGGTTGATTTTACAACTCTTCAGTACATCTTTTGATGCATATATTATTAAAACAAATTGGATATCGTAACATTAGATTTGAAATCAGTCAACTTTCATCAAAACGTGTGGTTTAATAATATATCAGAAAATGTGGCTGTTATCTGATTACTGTATGTAAACTGGCATATTCTTTTTGCTACCTGATTATTTTATGCAACTAAGAGTTAAACCCCGATGGCTGTACATATGCAGGTGGATAGAAAATTGGTGAAGCAGACAGTGATGACATCAGTATATGGTGTCACTTACATCGGTGCTCGGGATCAAATCAAGAGGAGGTTGAAGGAACGCAGTGCCATTTCGGATGATGTAGAGCTTTTTAGTTGTGCTTGTTATGCTGCAAAGGTACCAGAAAGTTCATATTGTGAGGGTGTCAATTTTTGTCTTTGCATAATTTGTAACAATATTTTCATATGCTTGTGAGCATGTGCATCAGTATTCATGAGAATTTTATATTGAAAAGATTCTCGACATCTTATGCAGATCACCTTAACTGCTCTAGGTGAGATGTTTGAAGCTGCACGAAGTATCATGAGCTGGCTTGGTGAATGTGCAAAAGTTTGTACCAGATTCCTCTTTTCTTTTGTTTCTTTCTCGCTCGCGATGTTTTCCTGATGTTTTGAAATTTTTATCTTGATTTTCAGATTATTGCATCTGAAAATGAGCCAGTACGATGGACAACTCCGCTTGGACTTCCAGTTGTGCAACCTTACCGTATATTCGACAGGCATCGTGTGAGTATTAAAAATTTCACCGAGTCAACAAGGATCATCAATATTTTTTATTGTATTCATAATTACTTAAAGGTTAAATCAAATTTAATAGCTTCTGGTTGAATTTGTTGCAGATTAAAACTTCCCTTCAAGTTTTGACATTACAGCAAGAAACAGAAAAGGTACTGTAGCTATATTCATTTAAAGGATGCTATAAGAAAATGTAGATCAATAGTTTTCCCGTCATCCTTTGAAGTATGAAAGGTAACTAGGATCGATCTATTTTTTTTATCTAAGAAAAGAAAGGAAAAACAGCCGTGCCATCTTTGAGTTACCTCGTGCATGGTTGGTTTATTTTCAACATGTTTAATTAGCCACATGGTTATGGTCAGAAAGGTCTAAAAAATTTGAGAATCACTGTCATGGACATTGTTTCAAAGATTGGAAGTCTCGGAGCCTCAGATCTCGAACTGAATATTTTATCTATTATAGGTCATGGTCAAGAGGCAGCGGACAGCGTTCCCACCAAATTTTGTTCATTCCCTCGATAGCTCTCATATGATGATGACTGCAGTTGCCTGTAAAAGGGCAGGCTTAAACTTTGCAGGTCAGTTCTCCATTTCAATTACCCTGCTCTCTCTAACACGCGCACACACAATGTACACTCTTATAATGGCTGTGTAATAACATATGATTACAGGAGTTCATGACTCGTACTGGACACACGCTTGTGATGTGGATGAAATGAACAGGATACTTCGTGAAAAGTTTGTCGAACTGTATGAGACTCCAATACTAGAGAATGTACGGTACTCTTCTATTCTGAAGTTCTCTCCTTTCTAGTTAATTTGAAAAGATTCGTGAAGCATCACAAGTTCATTGTTTAAAGATGTAAACAATTGTTGATCTAACCACTTATCTGTTTTGTTTCCAGTTGTTGGAGAGCTTTCAGCAGTCCTTTTCCACATTAACTTTCCCTCCGTTGCCTGAGCGGGGTGACTTTGACTTAAGGGACGTGTTAGAGTCGCCTTATTTCTTCAACTGATATATGGAGAGTGATCTTCATTTTCAACTACCTTCGCCTCAATTAGCGATCTGCCTATGGTGCTCGCTCTGCTTCTATCTACGGCACCAAGAAAATGGAAGCAGCCTGAATGAGAATCCTGATAGAGACTGAGCCACATTATACCTTTATAGCTTGAGGAAGTCCCGATGCCAGTGTACGATATTCAGCATGAACTCCTGAGTTCACAACGCCATTGTGCTGCAGAAGCTAATCCGAGGCTGATACTTAATCGCACAAGCTTCTGTGCGAAGCCGAGAAACAAATATGTTTGTACAGTTAGCTGAGAATTCATACCTTAGCTATCCGTCACGTCGCTCGTGTGAAGTATGTAGAGCTTTGTGGCTGATTCGAGTGGTATCTAGTCTAAAGAATGCCAGAGGACCATGTCATGTTGCAGTTTGCAGGTTGCAGGTTGCAGGTTGCTGGTGAAGATGGTTTTATGTTAATATGTTTTAATTCTAGGATAGTGCTATTCATACCCATTGCCATTGATCTTTAATTCATTCAAACCGACGGCCAAAAATTGAGAAAGGTGCGGGAAAAGTAAAAAATGAGTGTGTGGATAGCACTGCTCTTAATTCTATTCTTGTAAATTTGAGCGGTAAATTTGGTATGTAAATATTTGGGGACAGATAATCAAAATACAAATTAATCTCATTAAAAAATGCAAGTTTATAAAAAGCTCTGTTTGGTGTTTGTAATCACAAACATAACTAAAGAAGAATCTGTTTTCCTAAAACACCGAGAATTTAGGTGAAATGAGTTTACTGATATTGTGCCGTCATGACTTACTAATACAAAATCATATGAAAGACTTTTCACAAGACCTTGTATTAGTGGCTGGGCAAGCTACAAAACGCACCTAGATTCATGACCGTTAGATTTTTAGCAAAGCATTTAATTGACTGATGATCCAACGGTCAAGGATCTCAGTCCATCCGACGGGTGGGTCTAATACAGATTAGGAACAAACACCAGAACATGAAAATTAAAAAATACCCTTGCTTTCTGGTAATTTAGCGGGGGTGGAACAGACATTACACATTTAACACTATTCACGAATTAGCCCCAAGAACCGTTGTCTTATCTGAAAATATTTGCTGATCGGTCCTTTCAGTCGTTGCCACCTACAGCTACAGTCACACTTACCGCTCTATTGATCATCGTACCCTTGTTCCTTTTCCTTCTTCAAACCTCAACAAAAACCCAGTTCAGTAGCCCCAAAATACACCGTTTCGGGCCTCAAAAACACTCGAGGAAGAAATAAGCTGCAGTTCTCTGCATGTAGAAGGTTTCTAATTGGTAAAGCTACTGCCTTTTTAATTTTTACTTTTCTGGGTAATTGCAAATGTGCCATCTTTCTCTCATTTTTGTATTTTTATTTTATTTTATTTTTAAAAAACCATCGTTTCTGAAATCAGAAGCTTCAGAAATGAACACTACAGAATCCATATTTATTTTGTTTCTGAAAATTGTTTTTTTGTTTTTGTTTGTAGAAATAGAAAATGCTAAAAATTTGGTAAATAATATCTCAAAACTTCAAAAGTTTCAGATTTTGTTAACTGGGTGCGTTATATGTTTCAACTCTAGGGTTACAGTGGTGGGTTGTAACTTTATGGAGATAAGTTAAAGTCCAAGAGCTTCAACCGCACGCTTTGATAGGTAAGAAATTTTTTGCAAGTTGCTTGCTCTCTTATGTTGTTTATAACTTATTTATCCAAGTATGGTCTGGATTTACATCTACATCAAGCAAAAATAACAATGTAGAATGTTTTCTTTTGCAAATAATCTTTGTTTTCGAATTTTCGGCCACGATTTCCAGTGATATGCATTAGCTTCTGTACTTAGTTTTTCTGGTTAATGCAGATTCGAAGTTCTGAATGTTGTTCATCGCACCTCTTAACGACTTAAGATTGCGTTTTTAGAGGTTTGTAGTGACAGCAATGGATTCTTTTTATATGATTTGAGCTGATTTCGTTTAGCAAATAGCTTTGCAATTACACTAGCTTCCGTAGTTCTGTTAACAATCTTATATGGTTAAGCCAATTTATTCCTTAGCTTCTATACTTAGTTTTTAGGGAACTTTAACGAAGAACTCTCGGTACTGTTCACTTTAACGAAAAACCACTTTTTAATGCTAAAATGTCAATCCTGATACTATTCATTTTACCCTTTATTTTGTCCTTATCATTAAAACTCAAAGTTTTCAAGTCATTTTCATTAGTTTTTTTTATGGTTAATGCAGATACGAAGTTTTGAATGTTGTTCATCGCCCCTCTTATCAAACTTAAGATTGCATTTTTAGAGGTTTTTAGAACAGCAATGGATTCTTTTTATATGATTTGTGCTGATTTCGTTTAGCAAATAGCTTTACAATTACACTAGCTTCCGTAGTTCTGTTAACAATCTTATATGGTTAAGCCAATTTATTCCTTCCCAAAAGTAAATGCATAAAGCCTGATATACTTGAAAAGGGTGTTGGGGTAGAAATCAAGGGAGTTGCTATGTGATTATATTCTATATGCATTCAGGCACGCGTGTGCAAGCATGCTTGGACTAACAAGAGTACTGCTTTAATTTCCGTTCTCGCTCTCTCTTGTGAATTTTTTGGTTCATGGCAACTATGTTGACTTGAGGTGGTGGCTCGCCCAAATGGAAGGACTGATGGGCATAAGGGGAGTGATTTTTGTATAGTTATAATGTAAGTTTTCTCGTGTGATTTGTGTTGGAAAATGATGGAAAGTCTTGAGGTGTCTGAGCTTCTGTGGGTCTATTTGACACGCTTTAGCTCCTCTTCGATTGATTTTTGACTAATGTTTCGATACCCTTTTCTTGATTTGTAGTTTATTGTGTGAATTTATGATTATATATTTGTAATCTTGAATGTGAAACAGATAATTGCATCTGGAAATCAGCCAATATGGTGGACAACTCACTTGGAGTTCCAGGTTTTCCAGGAACTGCTCATCAATAGTTGGACTTTGCTTGTACATGCTAGTCAGTTCCCAGCTCCAACCGGCTCTCCAGCTCATTTGTGTGTTTACATATTTTAAGGAAGGCTTTATTTTCCTGTTTCAGAGTGTCTATGACTCTAACAATGGCCCCAAGACCAAGAGGACGACCCAGGAAGCGCAATACTCGAATGTGTGCTGCGATTGATGCTATGAAACCCATGGGTTTTTCGGAGAATTTAGTTTGTGATACAGTGAAAGAACTACTGGAAGTTTATGGGGAATATGGTGATACAACCGGATGGCCCTTTATCGAAGAAGGTGCTTACTCCCTCCTGATTGAAACAATTCTTGAGAAACAAGGCGGTGCTGAAAACAAGGATGCTTCTCTTCTGGATGATGCAGGAAGTGGAAATGGTGTCGAAGCGTCAGCAGCTAAGCCCTCAATCACTGTTTTTCGCCCGGATAGTGCTGCACCGCGGAGGCTTAGACCTTTGTACGGATGGATTTGTAGGGTTGGTGATGATGATAATAAGCTACCTGTGGAACTAGCACCGGTTCCATCGTTGGAGTTTGTTGCCGCTTTATTGCGCAGATGGGAGAAGAAAGTGCAAGTCAAGGTGGAATGCAAGGCCTGAAGATATGTGAATTCCATCTCTCGTTTATTGAAGATTTGCCTTGTGAATTTTACGGTTTAAAAGAGCATTTGGTGATCCAGAAGCGCTTTTAATTATTTGAAAGAACTTTCAAAAGCACTTCCAAACAGGCCAGAGGGACCCAAATAGCCAAGGATTTGATCGGACCAATTTTGCGCCAACCTTTTCTTTGAAACTAGAAAGTACAACAGTAATTCATATATATCTGGTGTGTCTTTCATTTCTCTATATCAATGGCCATCAAGAAGGCAAATGCTAGCAATCTCCGTGCACGTGCTTAATTGATTCGTGCTTAGTCAAAATGTAAAAGTAAAATCGATATCCAACTCTTTATTTTGATTCCGATTACGAATTAATAACGAGCAGGGAACTTTTATACAAAGAAAAAAACAAGCAGGGAACTTTTCATTTGTTCAAAAAAAGTAGACATTGCCACAGAAGTTAAACAAAACAAACAAAAATCCCAATTTCCACAAACGCGTTGCAATTCAGGAAGCCGATGGATTCTGATAAACAGATTCAACTCTGGACTCCAACATCGACGCGTATCTATCGAGCACCGAAACAACCGCCTCGAACTCCGTCACCTGCTGCTCGATGACGTCGATCTGCTTCACGTACTCGTCGAAGCTCCCGCTCTTGGCCTTGAGCTGCTCCACGAACACGCTCAGCCCCGCCGCCACGTCGCCGAAGCCCTTGTACTCTTCGGCCACTCGCATGTTCATCTTTTCGAGAAGATCGAGTTGGTTGGTCGATCCCCGGAGCTCTGATTTGACCACGGCGGAGACGCTGCCCAAGAGATCGTTGATAGACTCGGCGAGCTCGTCTTTTTGCTCTTCCTTCGCAGCAGCAGCCATTGGTACTTTGGAACTTTGGGTTCGGTTCGGACCCGCTGTTTTGACCCGAGGTCAATAACCTGTTGCTTTATGTGAGTTTAACTTTTGTTATTACGGCCATCTAAAGGGAATCTTCTCCGAATATTTTTCACCAAGTCCACCAAGACACATAATTCAAATTTTTAAAATTTGATTCAACGACTATAAATAGAGATTCATTTTAAAAATTATGATAACTTTAGTCGTTGAATTAAATTTCAAATGCTCAAATTGTATGCCTTAGTGAATTTGGTGAAAAGAATCCGAAGAGAAGATCCTTTCCGTTTACAACTTTACATGGCCGTAATGTCGTGTGACCGTTTTTTAGGGATTTGGATCCCCTCCCTGGGATCCCGGGGATCAAGCCACAAGGACCGTTCATAAAAAATTGTGCGGCTACAATTAAATACTTTTTACACAAAACGAGACTACTTTATTTTTAAAAATATAAAAATCATTTAATTGTGACCTCACAATTTTTGATGAACAGTCCTTGTGACTTGATCCTCAAGGAGGGGATCCGGAGAGGATCCGGAAGCATTTTTGGTCGCTACTATTTTTATTTACCTCCCTTATTAGTTATTACATTAATAGAAAATAAACTATCATATGAGACCGTGATAGACAAGTTTTCCTTGTATGACTCAGTTTTATTATTATTATTATTATTTTTTTAGGTTACTGCTAAGTCACTTAGTGACTTAAGGGTGCGTTTGTTGTATTGGACTATCTCGGACTGAACTAACTTCAGAGACTAAGCTGGACTAGCTTAGATTAGACTAAGTTAGACTAATTTTGTGAAGCGTTTGGTGTAGTGTTGGACTAAAAAGTAAAATAATTAACAAACTATACTATTATATTATTTAATACATATTATAATATTTTTTATTATTGATTTAACATTTTTTTTCTTAAAAATGTTACTCTTTCTCTGGAAACTTCTCATTTCTCCTCATTGGCTTTGTCCCAATCCTTTTTTATCTCCCTCTTTCTCCCTCTCTGTCTCTATATCTCTCTTTGTCCCCAGACTTGTTTTCTTTATCAAAATTGTTTGCAGAGATGACTGGAGCAAAGGATTGCCATTGCAAGTCTACAACAATGTTTCGTAACTCTGTTACTGCGTTATCAATCATTTCACGAATTCAATAGTAAGCTAGCAGCGAAAGATATCACATCCCAGCTCGGGCTTGACTCCGCCATAGCATAATATTGTCCGATTTAGGCCCCAACCATGCCTTCACGGTTTTGTTTATGGGAACTCACATGAAAACTTCCCAGTGGGTCACCCATCTTGGGATTGCTCTCGTGCGAACTCGCTTAACTTTGGAGTTCTGATGAACTCCAAAGCTAGTGAGCTCCTAAAAAACCTCGTGCTAATTGGAAGTGGACATGTATATATAAGGCTTATAGGATCCTCACCCCTAGGCGATGTGAGATCTTACAATCCACCCCCTTAGGGGCCCGACGTCCTCGTCGACACGCTTCCGGCCAGGGAATGGCTCTGATACCAAATTGTCACATCCCGGCCCGGGTTCGACCACTTCCCAAGCTCGACTCCGCCATAGCATGATATTGTCCGCTTTGGGCCCCTACCACACCTTCACGGTTTTGTTTCTAACAAATCTCAGGAGATGGTTACCTTTAGTGGTATAACCCTCACCATAATTAATGTACTGTTCTTATGCTTTGACATCACGTGTGAAAAAGGGTTCAATCCCGCTCACCCGCACACTCTTTTGATTAGGCACTTTTAGGTTTAAATTTATTCACATTATTTTTCCACTACACTACACTTTTTGACTTCGTCACTTTCCAGGTGTCAACCAGCATAGCTCGATTCGGAGTCTAAGTGGACATTCCGGATCAGGGTGTGTCAAAAGATGTTATATTTATGTATTCGATTAGCCAGATTCGAAGTGAGAACTTTATGCCAAGCTATTAGAACTTCGTTCATCTGTGCGATATGGGCATCAGTTAATTTTTTTTTCTTTCAATTTTGGTGGTTGAAGTTTGAGATTAGGCGGTGGGTGTGTCCGTGCTGTTGTGAGCTGCAGTTGTTCCCCTAGCTTGGGCCATAGAAGAGCAAGCATTGCCGACTGCATGGCCACGGTAACAGTGCCATAGAAGAAAGAATGCAAAGCCCAGGGAATGGAAGTCGCGATTTAATAAGGGGAAGCTCGGGTTTTACTGTCGTCCTCATCTTCATTTTAGTCTCACTTACTAACAAAAGCTCGGGACTCGTTAACTAGGTTTAGCGAAGCGGAGACCGCCTTCTAGTCGAGGTGAGTCTCATTTACTTTAGTCCAGGACCTTACTAAACGTAGGTGGGATTATAATTCTACTTAAGCCAGTCCAAGCCAGTCCTACTTAAGGAGGTGTAACAAATGCCCCCTAAGTAACTAAAGTTCTCTAAATGGGTATAAGCCCAATGAGCCCACTTGAATTCAAAACCATTCCAACACCCATTTAAAACGTATAAGCACCCAAAGTTTAATTACTTAATATTAATTAATTTCAATCTCAACATAATTATCACATTACTTATTCCATCATCGTATAAACTTTATAATCCTTGATTCTAAATTAGGCTGCGTGATTCGTAAGGTTCTAATTAACGAGGTAGTGAAACAAGGGCCTCACATATTATAAGTGACAGCTCGACGCATGTCATAGCTCTCAAGTCAATAAAGAACTAAAGGAGAGAATCAGTTACAATTATTACAATGCAATGCAGTCGGTCTCAATTTTTAATCATTTGTTTAGGCTATTCCACATCACTTTGCCTAAACCACATTCCATTGATTCATTCAGTTATATGCTTTGGCCAAAGACCAATGAATCATCCTGAAAGAGCATTATCCTTGCAATGTTAAGGTTAGACATTCCTTATTGTACGATCACCTGCCTCTATGAATAGATCAATGACCCAAACCATGCACTCGATAACCCCAAGGGGTGTAACGCATATCTCATTTCATTGAGCTATATATCCACAAAACAACCGTTATTTAGAGACTCTCCATCTTACTCTTCAATAATGTGTTTTGTTAACCTTTTCACAAAAATGAAAAATTGAAAAAAGTTCATACTGTTGTAGGCCTATTTAACTGAGCTATCTAAGGGATTAGAGAGAGATTTAATTGTGAAGTGTGTGTTGTATCACCCTCACTGTGCCTTTATTTATAGTAGTATGATAGGTAAAAACCTTACCATTTTAGGATTACAACTTTTAATAGGTAATCAAATCCTAATAGGAATATAAAAGATATTCCTAGATCTACTAGGATTTACACAATTGCATTCCTATTCTAAATATGATTGCATTACTCCCCCTTGAGTGTGTAAATACTCAAAAAACCATCGCATTAGATCTTTAGCTGATAAGGTAGAATAGTTGATGAATCATCGGCACAATGGGTGAACGCAAATCTCAAATATAAAGAAAATATGAATTGGTAGTAAAACTCACAAAACCATACTATGGAAAAACCCATAGACTAAGGAGAAAAGTGAGAAGTATGCATAATGTCTAAAACAAACGTCAAACAGGATGAAAGTAGTGAACTCAACAGAGTATGATCATCCCAGGTTGGGTGCCTCATCAAAACCTAGTTAGGTAGCAAAAACCCAATGGAAAAAATGCTCATAATTGTAAGAAAAAGAGTACATTAAGATCAAGTGAGTATGCTTCAGGATACTCCCATTGAGTTAGACATAACTTCCAAATAAGAGAACTACAAGCAATTCAACTCAGATAATTTATGCATACCGATTCCTTAGACGAGCTTCTAAAAAGTAGACTTGGACAATGACCTGGTGAAGAGATCGGCCAGGTTGTCCTGGGAACGGATTTGCTTGACTTCAATGTTTTGATGCTATTGTTGTTGGTGAGAGTAAAAAAACTTTGGCGCTATGTGCTTGGTGTTGTCTCCCTTGATGTATCCCTTCTTTAACTGCTCAATATATGTTGCATTGTCTTCAAAGATCGTCATAGGAAGGTCAACAACGAAAGTAAGATCAATAGTGCTTATAATATGTTCCATAACTGCTCTCAGCCAAAAGCACTCATGTGATGCTTTATGCAGGGCGAGAATTTTAGCATGGTTCGAAGAAGTCACAACTAGCGTTTGCTTGGTAGATCTCCAAGATATAGTGGTGTCTCCAACGGTAAAGACATAGCCCATTTGAGAACGTGCTCTATGTGGGTTAGACAGATATCCAGCATCTGCATAACCAACAAGGTGAGAATCAATTCGACCATAGGGGGCGGCAACACTCGAAGATTCGCGGGTATAGAACAAGCCGAAATCTGTCATACCCTTGAGGTAGTAGAAAATGTCTTTAACATCATTCAGTGCCTGCGTGTGGGCACATTGCTGTATCTAGCAAAAAGATTAACAGCAAAGAAGATCTCGGGTCTAGTGCATTGAGCCAAGTACAATAAAGCACCAATTGCACTTAGGTATGGAACTTTGGGTTAAAAAATCTCTTCCTTATCATCTTTTGGACGGAATGGATCTTGTTTAGCATCTAGAGTTAGAACGACAATAGATGTACTCGAAGGCTTCGCTTTATCCTCATTAAAATGTCGCAACACCTTTTGGGTGTAGTTCGATTAATGTACTAGGATTTCATCCGAACGATGTTCGATCTCCAAGCCGAAACAATATTGGGTTTTCCAAAGATCTTTCATCTTAAATTCTAATTTCAAGTGTGCAACAATTTCCTCAAGCTCTGTGGGAGTTCCAATGAGGTTCATGTCGTCGACATAAACTGCAACGATTGCAATCTGGAATGTGACATCTTTATGAACACGCATGGGCATAATTCATTGTTCACATAACCCTAAATTGTCAAATATTCACTCAGACGGTTATATCACATCCGCCCGGATTATTTCAATTCGTAAAGTGATCTCCTCAACCTAATTAAGAGAGTGTTCCATGGTCTAGAACTATTTGAACCTGTCAATAAAAGTTCTTCTGGAACTTTCATGTATATTTCCGTATCTAGATCCTCATAGAGATATGCGGTTACCGCGTCCATAAGTTGCATATTCAGTTTTTCAGAAACTACCAAACTGATTAGGTAGCGAAATGTTATAATGTCAATTACGGGGGAATACGTCTCCTTGTAATCAATCCCAAGGCGCTGAGAAAAGCCTTGCGCTACAAGGTGTGCTTTGTATCGCACTATTTCATTCTTCTCATTACGCTTCTTCACGAAAACCTATTTGTAGCTAACAGGCTTCACGCATGGTGGTGTAGGAATAATAGGTCCAAACACTTTACGTTTCGCAAGCGAATCGAGTTTGACCTAGATTGCTTGTTTCTAGTTTGACCAATCTGTTCTGCGTTGGCATTCATCAATGGAACGTGGTTCAATGTCATCGCTAAGCATGATGTTAGTAGCTACTGTGTACGCAAATGCATCATCGACGATCATCTTATTCTGATTTCAAACCTCATCCAATACTGCGTAATGAACCAAAATCTCATGATTATTGGGAGGTCGGTTTGTCTCATTTAAGACATCACTGTAATCTAAAATAACCTCATGCGTTAGCACGGATGAGTGAGCGATGGTCGGACCTCTTCCGGGGTTGTGAATTATTTGAACCAAATGACCTGCCACATTGCAGGGTCGGAGAATATGATTGGCTAGCTGCCTATGTATTGGACCGCATAGAAGGTGCGACCTCCCTACATTCAGGGACGGTCCGGCCTTCCCAAGTGAGATGGTGACGTACGCGGGGTGCACTATCTTTGTAAGTGCGTTTGCAGCGAGTATATGTGATCTTATCACCTTAGCCAGATCATTAAAAGCATATAGCATGATCTGCATAATGCTCTAAAGATCTATAATTCGTCGCACCTCAGTTTCAAGTTGGGCAGTGCAGAGATTTAAATGAGACATAATTGGAGCATATCACGACAATTCGCGACATTCTTCAAGAACGTTAACATGCTTATTTCCCCCTAACGATGGAAAGACTGCCTAATCAAAGTGACAATCTGCAAAACGTGCAGTAAAGAGATCTCTTATCAAGGGTTCTAAGTAGCAAACAATTGATGGTGAATCATAACCAACATAGATTCCTATTTTTGTTTGAGGACCCATTTTGGTATGTAGTGGCGACGCTATTGGCACATAAACTACGCACTCAAACACACGTAAATGCGAGACATCAGGCTCGTATCCAATGATCAGCTGTAACGGTGAATGAGGTTGGGTAGCGGTGGGCCTCAGGCGGGCTAGCATAGCTGTGTGCAATATGCATAGCCCCAGGCAAATACCGGCAGTTTGGTTCTCATAACCAAAGTCCAAGCTATCAATTGAATGCGTTTTATGAAAGCTTCTGTCATGCCGTTTTGGGTGTGAACATGGGGTACAAAATGTTCCACATTAATCCTACTGACATGCAATAATCATCAAAAGTCTGTGACGTAAACTTTCTAGCGTTATCTAGTCGAATCGACTTGATCGGATAATCAGGGTGGTGAACCCTTAACTTAATAATTTGTGCTAGGATTTTAGCAAGTGCAGCATTGCGTGTGGACAATAGACAAACATTTGACCATCGTGTCAATGCATCAACCAACACCATAAAATATCTAAATGGTCCGCAGGTTAGTTGGATAGGTCCACAAATATCCTCTTGAATCCTTTGAATAAACTTAGGGGGGTTGTGAATAATCTTTGCAATCGAGGGTTAAGTATTTAACTTCCCTAAAGAACACGCTTTGCATGACAAGAATCCAAAATAGGGAGGTAACTGATGCCCACGAGATGTTTTGAGGATACGACACATCATGTCATGTTCAGGATGTCCCAAACGATCATGCCAAAGCAGCAAAGTGCTCTGGAACTCAAACATAGGGCCGACCACATGATGGGCTTCTGTGCCGCGAATGGTTGTTATGTACAACCCACTTGGGAGACGTTCCAACTTCTCGTGAATATGTTTCTGGTCATATTTGTACGAAGTGATACAAAGAAATTCTGAACCATTATCTTCAGTGGTTTCAACATGATATTGATTATTTCGAATATCTCTAAAACTCAGCAACGTTCTTCCAGAACATGGAGAATAGAGTACATCTTCTAGAACTCAGACAACTAACTTCCTCACTAGACATACCTAGAAATAAATTGATTGAATTGGTCACATATATAAATATAATTTCATTCATTCAATTAAGCAATTCAAGAAATATATCCATCAAATAACAATCCATAATTCAAAACAAACCAAAACCAAACAAATTATTCCAAAGACTTAGAAAAATTGTTCAAAATTAAACCATAAACCTAGAAAAAAAAGGGAGAGGGGCCGGCCACTCCTAGTGGGTTCGGCCACTAGGGGTAAACACCCTAAAAACATGTCTAATTTATTCGTCCTTAAGAGCTGACGCCTTTTGAAAATTTGATATCTTCATGGATGTAATAGCATCTTCCGGATGATCCATATGTGCAAAGTTAGACTCATGACGGGAATGATACTTGGCAATAGACTCGGGGTTAGCTTGGCATACGCGTGACCAATGATCCTTTGATCCATAGTTGTAGCACATGTCCATTTCAGTGGAAACCGGTTGAGTAGTAGCTTTTCCCTTATTTTTGAAGTTCGGGGCCTTAAGGGTAAGGGGTGGACACTGTTGGGTCACATTTCTTTCCTTGACGGGCCTTGATTCTGTGGACCGTGGGCCCGTGGTGGAGCTTGTCGTCCATTACCACAGCCACGACGATTCTTTCGTCGTTTGTGGCTACTAGAATTGGTCGCGTGCGCTTCAGGCGCAGCCTTTAAGCTAGTCGGTCGAGCTTCTTCATCAAAAGTTAGTTATGCTTTTTAGCGAGAAGTAGTACGGAGATCAAATCTGAAAATTTGGTGAATTTATGTGCCTTATATTGTTGCTGCAGGACAATATTAGTGGCATAGAGGTCGAATAGGTCTTCTCCAAGAGATCTGATTTGGTTAGTTCCACTTTATAGAACTTCAGTGATGATTGGATTCTACAAACTTTAGAGTTGTATTCATTCACAGACATAAAGTCTTAGAAGCAAAGATGCTGCCAGTCGTGTCTTGCTTCAAGCAAGTATATGTCTTTCTGGTAATCGAAACGGTCGGCTAGAGCAAGCCAGAGGGTGCGTGGGTCCTCCCCAGCGAAGTACTCGGTCTGCAGAGCATCATGGATGTGTCTTCAAATAAAGATCATTTCAGTAGTTTTCTGAGCTTCATCGACAGGTTTGTCATCGGTAGGTGCCTCGATGGTGACTCTAATACCCTTTGCAGTAAGATGGAGCTTCACGTCTTGAACCCACTTCAGGTAGTTTCTTCCAGAGATTTCCAGAGTAGTGAAATCAAGCTTGTTTAAGTTCAACATATCCCTAAAATGGAGGGTACAACAAAAACGTGATTAGTCATATGGTAATCCATAGACATATATCGTAGAACATTCGGGTTTTATAGACATGTCTTGGTTTAATTTATGCATGAAAACTACAGGCTTCATGTGGTAAGTTTTGAATAAAAACTTCATGTTTCAAAGGTACTAAATATGAAATTACAAGTTCAATTTAGTTTTATGAATGATTAGTTCATAAAAGAGAGGTTCCTGCAAGAAACACGGAATGCAATATGCTGATTTAAGTGTAGTAGATTTGAGTTTCTTCGTGAACTCAAGTCTGAGAGCTTCGTTACTACGAAAGTATGTCAACGGTTCAAAGTAAAAAAATAAATTATTGAATCGTTAATGTCCAAAAAGTGATCTTCGGGTCAATAATTTTAGATTCATTATCAGATTAATGGACTGCAAGTCACTTTTAATTAATTCAATAGATCAGGACCAAACATGATTGATCGTGGAAGAAAAATAATGCCAAAAATTAGCATTAGGTTGAAAAAGCATAGCCCAAAACTGGTTTGGGCTAGGGTGCCGAGAGTAGGGCAAAGCCCTAAGGGTAAATGGGCTTGGGTTTGGCTGCAAAAGCAGCCTATATGTGGCTATAAGCCACGGAACGAGACAGGTGAGCCCAGTAGCAACTGTTGCTGGCTGAATGGGCTGAATGGGCGGCACGGGTCAGGCCCAGCAGAACGCTGACTTTGGGTTGGCATGGGAAGCCCAGCTGAGGCTGGGTCCGTGTCGGAGTAAGCCAAACCCAACAGCAAAGGCTGCGGGCAAGTGGGCTGGGGCTTCCTGGCACAGCCCAAAAGGCTAGCGAATCGTGGGACATTGGGCCAAAAAACTGCAGGTTTTTGGTTGGGTTAAGGGACTTTAGGCCCATTAGTTTAATCAAGCCAAAGGCCTTGGACGTCTAGGTCAGTACAGCAAGCCAAAAAGCTACTGCTGTGTGGTCCATACGACTGGGCTTCAAGCCAATAATGGTCCGATAGTGCCACTGTAGGGGTGCGGCGATGGTGCTGCATAGTGCCCAACGCAAAAAATTTCCTTTCTTTTTTTTTTCTGACAGAATTAGGGTTTAAAAAAACACTAGAATTGCTTCTAATTTATTTAAATGCTTTGACTCACAATTCCACGTAGCAATTTAATTGCGTAATGCATGAAACATATATATATATATATATGTGTGTGTGTGTGTATTGACAATTATGTGAAACATATACAATATATATCGTAAGAAAAATATAAACATAGAGGGGTTCATGTATCATAGGAAATGTTTTCATGCTTCGTGGACGTTTCAAATATCTTCCTTTATTTTAAGCATACTTGATTAGCAGAAAAAAAATTAAAAGCCCTTGAATTTTGTGGAAGATAGCCTCCTCCTACGATCCGTCAGTTCCTCAGCTTTTGGCAAGAGCGTGTTGATAACGTGTTGTAGTCTTATTTAACTGAGCTATCTAAGGGATTAGAGAGAGAAGGGACTGGTAGTAGCAAGAGGGAGAAGAGAGAGATTTAATTGTGAAGTGTGTGTTGTATCACCCCCATTGTGCCTTTATTTATAGTAGTAGGTAAAAACCTTACCTTTTTAGGATTACAACTCTTAATAGGTAATCAACTCCTAATAGGAATATAAGCGATATTCCTAGATCTACTAGGATTTACACAATTATATTCCTATTCTAAATATGATTACAACACATACGATGAAAAGTAACAAAGTTACAAAGATTTGTAAAGTTTGTCGGTGCAAGATTATGAATCAATAAATATTAGTTTTCAAACTGCAACGTAGGTAACAAATTTGTATTACAAGAGTCACATTAAAGAAATTGTTGGAGGATAAATTTTTTAATGCGGCGAAAATATAATCCGGTACACTAACTATTATAATAAAAGTGATTTTTGTTTTTTCAAATACTCAACTACTTATTTTATGAAATATGATATACTGGAACCTACGAGAATCTCAGCGGTTGGAGATGCTCATATTTTAAGAATATCAAACGGGTCCACACCGACAACAGCAGCGTCTGATTGTATTGCTCCTGACAGACTCCTGATTCTTATTTGTCTGATTGTATAGCTCCTGACAGACTCCTGATTCTTATAACCCACATGCTTAAGGTTATCCGGAAGGAATGGAATGACTAATTGATGACTGACGACTGATGACTGTAATCATGCAATGCATAAGAGAAATGCCAGCCTAAATCATCTTCTTTTTCATGCTAGCCAGATGCCCCAAACTCTAAAAAAAAAAAAAAAAATTCCTAAATGTAAACGAATCAATGTGTGTGATGTGGGACAGTAAATATATATTTGACATGCCCTCCAAGTGGTCTCAGCCATGAGTTTTCATAGCTTCCCTGACCATTTTGAACAACAATAAAAACCTAACAGCAATTTCACAATAAAAATGAACGATAAATCACTTTTGCTTATCACACACAAATCAAACCAAGAAAATCCCTGTGTCCACGGGTCAAGCTTTTTCTTGGGGAAAAAAGGAACCCAGTAGGGATTGGGATAATTTCGAATTGGGTTTTTGGATATATTTTCAAACTCTCTTCTTTTCTTTTTTTGTCAGTTTTTGTTTTACAGATATATTAGTATTTTTATACCAACTTTTGACTATAATTATCATAAATTTAAAAGAATGGTAATAATTCTATATAAAATTCAATTTTTTTTTTCCAAATTTCTCGTTATTTTGATACTTTTCCTTTTTCACATGCTTAATTTTGTATCCATACAATTTTAGTGATAAGCTTATCGGAGAAATTTAGAAAATAATTGAGTACCAATGATTAATTAATTTATATGGTATTTCAAGAAGTGTCAATCTGCTCAATCTGCATTACTTTGGGTTCGACCTCGTCGATGCTTAGGTCATTCGAGGTGCTCGACAAGGATTGACCATTGAAATGGTGGTCCAGGGTAGATCAAAGGTTGACGAGGACGCGAACATGAGAGTCAGGGGAATTTGGTTAGTGTAGACTGGAAGGGCTTCGAGGAGCTCTTGAACTTTTTTCAAGTATCGTACCATCCTCAAGTGCTTTGCATGTACTCGATGGATGTCTGATTGGTGATCAGCGAGGAATCGGAATTGATGGCCATCTTTTTATACTAATATTTCTTTTGCTAGCCTTGAGCTTGCAAGCAGTGCTTCATACTCTACCTCGTTGTTTGAGGCATTGAAATCCAAGCGAAAGTGACTGTTGAAGCAGAGGTCCGTCGGGGTGACCAATACAAGTCTTGCGCATGTCCCTTTATGTTAGAATATCTATCTACATGCAAGCGCCACGCATCACGCGGGCAGTCTGCTTGGTTGAGATTGTCATTTTGGGGTCCTTCGATTGGGTGTGCTTTGGCCACATGTTGGCCGACCAGTGTTGGATGATCATTTATTTCAGAAGGAGTGAACTCGGTTATGAAATCTTCCAGGGCTAAAGCCTTAATGGTGGTTCGTGGCTGGTATGTTGGTTTTGGGTTAAAAAAATTGAAATTTCAAAATGATTTTGATCCAAAACAATTGATCTTTAAACTAATACACACATGTAAATCGAACTTCCAAACCAGTGGATCTTTAAACTCACTTTGGACTAAAAGGAAACGGAAGAGTGATAAGAAAAACTACCTCTTATACCACTAATTTGATTTTGAAAAAGCAAAGTTGATCAACCTTTGCGCAGGACCTTCTTTCCTCCGTGATCTTGTCGCGGTCTCCCTCGCACCAAAGTGATGGTGCCTCTACTTTCTGACGCCCCCAGAAATAAGGATCATGGATGCTGAACAACAGAGAGACTAGTACTCTCCTGCTATTATAGGGTTGGTAAGGATGATGGATGTTTTTTTTTCTTACGTTATTATGTATACTAAGGGGTAGGGGAGTGGGCTAAGCCTCACGAAGGGCTAGCAATAATGTAGTTCGACAAATTTGACTTTGGCGAGAGTCAAGACCTCTCACTTACAAGTGAAGAGAAATATCATTAAACCGTAGTATTAAGGAGCAAGAATGATGGATGTTGAACATGTATATATGCATAAGGTTGTTTCTAAAGCAAGCAACCCTCACTCACCTCTCTCTCTCCTATATCCGGCCATAAGGCCTTTCAATCCCTTAATTGGGCTCCATCTAACTTGAAGTCACTTAAATGCTTTAATCAGTGATAAACATTGAATCTTCCACAAAGCAGAAATTAAACTTAATGTCTGTTGCATTATGCAAAGAAACCAAGATCCTAAACCGTGTTATGACAACAAAGAGCTGAGATTGCTGTAAGTGGCCATCAGGTTTGCAAAAACTGCAAGAAGGATCATGGAGACTGACACAATCTTGTCCCTTGTAGTTGCTATACAATGAGGATCCCTGAAACACACAAAAATCATCAGAGAAAATAATATTGAAAATATCAACGTCTTACAATGTTTGTATCATATATACAAAAGAAACTGGTTATAAACTTTTAATTGAAAATAGAATCAGATAGACACTAAGTTAATAATGAAGGAGGGCTAAATTGCGGTTTATCTATGAAGGAAGTGAATTCTACACTCCAATTTCACCTTTTTCAGTCATTGGATGCATAAATTAAAATTTAAGGAACATAACTGGCGGGAGAAATGCATAAGGTGAAACATGAGTGCAGAATTCCCTATCTAAGGCTTATGGTGGGTTTAGTGTTTCCTCTAGTTCTGTTTTCAATTAAAAGTTTGTAACGCGTTCTAACTGAAGTGAGTTAACTCTAGTTCAAGAAAGA
Organism: Crataegus laevigata; assembly: GCA_963580275.1. NCBI lineage: Eukaryota > Viridiplantae > Streptophyta > Magnoliopsida > Rosales > Rosaceae > Crataegus > Crataegus laevigata. Next base: position 6,075,616 of record OY756945.1, read on the forward strand.
AAAAGACTCACTTGAGAGTGATCGAAGCAGGGAAAACAAATGCAAGTAATCCTCCCATGGTTGCACCAGTGAACTCAAAAGCTATCCAAATATTTGGTACGAATATTGCACCCACAAGGGCAACGAAGACAAGCCCTAAACTTTCCAACACAAATCTCTTCTTGTCTAAAGCCAGAGGCCTTGCCGAGGGGAAAAGGAGGCCGTCCAAGTTGAGTCGGAGCGGTAAGAAAATGGTTGGGAATACTAGTATGACGTGCCCTGCGTAGCTGATTCGAATAATGTCGTTGAACAGCCAACTGTAGGGGATGCCAATGTCGGTGTCAAAGTTGGAGAGCAGGTCAGAATATGTTGATTCGCCAAAGAGAAGGAACCCGAAAATGCCTGTCATTACATAGACAACTGCACATAGGGCAAGTGAACCTCGAACAACTGCTTGCATTAGGGAAGGATCTTCAAGCTCGTTCTGAATTGTGTGTACTGCAAGTAATCAAATTTCGTATTTTCAGAAAGGCATACCATTTCGCCACGCAGAGATTCTCTTAGTGTTTTGAGAAAATCTCATCACTTACCAATTTTACCCAACTATAATGGATGCAAAAGACCTAAACAATCACTTCTTTTTCCCTCGAAAGCGCGCAATTGCACACGAAAACAAGTTGTTGAAAGTAAAGAAGCAGAGAATGCAATTGAATATAAAGAGATGATCATCTTGAATACCGTTGTAGTGACAGATGTATGCGAAAACAACGACAGGGACTGCGGTGAAGAGGTTAAAGAATGATGCAGAATCAGTCACATTTGGAAGCCATTTTGGCGTCTCGATGCTTCCATCCATTAGTTTGTAAGCTGTGACTCCAATGACAACAAGAAGAAACACAAGTGCCAATCCAACTGATATGATAGAGATATATCTTGCTGAATCTGCAGCCAAAAGTACAAAGACTTATATCCCTACCCTACTATGTTTAAGCTGAATCTGCAGCCAATAGGAACTATTACCAACCGATACGCTCGAAGAACATCAATGGTAAAAATATGACAACAGTTACTGTGACAAGAACAAAGGCGCGGCTAGTCCACCAGTGAGCTCCAAACCACCCTTCCAAAATGCCGGTGTGGTGAGCCTCTTTTGAGGTTGATCCGGAAAGCACATCCTCTAGTTTTTAAAAGGAAACAAACACTATCAGAACCATCAAAGAAGAGGAGTTATTAGCGCTCCAAAGTAGTCAGCGTGGACTGCTCGCTTTTTAATTTTATAGAAGCACAGGATAATACTCATACCAATTATGATCATGTACACAATAAGAGAGCCAGTGTTGTAGATAACAATGCAGATCTGAAGCACAACCTTCCCCTTTCTTCCAAAGGCATCACCCATGACATTTCCATAGGAACATGCAGACCCTGCCTTGCTGAATCTCAACAGCATCTCGATCGACACCTGGATAACAAACGCAACTGTAACGATCAACACAATCCCGGGAACGAGCCCCAAGAGTTTCAGAGTTGCGGGCAGGCTCATGATGCCCGAACCGACGATTGTGCATGACAAGTTGAACACCGAGCCATGGAAGGATGCTCCAGAAACCTTCTCGTGATCTTGTGTGCTTGATAACAAAGGAACTCGCTCATCGGCGTTTTCGATGTGTTTTGACATGTTTTCTTGATCTCCATCAGTCATTTTCTAACGCTTCTGAGGCTAAGAGCTTCAGGAAATCAGAACAAAACTAGAAAGACTGCAAGTGATTTGCATGTTTGTTATGGGGATAGCACATCACACTAACCAATCACCGCTATTTCAGTTAAATGTATTTATATCATGTAATTTTTCTTCTTCTTTGTTACAATCTGAAGACTCGGCCTTCGACATATTTTAACCATAACGCGTTACGCCACTTTGATATATTATAATCCTAACGCATTACGCCGCCCCTCCCTTCCACTTGAACTAACCCTAACGGCTTGACGATAAAAACTCATACGTGAATATCAGAAACAAAGACGTAACTTAGTTTGATTTCGATCTGTTGATCCTTTATTTATTTGTTTGTTTTAAGAGCTCAGTAAAAAATTATAAGCATTCAAAATTCATAAAGAACGGTAAAAAGTAAAAACTATCATCGAAGTTGTTTACTGTGTTTACATTCATTTATATAAGTAATTACCACCTAATTACCCAACAAGTTACAGAAAATGCTCTGGTCAATAGTGGTTACTTCATCAATCTCTGGAAATCTCAATGATTTTGAGGATATATCTAACGGAGATTTTACAACTCAACAGTGGATATAAAAAAGTATCTTGCTATGTCTGGATAGCCGAAGGGCAGTCAGCATATAACTTCGGTTCAGAATATAAGCCTTCTTTTCCCTTTTTCTTTCTTCTGCAGCAACATCAAAACGGGCAGTCTTGTTGGAGAAAAAAATAAGCTCCGGCGGAAACCAGTAGAATGAACGTTGCCATGAGTAAATGCTTAAAGCTTAGAACTCCGGCATCTATTCTCCTCACGGTCTCGAACTCCGCTGTGGAATCAGTATGTTCCGCTTCAGTCTCACAACTCCCACCCACAGATGAATTATTTCGAGTCCTATCCAGCTGAAAAGTACAAATACGAAACCCATTTTACTAATGTAAATCTCAGTAGAAGACTCTACGTGCAGAAGATACGAAGAGAAACAGTTTTTAAAAGCAAAAAAATAAAAGCATTCCTGAAGCATGAGAAATATAACATTAGAAAGAAATTACGATTGAAAAAAAGGCTGATTTATCAACAAACCAAGGTCAACATAAGTCAAGCAGGGTTCATCATAGTACTGACCTTAGAATTGCCAGCATACAACTTATCTTCTTCTTTAGTTTCTCTCGAAACTGTAGCCATTTCATGCTTCGAGTCTTCACGATTTTCTCTATCATCATTTTCCACGACCACAGAACGAGAATTGTTTGTTTGCAACTTCAGTTTTAAAGTTTTATTCTCCATAGCTAACGAACAAATCTGCACATTCAATCACCAGCAGCTAAGGAGGATATCTAGAGTTGGGAAAACACATTATTCACATTTTCACCTAAATACTAAATGTTAAATAACCAAAAGCAAAAAGAAATCAGGTGCCATACCACTCGAAAGATACAAGAAAAAAAGGCATTTCCCACTTCACAGTCAAAAACCAACCTTGAACTTTGAAAAAATAAATCTATTATAGTCGAATACCTGCTTATGAAGGCGCTCTCTCTCAAAAGCAAGTTGCATCAATAAGTTTGTAAGAACTTTGGACCGTATACCAATATCAGTCGCAGTAGCTATTTTTAGTTCCTCGGCTTGATGTAAAGATGCCTCCAAGAATTCCAATCGACCCCTCAGAAAGCTTATTTCCTCATTTAAATCTGCATTGGATTCTGATAAAATTATACACTTGTCCTCCGTACTGTCGGCCCGATTTTCAGCTTTTAAAACCTTCTGCTTTAGATCTTCAATCACATTTTCCATGTCAGTGACTGTAGAATTCAACATGTTCTGTTTCTCCTGGCCAGCTTCAGCAGATGCCACTGCATGCTGTAACCGGGTATCTGCTTCCCTTAACTTTCTCTCAAGTGAATCCACCGTCTCCAAGGCACTGGCAGCGCTTTTAAGAAGTCCGAGCTCTTCATTAAGTTCCATATTAGTCTCTGTTAACAACTTACTTTTGGCTTCTGCATTCTCGGCTCTGGCTTCAGCTTTATATATGTTCTCTTTAAGATCAGCAATAACATTTTCCAATTCACTGATTTCAACACTATGCTGCTCTTCAAGTGCGCCCACCTTTTCCCTCAAGGTAAATGCTTCAGAATCAGCAATAATTAACTTATCTTCAGCTTCCTTCAAGCTGTCTTTTAAGCCGGCTGTCTGTTCAAGAAGGAAGCTATTTAGTTTTGCGTTGCTGCTTTCAAGCTTCCGCAAAGTATTTTCTTTGGCTTCAGCCTGACCATCGAATTTCGATCTTAGCTCAGCTTCTCGCTGAGCTGAACCATTTAAATTAAACTGGAGAACCTGGAGTCTACCCAATAGCTCTTTTGAAATACCCATCAGGACCTCAGATGCATTATCTGCCTGTAACCACTTATCCAAAGCATCTGCCGCTTCCTCCTCCATGCAATATGCTTCTTGCTCCGAAGCGTGCACCCTCAGTTTCAGATCTTCTTCAATTTGTTTTGATTCGGTCAATTTCTTTTCAAGATCCATCTCTCTTGCCAAAGACTTCTCTAGCATCCTCAGTATATGTCTTTGCTGTTCTATGGATTGCATTTTTATCTTTACATTCATGCTAGAAACTTTGTCATCCTTTAAATCAACCACTCCTTCATTATTGTTCCCTGTCAATACGCAAAGCAAAAGAATGTGAAAGAAAATAAACAGTTATACGCTAGAATATTTCACAACTTAAAGGACTTTTGCACGTACAAAAGTGGTTACAGACCTGCCTGGTGTATGCAATAAATTTCGGGCAACTCCATCACTCATAAACAAAATAAGAACGAGAAAAACATGGTCCTGACAATAAAATCAAGAACAGAATTAAGGCGTGTAGCTTACAGTTATGTTCTCCGTCAAAACATGGAAATGCCCTCTGGAGATTCAAGGATTCCATCCTAATTTCGTACACCTGATCTTGCAACTGCTTCAATGATTGTTCAGAGTCGCGCAGCTTTTCTTCTATTACTGCGACGGTTTCTCCCAAGTATGTGTATGAAGATAGTATCCCTTGGGCACTGGTTATCTCTGTTTGAAGTATAGCCATGAGTTTATCCAATTCACTCAACTCTGAGTCTAGAATCCCAGATAAGAGAGTGAGTTCCAGAGCCTTCTCAAGATAATAATCTGATGGCTGCTCTTCGGCGGAAGCAAAGGCTTCAAATTCGCTCTCCTTGGTTGCCACGTGCATCATTAGAACATTTAGATTAACTAATTTCTCAGATGCACATGCTAAATCTAGTTCCACTCGGGTCAAAACCTCGCCAAGATGTCTTAGTTCTCCAATAACCACACATTCAGATGAGACACTTCTGAGATTGCAAACTTTATTCGACTCCACTTCCAGGTCATCAATATTAACATCATTGACAGATACGCTTGCTTCATGACCTCCATCGTAATCCATTTTAAGACCGCACTTTTTCTGAAACGTGGATATCAAACAAAGACAGAAAAAGACAGCTCCGGACGTAAACATGTAGAATTATCACCCAGAGGGAAGTTCAAATAAAAGATTCTTAACTTTGCAAATGCATCTATGATGGCAAACACAAGTTCACTCCTAGAATAGAATTAAATAAATTATTATCATCTAGGAGCCACTTTTCCCCAGTAACAAGACAACCAACACAATGGAACGTAGAGTATCCCATCCACGAACATGATCCTCTCGGTAGCAAAAACAGTTGATAACATATGAACCTAAAAGGAAAGAAAGACTTGCGAGGAAAAATATATTTTGAGCTGCGGTTTAAAAAGTCTGAAACTTCAATTAACTTTACATGGTGGATTGAATAAGGTAAACCTCCATACTTAGCATTGTTACTACCACATTATATAAGGAAGCTGTAACCTTATAGCGTCGATATTGAACTCCGATGTTTGATATTGATTCTCATTTACATAAAAATGTGCCCACCAACATGGAAGTCTGAATTTCAACTACAAAAGCATATAGTGTACAACATAGGGTTGGCTTTCATAAATTAAAATTTTTTCACCTTTTCATTTATTCATTCATTTCATTTGATTTGTTGAGCATATTTAGCTCATCATACGACAGAGTAGACGAAAGATCATGCATTTATTCTCACTGAATTTTTTTACCAATAAATAAACACGTAAAAGTGAACAACAGATCCGAAATCTACCCCCGATCAGAGAAGGAACTGTTCTTGAGCTATAATGGCATCATCAAAATCCCAAATCAAGAATTTAAGTACCCATTTGGAAACAATCATCAACAATGTTACACAGACAAAGTTCAGTGATCATATTCAATCCTAACCACACATCAAATTTCAATCACTGTATTAGTAGGAAAAAATAAAATAAAAACTCATAAACTTCTTTGATTTATAATCTATAAAAAAAATAAAAAAACTCTTTACAGTTGCAGCTCTTGAGATTCTTGAAGGCAAACATCAAAACATACAAATATATGAGCAAACAGATCCTCTAGTTTCCAACACACATTCAGAATCACATACTCTAAAAACCCATCTCATGTATTCCACAATATATACCAAATCTAGGCAATGGCAGGAAAAAGAAAAGCACATTATTGTCAAACTAGTTCCTCAGCAAAGCTAGAAAAATAACCTTAAAACCCACAATAAGAACAATAGAAAAGCAGAAAACAGGAGAAGAACTAAAGAAGAAAAAGAAGGTGATAATTTTTGGTATAGGATCAAAAACAAGTTCGTACCTTTGGAAAAACTGTTCTGAGATTCTGTTGGACGGAGCTCGCGGAGGCACAAGACAAACAGAAAACAATGAAGGAGAAGGTAAAAAAACTGTTTCTGTGGGAAAACAGGTGGCGTGATGATGGATCAGGGATCTTCCGTCCATGTCTCCCACGTGGCCATTAGTTTACGGTGTTAACTTTTTTTTAAAATATTTATTTAAAAATAAAAAAGTATCTGAATTATTATTTAACACATTTTCTTTACCAAAATGGTAAAAAGACAAATTTAATTAATATAACAAAATAAAATCATTGGAACATGAGTATGTTTGTAAAATTTTAGTGTTTTTTTATGATAATTTTGTAACATTTACTCAGCTTACATATTTAATTCATTATTAGACTTTTTTTTTTAATTCAATATTAGGCTTTGCTTTTCCATTAATAACAGCCTTGTTTTCTTATGAAAAAAATGAATTTATTCTCTACAGAAAAGCATTGTTTCCTTGTTTTTACACATCTCTTCCCACTTTAATATCTTATCAGCCGATGACCCATAACACACAAACCTAGAAAATCTCTCTCTCTCTCTCTCTCTCTCTCTCTCTCTCTCTCTCTCTCTCTCTCTCTCTTTAGTTTTTCCAAAAATGAGCAAGGCTAGATTCAGATGCAGATGCAAGTTGCGATGCAGGTGCAGTTGCAAGTTCGGTGCAGATGTTGTTGTAAGAGTTGGAGTTGCAGATCCAATGAGAGCTCCAGACCGCGAGAGTTGCAGAGCTTTTATTTATGGCAAGAATTTCAAACCGTCTAGAGTGTCGCCTAGCACCGCCTAGATACCCATCGATTTTTGTAATGATTTCCCCCAAATCGCATCGGGCAACCACTGCTGAACGCCTAGGCGGACCTAGGGCTATTTTCAGAACACTAGGGTGATTTTCAGAACACTGACACTAAGAGAGTGGAGGAATAGAGGAATGACTTAAGCCTCACAATGGATTAGACATAATAATGTGGTTAAAATTCACTTTTGACGAGAATTAAACCTAAAACTTCTCACTTAAGATTTAAGACCTTCTCTTTTTTATATTTTGTTGCAACTTCTCTCACACATATTTAAAAACAAAAAGAAAAGAAAAAACTTCAGAAACAAAATATATGAGGTTAGGCTAGTTAATTACTTAATTATAATTTCATGGCGGACTCTTAGTCATGTACTATTCAATAAAAAATAACCACAACAAAAGAAAATAACATGTTGTGGTTTTATTTTCGTTTTAACTTTTAGTTTATTTATTTATTTAATGTTATTAAACGTTGACAGCGTTAGTCTTGGAGTCGAGCTAAATGACACGTGTCGAAAGAAAAAAACGTAAAAGAGGGGGCAGCAGCTATGGCCCGATGATGGGTTTTGTCGGATACGTGTTGCGTGTTTGTAAATTTGGGCTCAACTGGGGGTCGGTGCGTTTGGAGATGTTATAAAATGGGCTTCAACTTATGGTCTGAGCCCACCAAAGCCCAAAAATTCTCAACAAATGTAATCAGCATCGGCCCAAAACCTATCTCACTTTTATTTTTCTGTCAATTTTGGCCATAAAAGAATGTTTCAGATGCATAGCCTATTTGAAATGTGATAAGTCGTAATAAAATAAGAATATAAAAGTGAGGAGCAAAAATTAAATTAATTAAAAGATAGTGAGTGAAAGTTTGTGCACCACTCCTTCATAAAGTGGAGGGTGATATTAACCTATTCGTTGAGTCACCACGTCCCACTGAACGGACCTCTTCGATGATGACACAGTGCATAGCTGATTATATTTGGTGGAATTAGATCTCTTCACTAATAATCCGGATGATCAATTAATACCAACCGTTCATCAAAGATAGTGCGATCACAATTAAATATTTTTTATATTTTCAAAAATAAAACAGTCTCGCTTTGCATAACAAATATAAAAAAGGATTGTTTCTGCACAATCTTTGATAAACGATTGTTATTAAGTGATCCTCGAAATCATAAGTTAGGGGATTCTGAGAGAATGCATTTGGTGAAATGTTGGCCTCAAGGGGCCCACTCTCTTAAATAAGTGAATTTCTCGCGTAGAGCGGTCACATAAAAGCGCTTCCACCCCATATGGACAATAATTGCCCAAGCAAATAGTGAATAGACACTTATTGTCTTATCGAATAATAATTGTTCAAGTGTATTTTTACTCAATAAATTAAAAAGATTTAAAAAAAATTAACATAAAGAAATTAAAATGTTTAATTTCGGATAAGATTTTTAATTAATCTCATCATATTATTAGTCAAAATTACCATTTTCATGAAAGAGTATGGTGAAGTATTTATAGGAAATATTTAAATATTTTCTGTATTTTTTAAATTTTAATATTATTTTCTAACTAAATCAAATTTTTAACATTATTTTTAAATTAGTCGAAACTAACTAAAACTTTAAAAGTTTTTTCTATATTTTTTAGGTTTTAAATTTTTTCTAACCGAATGAATAGACCGTTAGATTATTTCAACTCAGTATACCAGATTGTGTTATGTGGGTACAATGGTCAGTTTTCTTTATAAAAAAAAAAACAATTTAACGCAAAAAAGGCCAAATTAATACTTTGGAAATTCAATGGCTCAGATTTTGCCATGTGTTTGACAACCTATAGCGCGGGCCCCATGATGCTTTTCTTGTCTCCAAACTCGCCCCACGCGCGCATGTATTGCACGTGCCTAACGCAAAAGAAAAAAAATTAAAAAAATAAAAATTTGCATACAGATGACATCAATGTGACCTTAGCCTAACGTTAGATCACACTCGAGTGTTGGGTCAGGCACAAATTATCTGATTGCTTCGTTCAGCAGGCGTGGGCTCAAGTTTTGCTCGACTTTTTTGAATAATTGTAGCTCTTTTTTTTTATATGAAAATTGCCCAATTGTTTGGCAAAAAAGGATGGAGTGTAAATGTTCTAAGACAATCATCTAGAAATAAATAAATGACACACCCTGATGCGAGAATTAACTCGACACAAATTAAACCCTCTTTTTGACAATCGTAGTATAGGTATAAGTAGGGTATCGTTCTGGACCGGAGATTAGGAGGGCTTGCTAAAACCTCTATAATAATTTAAAAACGTAAAAACAAAGTTTAAAATACTAAACTAAAATAAAAACACTTAACTAAAAAAAACTTAAAATAGAACTAACAAATAAACTAAAATAAATCAAAAGACTCAAAAATACAAAACTAGGCTAAAAATTTGAAACACACTTAAAATGACTCAAAATAATAAAAACAATTTAAAATAAAAACTAGGAATTGAAATGAAAGGAAATTAAAATTAAAAGATTACAAATAATAAAAAGTAAATAAATAATAATATTATAATAATGGGGGGATTGATTTTTGACGAAACGGAAACTAAACTTAAATAAATTACAAAATTGACAAAAACATAAAATAAAAGTGAACGGATAGATAACGGATTGGCTAGAGGGTTTTTCTCCACACATGACACAAATGTAACCTAAATTGATTCCCAGTTATGAATTCAACAAACGAATGAATGACAATGCTCCAAATTAATTAGGTCCGCTTAAATTAACTTTCAGATTTCCCTAAAGTCATTAGATTGGATGATTGCATACGACAACCCAAAACATTCCCCACAAGTTCTCTACATGAATTGCATAATAGAGATACAAGCAAGAATCATTAAGTTCAATGGAAATCATAAACATCGACTAGGCTTTCATAACTATGGAATACGCATGTTAATCCAACTTAGGGTTTACTAAACATAATCGTGACTAGCGATTTTTACTACTCATGAATATAAGTTCATAACGATTAGGTGAAATTCCCTTATATCCTAGCATCAAGTTTAAGCATGCAAATTAAGTGTCGACCCTTAACCCACATACATAAACAAGTTTTTAATCAACACAGAAAAGTAAACCACATCCAAACATTTATACATTCATAACTGGAGTAAATCAAATTAAATTACAAATATAATCATGGTTTCGAATTAACCTCTAGCCAAAATAAATTAATTACACATTATTCATAAATTAAAAACATAAATAAAACAGAGTTGGAGGATTAAACCAAATTGAGGATGTGCAAGGATCTGTGCACTGTGCAAGTATGGGCGCTGGCTTTGTTTCCTTTCCTGCCTTTAACAAAAGGCAGCCTTTCTCGTGTTGCAGCTGAGAACCTGCTGCGTCTGTCTTCTGCCCTCCAATTGCAGCCTCACCGACTGCTCTCCCTCAAAGTCGTGTCTGCCTTTCCTCCGTGCAGCTGTAAGAGCCGCTGGCTAATCCCAGCTTTCTTCTCTTCGCTCCTCGGCTTCTGTCGCCTGGCTGCTGCCAAGCTGCCTGTCCTTCAAGGCAGCCTCAGTGAAGCGGCTCTCTCCTTTTCTTTCCAAGCCTCCCTGTCCGAGACCTCCTCTGGTTTCACTGCTCTCGGAGCAGCTTCCTTTTCTCTGGTTCCCCCTTTTTTTTTTCTTTTCTTTTTCTGATCCCTCTCCCAGCGCTGCCTTTAGGCAGCTTATTATTCTGTTTCTTCTCGGATGCCCACCGAAGACCTCTCTCGACAGCTCTCTTATTAGCCCCCTTTTTTTTCTGTTTCCTTCCTTTGTCCAGCTGCCTCGAGCAGCTTTCTGCCTTTTTCCCAAACTGCCCTCCCTTTCTTCTTTTTTAATCACCTCCACTCGGTGCCTTTTCTCTTTTTTTAAGCTTCCACCGAGAGCATGGATGAAAGCTGTCACACACACACATATTTAATTATATAAATATATATATATTAAAATAAATAAATATATAAATATAAATATATATATACAAATAAATATAAATATATAAATAAATATAAATATATATATATATATATATTATTTTCTAAATGATAAGTATAATTCAACAGACAAGATAGTTTAGATGAAATTAATACTTAACACTTCACTTATTCTATTTTTATTTTCTTAGCTAGATAAATTCTATTAAAACACAAAAATAACGTAAATAGCTCAAAATATAAGGAACTAACTAAGAAAAGACGAGTGAATTTGATATAAAAATATATATAAATATGATCCGATCAAATACCCCCACACTTAGCTTTTGCTAGTCCTCGAGCAAAACAAAGAAACAAAAACAAAACTCAATCTAAACCTTCCAACATTTATCTCAGGGATTTCCAATGGACATGACAAATTAAAAATCATCACTTACACAGATTTTGGCAATCCATACCCTTACTACGCACATACTTAATCACAGTCACCATTTATTAGTTCGCATTTAATCAATTAAAACAACATTTTGAATGTAGTAACATGCCTTAGAGAATTTACTCTATTCCTTACTAGATATGCACTCAATTTTTCGCTCAGATTTTCTGACTACACTCCCTACACTAGGTATATGTGAGAAGAATGATGTAAGCAAGGAAACGATCACTCACATATGTTATAGCAAAGAAAGCATTTTCTGGAGTTATTAATGTGCATATGAATATGATCTCATGAACGGAATGCTACTACTTAGATGCGAGAACCAGGGACACTATATGCTCATACCAATCCCAAACTCCACATATTGAACACACAACAACCAAGATAGAAGTCAAAGGGTTGTAACGGGGCTAAGGATATGGGCTTAACAAAGGAAGGCTAAGGAAAAACAAATGTTCTTAAAGAAATAGTAAGCAAAGTAATAAGGTTAACGCATAGAATTCACTTTTGAATGAAAATTCAACTCTAAACCCGAGGGGAGGATTCACACACTTTATGGCCAAATTTCAAACTCTTTTTCTTCTTTCTTTTCTTTTCATGCGTTTTTCTCTCTCTTTTTTTTATTTTTTATTTTTTATTTTTATTTTTTAGAAACGCAAAACGTACAATTGAGCTCAAAACAACCAATTCCTCCCCCACACTTGTTTTTCTGTATAGTGTAGAATAAAATGAATTCTTTTTTTTTTTTTTTAAGTTATGCTCACTATTCTTTAAGAACAAGGGTGCGGACGGTTAGGTGCGGTTTAATGTGGTTAACAACAAAAATAGGCTAAACCAGGCTCGAAAGGGGTTAAACCTACAAAACATAAGAAAGATGGAGGGTAAGGCTTTTTGGTTAAGGTGGTTTACTAAACAACTTCATCTTGATATGTGTTATGCAATTCAATGTCATGCTTTGAATGAAACGGATATGAGTTCTAGTATTTGGAACTAAGATGATAAAACGCCTTCTAAGTAGCAACCAAGCAAAGAATAATGAGATCATGCAACGACTTTAGAAAACAAAAACATCAAGATTAATAACTCTCCAAACAAGGTATAAGCTCAAGTCTCACAGGGATGTAGCATTAGTTTGAGTTCCTTCCTTCAAGCATGTTACAAAAACTAATTTTATCCTTTTGTGATCAAATTTAAATTCATAAACAACAACTACAACTAAGCATAAACCAAGAGCATATCAAACTTCCATCCATGTTTATAATTTTCTTTAACAGTCATGCAATTAAAAACCAAATCCTCATCATTGTGTTGGAAGGTACCTAAGACATAAACACACAAAAACAACTAAAAAAAAAAAAAAAATTCTTTTTGGGTTTTTCAAAATATTTTTCAAATTTTTATGTCATTTTCGTAAGATTTCCTCAAAACACAATAAAATACACCAAAACAGCATAAAACACTAAGAAAACAAAAAGCGACAACATGGAAACAAATGAAACCAGTTCAAAGTCGAAGGTACAAAAATTTTCAATTTGGTCATTTTTTATCTTGATACCCCCACACTTAAACTAGACATTGTCCCCAATGTCAGAAAACAATAATAAGCAAATAAAAATTAAATAAATAAATAAATAATACGAAACAAAATAAAGTAAAGGACTGAAAACTTCTCTAATTTGCAGAAAACCAAGCGATGACCCCCAAGCGTAAATTTTGCAATCAACTTCAAGGGAGGAAATAACCAAACGTTCCTGCAAAGAAAAGAAATAAATCAGTTAAGCACGCAAGAAAAATAGAAAAAGCAAACAAAAAATTGAAAATGAAAATAAAAGACAATAAATAAAACTAATAAATGATCATTGGTCTTGTTTGTTTATTTTCCACAGCTTTCTTCTTGAACTGGATGGGCCTCTTCTTGCACGTGGTCCTCAGCTTAGTTGAGGATGAATCAGCACGTTGTCTCCACATGCTTCAAGTAGTCCGGTCTCCACGCAGGTGTGGCATCTTCTTGAACTCTTGGATCAACCCAGACTCATCTGCTCTTGGGTGCACCTCAGACTCCTCCTGCTTCGTCTGTGAGGTACTTTTGTTTTTGAAGAAGTACCTCAACACAGGTTTATTTTTGAAGTGGGCTGGGAGGGGTCTGAGATGAGTACTCGAGAGCAAGACTAGGTAAGCAATCAGGATCTCACTTTCTCCACGTTCCTCAGATGAAGGAGAGGAGAAAGCATAATATGAGATACTTTTGCTTTTAACCTTTTTAATATGAAATACTTTTGCTCTGGAAGGTTTGTTTTCTGGGGTGATCCAAGGGATGAAGAACACTGAATAACTCGAAAGCTTTCTTTGGGAAGACATTATCGGAGATGAAGAGAGGAAGAGAGGTTGAGAGGAAGAGAGGTTGAGAGGGTGTGCCTTTGCTGTGGAAGGCGAAGGTCGAACTTATAGAAATTTGGCTTCACAACCGGAACTATTCCTTCACTATTTGTCGGCAGCCGGTGGATGGATGAACAGTGCCCGTTACGCGATTTCTGACAACGCGTCCGTAATTGCCGCGAAGCTGACTGCGCATACGACGAGTGACGACAAATTGGAATGATGATCTTTTGAAAACCGGGGTTCAAAACCGGGTGCGGCTCGTGGTTTTCGCAACGCTCCACGCTGCATGTGATGAGTCACGACAAACTGGAAAAACTGAGCCCTCGTGATGCCACGTGATTGCTGAGTCAAGCCCAGCTTTTGAGAAAGGAAACGGCTCTTTTGAGACAGGACTCCGGCATTTGAGAAAGGAGCGTCCAGCTTTTCCGATTTGCGTGAGGACGCGTCTTCACCTCTGAGGAGCGGGCGCCTCTTTGATTTGCTTCTTTTTATAGAGGCGCTAATTCTGCTCCACCTCACACTTGAACTCCCTCAAACACTTCCTTCTGAAAATACTCCCTTCTGAACTCTTTTTGCACTTCTGCACTCTTAATCTTTCCGCTCTCTTCTTCCGCTTCAGCAATCTTAATCTTTCCGAACTCTTTTCTTCCTCAACCCCCTCTAAAAATGTCTTGCCCTTCCGACCGTCGCCTAAACTTGAATGTCGGGGAAGACGATGACTCGTCTTCTCCGAACAACATTTGGAATCCATCCTTCATATCCCCCAATGGTCCTCTTACAGTCGGGGACACAATGATGAGGAACGATATAACCGCCACGGTGGTTGCAAGAAACCTTCTTACTCCCAGAGACACTAGGTTGCTGTCTATGCGGTCAGACGAGCTGGCTGTTCAGGACTCACTGGCTCTCAGTGTCCAGTGTGCAGGCTCAGTTTCAAACATGGGTCAGCGCCTGCTTGCAAGATCTCGTCAGGTGGAGTCGCTAATGGCAGAGGTGGTCAGTCTTCGGCAAGAAGTCAGAGGACTTAGGCACGAGAACAAGGAGTTGCACATGCTCGCAACTAGCTACTCGACCAGCATGAAGAGGAAGCTGGACCAGCTGCAGGAGTCGGACGGTCGGATTCAGAGCGATCATGATAGGTTCATGGCGCTACTCCCGCGGTTTATGTTGCCTTCGTCCTCTGGAGCAGCACCAAGTGTTCCGGCTCCGGAGATTCCAACTCTGGCTCTTCGTCTTCCCGGAGCTCCGTCAACCTCTGAGGCGCCACCTAACCAAAACCAATGATTGCTATTAGTTTTTTCGTATTATTGTAATTTTTTTTTTAAGCTTTTAATGTTTATTTAAATATATATATATATATATATATATGTTACTAATATTATTATTATTATTATTATTTTTATTTTTATTTTTTGTTTTTTTGTTTTTTTTTTTTTATTTTTAGGTTTTTATTTTAAGCAAATTAAAATATGTAGAGTAAAATAAGTAAATTAATGTAAAAAGACTTTGTTTATCCGCACTAAAAATAAACATTGCCCTTAATTTATTTAAACTCAAACTAAATAAAAATCAACCAAATAACAAAATTAACTAAGCAAAACAAAATGAAAGTAAAAGCAATAAAGAAGAAGGTTAAGAAATGCAAATCTGGTTGCTTGGGTTGCCTCCCAAGAAGCGCTTGCTTTAACGTCTTTAGCCGGACGAATCTTTCCATTATCCTCCCCTCGGCTCAATAGCATGGAATTTATCTTTTAATGGGAGGTGATACTTGAAATGATTCGGCAGTGGCATTAATTCAAGAGTGGGTGCCTGAATCATTAAAATGAGAAAAATGTTAGTATAAAATAAAATTAAAATTAAAATTGGAGAAGATTGCTTACTGCCTTTCTCCGATACAAACTCAATTACAAAGACCACATTTTTGGATATTTCCGGGATTTTGAACTGGGCCAGATTGATGATGATGGTTGTGGCCTGTCCCGTGTCATCAAACTCAATTTCTTGGGCCTTTGTTGCCTCATGCACAACCTCTTGGATGTATTTTTGATATGCTTCAGCCACTTCAATATCTTGAACCATTTTTCTTGGTGCACCAAGAATTTGGATATCACTTTGCATCTCAGGAAGAGCTTCCACAATGTCCTTTTCACTTTCTTCGATATTTGGAATTAAAAACCTGCAAGGAAAAGGGACATTCGGTGGAATGGGGTTAGAATGAATTGAACATAGAACTTCCTCACTTAAGTTGGACGACATAGGGACTTGAGGGGTTTGAGACAAGAATTCGTCTAAACTGCCCAGGTCGTCCTCCTCCTCTTCTGCTTGCAGCGGCAATTCATCCAAGTTCGGGCTGTGTTTGGATGGTTCTAGAACAACCTCATCCTCCATATCACCTTCCAAAGTGATGGCTTCTTCAATTTCCACTTCTCCCTTTGAATTTGCAAAAGGTGAGTTGGAGAGTTCACTTTGATCTTGAATCTGTGCCATGAATTCCATGATCTGCCCAACATGTCTATCCAATTCGTCCACTCTGTTGGTCCGGTCTTGCATCTCCTGGATTCGATTTTCCACTCCCTGATTCAAAGAGGAGAGTAACTTATTAAATGTATCATTATCCAGAGATGTACCTGAATTGAATTGGGCAAATTGTTGCGGAGGCTGTGGTGGTGATGTATAGAACTCATCATACGGCTGCCAATATTCTCCTTGGTAAGTCTCTTCAGCTTGATTTTGTGACCCCTGCACCAAAGAGTTTAATTCGTTAAGAATTTGATTATAATCCACGGGCATACTTGAATTCGATTGGAATTGTTGTGGGGGATGTTGTGGTGGCTGCATAGGTCTGGAATAGAACTCGTCTTGCTGCCAATATCCACTTTGTTGAAATTGCTGAGGTTCATCCCACATCTGATTTGAATAACCTCTCCAATCCGAATTGCAAGCGTTGGAATACATGTTGCCCCTTGGTTGGCTGTGGCCTTGATATCCCCAATCATCTTCATATGCAGAAAATTGAGGATATTGCTGAGTTTGATATCCTTGCCCATAGGGCACATCAAGTGTAGGGACACTTGGCATTGAGGTTCGTTCGGCATTATTAGTCAATTGAGCAGTAAGTTGCGCCAATTGAGCTTGAATGCTATCCATGTCTTGCTCCAATTAAACCTAAAATCAAAGAAAGAAAAATAAATCAAATACCAAAAGTAAAACACAAACAAAAACACAAATATAAAAATAAACACAAACAAAAATAAAGGATTAGCAAAGTTGCTAATCCCCGGCAACGGCGCCAAAATTTGATGCGAGAATTAACTCGACACAAATTAAACCCTCTTTTTGACAATCGTAGTATAGGTATAAGTAGGGTATCGTTCTGGACCGGAGATTAGGAGGGCTTGCTAAAACCTCTATAATAATTTAAAAACGTAAAAACAAAGTTTAAAATACTAAACTAAAATAAAAACACTTAACTAAAAAAAACTTAAAATAGAACTAACAAATAAACTAAAATAAATCAAAAGACTCAAAAATACAAAACTAGGCTAAAAATTTGAAACACACTTAAAATGACTCAAAATAATAAAAACAATTTAAAATAAAAACTAGGAATTGAAATGAAAGGAAATTAAAATTAAAAGATTACAAATAATAAAAAGTAAATAAATAATAATATTATAATAATGGGGGGATTGATTTTTGACGAAACGGAAACTAAACTTAAATAAATTACAAAATTGACAAAAACATAAAATAAAAGTGAACGGATAGATAACGGATTGGCTAGAGGGTTTTTCTCCACACATGACACAAATGTAACCTAAATTGATTCCCAGTTATGAATTCAACAAACGAATGAATGACAATGCTCCAAATTAATTAGGTCCGCTTAAATTAACTTTCAGATTTCCCTAAAGTCATTAGATTGGATGATTGCATACGACAACCCAAAACATTCCCCACAAGTTCTCTACATGAATTGCATAATAGAGATACAAGCAAGAATCATTAAGTTCAATGGAAATCATAAACATCGACTAGGCTTTCATAACTATGGAATACGCATGTTAATCCAACTTAGGGTTTACTAAACATAATCGTGACTAGCGATTTTTACTACTCATGAATATAAGTTCATAACGATTAGGTGAAATTCCCTTATATCCTAGCATCAAGTTTAAGCATGCAAATTAAGTGTCGACCCTTAACCCACATACATAAACAAGTTTTTAATCAACACAGAAAAGTAAACCACATCCAAACATTTATACATTCATAACTGGAGTAAATCAAATTAAATTACAAATATAATCATGGTTTCGAATTAACCTCTAGCCAAAATAAATTAATTACACATTATTCATAAATTAAAAACATAAATAAAACAGAGTTGGAGGATTAAACCAAATTGAGGATGTGCAAGGATCTGTGCACTGTGCAAGTATGGGCGCTGGCTTTGTTTCCTTTCCTGCCTTTAACAAAAGGCAGCCTTTCTCGTGTTGCAGCTGAGAACCTGCTGCGTCTGTCTTCTGCCCTCCAATTGCAGCCTCACCGACTGCTCTCCCTCAAAGTCGTGTCTGCCTTTCCTCCGTGCAGCTGTAAGAGCCGCTGGCTAATCCCAGCTTTCTTCTCTTCGCTCCTCGGCTTCTGTCGCCTGGCTGCTGCCAAGCTGCCTGTCCTTCAAGGCAGCCTCAGTGAAGCGGCTCTCTCCTTTTCTTTCCAAGCCTCCCTGTCCGAGACCTCCTCTGGTTTCACTGCTCTCGGAGCAGCTTCCTTTTCTCTGGTTCCCCCTTTTTTTTTTTCTTTTCTTTTTCTGATCCCTCTCCCAGCGCTGCCTTTAGGCAGCTTATTATTCTGTTTCTTCTCGGATGCCCACCGAATACCTCTCTCGACAGCTCTCTTATTAGCCCCCTTTTTTTTCTGTTTCCTTCCTTTGTCCAGCTGCCTCGAGCAGCTTTCTGCCTTTTTCCCAAACTGCCCTCCCTTTCTTCTTTTTTAATCACCTCCACTCGGTGCCTTTTCTCTTTTTTTAAGCTTCCACCGAGAGCATGGATGAAAGCTGTCACACACACACATATTTAATTATATAAATATATATATATTAAAATAAATAAATATATAAATATAAATATATATATACAAATAAATATAAATATATAAATAAATATAAATATATATATATATATTATTTTCTAAATGATAAGTATAATTCAACAGACAAGATAGTTTAGATGAAATTAATACTTAACACTTCACTTATTCTATTTTTATTTTCTTAGCTAGATAAATTCTATTAAAACACAAAAATAACGTAAATAGCTCAAAATATAAGGAACTAACTAAGAAAAGACGAGTGAATTTGATATAAAAATATATATAAATATGATCCGATCACACCCCGACCTGAAATATCGAGGCGTGCTGGCCGTCACATGGGAGTGACGTAGCCAAAAGCGCAAGGTGGAAGAACAGATATGAATGAAGTGCAGAAATAAAAGTCAACCACGATAATTTACAATACGATAAACGAGTAAGTGAAAGGTAAGTGGAAGTGAAGCAACACAATATCACAGAGCAATTCCTAGGTGCAGTCCAGATTAAACAAAAGCTAGAAAGATAACAGAGAAATCCTACATGGATGGTGGTCTGTCAGAATCGCCTGGATATCTCTTAGCCACCGACGTCACCGCTACCTAAAACCTGGAGGGGCGCAAAACAGAAAACATGAGTGGGCAAAAACAAAGCTTTTTTAAAACCGTTTCATAAATCAGTATATATCCCCTCACTGTAAATCAAGTATAATTCCCAGAAAATATCATATAATCGTATACGAAAGTTTGTACTGAAATCAATAAACTCAATCATCGAAATCCAGGAATAAGCCATGTCGAAGTACCCAACTCAAATGAAAATAAACATCAAGCATGTGAGATAATCATAATATGCCATCGATAATATCACGTCAGCCGGAGTCACCTAATGTGACCTGTACGGCTGAATTTATAGCTCCTTAACCAAATTCTGCACACGAGTCAGAACCACCTGTAGTGGTCTGTACGACAGGCTAGGTGTATAATATTACGCTCAGTGCTACGATCACGTGAAGGCTGTGCGACGAATCGCGGGTCACCTACGAGTCGGAACCACCTATAGTGGTCTGTACGACAGACTGGCACCTGTCTTGGATCCAAGGTGAGTGTACGGTGCGGGAGGTGAACGATCATGTGAAGGCTAGGCCATACTTTGGCGGAGCACAAACACCCGAGGTGCAGGAATATGAGCTATATCACTATCTCAATAATCAACATTATCACTAACAAGCATACTCACCTGACTTACCTGAGCGTCCACAACGCCGAAGCATGACCAGCATAAACATAATCATCATAATCAAATATAAATGGCATTCGACATGGCAATTCAATCATAAAACCAATTTGATTCTAAAATCATTCAAAACTCAGTTTCTGGGAAAACGTCAGTCACACACACACACACACACACACACACATATACTGAAAACAAAAGCCCACTCACTGATAAGTAGCCAGGTCGTATCCCCCGAGCCTGGCGTGGCTGCACTCGTCATCTGGATACGTCTCACCTATATGTGAAATAACTTCTCAAATATTACTCAAATGGGGTGTTTGAATATACCAACATGCTCTACTCGATCCCACGAACACCCCCATATTTTTAGAATAATTTTTTGACCTGTCACGCGCCCCCACACGCTGGCCAAGGCACGGCCAGACGCGCCCCCACGCGTAGGCACGTGCCTGGCACACGGACGGCGTATTTGACGTCGTCAGGGAATATTCCACGGAATATTCTGTTAAAACCTAACAGAATCAGTTAATTCTAACTGACGTTGTTAGAATATTCTGTCAAACTTGACAGAATATTCCTTGTCTTCTATCTTGGTTTGCCGGAGACTGGCGTCGGCGCCGCTGCGTTCGCTGGAGACTGGGAAAAACGTTAAACTTATTGTTCTCTCTCATTTCTCACCCAAATTTCACGAAATCACCACCAAAATAAAGTTTAGGAAATAAGGAACATGAATATACCATTTTTAAGCCTCGAAAACGTCGGAATCTAGTCGGAGAATTCTCGCAAATTCCGGTCAAAACTCAAACTCTATCCTCTGACGTCCAAAACGTGCAAACAAGGTACCCCGAGCTTCATGAGGATGCCTAGAGTATCCTTGTGACCTTAGAATTGCAAGAAAACTTCACAATTAGAAGTTGATGAACAGTACCATAGGGATCGAACTCGGGTTTCCTAAGTTCTACTATGTCTCGAGCTAAACTAAAGGCACCACTCGACTTACCAAGTTTCTAGGAGTCCAAAAATGCCAACCAAACCTTTGATCTGTGCCACGATGATGTTGTGTGAGATTGTCCGTACGAAAAATGGCAAGGGAAGGAGGAGAGAGTTCGAGAGAGATAGAGAAGAGAGAGAAACAGAAAAATCAGAAACATAAATGCACGTGTGTGCATAAGGTGCATGTGTGGGTGTTTTAAAACCAACCAAATCATCAGCCCTACTTCTTTTGGGCCCAAGGGTTTAAGACACCCAAAGGGTCCAAAAAAATCCAATCACACCCACGTTCACGTATAAATCGAGGGTAAAAGTGTCATTTCACGTCGATAATATTTATAAACCGGGACTGGATGTTACAATAAGACCAATGTAAAGTCGAATAAGACTAAACTACAAAGAATACAATTGTTTTATGATATTAATCGAACATGATACGTAATCAGACAAATTGACATAAATTATCTCCTAAAATACAACTCATAATGCAATTTTTGGTATACATGTGATCAAGATTGGCGTTGAGAGTAAGAGGTCACTCAACATTATTAAATTGGCAATTGGTTTGCAATCTTGTCCCAAACGAATAGATCTGTAATCTAGCTTTGTCCACGATCGGATTTAGCTTTTAAATTTCTCACTAATCGCATATTAGCTGATGTAAGAAGAAGAGTTAGGAGGATTTGCTTAAGATTCCTTGTACTTGATGCCCCAGCAATTTTTACACTTGTTGCAAGCACTGCCTCGTTATATTATATATCTTAATCACCTTATTGTTCTTCTTTTTTAATGTAATCTTGGTGTGTTACCACCTTGGTTATTGCTTACTATGATGATCATGTTAGGTCAAAATTGACTCAAGGTGGGTAATTTGCAATTTTCGGTAAGACTGTTTGATTGAAACAACTTTTACACTACATACGACTACTGAAATATAAGATTTCTCATACTTTTAAGAGAAATATCTTACGAATACCATGGTCCGACCATCCATATACCAATTTTCTTCTATGCCATGACAATTTCCGAAATTATGCCAAATTTTCCAGCCACGGATGATGGAAAGGAAACAAATTTGAGAATTCTCTCTTCTACTTACCAGTTTTCACTACAGGAAAAGTGAGTATTAGGGGCGTTATATTAGATGCGAAAATAAAAATTTACCTCTAATAGTATTCATTAGGTGCAAAAACATGCAATTGTCTCTGTTAATTTAATAGGGACAAATAATAATTCGCCTCTATTAATTGTATTACTTTTAGGGGCGGAAAACACTGCTTTTACTTTATTTAGCTATTAGAGGCCAATAAATTAGCCCCTAATTCAACCGATAATTATTTAAATTTAATTATTTTTTTCATTAGGGGCGGATGTTTGTACTTATTTATTTAAACTTTTTTTTCTATTTAAAGCGGATATATTTAATTACAAATTAATATTTACAAAGAATAAAAATAATAGGATATTATTATTTACTAGGAAAAAAACCATCAATTATCTAAACTCTAATCCAATACAAACCCACTTCCCCTCATTTTTCTATTTTCCCTTCTTCAACTGCCGCACAACTATCTATCAGTTTTCCATTTTTCCTTCATTTTTCTTCCCATCTTTTCTCTTGTGCAGATCACAATCCATCATCTCTTTCTTTCTTTCTTAATAATCTTTTGTTGTCTATTACTCCTTTGCTACTCCGGGAGGACCGAAAGAAAGGTTTGTCACTGAGAAGGTAAAACTCGTTTTATTTGGTTTGATCGAAGTTTCTTTTTCCATCTTGAATTGTTTTGCAGGTACACTTCACGAGATTTTGAATAATTTAGAGTGGATGAGAATTTCATGAATAGATTGGATAGAAATATCATTTGATTGATAGTGAGAAAGAGATTCTCAAGAACTTTCAATTTTAGAGGTAATTGCCTTGTGTTAATCTTTGTTTATCGGTTTTCTTATACGTTTAATTGATTGAAATTCAGGTTTGATTTTTCTTGTTTGTTTGCACAAATTATTGTACTCTGTAATTTGGCTTTGTTGTTCATTATGTTTTCTTTTTTGCTTTTATATAGACTCATGCATTGCTGCAACATAAGAAGATGCACATAGAGATCTGGTCTACAAAGCTTAAGACTAAAAGAAAGAAGAAGATTGAAGGAAGAAAAAGTTTTTTCTTGTAATTTTTTTTAAAAGTATTCTATTGTTTTGAGATCTGGAAAGAAGAAGATGAACCATGCTGGGTTTGAATATTTTGAATGATTCAAAACCAATAACTGACGTTAGGTGGATTAATGCATTAATTATCTTGTGGGTTTTTTCTTTATATAAATGAAAGTAATATGAGCGGATGTATTTATCTGCTACACTGGTTCCCCATCACAAACCGCCATCTCCTCCCATTGTTGTTTAAGTAATTGTATCGTTGCAAGAGGCTCTACCTCAATCTTATCAAACACCAAACTATTGCGACACTTCCAAATCCTCCATAAACCACAAACCACCCATCGCATAAGATCACTAGACTCCTCCTCCTCACCATATTTTGCACACAACCACTTCCAACAATCCAAGAAATCCTCACTCACCACCATATTTACATCTAATTGAAGCGGAAAACCAAACCAGAAAACACTAGCAAATGGGCACCGAAAGAAGAGATGTAACTATGTTTTCTCATCACATGCACAGAACGGGCAACTAGTCTCCAAACAAGTCCCCCGCCGCTGCAAATTTAGACGCATTGCCAAGATGTTCCTACACCATTTCCAAACAAAATGACACAAACTTGGGTGGAACCTTCAACGTCCATATATCCCGCCACACCAAATCCTTGTTGTTAGCCTTACTAGATTGACCCACTCCTTTTCTTCCAAGCTCCTCATTCCTATGCATTTCTTGCGCCACCAAATACCCAAATTTCACCGCATATATTCCATTTCGAGTATAATGTCACATCATACGATCCGAACATCCAAACCGACTAAGTGGGATACTTAGAATAGTATGAGCTTCCTCCTCATTAAACCACATCTCAATAACATCACGCTTCCATTTACCCCCATGATCCATCACGTCGGCAACCAAAATGGGCATCTCATCATGACGTGAAGTGGGTAGAAACGTCCTTGGTATAGGCAACCACAGATCCTTCGCAATTTGAATACACCTCCCATCCCCAACTCGCCATCATACACCAGCCTTCAATATTTTCCATCCTTGTAAAATCCCCTTCCAACCCCAAGATGTACTTCTACCCACCGGTGCATCAAAAATGACGAAGAATGATAGTATTTAGCTTGAAGCACTTTAGCCAAAAACGAGTTCAGATTACATATAAGCCGCCACCCCACCTTAGCCAACATAGCTAAGTTAAAAGCAATCATCTCCTTGAACCCAAGACCTCCAGCATCCTTCTTTTTTTGCAACTTTGTAAAATAATATTGCTCAGTGTAAAATGATGTTACGAACTTACTTAAAGGGTAAACTGCCAATTTAATATATGAATTATCACCTTAGTGAAAATTAGGTTCCTAAACTATTTTTCAGAAAAATTAGTTCCTGAATTATAAAAATTTGCCAATTACACCCCTAATATTATATTCAAAGCTATTATATTCAATTTTCCGTCAATTCATGTCATGTTACTTGCATGTGATACACATTGGAGGGTAGATTGGTAGTTTTTTCATAAAGAAATAGTGTATAGAGTTAACTTGGTGGATAAATTGGTAGTTTTTCATAAAGAAATAGTGTAAGTTAACTTTTAAAGGTAAATTAGACATTAAATACGCAACCTATATGAAATGTTAAGGGCTTATAGACGAGAAAATGATAGTATTACACTCTAAAGTGTGTCAAGTGACTTAAGTTGACAAAAAATTGGATAAAATAGCTTTGAATATAGTAGTAGGGATGAAATTAGCAATTTCTAATGAATTTAAAGACTTATTTTACTGAAAAAATAATTCAATGACCGAATTTTTACTGAGATGATAATTCAATGACTAAATCGGCAATTCACCTTTACTTAAATTATGGGCACATATATATAATTTATATGTTAAAGAGTTAAACATCTATTCAATGCATCATGAAGTGCATTGACACGTTTACCTTCCTTTAGAGCAAACATTCCTCTCAAGCAGAAGTGTAGAACGCCAGAGATTAAACTAATGCAGTGTTTTAATCAATTCGACCCTTACAACTTTGATGACATCACCTCTAATCTTTCTATAAGTTGTGGCACACATTTGCCGCAATATTTATCAACAAACATTAAACATTAGGAAGTGCCATTCCCAGCCTTTTTTGTCTATCATATTCTTATTAATTTTTGTCTATTGATATTCTTAAATTCATTTTATCGAACAATCTAAAAATAAGGTATGTGTGAAAAGTAATAAAGAGTATTTGAGTAAACATTATTAGAATAATAACATATTAGTAGTATACTATCTCATAATAAAGTTAACAAATTTGACTTGTATAATAATATCCTAAATTCATTAGATTTATTACCATGAATTTTTTTTTTCATGTCGTCCAAAATCCTAATAGATAGAGCGTTTTGTGTAACTATTGTAATAGTTTCGAATTTTCTTCATCTCCTCCAATAGTAGGAAAAAAAATGTAAACAATATAACCTTATTTTGTCTTAAAAGGTAAAAAAAGACATTTTCTCTTTTGTACTATAGAAAGATTTAAAGCCGTGCAACAATCATAAAAATTTTAGAATGTGATATCCACACACTCCAAATTACTTCTTGCACATCTCTTGTTAATTTCTGTCAATTGATCTTCTTCAATTCATCCAATTTGACAGTTAAAAATTAAAAAAATGTGTGAAAAATAAAATAAAGTGTAAATATCACATCATAAAGATATCTAAACATTCTAAAGATTTTTCATTTGTACAAACTTGAATTTAGCGGAATTGACTAAAACGACATATTTCTATCAAAGTTTAGCAGACACCTTTGCTTTTACGCTACAAAAGTTCGTAAATTTCACAAAAAAAATCCTCAAATTTATAATTTTGTGGATTAGGGTTTTCATCATCATCTCACCAATCCACCAAAAAAAATTTTAAAAAATTAAAATATTAAAAAAACCCAAAAACACTATTTAATTGCAGTCTTTGTCTCCACCTCCATTATTGGTATTCAAGAATCTATCAAAAACTTTATAATTTGCGTGTGTCTTTCTTTTTCCTTCATTCTCTTTTCAACTGGGCTATAAAAAATCAAAGCTTGACCTGAAGAATTCAATCACATTTCTCTCTTGATTACTGCGTCTGCTCCATTGTTGACTTTGAATTCTGGGTTCTCATTGGTTTTTGAGTAGCTTATCTTTGAAGGGGGAGCTGGGTTTTCTCAATTTTGCCATTGGGGAAATTGGGTTTGATTTTTCTCATAAAAAAATCCAGCTAAAGATTGTCAAAATCCACCTGTAATATATTGAAGATTACTTGGATTTTTCAATTAAATTCCGATACTTTAAGGTAAATTTGGATACTTTTACTCCTGAGATTTGATTTTCCTTTGAAATTGGTAGCATTTGAATAAGACTAGCCTTTTTGCTCTCAGAAAGATTTGGATATTGGTCAAGTGCTGTTTTGGTCATTTCTGTATGAAATTCTGATTCTTTAGCTTGTGTTTTCTGAAAAAGGTAGTAATTTGACCATTTGAAGCTGCAAATTTGGCAATTGAGCAAAAGTTTTATTGAAGAAGATACTGACTGGGTGGTTGAGCTGCTGTCTAGATTCCCATAAGCTTCAAACCGTTTGTTTTGGAAGATTGTTTTTGAGATATTCAAAAATATGACAATTGGAAGTCTTGCTGCAAAGAAGGAGAAGTCAAGAAAGCACAAAGGAGTGATTGATGAGAATGCTCCTTTGTTGCCCAAGGGGCAAGCGGAAGATGCAGGGTTTGATGAGTTCAATGGAGCTTCCTTTACTGGGGCAGTGTTTAATTTATCCACCACCATTGTTGGTGCTGGGATCATGGCTTTGCCTGCCACCATGAAAGTGTTGGGCCTTGTCCTTGGGATCTCCATGATCATTTGCATGGCATTCTTGACCGAGGCCTCGATCGAATTGATACTTAGGTTCAGCAGGGCAGGGAAGTCTGCTTCTTATGGAGGTCTTATGGGAGATGCCTTTGGAAAATATGGAAAGATTTTGTTGCAGGTGTCGGTTTTGGTCAACAATCTCGGCGTGCTCATAGTCTACATGATTATCATTGGTATGACTCTTAACATATATAGCATCAAATTTTTACGAATTGTTGCAAATTTGTCACTTTGGTATCTCTAGCGAGGATTTTTGTTGGTCTAGTCTGTCATACGGAATGCTATGTGAAAGGTCTTGATTGTCTAACAATCTTTGTGCTGCTTCTGTGAAGGTGATGTGCTTTCTGGAACATCTTCGAGTGGGGTTCACCACTCCGGTGTACTTGAAGGATGGTTTGGAGTACACTGGTGGACTGCACGATTCATTGTTCTTCTTGTCACGACACTTGGCATCTTTGCTCCATTGGCATGCTTTAAGCGAATCGGTTAGTCTGAATTTTAGTATTTGAAGAAGCTGTTTGGTGCACTGCTATTAGTTTCATTTCCATGTGATTAGTAGAGTTTGTGATTTGAATTGCTGCTTGATGGCCTCATTTACTTTTATTACTATTATACAATGTTGGGAGGACCAGCATACAATTTTGATATGTTAGTTAATATTACATTATAGTTAATGAGGGCCTGTTTGGTATCTTATTTGAAAATTTTTATCATTTCTCAAAATATTTCTTAAGAACATTTCTTGAAAACAATTTTCTTTAAGACTCAAAAACTTGATTGGTTTGCAATTTAAAATTTTTAAATCTTACGACTTAAACTTGATTGGATTGGAGTAGAGACGAAAAAAGTAAAAAAAAAAAAGAGGAGAAAGAAAGAAGAAAAGAGAGAGATATATTTGGAGTGAGAGGGGAGGTGGGAGAGAAAAGAAATGAGTGAGTTTAAGTTTAAAAACTTTAAAAACTCACTTTTTATGTTTGTAAGAAATAGACTATATTTTTGAGTTAGTCTTGAGTTCAGTTTTTAAAAATACTCATACCAAACAAGCTTTTAAGACCTAAAACTTGAAAATTGTTTTTGAGTTTAAAAAGTTGGATTCAAGTACACTACCAAACAAGCCCTGAGTTTTCCACTGATTTCGTAAGGTAAAAGATTCTTAGCATATTTTTAACATGCCTTCCCGTACACATTTATGATATTCCTTATCTTAAACCTGTTTAAGAATAATTTTGTAGCTTTTATATCAAATTGTTGGTGTAGCGGTAATTTCATAAATAAGTTTTCCAGCTTTTTGTTGAATTTGAGCCTGTTATTTGTTGGAAAGTTATTCATTTTTCTAACTGGAAAGGAATGTTGCAGTGATGTTAATAGCCCTGTTTTGGTTGCAGATTCATTAAGTTTCACATCTGCCCTATCAGTTGCACTAGCAATTGTATTTCTTGTTATTACCGTTGGAATTACGGTTGTCAAGTTGATCAATGGAAGCATTGCAATGCCCAGATTGCTACCTGATGTTATTGACGTCTCATCATTCTTCAGTCTCTTCACCGTAGTCCCCGTTCTTGTCACTGCATACATCTGTCACTACAATGGTATGAAAACTGTTTGCTTATAGAGTTCATTTTACCAAAACCTGGACCCTGTTCCTTCTATAAGAATATGGAATTTTAGGTGGATATTTGTGTTCTGCAGTTCCTTTCCTTTCCTTTATTTCGGTAAACTGAATTATCATTTACAAAAATGAAAGTGATTCAAAATTGACATTTAGCAGATTTTACACACTAACAAGTTTACTGAAGAGAACTGTTATTAGACTCCAAAAATCTCAGTTTACACTCGTCATAAGTGTATTTTTCTTTCTAAGTATAGGAAGTTTGGAATGCAAAATGAATTTTGGAGTGCCAATAACAATTCCCTTACTGAAAATATGCAAGACTTTGGGAAACTATAGAAACGGGGACCAACATTTCATATGGGAGATCTGATACTTGATATGCTTTTCACCTTTTCTGCAGTCCACAGCATCCACAACGAGCTTGAAGACTCTACACAGATAAGAGGGGTTGTGCAAACCTCGCTTGCTTTATGTTCATCAGTTTACATAATGACAAGCCTTTTTGGGTTCCTCCTATTTGGGGACGGAACTCTTGACGATGTGCTTGCCAACTTCGACATGGACCTTGGAATTCCTTACAGTTCCGTGCTCAACGATGCGGTGCGTGTCAGCTATGCTGCTCACCTTATGCTTGTATTTCCCATTGTCTTCTTTCCATTGCGGCTCAACTTGGACGGCCTCCTCTTTCCCTCTGCAAGGCCGATGGTTCTGGATAATATGAGATTTGCATTAGTCACCATTGGGCTCATAAGTATTATCTTCTTGGGTGCAAACTTCATACCCAGCATCTGGGATGCTTTCCAGTTCACTGGAGCAACTGCTGCCGTTTGCCTCGGGTTCATTTTCCCTGCTGCAATTACTCTCAAGTGAGTTTCCAAATTGATCACAAGAACTATCTATTGGTTCAGGTTTCTTTTCTTTTTTCTTTTTTTTTTCCAATTGCTATAGTATGTGGAGAATAGTAGTTTGCAGAGAAAGATAACAGTTATCCTACCACTTAAGATTGCCACATCTCGCGGATTTGTTGCATGTTCTGCCTTTTTTTTTAATCCAAAAAACATGAAAGAATAGGAATATCAATTACTGAGTTCTGTCTGTGTTATTAGCTTTACAGTGGCTATTTCGTTTTTGTGAATAAACTTGGAATCAAGGTATTAAATATCGATGATATCGGAAATATCGGTAGTCCAAAAACACGGAAATTTCGATGGAAATATCGGGATATTATCGATATCGATAAAAATTGAATAAAAACCACGGAAATTGTAAGAAAAACTTGGAAATTTTTATTGAAACTTTGCAGGATGTTTATTTAGTCAATTATCTATTAGTTTATCATAAAAAATTGGAAGGAAATGCATTGCATGATAGATTTAACTGATTTAAGTTAATTATATAACGAGCTGGCAAACATTGTGAGTGTAGAAAATATGTAAATATTTTAGCATATTTTCACAAAAACATAAGTGATATGGTGGTCAAGGTGTTGAATGAGTAAAATGGGAGGGGTTCGAATTCCTTTGGTGTTTTTTTAAATATAGAAATTAAAAAAACACGGAAATTTCGATGGAAATATCGATGACATCGGAAATATCGGTAGTCCAAAAACACGGAAATTTCGATGGAAATATCGGGATATTATGGATATTTAATACCTTGCTTGGAATCAATACTCGTCTCTTTCTCCTTTGAATAACATTCAGTTTTGTCTTTTGATATTTCAGGGATCGACACAACATAGCAACCAAGAAGGACAAGATCTTGAGCGTTTTCATGATTGTCCTTGCTGTGTTCTCAAATGCCGTGGCCATATACAGTGATGCGTATGCCTTGTTCAAGAACACATCAAAACGCGAATGATACTCAGAGCTCCTCGTGATTTTAGTGAAGACATCAACAGGCTGAATCCGAAGTGTGGGAAAACCAGGGTTTTCTGAGAGGGTTCAGTTGAAAATAAAGGAAGATTCTGCACATGTAAAATATGTTAGTTTGTTTGGTGCAGGAAGTGGGCAATGCAATTCATTGCCTTCCACACTTGTGTTGTTGTATAACATTGTTCTTGATATTGAACTCTTTTTTTGCATTAGAACGAAGTGAGCTGTGAGACACGCAAATTTGTATTTTCAGTATGAGTACAACTTAAAAAGTGGTCCTTAAACTTTCACCGCCATTCGGATTTGCTCTCTAAATAAAAATCCATTAGTTGAGGTCCCTAAAATTAACAAAATGTGTACCGTTGGTCCCTCGATGAAATTTTACAGTCAACATAATTTTGTGGTAGGATACAGGACTCAATGAAATTTACGAATTATTTCTGTACTTTCATTATCGGTTAAATTCGGCCCATGAACTTTCACCCTAATTCAGATTTGGTCCCTAAACATATTTTTGGAATCAATATACTAATAATGTAATTTTGACAGAAATTAAAAGAGAACAATGATACACGGTATATTAATTCGGGATATTTATTAACATATTGTTAATTCAGGGACCAATTACGAAGTAGGCCTAAACCCAAGCCTTTCATATCACGGAATATTAATTTATAAAAAAATCAGCAAAAAGAAAGAAGAGAAGGAAAAAGGGAAACTAAAAGTGGTCTGATTCTCTAGTTCCTTTTGCAGCAAGTTATTGCCCAAATTTGGCTCATGTCCGATAGGCATATCTAATAATTGCCCATCCGCCAGCATATATATATATATATATATATATATATATATATATATATATATATATATATATATATATATATATATATATATACGTGTGTATGTATATATATTCTTCATGCATACACAGAAGAACCCAAAAGCCTCAAATCCTTTTACCTCAATCTTAAAAACCCTTGAATCATCCTTTGTGCCATGGGAAACAAAGCATCCTTTTGCTGTTACGAAGTATCCCGCTGCGAGGAGTCGACTATAAGTAGAGATTCAACGCAAAACAACGACAGAATCACCGATCTTCCAGATGTTATTTTGCATCACATACTTTCCTTGTTGCCCGTCAAAACCAGTGTTTTATCTAGAAGATGGAGTTATCTATGGGCTTTCTATCCTGTCCTCGACTTCTGTAAGGTTTTTCCAATACCCTATATCAAAGCTGTGGTTGACGAGGAAAAACTTGAAAAGAAAACTAAAGCGATGAAGTTCATAACCACAGTTTTGTTCCACCGCCATGAAAACTCTAATATCAATGTTTTCCGGGCAGCAGATCCTCTGAGCTCTTCCTGCTTGCATGATATCATTGGTCGGGTGGTGAAGCATAGAGTTGAAGAACTTAGTCTCGAAGTCTGGCTGAGTGATACTTGCGAGGTGCCTCACTGTTTATTCGAATGTGATTCGTTGAGGAATCTCGAATTGGAATCCAGAAGACTAGATTTCATGCTACGAGTCAGACGACCACATTTGAAACTTAGGCCGGCTAAGAGTGGTTTCCGTTCACTTCATACATTGTCTCTAACTTATGTGGATTTCTTGGATGGTCCTTTGGATGCTGCAGATATATTTTCGAGCTCTTTGTTCCCTTCTCTTGAGAAATTGACCATAAACTACTGCAAGAATATGCCTCGTGATCTCAAAGTTAGCGGTCCAAACCTCAAAGACGTACAAATTTATGAAATAACTGTAAGCAGTTTGGATATATCTGGAATGAGACTAGAGAATTTGAAGGTCACGCCTCGTTTTAACAAGGTCGACCAGGAAACTACTTGGATAAAGATTTTTGCTCCAAATTTACAGACTTTTGATTGGAAATTTGATGAGATTGCTGACAAATGTTGGATCGAGAGTTTTCCCATCCTAAGAACATCTCTCATAGATTTTAGCATGGGGAAGAATACGATTTACAGCACTATCAGTCTTCTTTCTGCATTAACCCAAGTTCAAAACCTTACTATAACATCTCCCAGTCTCCAGGTTGGTTAATGCGGTATTAAGTTACACATCTTGTTTTCTTGTGCAAGAAATTTAGTTCGATTCACGCGGCTCACGTTTATCTATATATGCAGGCCTTATCTAACATATACTTTGGAGGGGGACTACCATGTTCGTTTATGAAACTGCACACCTTGACGATTTATACTGGTATGAGAAAATGTGAGATCCCAGGAATAGCATGCTTATTCAACAACTCTCCTGCCCTCCACACTCTCATACTTAACATAAACTGTAATGGGATCGCAAATAATGTAAGATTTCGTTTAACTGTTGCTGTTTTATATTTTTTTATGTCTGCATATCAGGTCTCGTAATCGCATGTAGCAGTACAAGAAACACATGTAGCAGTATAAGAAAATATGTCTGCATATTAGGTCTTGTAATCACATGTCTGCATATTAAGTGATATTTTAAACGTAATCGCAGGAATGGAACAACCTTTTGTTGGACATGAACAATTGCACTGAACAACAATACCGGGAAACTCAGACTCGAAAATTGAGTCCCTTCCTCCGTCAACTGAAGGTGGTGGAGATTTATACCGGTTGTATGATCCCCGAGTGCGCAATCAACATTGTAAGGTTTTTGCTTGAACACGGAAGAAACTTGCAAGTGGTTGTTCTTATTCTTAGTTCTTGGAGTGACGACGATGATCTATCTCAAGCTCTTTTGGACCACAAGAGTACAATAGAGGGTTTCCCTCGAGCTTCTTCGGATGTCAAAATTTGCTTCAGAACCCATGATTAGGGTTTTGGGATCTTCCATTAACGGTCTAGGACGAAGGTGTATGTACTAGATTTTGCCTTATAAGTTACCTATTAGGTGCTATATTTGTTCTATCAGTTATTACACAAAATTCTTTAAGAGTTAATTATTATAGGAAAGATAACGCTACTAATATTAGCCTAGCCATTACCTCCCCAAGTAGTGGAAGTAAATTACTATGCAAAATGTCAAATTCCCTCTGGAGTTGGAGGAAGCCACCAAGGCATGCTTCTTTCTTGTTGAGCCAAACCGAATATCATCCTGCTCAAATTTGGTTGGTTTATTTATTTATTTATTTTGAGCTCAAGTTAAGTTTGGCTTGATTCTTATGCGAGTTAGCTCGAGCGAGCTTAAAAAATTCGAACCAATACCGAACTCGAGCTATTTCAAACTGTTTCTTTTAATAATGAGTTAGGTTCCATTTTTAAAAACTTTTGCACTATGATATATACTTTATGCATCAGGGTTGACTAACATATCAAATACTTTTAAGAAAAACTAATAAAAACGAATTTGAAAATTTTGAATTTTAACAATAAGAACAAAATAAAGGGTAAAGTGAAAAGTATCAAGATTGACGTTTTAGTGTAAAATGTGGTTTTTCGTTAAAGTGAACGGTACCGGAATCTTTTCGTTAAAGTTCCCATATTTTTAATAGTGCTATCTAGCTGATATAACATTTTGTATAAATCACCATATGTTATAAATAGTAAAAAGTTAGAGAGATAATTTTTACTAGGGACAGGAGAGAAGTGGGTGCAAGATATTACACTGTTTAGTTTCGTAACTATAACACAAAAGCTTGCAGGGAAAAGAGAAGGGAGGGATACTGGTATTATTGCTTTCACTTCTTTTCTTTTATGTGTATTATAATCTCACACGAAGTGCTCTTTATATAGAGCCACATTTGTGACAAACCAAAAAAGTGAAACGAATGCTCCTTTTGAAAACTTCATATAATAACAAACTACTGTAACCTTTTTGAAAGCTTCACATAATAACAAACTACTACTATGGCCTTTTTGAAAACTTCACATAATAACAAATATACTACTGTGGGCATTCATTCTCACAATTTTACAACACAAAAGATTGCAGGAAAAAGAGAAATGGAGGGATATGGATATTATTGTTTTCACTTCTTTTATTTTTGTGTATTGGAATCACACACGAAATGCACTTTATATAGAGCCACATCTATGACAAACCAAAAAAGTGAAACGATTGCTCATTTTGAAGACTTCACATAATAACAAACTACTACTGTGACCGTTTTGAAAACTTCACATAATAACAAATACACTACTGTGGGCATTCATTCTCACAATTTTACGACACCATAAAATTTATGGCAACATCTTACTTGTAAAAAGTTGTGAAGCAAATATTAGCACTTGGAATATTGAACAATTTGACAATTAAATTTTGGTTTAGCTTCCGTATGGTTTTAGGTTGTTTTTTTTAGCGGCAATTAGGATCATCCCCGAGAGTGTGATCATCATTGTCCAATGTCAAAATCTCAGTTGCTTGTCAATCAATGTGCCTGTAATTTGTAAGTTAGATTTGCTTAATTGACAGGTGGCCAAGATTAAATTCAAGGGACTTGACATTTGAGATGGGGCATGGGAGGGCGGCAACGCAAACAATTATAATTGGAAAAAGCGTGGATGTAAAATATCCTCGACAGAAAAGGCCTCTAAAAGGCGTTTTATTGTACAAAGTATTACACTATCAGCTTCCCAAAACCACTACCCTATTTACAAAATTCCCATGCCCCGCGCGCATCATCCACTAATATACATCAAATATATATCTCCTAAGGGAATCGAATAGATAGTTGAACCTCTACAACTGTATATCGACGCCATTGACAAACAAAAGAAATAGAAGAAAACATACAGGTTGTAAGTTAGGGGTTCCCAATGCTGGTCACAAAAGGTACCAGCCTTTTGTAATCTCTTCTCTTCCCCAGCTCACAGCTGGCAAGAACCCGCCCCAGGATGAGCCTTGTGTTTTGCAAAGCCACTTCTCTAGGTGAGATTCCAGATTCCGTTGCACTCCCGTGCGCTGGCGTTGAACCTGCTGTAAATGGACATGTCATACCATACTGTAGGGGCCCGCTGCGAGCCTTAAATGAGGTCTGAGGAGCTAGCATTTTGTCATCACCACCACCAATCCCGTTCTCAAACGTCCCAGGTTCGTGAGGATGAGAACCTGGCACTGAGCTGCAGCTTTGCAGAAGAGCTTCTAGGACGCTCAGTGCCTCCCAGCACAGTGTGCTCTCCACCAACTGGGACACGATTGCATACATGTGTGGACTTTGGGCAGCATCCATGGGAGTATGCTGGAGCAATGCCTTAAGCATGAGCAGTATCACACGCTGATACTCAACTGGCCCTTTCTCCAGTAATCGTAACAAGTGCCCGAAAGCCAAAGCTGAGTGCTTTGGGAACCACTCATTGCATAAGAGTGGCGAGACACAAGCAAGGAGGTTGTTGATGCTTTTGATCTCACCACGTGAGTAAATCATAAATACTGTAGCCAATTCATCTAATGATTTTGCTCTACACCAAATAGAGATGTTGGCCGCAACAGAGCAAGCTTTCTGGAACTGCTGTTGCAGTGGCGATGCAGGCCCCAACACCGGATCCTTGCTAAGCTGCAAGCAGAGCCAGGGAAGTAGGCCTGTGATGTGCATCAAGAGTCTTGTCTCAGCACCTCCAAATATAGAGTCACATGAGTGCACCGTGATCCGTGAGAGAACTTCAATAGAAACGCCATGACTTACTGTTGACATGAGTCCTTTAAGAACAAGAGGTTGCACACCTTCAAATGTCGGCAGATTTCCACCAGATGGAGGCTGCTCATAGCCACTCCTGGTTTCCATTCGCTGGAAGTCCCCAATGTCATTATTGGTATCCAACTCATCCCGAGGCATGCTTGAAAGGAGCACATTTTCTGTTGTTCTGTCTCGGAATGATAAACGGTCAATCACACGTGAGAACAGTTCAAGCACTTGACAGTAGACGTGAACAAAATCTGTGTGCATCATAGCTACACACCCCCAAAAGAGTTGGGGATAAAGTATCACCTTTTCTGGTTCCATGTTCTCCACCATCACTTGCAATGTCAACAGGATTTCCATAATGAATCCTAAAACTGGAGGTACTGGATTTCCTAGGCACCTTTGAAGGCACCGAAGGAGCAACACACACATATCACTTGTGACACTAGGCCGCAATGCACGGTAAATCTGATGTGAGCGGCAGGCTAGGTGTCTCGATGTGCACTCCATGGCCCATTTCAGTGCCTCGGCTCCCCAGGTCTCACGAAGATCTCCTTGGAAGAAGATAGCATCCACCATGCTCTGAACTAGTGCAGACAACAACGCTGCACTTGGAAGCTCAGATCTCACGACCGTGGGGTCCTCATTTTCCCACATCATGCTTCCTCGCTTTGACTGGACATACTTGATCAGGCTCACAACCTGCTGCTTGTTCTCTCCATCACTATTTTCAACCTCATACAGTTCCAAGTGTCGTCCTGCAAGAGAGTATAGGAGATTAACGAGAAGATGTTGGCAGTGTTCCAGTACAATGTCTTCCGAACTATCCATCGAAACAAATGTAACATGAAAGAGAAGGGGCAAGTGCTCCCGAAAATCTTCATCATTTTCATATGCGATTTCTGCGAGCAGGATCAACGCTATATCTGCATGTGTCAGTGAATGTTGCTGATGGCCCTGCAAGGCCGACTGAAGTTCTTTTGCACTAATCCCATGCATGGAAACTCCAGAGTGCAACCCATCTTCACCCGAGTTTGGAGTATCAATAAGATAGTCTCCACTGTCCCGAGAAACATGGCGACTCCGCAAGCTTCCAGTTGAACTTCTGACCCCCATTAAAGGCCCCGACATATTAACCAGTGCTGGAAGGAGCTGACCTGATCGGCCTGCATTTGCAGGAACAATGTTCAACTCAGGAGGCATTGGACCTATTGGACCAGACACACTTCGGCCTGTCACACCTGCTGTTCGCCAGCTGAGGCTCCCACTTGCATTCCTTAATGGAGCATCAAAGGAGCCCCGGACAAGTAATGGTGACATGTGTGGCTGGATGTCCACCAGTGACGCAATTTGGGGAACTGCAGGCCCTTGAGAGAATTCTAGCACAAAATTTCCATTAGCATCATTCTTACTTGCAATTGGCCCAATTGGATCTATGCTATCCTCCAGCATGCGCTGAGCTAACTGGTAAACCAGGTGGTCAATTGTTCGCTGAGGACATACCCGTGCCAAGTATAAACTTACTCGCTTTGCAACAGAGAAATATGTAGCAAAAGCACCACTTATTTCTGCAGATGCATTTGAATCACAGTCCTCTATCCCTTTTGTGATCAAGAAATCTAAAACAGGACTAATGTTCCTGGGTTTGCTAGCAATTGTACTCCAAAGTTTCTCGATTTCATCAGGAAAGTGGTCACCATGCCGCCACGTCACGTAGTAAAGACTTTTTAGTAACCTTTCACTCCAACCCGAGTCCTTAAGTTTCCAGAAATTTAAGTTCTCAATCCAAGGAGCCATGCATGTTAAGACCTGATGCTGTGCAATTATATCAACAGCATCAAGTTGCCTCTGCATAATCTCTTCGCATAGAAGCTGACTCAACTCAGGATGATCTTTGGCAAGTTTACATGAGAGCTTGTATTGAAACTGTTGGTAGGAATCAGGAAGGTTACCCACAACAGCAGCCCGATAATTCCCTGAGCTCTCAATGCCATCCTCAGCCCACTCACGAACAGAAAGTGTCTCAAGCATCTGAAGGGCATCATCACGAATTTGTCTTGATGGATCTACAACCTTATAGAGAATTAAACTCAAAAGTCTCTGGATTTCACATTTTGGTATCTCTTGGCGCATGTAGACCTCAGCCAACACACTGAAGTATCCATCAGCTATAGCAGCATCGGAGTAATAGCACTGCAACAAAGTATTAATTATATTCTTTTCACTTTTAAATAAAAATGAAATCCTTAATTTTGAGAGATAAGTTCCCAACAAAACAGAGACAATACAGCATACCAACTTAGCAATTTAGTAAAGCTGCAGCTGAAGACCAGAGAGAATGTATGTGAATTTTTCCAGGAAAAAAAGGAAGAGAATTGACTTTGACATTTTATTCAAACCAACTGACTTGCAAAGCACTCAGTAGATTCTCAGTACTTGGAAGTACCAAGTTACTTCTAAGGAAGTCAGAATTACCTTGTTAATTGTCAAGGAATCATCTGTAAATATGCTGAATTTACTAGTGAACTAACAGTCCATCAATTATCATATGTAGTATGCAGCAAAGTGAATCAAATTACAGGATCCTCAAGTGGCAAGGAGGGCGGAGATTCTAATAGAAGGAGCTATACCCCAACAGACTCAATCTAGCATAGGCTAATCAGCCTTTCAGGGCTGGAATAAACTCTACATAACATATAATATAGTAGGGGCACTGTCCCTCTGGCTCTTTTTATTTTTATTTTTTTAAAATCTAATGATATAGGAACAGGATAAGCAAAGGAGACGTGAGTACCTGATCAATACAAGCAGGAAACAGGTCCAAATTTGTTTGTAATAGATTCTTCAAAGCCAGTTTTGCTAAAGAAACACGATGATGACCACCCCTAAGCCTATCACGACCACCAGTCCCACGACCTCCTTCTCCTGTGTACTTTGAATATGATGGAGTTCTTGGATCAGCTGGTGAGTACCCAAACGGAGCCCTAGGTGCTGGCTCAATGAACAAACTGTTGATCCAAGATATAACCCGGCCACTCATCTTCCTCGCATTATCATCAAAGCAAGGCCCGTATAAGAGTGAAGCCATAGCATTCATGGAGGCCCACTGGATAGCCTCAACCTGTTCACTAAGTTCTTTATCAAATGATATTTTGTCCACAGAATCTTTTGACCGGGCATTCTGAGAAGACTTATAACGTTCCACCTCACGTCGATAATCACTAACACTTTCTTGGCCCCATGTACTGCCTGTGTCATCACACCAGGAGAGAAGAAGATCAAACAATCGCTTTCTAGTTCTGACATCAAATTTCTCTGATTTTGACTCAACAAATTCGGGTGCTAGTGATCTTAGAACAGAAGCAAGTGCAAAGCGGAGAGGCTGCATATCTTGGAAGTTTTCAGCAGGTGCTGTCAATATCTGTCTGGTTGTTTCATCGATGTACTTCAGATAGTGGAGACGGAAAACTGGCTTACGGGCCAGCATGCCAGGCCATACATTCTCAGCAACAGTACGAAATATATTTGAAATATGGATACGAAGCTCCTCCCGACGAGATTTTTGACTCTGTATATCACGTTTAGTCAGATACACTGATAACCAATATCTAACTAATGAAGCACTTTAAGTAACTGTTGAAGCAAAAAATATAGGATATTCAAATAGTTCTTAAGCTTTTTCATATAATCAGTTTAACAAAAGATTTTGCTAATGTAACACAACTCAAAACTGAAAGCTATACAAACTAGAAATCAATTAAAAAATAGATACAAAGATCACTGCTGTCAATGTAATTAATACAAATTTCCTTTGTCATCCTTTGTCATAAAAGTGCCGCACAAAATTATAATATCACCAATTTGAGCAGAGAGCATGGGATTGTAAATATTTTCATTTGATAAAACATAGGGAATTGGATTAATATTTATAAAAAGGAAATGATCATGTGTTACAAAAACACCCAAGTAGAATACCAAAACATATAGACCACGCAAATGATTGGCATGCTAGATCAATACCAAGTAACAAAATGATAAGCTTTTGTTACCACTTTTGATGTTGGTAGCATGAATTTTTCCCCTTATGTTAAGGTATAGCAAACCGATACTTTCTAGTACCAAACATATTCAGTACATTGAAAATGTCAAAATGCTGAGTCTTCAAATGAAAAGCCTTGAATAAAAGAAATTTGAGGAGTTTATACAGCACCTTCCACTTTGGTTTTGCCTCTGTCTCTGACGAAACCTCATCAATGAAAGATGCAAGCTCGGTAAACATGATTTCACATGCTTCCAGATGTGAGCGGCCAAGAGTCATTGTTGCTGCATTCTAAATTTAGAAAGGACGAAGTTTAGTCTACCCAGTTGAAGAGAATCAACAAGCATGGAATAATTAATCAAAGAAAAGGAATATGTTTTCTAATTAAAGAAACCCTTACAGATGCAAAAGACCTCAAACTAGTAGTACCATAACAATAGGATCCAATTGTATGGTGCATTAGAACTGGCACCCCACCACAAATTTGTTGTAATCACAAGAAAAAGAAGATAAGGACAAGGTACAATAGACATGATTTGTAACCACGAAAAATCTTCTTGTATCCATGATTCCATATATCCATTTCCATAGTAAAATACTGAAATTAAACAAACATCTAGCAAGTACTTACTATATGTGCCTCAGATCCAGATTTTAGAGACGGAAAAATTAGATGGTAAAGATCTTTGGTTGCAACTATACTACCAGCTTCTCTATTATTTGGTGGACATGAACACACGAACATTGCATACATGAGCCACTGCTCCAGTTTGCTGTCTGCATCTTGTGACTGATGAGCCTTCCCACCCAACTCAACAGGTGTGATATGAGCCAGACGTTGCATTACCTCTGCCCTGCAAATTTAGATTGTGTTACGACAAGTTCATGAAATTTCAATCATGAAATTCGGGTTGACCAGAAAATCCTGATCAGTATAGTGTTTCAAAGATGTACAACATAACTAAACGTAAACAGGAATATACTTACTTTGCTTCATGGACAGATCTTGGGCAAAGTTCAGCAGCGTATTTGACAAGCTCACTAAGACAACGAGCCCACCTGTTCTTATCAGGGCTCTCAAATATTATAGACTGAAGTGTCACGTCAGGAGGGATTGCATCAGATTCCCGTCTCAAATCAAATGGACGCCCAGAATCCCAATAGCAGCTCTGGACGATGTCATCCTGAAACATTAGAAAAAGATTCATGAATGAAATTCAATAAGACGCACATTTGCAACATTGCAACTCAAATGGAAAACAGGACAGGGGGAACAAAAGAAGATAAGGTTAAAGATAGGAAGATAACTTACCCCATGCTCTTCCAAGACATCAATTACAAATATTGGTTCAGGTTCATATTTCAGACTATGATCAGGCTGCGCAGATATTGTAAGGTACCGTATATCATTCCTTAAAGCACGTACACACCGCAATAACTCCAGTGCAGTATGTCTAATCTGGCTGTCAACGGAACTAAGGAAGATAAGACCGACTGCATCTATCTCTGATGCACGAAACTCAATCAATTCTCCTGCTATATGGAAAGAAGGTTTCTTAAATCCGTCATTTCGCCCTACACGTTTTGCATCTTGAGAATCATATTCCAGTCTATCCTCAATTAAACATGCTCTCCAAAAACGCATGAGTTCTAACAAACGGCCTAATGATGTTTGAATTAGAAGTGGGAATTCATCAGGAAGTCGTAGGATGAAGTTGGCCATCCCTCTCATCACTGCAAAGCGACGATGCGGAAGGTATCTCACAATCCGGTTCAATACCTGCACTGCTTCCTCACGAACACCAGGATCAATGCTTATCCCATGTTGAGGTATTATTTCAGTGATTTTATCACTCCGTCCAACCTCTTCTATTAGATACGGTATGCATTTCAGCACAGAACGGAAGAGATATCCTTGAGACTTTTCCTTGGTTACAGAATCTGGAAAGCATAAAGTTTATTTAGTGTTGTCATTACAGCAACGTAAGTATAAAGTTAAGCAGCATGCGCAGATGATAATTGGGTTATACTTTAGCTAATATTCCATAACTGCAACAAAAACATTTAGTATCTTAGCAAAAGAAGAGGCAGGCAGGAATGTTCATAAAAAGCCTGCACAACAATAAAACTACTGGTTGGCCTAGTAAGGTAGAGAACTTCAATGGTTTACTGTGTGCAGTGACAAGTAGAGAGAGCAAAGGAGTCAACTGCGTATGACAAGCTCACTAAGACAGTGAGCCCATCACAACTTGGATTATAAACATACAGAAACTGACAACATGAAAATTAATTAGCATATCAAAGCAAAAATGAAAAGAGAAACCTAATATATTATATAATATATATATATATATATATATATATATATAAAAATTTGATTCCTTCACTATTGTCTGTGCTTAGTATTAGCAAAGAAAATACCTATGGCGGTCCTTGAAGATGTCAGAAGAGCCTGACTATAGGTTCTATGGCAAGACCTCAAAATTGACTCAATTGCAGCTTTCACTTTTGGAATATAATGGCCAATATCATGACCTGTTGATGTAAGAAATGAGGATCAGTTGAAAACTTCAGCTACTAGAATATAATTACAAGCATATGACTGAACCTTTGAATATGTCCAAACCGACATGCGGACTTGAAGGTGACATTACAATGGCGAGCAAAGCACGGAGACCAATAACCTTTGCTTCACTAGGACTATCTTGTTTCAACAGTTCCAGTATCATATGGTTCATGGCAAAATCAAGGTTATGTTCTGCTATAGTCACACAGAACTCCACAATTTTATCATGTTGGACATCCTGAGTAAGCATTCCTTTCTTCAGAACCGTTAACAGTTGTGAGGTAACACTGTCCAAGTAATCCCATGTACGATTATGCGACTGGGCTAATGCATGGACACTCAAGTAAAACCTCAAAACTCGATGAAGACAGTCCAAAGCCATGAAACGATGGGTCTTGTCCTGAATGAATAAACTACATAATGTCACACAACTTACGCATGAAATGGAAAACTACAAGGATATGGCTCCCACCCTTCAACAAATGAACATGCTAAGAAAACATGACTGGACCTGGAAAATACAACCAATTAACCAAATATACGCTTTATTGTCCCCTACACCATTTGTTTCTTGAACTTACTCTAAGAAGCTTGTAGAGTTGATCCATGTGAGGGCTTAAGTTGTGGATGAAAAATGTATCATCGCCAAGACAGAGAAGAAGAGTTACCAAAGGGTAACCAACCTGACAAAAATTGTTTACATGAAATTAAAATGAAAACCACAAACATGCAAGGGGAGAAGTAATAGACAGCACTAGCTTCACAGAAAATGCATATTTAACAATAATGGCAATGGGGAAAAAGAGTAACAATTGACCTGACCCCATAACTGGAAATAAAAACATCAAACACTAGCCACACCATCTAACAGCAATCATTTAAGCCAAACTTTATCAGAAAAACTACAGCTACAAAAAATGGAGGACCCTTTCAGAGGAAATACTTGTAATTTTAGAATATAATCAAACGAAACTCCTAATACCAAATCATGCCTCTGTAAAAGTGGCACATGAACTTGTCATGCACAAACTGCCCCAGTAGCGGCGACAAGTACTTCAGCTTAAAAGATGACATATTCATAATACAATTCCAGGACTACCATGATAGTCTGTATCGGCAGATAAACTATTAATCGCTGTATAAGGTATAAAATTCTTTTTCTGTTTCATTTTTGGATTGTATACCGAAACCAAATGGAGGCAACAGTAAAGTGCAAAGGGGTTACCTTCTCCATGATAAGTGAAAGTACTATGAATATTATTTTGCACATTTTAAATATTGGAAAACCCAAATCAGAATCACATAAGAAAATATGTAAAAGAGCATGGTCAACTTACAGCAATATGTTTGCTCTGTTTTTCCATCCAATGGATAAGTTGTCCTCTTATCCGCCCAACAGCTTCATGCCAGAGTGTAAGTGCAGGATCTACACCTAAAGGTGGCCACTGGCTTTTTCCACCATCTGCCAAAGGTGCTAGGATATTTGAAAGCATATTGCATAGAGCATGAT
This sequence comes from Crataegus laevigata, assembly GCA_963580275.1. NCBI lineage: Eukaryota > Viridiplantae > Streptophyta > Magnoliopsida > Rosales > Rosaceae > Crataegus > Crataegus laevigata. The sequence continues at coordinate 6,120,243 of OY756945.1, forward strand.
GGAGCTCACTTTTGCGTTTATGTGGTGCACGATTGAGAGGGTTTGCTTTTGCCACAAAGGAAGCAGATGCATTCAGTCCACCCTCAGTTTTTACCTGACAGTTACTTTAGTTATAGAGTAGTCCGAATATATTTTTTTCTATATGAATGTTACTATCCACATACCCCAAGTTTCAAGTAGCGCATTCCATTAATGATACTAAGCGTTTCACTTCGGGCAACACTAGTGTCGATTCGACGAATACTGAGTTCCATGAAAAAGCGCTCAGTCACCGAGCTAAACCTGAACACGATAATCAGTATATAACATTAACTAAACTTGTAGTTAATCATACTGGATAGGTAAATGTAATTAAGATGCCAGAGTACCTAAAATTGGTCAGAACAACATATATTATCAAATAATACTGAACGAGTTAATATACACCCAACGTCACAAATGACAGATGATAAAATTAAAAATAACTATATTAAATTTGACAGAAAATGCTAGTGTATTACGTATCTACCTATGCAGCCTGAATCACATATACTGCCAAGCAAGAGTACTAAAGATACAAAATCATCAAAATAACAGATTTCAAATCCAATTTAATAATGAACAACATGTTTAAATGGTTTTGCAATTCTTATTTGTGTTATTTCTTTTCTTTTATGAGTGAGAGGGGGGAAGGGGGTGAGGGAGTTTGGTGATATTCTGTCACCTGATGCGAGACAAGGCACCCAAGAGCTGAGCAACTAAGTCCAGAAGAAGTCCTCGCAGGTCAACCAATGAAGGATATTCAACCTGACTAACAACCCTGCAATAACAGTAAAGTGAATTGCAACCCAGATAAGTATATGACCAATGAAAATAAAGCTTCTAATGAGGTTTTCTTTTATCAATTTTTCAGATATGTGTTTGAGTCCCTTCATCTCTGGCTCTCTGCACTACACATAACAGCAGGGAATAGGGCTGTAGGGAAGTTCAGCTCTCTGAGTTAGATCTCTAGTAAATAGTTATAGCAGTGTCCTCTCCTAAAATCGAACCATCCCAAAGACATTATTCTTGATTAAATTCTATGCTAAAACTAACTCAACTAAAATAAAGAACAACCAGTATTATCCAGTTAATCAGTCATCTTACATTGCTTTCACATTCACACCCAGGGCATAAGGTTAAATGCTTAGATCCAAACAACACCCTGGTACTCAAATTTTATTATGAATTTGTGTATCATAAAGTCGGAACCAACGTAGAAATGAATATCAAGAACTGAGGTAAAAAACTTTAAAAAGATCCGCACCTTTTCTCTTTCCTGATTAAAAGAACAAAAAAATCCACAACAAATACTCCATGCATATATCAAATTTATGGGAAAGGTATGACAAATACAAGAGAACTGGGGAAAGCATCCGCATGATGAAGCATATAACAGACACCAAAATTAAGCCACAACATATAACCAAGAAGTTCCCACAACCAACTATAGCTTTACCTGTCAGCATTGATCAGCCAGTCAAACACAAAATTTTCAAGCCCAGACCAAAGTTTCTCTGCATAAAAACAAAGCCTGTGTTAGTTCACTGAATAATACAACTTCGCAAGCCTCAAGGTAAAATAAAATACCAATGAAATGAACTAACCTGTAAGTCCCTCTTGTGGACAACACTCAACAAAGCGAATACATGCTGAGCAAAAAATGCACTCCACCGCAAGCTGAGCTTCAGTAAACATAGCATGAAAGTTATAACAAACGAAGCAGACTGCCCAATCACAAATAAATGTTGAAAATAATGGAAAAAGTCATAAAATTTGATATTCTAGTTTCTATACTCTGCAAACAGCTCCATACAAACCTTTCTTTGGAATGTAGATGCGTCATTTGCGCCTTTTGGGGATTCACTGCAACAAAAGATTTCTGTGTTAAATGAAATGGCTAGGGCAAAAACAATGAATAACTCGGATCAACAACAATGCTTTGACATATTGTAGCTCTACCCATGCCATTATAAACAAGAGGTTAGGATAAAGGCCATCAAGTCCAGAACAAGTAAGGAGAGGAAGAAACCCACCCTTCTCTCCATCTTAGAAGAGCTTCTAAAAGAGGTATCGGTGTATGCCGTGCTACCATAGCTAAGGAATCCAGCACTTGCTCATAAGCAGGGTCAGATGGTCGGAGATATTGCCCATCCTATAAGTTCCACACATAACGAAAAGAGAAAAAAAAATCACTTGTAAGATGAATGCCAACCCACCGTAGCAAAACAAACATTCACTTAACAACAAAGGCATTAACTCATCTTGTGAAAGATATAGACAATGTGCAGCAACAAATGACAATGTCGGTACCATTTCTACATAAATAGAGGACCTTGGACAGCATTTGGAACCTAAGATGAAACCTTGCAACTACTTTTAACTTCTTCATCATGGTTAATTACTCTTTCCTCAACTAACGTTTGGAAATCATGCTTACAAAGATTACAAAGGAACAAATGACCACCCTAAGTCACTCTACCAAGTTCCTCGAGCCAACTACGAAATTCACTATAGATAAAGCATGCTGGAAACCATGGAATCAAAATATGAAGTGAAATGCAAAAACAAGTGGAACAAAGATCTTTATTGACGACGAAAGATTGCTAATTTCACAGAGAGAGCTACATAGATATGCAGACGGAGCTGAAAAACCTAAATTCAATCAAACACGTGAAAATTTGCAGAATTTCAAGTGGATTCAAATCAGAAAACGGACCTGAGCTTGGGCAGTCTCAATACGACGCCGTGCGAGAGGAAGAAACCGCTGGAGCAGGGCGTCGACGATAAGCTTCGCGGCGCTTCCCGCCTTCATTGTTTCACTCTACGATTCCCTTTTGTCTACGCTGCCAGCTCAGCTCCGCCCCCCCCCCCCCCCTCCGCTGGCATTCGCTCCGCCGCCCAATTCGAAACCCTAAAAGCAGCGGAATTTGTGAAATTCGCGGTGGAACCTGGGGACTTTCGGTAGCGTGATTTTGGAGCGAAGGAAAATGAGATCGTTAGAGCAGAAAAGCTCTACGAACAAGAACAGAGAGCATAAGAAAGAAATAAAACTTTTTGCGAATAACAGACTGTTATTCTTGTTGTTTCAATAATAATTTATCCTTCTTCAGGGGTGTTTGTGTAATTATCTACTTTTCAATTATCACGCCTCCTCAATTTATTTCCGACAAATCCGGTTGCAAATATTAAAACCTTTCATAAATTTGTTCCTATCCCACTCAGTAATTCAAATTTGAATAAGACTTCTATTTGGTTTTTTTTTTTTTTTTTTTTTTACAGGTGATAAAACAGAGGATGGATTTGAATTCAGAATCTCGAGTGCAAGTGTCAGTGTGAATATCTTTATTTTTTGTTGTTTTTCAAGAAAAATGATAAACACACTTTTTTGAGCCTCTAATGAATCCTTGTTTAATTATGTCTGTTCACTGTTTTCGTTTATTTTATTTAATCCTATGGCAAAAAATAAAGAAGTGTGTGTGAAAATGACCTCCTTTTTCTTTTTCTTTATTGTCAAAAGATTGAAATTTATTGATTTAAATTCGAATTGTTACATGCGTTTCTTCTGCTATAATATTAAACAAAAACTCAGGTCCTAACTCATCCGAGTCAAATCTCTCGCCATGCTTAACAATGTACGCCACTATCGAGTGAGCTGCACGATTACAATGACAAGGGGTAAAGCAAAACCTCACCGAGTGAGATAAGCTTGCCATTCTCTAAATATCTTGGAGATAAATTTCCTACATACTGTTACTTTTCAATTCATTTGATCCTTATATTTAAAAATAATAATTGCTTTCATGAATTAATTTTTAAGCTTACAATTTTCTCGCTTCTCAAATGAAGGAGGTTTGAATTAAGCTACACATTTTACATGCTAATTTTGAGCTCATCTTCAAGAAACTCCTGCTCTCCCATCTCATCATCAAGCACAAAATCAATTTCTGGCCTATACCCAACTCTCGTCATCTCGGAAACAAGCAAATCAAGCTTCTCATACACCTCTTTATGTCTCGGATGAGCCTTGTCGCCAACCAAAAACGCATGTACCTCATCTTTTACCTCAATCCAGCTGCAACCCGGCTCCTTTTTCAATTTACCGCGCCGCATTGTCTTCCTCATCTTCGAGACCTCGCCCCACATTCCAGCTTCCGCATATATATTTGATAACAGAACATAGGTAGAAGAATCTTGAGGATCCAGTTGCAAAATGGAGCTGGCTGCTTTTTCAGCCACCTCTACATTTCCATGGAGCTTGCAAATGCTCAGCAGGGTTCTCCATATAACATCATCGGCTTCGAAAGGCATGTTGTCAATAAGCCTCAATGCCTCGTGGACTTGGCCTGACCTCCCTATAATATCCACCATACATGAGTAATGCTCCAACTGAGGATGTAAACCATAGTCGCTAAGCATTGCGCGGAAATAGTGTAAACCTTTTTCAGCGTGCCCAATATGTCCACAGGCTCGGAGGACTGAAACAAAAGTTGCATGGTTTGGCTCCACATTCTCAAGCTGCATGTACTCAAAAATTCTAAGAGCATCTTCTCCAAGGCCGAAGTTTGCGTAGCCAGAGATCATAGCGTTCCACGTGACAGCATCCCGCTTAGGTGCTTTCTTGAACATTAGATGTGAATCTTGCATGTTACCACATTTTGAGTACATATCGACAAGAGTGCTGACTATGTATACATCCGACTGTAATTCATGTTTGATAATCTGAGCATGGATCTGCTTCCCAAGTCCAACAGTAGCCAAATTGGCACAGGTATCAAGAACCGTAGCGTATGTAAAGTTATCAGGTTCTGCACCCATTTCCAACATCAAAGAGAAAAATCTCTGCGCTTCCTCATTTTGCTTATGCAATGAGAAGCCAGATATGATTGCATTCCATGAAACCATGGTTTGTTCTTCAGTTCTATCATGTATCTTTTCTGCCTCTTCCATCATTCCACACTTGCAATACATATCGACGAGGGCACCTCCAATAAATAAGTTCATGCCCATTCCAGATTTAATAATTCTGCTATGAATTTCCATCCCATAGTTTAAAGAGTGCTGACCTGCACAAGCTTTTAGAACACTACCAAAGGTGAACTCATCCGGTTCCATCCTTGAGCGGAGCATGGACACGAAAAATGAAAGTGTCTCCTTTTCATTTTCATGTTGTCCGTAAGCTGCAATAATCGCATTCCAAGACACAGCATCTCTAACTACCATCTCATCAAACACGCGAGAAGCTCCGAAGAGATCTCTGCATTTACCATACATGTCCAGCATGGCATTTGATACACATACATTTGATCTCAAACTACTCTTAACCACTAATACTTGTAGTTGAATCCCCTCCAAGTGCCCCTTGATCACAGCACAAGCGCTAAGTGCACCAGATAATGTTATCTCATCAAAACCAAGACCAGACTTCCGCAAAAGCTTAAATAGCCGCAGAGCTTCAAAACCTTTCTCATTTCGAGCATATCCTACAATCATTGCATTATATGACTGCAAACTCCGGTTCGCCATCAAATTGAATATCTTTTTAGCATCAGACATCCTGTTACATTTTGAATACATGTCCAATGTGGCAGTTCCAACAATGACATCAAATTGGAAGTCTGTCTTTATAGCATGTCCATGAAACTGAGTGCCTAACCTATAAGCAGATAATCCTGCACAGGACCTGAAGACGCTAGCATATGTAGACTGGCTCACCCCGGCTCCCGCTTTCTGCATCTCCTTAAACAGTTCAAAACCCTTGACATACCGATCATTCTGAACAGAACCTGCAATTATTGCGCTCCAAGAAACCCAATTCTTTTCGGGCAATTCATGGAAGGCTTGAAGCGAACAATCTAATCGCTTACACTTCCCATACATATCTACCAAAGCACTTCCGGTGACCACATCTATGTCAAAACCCATCTTCACCGAAACACAATGAATTTGAATCCCCAAACCAATCTCTTCCATAACAGAACATGCCTTCAGAACAACTGCAGTCGTTGTGCAGTCGAATGCCATACCCCCACTCACCATTTCCACATAAACTTCAGCAGACTTCCAATATTCACCATTCTGCAAATACCCCGAAATCAAAGAATTCCACGACACCACGTCTGTCTCAGGCATAGCATCAAAACAAGACTGCGCAAACCCCATCTTCCCACTCCCAGCATACCCAAAAACCATGGTGTTCCACGACACCATATCCCTCTGCGGCATTCCATCGAACACCTTACCTGCATACTGCAAAACCCCACACTTCACATACATCTGGATCAAACAATTCGTAACGAACACAGTGGGATCGAACCCAGAAACGATCATGCGAGCGTGGGCCTGTTTTCCCGGATTCAGAGCTAGGCCGTGGGAGCATTGCTGGAAAATGTGGGAGAAAGTTTTGAAATTTTTTGCGGGTATTGGTTGGTTGCGACTGTGAGTGAGAGTAGAGAGAGAGCAAATGGGTTGCGTTTGGGGGTGAAGAGATTTGGAAGAGAAGGAGAAGATTCTGGTTAACCAAATCGGGGAGAGATGGTGAGCAGCAGCCATCCACTGCGCTATTCATTCTTGGCGTGTAAGTTCACATGCAGTACACTTTTCTTGACTAAATTCAATAGTACCTTAACTTTAATCACATTTGAGTAATAATTCTTCATCTAAAAATTCATTACCATTAATCTCTTAATTCATTAAAATGTGTAGATATAGTTCTTTTCATCAACTTTGTCAGAATTTTGTCAAAATAAGTTATGTTGGAATGATCATTGTTACAATTTGAGTTCGTCAACTCATTAAAATGTATAGCAATAGTCATTTTCGTTAACTTCGTCAGAATTTTGTCAAAATGAATTATGTTAAAAAAATCATTACTACAATTGGAATAAAGTTGAAAGACTATTATTCCAATTAGATTAAAGAGTAAATTACATAATACATTTTCAAGTTTGAGGTCTATTACAACTTCATACAACATCTTTAAAACATTTCACTTGCATACTTTAAGTACTAGTTTATTTCAAAATAATCCATCTGTTACATTTTCATTTATTAATCCGTAAAGCGCTGACGTGACTGCTACATTTGTGCCACGTGGCTACCAAATGTGTATCGGTAAAAAAATACAGAAAACCTAAATCTTCTTTAAAAATTAAAAAAAAAACAAAAGCGGAAAGAAATCCCTGCCCCCTTGAACCCCGTCAACCAAAAAAAAAAAAAAAAGACAAAAGCTGAAAAACACCCCTACCCCCCAAAAAAAAACCAGAAACCCAGAAAAAAAAAAACCCCAAGATTCATGAGCTTATATATAAATACCAATTAAAATAAACAAAATGAGGAGAAAAATCCGTTTATTTTCTGGTTCAGAACAGAGGAAGGCAGGCAGTTGACAGAGTAGACCAAAAATTGAGGAGTATTATGTAATTTACTTTTAATTTTATATAACATATAAATATAAATGTCTATATATATGCTTAAAAAATACACAATTATATTGAGATACATAAATTACAATGTAAAATAACATACAAATTATAATATATTAGAACATATTAAAAACATGAGAATAAATATATTATTTCTATACTAAAACTCAAACTCTGGTGTACTTTTCAGGCTTTTTGTCTGCTTGAACATTGAATTTACAGTTTTGTCCCTGCCATCCACGTGTTAGTCATCGTGGAAAAGGAATGGACGGGTCGTAATGTTGGCCTCATGTTTATCATCGGCCGAGCCTTTTACTTCGGCTGCATCTTTCTGGACTTTTCCTTCGGTTTCCAATTCTCTCTCTCACAATTCACAAATCTCACCTCGCTTTCTTTCGCTCTCAAACATGTGCTTCTTTCGCTCACTAATCTCTGTCTCTATCGCTCAAGCCTCGACTCCTGTAGCAGGTGAATCCCGTTCCGATTCGAAGAAAAATTTAAACCCAGAAAAAGCTTGGGTTTCCTGGTGAATTCTCTTATTTTAGGAATTGATTGATAGGTTTGGTTTCTGGGTCCTCTTTTCTTTGTTGTATTTCTGATGATTTTAACTTTTCAAAAATGGGTTTTGTTTGTTGATCATTTCTTTCAGCTTGCACCACTCGAACACTTCCTTCATAATGATTGGGAGGAATTCACCTATGGATTGGACTTGATTGAGATGAATTCTGAGTAGGGAAGCTGGCTCTGAGATCACTTCTCTTTTTTGCTCGCTCTCTGTCCACTAAAATTTCAAGGTAATTTTCCAAACCTACATTCATATATTCCTTACCTTGATCTTGATCTTATTTTATCAGGAATTAATTCCATATGTGTAGTGTAGATAATTTTAACCAATGTTATAGGATCCATGTGCTGATGAGAGTTTCTGAGATGGAAAAGATTACGTAGTAATTGGAAGGTAGAAATTCTATATTAGCTCAATTTTGTACCAAAAGTTTCAATTTTGCACTTATTATTCAATACTAGCTCAATAATCATAATGTTTCTTCTGACTTTGTTTCTAAATGCTGATATATAATTTTGGAGTTCATAGTAGTGCATAGAGTTCATAGTTATTTATGCAGGGATTCATGGTAGTGCATAGAGTTCATAGTTATTTATGATCTCATTGTTTTCGTTTTTCGTCATATGATAAGGAGGGGAATTTTGAATCCAGTTTTCAATTCAAATTGTATGTGACCTGTTGGTTGTTTTTATTTTTTTTTCATCATATAATTATCATGATTTGGTCATCAGCTGCTCGAGGTTGAGTAGTATGTGTCTAACGGTTGCATTGTTTCTGATGGGGAAATCAAGAGTTGTTACTCTCAGAAAAGCTGGTGCAAAGTGTAATTCCATTTTCATTTTTTGTTTTGTTGTGAATTTTCTTCTATTTTGGCGATTTGATCGGAGATCTTAATATGGACCGTCGAGTTTGAATTTATGTTTTTTTTTTTTGTGTTATTTTTGAATTGTGATAGGTTGAAGAGCAAAAGTGCCTTTCGAACAAGCCTAAGAGGCCTGCAAGTGCCTTCTTTTTCATGTATGATCAATGCTTTATCTCTCTCTCTCTCTCTCTCTCTCTTAAAATTGGTCATTTTTTACTATGATTTGATTTTTGCAATTATATTTGCATGAATTTTTTGATCAATTTTGTATAGGGAGGATGCTTTTGGCTTAAAAGTTTTAAGATTTATATTCCACTTTCTTTTTGGTTTTGAGAATTGAAAAAAAAATATCCATAGGTTGTAAAGTTGAAATCTTTTTGTTTTGTCAACATATTACAGGGCACATACGACAGGGTTTGGAGTTGAAGAGACCAAGGACTGGGCAACCTCTACATACTGCATTACTGGTACTCTTGCTGAGGTCTATTTTATTTCCTCTCTACTCTCTCAATCTTCAGAACTTGCTCTTATGTGCATTTTTGGTTTGGTTCTAATTTGGAATGAATCGAACTGAATATTTATTGTGAAAAAGAATTGATTTTTTAATTGCCCAAATTGGTCAAATTTGGTAATTAGTGAGCTTTTATGTGCATTTTTAGTTTGGTTCTTATTTGAAATGGATCAAATTGAAAATTTATAACCAAAAGAATTGCTTTTAGTTGGTTCTTTAGCAGTTTGATATTCTAATTTCTTCTCGATAAGATATCATTTTTATAAGCGTATACAAGTACTTGGGATTGAGTAGATCATCTGAACTTCACTAAAAATTCACTGTCAATTTGCAACCTCAGTAGATGTAGTTTAGGTTGCTGTGTTCTTAATATACTCTAATTTAATTTTGGTTTATCGAAGGAATGTAATCAAATATTGGATGGATCCTCACTTGGTCTTCCCTTTCCCACTTCTTTGGGAATGTTCGTATCAGCTTCAACTCCTCAAAGCTCTCTAATTTGCACTAGCGGAGTCGAAGAAATCTCTCTGTTTTTGCCATAGCTGTTGAGGGTATTTTATCCACAAATACTATATTTCTGTTGTTTATTTGCTGCTTTCTTGCTGAATTTTTGCTCTTTGAATTATTTTGAGGATACCCAGTTGCCCAAATTGTTTAAAATTGGTATTCAATGAACTTTTATGTTATTTGAAATGTGTCGAATTGAATATTGGTAACTAAAAAGTTTGGTTTTTTTAATTGTTATAATTCTGCCTCATGTTTAGTTTAGGACTTTGATATTCTAATTTCTTCTCGATATATATCATTTTTGTAAGCGTATACGAGTACTTATATTACTGATATTTCATCAAAAAAAAAAAAAGATTTGGTAAAGTCTTACTGAATGTGGAAATGTATTCCAAAACAAAAGTGACACTGAAAGCTTAAATTGGGAAAAGGATTTACAATTGGATTACTGGATTGATGTGATGCTCATTTAAAAGAAATTAAAATGTACAAATCTTTGACAGAGAAAACCAAAGTGAGGTTCATAAACAGTAGCATAAAAAGGAATTTTATTTTATTTCTTCTATTTAGGTACGAATTTTATTTCTTTTCTTCACTATTATTTCTTTTCAATGAGATTCACATAACCCCAAGAGTAATTCTCCCCTTTAACCCTTTTAATATTTTTTTATATTTCATAATTTAGAAGAAATTTTTTTATTTGATTTTGCTGGGTTATGTTTTTTAATTTCATTTGTGATATATATTGTGATTCTTTGTTCCTTTTTCCTATATTTGTGGTTGAAGTTTCTTCGATTCTTCAGTTCGATTCAAAGAAAAGCTTTACCCATAAAAGCTAGCTTCTCCTGGTGTTACCAGAACAATACCGATACCATATGGGAGTTTTTTTTTTTTTTGTTCGAATTCCTTTTTTTTATTGTGATTTTGGATTTACAAATGTTTTATCTGTTCAAATTTCCTTTTTGTGATTTAGGGGTTTTGTTTTGTTTGAATTTCTTTTTTTGTGATTTTGGATTTACAAATGGATTGTTTGTTCAAATTCTTTATTTTATGATTTTTTTTTTTTGGGGGGGGGGGGGGGGGGGGGGGGGTTGGTTTTGTTTTTAATCTTGGATCCTACATGTGGATGTTTAATTTGGTTTTGTTTTGAGTTTCAGGAGACCTTCGTTTTTTGGGGCTTTTGTTTGCACAACTTTTGAAGCCCTTTGTGCTCAAGGTAAACAATTTTAGCTTCCCCCTTTGGGCATTTGTTTGTAGGATCCTAAACCCTAGATTGCTTACTCTTTCTTCAATAATATAATTTTTGCTTAAAAACAAGCGTTTCTTTGATAACTTATCCCCTAAACTGAATTATAGTTGTATCAAGCATCACCTTATGATGGTTGCTAATACCTCTAAAGCATAGAAGAAGAACAACTTTTTTTATTAGCCACGTTTTTTGCAGCATGGCAAAGATTTGGGGCTTTTCTTTCCAGGCTCCTAAACACCTTATGTGTTTAATTGTGCTTCTAAAACGTTTAGTCACGTTTATGAAATATCCCTTTCATTTTTCTTAGAAAATTCATCTTTACTGTAACAGTCCCATATATTGGCTTCACTAGAAATGAAGGCAGGAACACAATAATAGTTGGATGGTATCACAGGAAGACAAATCTCCACCATGTAAGTTTTAATTTCAACCTATTTTTTGGCTTTCAATTTTAACCAAAATGATTGTGGAAAGCAGCGATCTGATAGATTGCAATGAGAAAAGATGACATATGTGGTATATGTTGTTTTATAAGCAGCATGCAGTTTGATGTTGTGAAATTAATGACATTCCAGGTGTAGGATAATATGTTCATTGAATATGTTGTTAACTTTTAATGTTTGAACTATTTAGTAATGATTCTTAGGATATAAAATGAGTAATGAAGGCAAGCGAATTGTGCTGCTTCTAATTTGTATTAGTTGAGGCTCTCAAAAGTGGTTTGTTTTCTACCATTTTCCGTATTGTTCTATTATTTTAGGCTGCAAATGAAGTGTTGTGTTACGCATGCCAGATAGAATTTAAAAGTGAATTAGGTCCTCTCCATATTGTAGCCTCATACGAAAGGGTAATGCTAGGCAGACCAAATTGTTAAACTAAATTTTGTAAACCAAATGATGTGGTTGTTGATGATTGGATTATTACTTAAGTTTTGATTAATGTGCTCATTTTCTATTGGTAACACATCATTTAGTTTGCACATAAGTTTAAAATTTTGGTCTCCCTAGCATTATCCCATATGAAAATACTCCAAAACTAATTTGACGTTTTCGTGCATTTTTATTTTTATCGCTGTCACCGTGGGTTCTCTGGATATCACATTTTGATTTTGTCTCACGGTTATATCATTGTACATCATTGGGTTGACCGTGTTTGTTTTCTTCTTTAGTTGCATGGAGAGCTGTGCAAGGCACTCTATGCAATTTATGCAAAATAATGCCAGGACTTTTTTTCTTTGGAAACACTCGATCTAGGAGCAAGTTTGGCGTCCAAGCTTTACGTTCATGGCATGTAGCACTTGAAAAGGATAAGAATGTTGTTCAGCATTGCTCAGAATGTAGTAAGCTTTATTTGGTAGGTATTCCCTCAATATTGCATTTGTCATTTATGCAGTTATTGTTACTCCCAACTTTTTAACTAAACAATTGTTCCCTCCTTCTACTTCAAAGAAATAGATTTCTCTTTTGATGTTTAAATTTGTTTCATTCATGATGAGGTTGTGTATAAATTGCAGTGGCATTCATAATTCTTAGTTTGACTCGAACATTGTTTATCAAGAGAAAGTTGCATAATCTTTTATATAATTTTTAACCCCGCAGTAACGAGCGGGTATAAATTTCTAGTAATAACTATTCATGTAAGTATTTAACAACTACTTTACAAGTATTGAAAAAAAAAATGTAAAATGAAAAATATATATATTTTTTATTTAAGTGAAAATCACGATCTAAACGGGTGCTTAGGCGATTCTAAATGGGTGCCTAGGCGAGTCTAATTATACATAAACGGAAAACAAAATGCTCCTAATTACACATGAAAGTCAACTCGCTCCAACAACTCTTTCGCCAAGCTATGCCTCTTCAACTTGGTCTTTGACTCTTTTGGAGGAACTTCCACTTTCACTGGGTCCTCCTTCATTACTGTATTGTTCACGCGTTCGCTTAATCACGTCTCGTTGTACAGTTTTTGATTCCTCAAAATCACAATTGGAAACATCCTCACACAAAGAAAGGCTTCGGTTGGAATATTGTTTCATCGTTCGGTTGAGCTCTTCTTCTGTATCTTGTTCATACAGTACACGGACCCCGCACTTCTTCACCTTGAAGCATTGGCCAGTACAATCTCTACCGAAACGAAACTGAATCTTAACGCAACGGTTGGTCTCAGGTTGACGGCTTTGTTTCGAAAGGAATTTCCTAGATAGAAAGACAAAACAAAGGTGATCTGACGCTATCTCACTGAGCGAAATTCCAACACCCGTACTCGGGTCTGTAATGGTGTTGTTTGTAACAAAATATGGAAAACATACGACCGTATGTTCATGATGTCCTAGGCACCATCCTTCACGAGTGGGAGCGGAAATATTCTGAGCAGCTTCAACTAGAGCGCATACAGCAAGCCCCACCCACTTGCTATTGCATGAGTGCGAAGGTAGCTTCTGAATCACCGAATCCCCCATGCTTCGGTTATTGAACCACTCGGGAATTTCACTTCCAGGAATTACTATATTTAAATAATCCACAAAATGAGGGAGCTCCTGCACAAGGGAACAATGTAAATAAATGTACACAACTAAGGAGACGAAGGAGAAATACCTGAATGAATCTATTTACCGCTGGATACATTATGGCATTGCAACCTTCATTTCCAGCCAAACTGAAGCAATTGGCAGAATTCAAACGAAACCCCCTAAGGTTGCTGGTAGTATAATCGTCCGTCTGTATACCTAAGTTGCTGTTTAATCGCAAGGTTGGCAGTTGTTGAAGCCTTTTGCAATTTTCCAATTTTAAACTCCACAGCTTAGAAAGCCCACTGATGCTTGCAGGAAGGCTAACAAAATGGTTTCCGCTAAGATTTAGTCCTTCTAAAGAAGACAAGAAACCAATATCCTCGGGAATTGCTCCTTCACAAAGATTGCAGTCCGCCAGATTTAAATCCTTCAGAAAGCATAAATCTTTCAACGAAGCTAAGACCAGACTCACAGGAGAAATCTTTGTTGGAAATTCCCCAAAAGCGAACAAGGAACACCATGATCTAGCTGGTGGTGCATTACTTCCACTTAAATCAATCCCCTCCAAACTCCTTCGTATAACTGAGGCAGGCATTTCCTGAACACCAGTTCGGCTTAAAGAAAGCGTCGAGAAATTTTTCATTTCTCCAACAAATTCTGGAATCTTTTTCACTTTTGAGCAGCCAGAAATATCAAATACTTCAAGAGATTCCATTTCTACCTTGTTTGGGAGACTCATAATACTTCTACAGTCTTTAAGATTTAAAATTCTAAGCCTTCTGAGAAACGTAATGGATGAATGAATCTTAGGTAAATTTGTACAACCTTCAAGAACCAGCTCCTCGAGATTTTGAATACCTGTGAAATCTGGGGTCCTTGTCAAGTTGTGGGAGTAACTAAGATCGATAGACTTCAACTTGCCCAAGCGCTGTACAAAATAGAAATGTTACAACAGTTCATGTTCAGAAACTACAATTATTGTAATTGACAACGTAAAAATTAATTGTCCAATCATCTACCTTTATTCCATCCCAAAGGTGATCAATTTTGCTATGCCGCAGACTAAGTTCTGTAAGTTCATCCGGTTGAAAAGCTGGTGGGAGACATTTGGAGGGATACCAGCTCCATTTGAGAACTCTTAAAGCATTCGGAAGATACTTGGGGCCCTTTGAAAGGCTCACATTATGAATGTCGAGCAACCTCAGGTTACACATCTTAGTGAATGCTTCAGGATTGCAGTGTGCCTCTTCGAATTCACTCAAGCCTAAGACTATGCCTTCAGTTGCTTCTGATCCCTGATAAATAAGATTAAACAAATAGTTAATTTCGCAATCAGGTCTCTTACCATGTTAAATAATATTATAGTGTCCTATCCAAACTTTGGAATTTTCATTTTCACGCAACTTCTTACCGTATTCTCTGCAAGCACATGCAAGATATCATTACGAAGCCACAACCGACTACGACCACCTGGCTCATGGTAAGACTCCCGTCGAACAATCTCCCATGCCATTTCTTGTATCAAATCATGCATATGCACGTAAGAGTGTGAAATACTTAAGAGAGATTTCTCAATAAGAACATCTACCACAATGCGAGCGCCACGAGCAAAGCCAGAGTTATCTAGTCTTTCAATTATTCGCTCCTTTCCCCAAAATTTATAGAAACATGCAATGTCAAGGAAGATTCTCTTCCCAAACTCATCTAACCCGTCATAACTTATTTCCAATGTTTTAAAAATTGTTCTATCAGGAGCTTGCTTCAGTTTATCTAGTGTACTCTTCCATTCATCTCGACCTCTTTTGTACAAAAAAGACCCTAAAGTTTTAACAGCTAATGGAAGACCACTTGCATAACTGATGAAACATTTAGACAGTTCTAAAAAATCTTCTTCCAACTCATCTTCTTTAAAGGCTTTCCAACTAAAGAGAGAAAGAGCATCATGTTGGGTTAATGGCTTAACCCCATATACCATCTCTATACCATGTTCAACTAACAAACGTTCATCTCTAGTTGTAATGAAGATTCTACTCCCAAAACCAAACCACTCTTTTTGTTTGACCAACTTTTCCAATTGGTCTAATTGATCCACATCGTCGAGTATGAGAAGAACCTTTTTATTACATAAACACCTACTTATCCCAGTGATTCCACTATAAGCATTCCAAATTTGTATGTTATTTTCCCCTAAGATTTCAGAAAGAAGCTGCTTTTGTAGATGAGCTATACCATTCTTAGAGCACTCCTCCCTAACATTAGCAAGAAAGCTGCGACCTTCAAAATCATGAGAAATTCTATCGTAAACTAATCTAGCTAGGGTTGTCTTACCCACTCCACCCATCCCCCATATCCCTATAAAGCGAACATCGTTTGCATCTGTATCTAAAAGCAAATCTATTTCCTCCAGTTTAGAATCGATTCCGACAAACCTCTCTGACGAATCTATCATCGACAACGTAGGATGCACTTCCTTCCATAGTGTATCGACGATTACTTGGATAAGCTCTGTTTCATACCTACAAGAAGAACAAACAACGTAAATAAAAAAATCATCACATCCTAAAATAAAGTGCATGGTAATGTTGAAACTCAATAGTAAAAAATTGTTCTTCAGCCATAAACGTCAGTTGTTGCCTCATGCTTACCTAAATTCCTTTGAATTCCACCCAGCGAGATCAGCCACCCTTTTCAACGACTTTCTCCACTCCTCCATGCGTTCTCGATAGTTTACTTCATGTTCCGCAAAGGCTTCGCCAAAACTCCCTCGTTGATGGCGTACATCAGAAGGATCCACGCCATAAAAAATGGGAAAAATTCTCTTTTTCTCTTTCATGCAATGAACAATATGAGTAAGTTCTCGCAAACACCAACTTGAAGAAGCAAAGTTTGTCGAAAGAACTATGATTGCAGACCTTGATTGGTCAATTGCCTTCAGGAGCTCTGGATTGATATCTATCCCTCTTTCAAGTTCTGGTTCGTCCCTGAAAGTCTTGATTCCTCTCGCCTCCAACTGTTTGTATAAATGATCTGTAAAACCCCGGCGGGTGTCTTCACCTCTGAAACTCAGAAACACATCGTATTTCCATGGAAAAATTGCAGGAGCAGAAGCCCGGGCCATTTGGCTGCTCAACGCAGATCGAAAGTGTTTCGAGCAATCAGCTCTAAGCACAGAAGTGACACTTCAACACGCCGACGATACGCCCCAGACACGGGTTGGACGCGGTCAAAACACCCGTCAATGGGTTGGATTGAATTATTTTGAGGCAGTTTTTGAAATATTGAAATCTTTGGGGCAATTTGGAAATACAAAAACTGAAGCCTAAAACTTAAGTCTGTAATCTAATCTGCGCCTCCCTCCTCTTCTCCCACACTTTCGAAGCGGTGGATGATCTCAAATCGTTGGCTGGTGGAGCGAGCAAGGAAAGGAAGAGAGGTCGAGGTGATGATGCGGTTGAGTGTTTAATTTGACTTCTTTTTCTTTTTTCTTTAAATGAAGAAATACCGAACCAATGTAGAGAGAGGGTAGCTTCGTGGAAGTGGTGATGAAATTTCAAATTGGTTTAAGGCGTGTTAGGTGAGAAATTGAAATAAGAAAGGAGTAATGTTATTCTTATCACATTTTTATACCATCTTAGGTGGCAAGTGAGTTGGACAAGTTACATCATTTAATTTTTATTTTTTTTATTAATTAAAACACTTAAATAATCTTAGGTGGATGAAAGAGACTCCTCGTATATCACAATCATCATTTTAAAAGATAAAAATTAAATGATGTAGCTTGTCCAACTCACTTGCCACCTAAGATGGTATAAATATGTGGTAAGAAAATGTGGTAAGAATAGCATTACTCATAAGAAAGGAAGATTTTTTTGTTGACGTTTGTTAGTCAGATTGGACTTGATTCAACGTGTCAAAGCACATGTTGTCCGTTCTTTTTTCTTCTTTAATTTATGAGCCTCTCACCACTCTTTCTTTTTCTTTTCTTTCTTTTTCTTTTCTGTCAAAGTACATGATGTCCGTTCTTTTTTCTTCTTTAATTTATGAGCCTCTCACCCCTCTTTCTTTTTCTTTTTCTTTTCTTTCTTTTTCTTTTCTGTCAAAGCACATGCTGTCCGTTCTTTTTTCTTCTTTAATTTATGAGCCTCTCACCACTCTTTCTTTTTCTTTTTCTTTTCTTTCTTTTTCTTTTATGTCAAAGCACATGCTGTCCGTTCTTTTTTCTTCTTTAATTTATGAGCCTCTCACCACTCTTTCTTTTTCTTTTCTTTCTTTTTCTTTTCTGTCAAAGTAGCAGATCTCACTGTTTATCACCTTCGTAGAAGAGGTGAGGAAATTTCAAATTGGTTTAAGGCGTGTTAGGTGAGAAATTGAAATAAGAGAGAAAGATTCTTTTGTTGACGTTTGTTAGTCAGATTGGACTTGATTCAACATGTCAAAGCACATGTTGTCCGTTCTTTTTTCTTCTTTAATTTGTGAGCCTCTCACCACTCTTTCTTTTTCTTTTTCTTTTCTGTCAAAGCACATGCTGTCCGTTCTTTTTTCTTCTTTAATTTATGAGCCTCTCACCACTCTTTCTTTTTCTTTTCTTTCTTTTTCTTTTCTGTCAAAGTAGCAGATCTCACTGTTTATCACCTTCGTAGAAGAGGTGAGGAAATTTCAAATTGGTTTAAGGCGTGTTAGGTGAGAAATTGAAATAAGACAGAAAGATTCTTTTGTTGACGTTTGTTAGTCAGATTGGACTTGATTCAACACACCAAAACACATGCTGCCAGTTCTTTTTTCTTCTTTAATTTATGAGCCCCTCACCACTCTTCCTCTTTCTTTTCTATCAAAGTCGCAGATCTCACTGTTTATCTCCTCTGTCTGGCACACACCCATTCTTCGTTTTGACTGTAGCTCAAATCTTTCCCAGCCTCTCTCCACCGCACAGATATCACACCCCACCCACTAACATTTATTTATTATTTTAAATTATGTTTTGTTTTGTTTCAAAAATTTTGTAATTAGTTATATAAGAGTTTAAAAGTCTTCTTTTAAAAAGATAAAAGAAAAAAAATTGACCCTAATTTAGACAACTTTTTTTTCGTTTTTCTTTTAATGAAGAAATACCGAACCAATGTATAGAGAGGCTAGCTTCATAGAAAGAGGTGAGGAAATTTTAAATTGGTTTAAGGTGGGTTAGGTGAGAAACTAAAATAAGAGAGAAAGATTCTTTTGTTAGTCAGATTAGACTTGATTCAACACGTTAAAGCACATGCTGCCAGTTCTTTTTTTTTTCTTTAATTTATGAGCCCCTCATCATTCTTTTTCCTTCTTTTCTGTCAAAGTCACAGCTCACTCTACGATTCCCTTTGTCTACGCTGCCAGCTCAGCTCCGACCCCCTCCCTCCGCTGGCATTCGCTCCGCCGCCCAATTCGAAACCCTAAAAGCAGCAGAATTTGTGAAATTCGCGGTGGAATCTGGGGACTTTTGGTAGGGTGATTTTGGAGCGAAGGAAAACGAGATCGTTAGAGCAGAAGCTCTACGAACAAGAACAGAGAGCATAAGAAAGAAAGAAATAAAACTTTTCCGAATAACATACTGTTTTTCTTCTTTTTTCAATAATAATTTATCCATCTTCGTATGGGTGTTTGATTAAAATAAAATTACAAATAAAAGAAACCTGTAAAGATAAAATAAAAAATAAAAAAAAACCCCAACAGTTCCCGTATCTCATCTCAAGCTCCCAACCACCGCCATAGCCACTAGTGGACCTCCTCCACCGTCAGTAACCATCACTCCAATTTGATAGCACATGTATCTCAACTTATATAATGTAGAAAAATCACATATGTACAAGAATAACTTAAAGAGTTAAAGACAATAGGTGAAATGTAGTATATATGCATTTAGACGGATGAAAGGCATTGTAGAATTAAAGACAAAGGGTGAAAGGCATTGCAGAAAATTCAATCTTCAGATCCGCCCTCCGCATATGAATTTCAAGAGTGTAAGAAAGTTAAAGAATTAAAATTCAAAGAGATTAAGAAAAAAATTGAAAGGTTGTGTACTGGCCGACTAGGGCTGCATAAAACCACATTACCAATTAAAGACAAAACTGAAAGGCATTTATGCATTCATACTGATACAAATTGATACAAGAATGAAAATTCAATTAAGACTAAGACTAAGACTCTAACTCATGATCAAAGACATGTTGGCATTGAAAAAAAAAGGTATATTATAAGTATTTTTCCAAACAAAATTAAATCATACCTAAGAAGTTAGGCGCGACTTCACCTTCACATCTTCTCCTAGCCATAGACGTGGTTTTCCAGGTTTAGTTTCAATCTTCGCGTTCAAGCTTTTTTCTTTTTCTTTTTTTCTATAAAATCTAATTTCAGTTAAACCCTAAATTATACTAGATGTCTATTGAATAAGATGTAATTTGGATTGAAAGAACGAATTTGACCTTTCATGTGATAGCCATGTGAGTTTATTTAACGGAAAACTAACGAAAATTTAGATTTGGACCTCAATTGCTAACAATACCCACCACGAGGGTTTAATTAATTTTTTTTTACCACGAGGGTCACATTGAAAGTGACATGTCACCACAGGGATCACAAAAAAAAATTGGCCTAAACCTTTCATAAATTTGTTCCTAATGAGCAGCATGCTATCCCACTCAATAATTCAAATTTGAATAAGACTTCTATTGGTTTTTTTTTTTAATTTTTTTTATGGGTGATAAAACAGAGGATGGATTTCAATCCAAAGTCTCGAGTGCAAGTGTCACCGTGAATATCTTTATCTTTTGTTGTTTTTCAAGAAAAATGATAAACACACTTTTTTGAGTCTCTCATGAATTCTTGTTTAATTATGTCTGTTCATTGTTTTTGTCTATTTTATTTAATTCTATGGCCAAAAATAAAAAAGTGTGTGTGAAAAAGACCTCCTTTTTCTTTTTCTTTTTTGTCAAAAGATTGAAATTTATTGATTTAAATTCGAATTGTTAAATGCGCATCTTCTGCTAGAATATTAAACAAAAACTCAAGTCCTAACTCATCCCAGCCAAATCTCTTGTCATGCTTAACAACGTACGCCACTATCGAGTGAACTGCATGATTACAATGACGAGGGGTAAAGCAAAACCTTACCGACTGAAATAAGCTTGTCATTCTCTAAATATCTTGGAGATAAATCTCAAAAATAACATCAAGCATAACCTCTTTGTTGATCATCTGAATCAAGCACTTAGAATCCGATTTCAAAGTTCTATATCCTTTCTATAGAGAAATACACTAATCAAAACTGTTTCAAAAAACAAAAATTACATGTACTGATCAAATTTCCCCATCCAAAAATTTAAGAAAATTTCCTACATACTGTTACTTTTCAATTCATTTGATCCTTATATTTAAAAATAATAATTGCATTCATGAATTAATTTTTAAGCTTACAATTTTCTCACTTCTCAAACGAAGGAAGTTTGAATTAAGCTACACGTTTTACAAGCTAATTTTGAGCTCATCTTCAAGAAACTCCTGCTCTCCCATCTCCTCATCAAGCACAAAATCAATTTCTGGCCTGTACCCAACTCTCGTCATCTCGGAAACAAGCAAATCAAGCTTCTCATACACCTCTTTATGTCTCGGATGAGCCTTGTCGCCAACCAAAAACGCATGTACCTCATCTTTTACCTCAATCCAGCTGCAACCCAGTTCCTTTTTCAATTTACCGCGCCGCATTGTCTTCCTCATCTTCGAGACCTCGCCCCACATTCCAGCTTCCGCATATATATTTGATAACAGAACATAGGTAGAAGAATCTTGAGGATCCAGTTGCAAAATGGAGCTGGCTGCTTTTTCAGCCACCTCTACATTTCCATGGAGCTTGCAAATGCTCAGCAGAGTTCTCCATATAACATCATCGGCTTCGAAAGGCATGTTGTCAATAAGCCTCAATGCCTCGTGGACTTGGCCTGACCTCCCTATAATATCCACCATACATGAGTAATGCTCCAACTGAGGATGTAAACCATAGTCGCTAAGCATTGCGCGGAAATAGTGTAAACCTTTTTCAGCGTGCCCAATATGTCCACAGGCTCGGAGGACTGAAACAAAGTTGCATGGTTCGGCTCCACATTCTCAAGCTGCATGTACTCAAAAATTCTAAGAGCATCTTCTCCAAGGCCGAAGTTTGCATAGCCAGAGATCATAGCGTTCCATGTGACAGCATCCCGCTTAGGTGCTTTCTTGAACATTAGAAGTGAATCTTGCATGTTACCACATTTTGAGTACATATCGACAAGAGTGCTGACTATGTATACATCCGACTGTAATTCATGTTTGATAATCTGAGCATGGATCTGCTTCCCAAGTCCAACAGTAGCCAAATTGGCACAGGTATCAAGAACTGTAACGTATGTAAAGTTATCAGGTTCTGCACCCATTTCCAACATCAAAGAGAAAAATCTCTGCGCTTCCTCATTTTGCTTATGCAATGAGAAGCCAGATATGATTGCATTCCATGAAACCATGGTTTCTTCTTCAGTTCTATCATGTATCTTTTCTGCCTCGTCCATCATTCCACACTTGCAATACATATCGACAAGGGCACCTCCAATAAATAAGTTCATGCCCATTCCAGATTTAATAATTCTGCTATGAATTTCCATCCCATAGTTTAAAGAGTGCTGACCTGCACAAGCTTTTAGAACACTACCAAAGGTGAACTCATCCGGTTCCATCCTTGAGTGGAGCATGGACACGAAAAATGAAAGTTTCTCCTTTTCATTTTCATGTTGTCCGTAAGCTGCAATAATCGCATTCCAAGACACAGCATCTCTAACTACCATCTCATCAAACACGTGAGAAGCTCCGAAGAGATCTCCGCATTTACCATACATGTCCAGCATGGCATTTGATACACATACATTTGATCTCAAACTACTCTTAACCACTAATACTTGTAGTTGAATCCCCTCCAAGTGCCCCTTGATCACAGCACAAGCGCTAAGTGCACCAGATAATGTTATCTCATCAAAACCAAGACCAGACTTCCGCAAAAGCTTAAATAGCCGCAGAGCTTCAAAACCTTTCTCATTTCGAGCATATCCTACAATCATTGCATTATATGACTGCAAACTCCGGTTCGCCATCAAATCGAATATCTTTCTAGCATCAGACATCCTGTTACATTTTGAATACATGTCCAATGTGGCAGTTCCAACGATGACATCAAATTGGAAGTCTGTCTTTATAGCATGTCCATGAAACTGAGTGCCTAACCTATAAGCAGATAATCCTGCACAAGACCTGAAGACGCTAGCATATGTAGACTGGCTCACCCCGGCTCCCGCTTTCTGCATCTCATTAAACAGTTCTAAACCCTTGACATAGCGATCATTCTGAACAGAACCTGCAATTATTGCGCTCCAAGAAACCCAATTCTTTTCGGGCAATTCATGGAAGGCTTGAAGCGAACAATCTAATCGCTTACACTTCCCATACATATCTACCAAAGCACTTCCGGTGACCACATCAATGTCAAAACCCATCTTCACCGAAACACGATGAATTTGAATCCCCAAACCAATCTCTTCCATAACAGAACATGCCTTGAGAACAACTGCAGTCGTTGTGCCGTCGAATGCCATACCCCCACTCACCATTTCCACATAAACTTCAGTAGACTTCCAATATTCACCATTCTGCAAATACCCCGAAATCAAAGAATTCCACGAAACCACGTCTCTCTCAGGCATAGCATCAAAACAAGACTGCGCAAACCCCATCTTCCCACTCCCAGCATAGCCAAAAACCATGGTGTTCCACGACACCATATCCCTCTGCGGCATTCCATCGAACACCTTACCTGCATACTGCAAAACCCCACACTTCACATACATCTGGATCAAACAATTCGTAACGAACACAGTGGGATCGAACCCAGAAACGATCATGCGAGCGTGGGCCTGTTTTCCCGGATTCAGAGCAAGGCCGTGGGAGCATTGCTGGAAAATGTGGGAGAAAGTTTTGAAATTTTTTGCGGGTATTGGTTGGTTGCGAATGTGAGTGAGAGTAGAGAGAGCAAATGGGTTGCGTTTGGGGGTGAAGAGATTTGGAAGAGAAGGAGAAGATTCTGGTTAACCAAATCGGGGAGAGATGGTGAGAAGCAGCCATCCACTGCGCTATTCATTCTTGGCGGGTAAGCTCACATGCAGTACACTTTTCTTGAGTAAATTCAAAGAAAATAGCTTCAAAACTTTTAATTTTAACCAAAAATCATCTACTAGTTCTGTTTAATAATAAGAACAAAAAAAAAAAAGGAAAAAACAACCTAAAAAAAGCACGTGCAACTCAAACCCAGTTGTCAACTCGTTCCGTCTCCTCCCATCGCTTTGTTTTGCAGCAGTCTCCGTCTCCTCCCATCACTTCGTTTTGCATTCGTTTTGCAGCAGTCCCTTCTAACAAATTTCACAGCCGAGTTTCCTCTCTGGTGCGGAAATCAGGTGCGGTGCAATCCAAACGCACTTTTCAAGGCCTTTGTTGAGCACTACTACGTACATGTTTGATGCCAACCGCGCGGCCATGCATAATCTATACCAGGAAAGCTCAATGTTGAGCTTCGAAGGTCAGAAGATCCAAGGAGGGCTCTTGGGTATATTTGTTTCAGTACAACATGGAATGTATATTTGATTTGATTTAGCTAATCTATGATTTAGTTAACCTATACCATGAAGGCTCAATGTTGAGCCTCGAAGGTCAGAAGATCCAAGGGTCACAAAAGCATCATGGCCAAGCTTACTAGCCTCCCCTTCCAATAGTGCCAGCACTACTATGATTTTGGCTATGGTTTTAGTGATTTTGGCTTTTGTGATCGAGGTTTAGTCGATCTGCTAGAAACTTGATTTTGGCTTTTTTGATTTGGGTATGTCACGAAGAGAAAGTGAAAAAGAAGGGAGGAACGACTGGGTATCTCATGCAGCAGCCATAGGAGATTAAATAAACTGCATGGTTCTTTAGGCACTCCTTGTAGTAAATTTTCATCAACAGTGTCGTAAGTTTTATAAACAGTATCGTAAGTTTTCATAAATAGTGTAGCAAGTTTCATAAACAGTGTTCTAAGTTTCATAAACAGTATGGTAAATTTCATAAACAGTGTACTAGTGTACTGTGAGTTCACGTGTCAGATTTTTTGTCATTTTTATTAAAATTATGTCTTTTTCATTAAAATTTAAGTTCTTTTGTCATTTTTATTAAAATTTAAGTCTTTTTAATTAAATAAAGTTATAGCATGATTTTTTATTAAAATAAACTTAGTTCAAGCTCTTTTCATGAAAATTTTATTTTTTAATATAAAGTTATAAACCCATTAAAAATGTGTTATATAATATGTGTACTTTTTAAGTAATATACTATTTTTGGGCATATTCTTCAGTAATACACCATCATCCATATTTTACTAATTAATCTAAGTTATCTCAATTCTTAGTGTATGTACAAATAAAATCGAAACTAAATTCATTTCCACGACAAAACGTTTTACTTGAAATAATGAAGACAAAGAAAACGATACAAAACCCCCTAAATTCATCTCAATTCTTAGTAAGAATCAACGTATGTAAACGATAGGGGGCGCATCTCGGGTGGGTTAGAAGGTCTACCCAACTCTAACTCAACTTTTACAATTTGGGTTTGTGTTGGGTTTTAATCGAGTTCATTCGGGTTCAGGTTTACTTGGGTTGGTTTCGAGTTGCCTAACTTTTTCAAGTTTTAATCAGGTTGATGTAAAGTTTGAATTAAAATACAAGAAATACCAAAGCTAGTATCAAAAGAAAAAAAAGGAGGAACACTTCATTGTCCGAAGCTAGTACCCAAGTCAAGTTTTGTCCTTCAAAGCTCCTGTAAAGTGTGGCTGCCAGAAAAACAATTGATTTCTACAACTCCAAGCACTTTTCTATCATAATCCATCAAAAGTCACAAGTGAATCCTCCACGAAGGTGCAGGGGTCATTGAGAAGCATGTTGCATAGCTCAACCTAATCAGGTTTGGTTAATCAGGTTGGGCCGGGTTAGGTTGGTTGGACAAATGATCAATAAACTGGTTGAAATCGGGTTGGGTTCAGACAGGTTATAACTAAAAAAATTCGCTTGTTCGGATTTAAAGTTGGGTTGAATATAGGCAGGTTTGGGTTGGCCCAACCCAAGTTGCATCCCTAGTAAACGACGATAAGCTTTATACCTAATTTATTATGTAGCTTAGTCAAAGTTCTCAAATTTTTTTCTCCAAGATGTATTTTTATTCTATAAAATAAAACAAATATAATTTCCAAAAGTCAAGCTCAAATTTTCATTTTTGAGTATAAAAATATATTCGACAAAGCTACACAATAGATAACCTAATTAAATATCAAATTCACTATCTATGAAATTTGAACCTAAAATCATTCACTTACAAATAAATAACAATATTACCAGACTGTAGTAATTAGTGCCAACTCAACTTTTCTTGATTAAATGTTTGCGCATACTTTTCTTTTTGGAAAATAAAAATAAAATAAAAACGAGGGAAGAAAATCCCAGAGTATATAAACTGAAAGCGCCACCAACCAAAAAATTTCCTCTAATTTCCATTATTAATTTTCGAAAATAATGTCTGAGCTCTCCGCCACCACTCAGCTACCCCGCGACCCACAACCAACAAATGAACCCGTTGACCCGCAAACCCACCCAACCCTCCTCATCGATCCCCTCACCCACTACTGCGCCAACAACAACTGCAACCCCTTCGCCGCCGATCCTCTTGATTCCCGGAGCACCTCCGATCGCAACTGGTTCTGCGATGCCGCCTCCGATTCTGACCATGACGTCAGCTGCTTGGTCACCGATCTTTTCGACCGCAGCAGCTCGGAGCAGCAGCACAATACCGACTGCGTTGTCGATTCGGGTTCGCGGTGGGACCCGTTTTCGACCGAATTGGAAATTGGGGGTGTTGAGGACGGCGACGAAACGGAGTCGAATTTAGGGTTTGGGTCAAACTCTATGGGATCGGTTTCTGAACTTGGGGAGTTTATAGGCCTGCAAGGAGCTGATTCGCGAGCTGGTGGGCTTCGGATTGTTGAGTTGGAATCGGATTCGGATTCGGGTACAATCGATGACATAGAAAGTGATCGGATCACCGATTCGGGTATCCAGTCAATTTGGGATAACCTTTTCTTGATGGAGCAGAGGAATATGCTTGAAAGTTCTGAATCGACCGAGAGTAATCCGGTCGACGGCGGAGCGGAGGAGCTATCAGCGGTCTCTGGGTTTTTCACCGCGGAAGAAGAGGTTCTCGAAGGAGCAGCACGAAGCCTGGAGTGGGAAATAGTCAACAATTTTCGGAGGTTCGCGGATGATGACGATCTTGACTTAGAGACTGCAGAGTACATCAACACGATTTTCGGGCAATTCGTGGAGAATGCCAATGCCATGAATGGCCGTCCTCCGGCAGCTTTAAGCGTGGTCGAAGATCTTCCATTGGTAGAGTTTACAGTCGAAGAATTGAAGAAAGAAGAAGCGGTTTGTGCTGTTTGCAAAGACAGCATTTCGGTGGAGGATAAAGTCAGAAGCTTGCCCTGTTGCCATTACTACCATCATGATTGTATTGTGCCGTGGTTGGGCATTCGGAATACATGCCCTGTTTGTAGGTACGAGCTGCCCACCGATGATCCCGATTACGAAAGGAGCAAGCGTGAAGGTGCTGCTCGTGGTGAGCGAGGGGATTTACAAGTCAGGTTTGAGTTTGGGTTTGAACAGTTTGTCTAAGATGCTATACAGATATATATAATCTTGCTTTGCTAGATGTAAAAATTGTAAATATGCGGTTTTCGGGCAGTCCTATATCCCACGATGAAATGAAGCTTGTAATGCTTTTGAACATCTTATAGCTTTTGTTAATTTGGGGGAGTTTCTCAGTATTATAAATTTTGCTTTGCTTTTCATGTTACTTGAGTTTTTAGTAGTGTTTATGCACAAACCTTGCAAGAGGGTTAATGAAAATTAGTTTGAAGAAGTATGTTTGTACTGTTGAGATTGAAATTTGTCAAATTGCGAAAAACGAATACTTAAAGTAGTACACTGCATTTCGGATCAAACTGCATACATTTCGCTGCCAAGTCCTAACTAAAGACGTAGTGAACACACGGCTAGACTTAGGGGGACTTGATTGCTTCGAGCTGCTTTTCCAACTGTTGAATGGTATATGTTGCATCCTTCAGCTTCTCTCTCAAACTCTTCTCCTCCTTGTCTCGACGCTCCCTCTCCTCGGAAAATATGCCAATTAGGTTATCTTGTTCATTGTTCATTTCTGTAATTTTTTGTTGTGACGCTAGGAGCTGAGTTTCAAGTGACTTGCACCTTTGATCCTTTTTCTCTAAAATTCTCTTCAGTTTGATATATGCTATTTTCAGTTGCTGCACCCCTACAACTCGATCACGCTCCAAGCGGGAACGCTCACCATTGACATCATGACCGTCCAGTGAACTGGCTCCTGGGCTACTTGGTGAACAAGATTGTTCAGGATCTTCCGTATGTGAAGATAACCGAGTCGCAACACGTGGGCGTTCTTTCGCAGAGTCTTCTTTAGCAGCAAATCCCTCGTGATGTCTGCCACCCACTTGCTTGTCAGACCTGGTAACATGCATGTCTGCATCGCCAACATTGGCTGCGGCCGAAGGTGGTGCCAATGGTTCATAAGACCTTGATGATACTAATGTCCCAGATTGCTTGGGGGTTTGGACTCTGTCGTTGGTGATCCTTTCGGAAGCCTTTGAACCAACACTCTGAAATGCGGGTGAATCACGACCCGAGAATGGTCTCTTCTTGCTGCCTGACGTAGTAGCCTCCGTGTTAGATGGAGGATCAGGACTAGTTTTCTTACGATTTGCAGAGTTGTTAATGATCTTCTTATTACGTCGCGGAGCATACCCAATTTCGTGGCAGTTAGTACTCCAGTAATCCTTTTGCATATTTATCAATCGTTTCTCGAGTCTCGAAAGAACTGTTGTACGCTCAAACCCCTGCTTATCATGAGCAGGTTCAACAAAATTAGCTTCTAAAACACCCATAACACCCCTGCCGTCACTTCCCGCAGCATTCCAAAGCCTCCAAAACGGCTTAATCAGTCGATTCTTGTGATAAACATTGAACCCCTGGACGTCGATATGAGATTTTGCATCCTTTACAAACCCGATGGTGACAACAGCAATCGCATTTGCGTTTGTTCGGATCCCGTCAGCACCGGTTGGCCGATACGTGACTTGCTGGGACATCATCATATCATTCACTACGTTGTGGTGCTCAACTTCATTCCCACGAAGGATGATCCGAAAGTTTGGAGGAAGCCGCAAATAGAGAATCGATGCATAGCTCCTCAACGAGTGCTGGTAGGTCAAGAAAACCCGCGAGTTGGGATAATCTTGAGCCATTTGTATGTTCTTCTCGTCTCGATTGACGCCTTTGAGTTGAATATCATGAGGGTCGGTGTCAAAATCAAGCTCCAACTGATCTTCGTCGTCCTCCCAAAGGTTGTATATGATTATTTGGGTGCCATGGTTTTTAATCGTTAAGAACTGACGATGCAGCTCTTCCTCGCAAGAAAATGGCGACCACTGAACTATCGTCTCCACATTTTTCTTCCAATCACTTTCTGAACTTCCAGAGGATCCAAACATTTTGCGCCAATCTCCTCTTCTCTTCTCATAATCAAGCATGGGAACTACTATGTCTTCCTTTCCCGTGCTCTTCAAGAACGTGTAAGACAGCAGCCCGATGCTCCGCGTATCGCTTTTTCCATCTTTTCCTTCGCAGCGCGAAAACACGATCACGTCTGCTCCTAGCCTCATAGTACTCGTCTTAAAACCGTTTCCATACTGTCCGATAGTGTTTGGAACTTTGCTTTTCACCGAATACCCCAAGGACATGCAGTGCCGCATCTTTTTCGGATCCATACCGCCGCCATCATCTTGGATCAGCAACATTCTGCTACCATCTTTCTTGCTTTCAAGCACATCGACATTAACGTACGTAGCACCACTGCAAACCTCATCCAATGCATTGTCTAACAGCTCGGCAAAAGCGCCGAGAGCCCACTTGTGACTTGTTGCATTGGAGTGCAGAAATCTGGGATGAACCCTAACACGGTCCATCCCACCAGCAGCAGAAGTATGATTATCGCTGCAAGGAGCTCCTTCATAATCCCCAGCCTTCCAAAACTGCTTACAGCTCTGCTGGGCCCTCACCTGCCGCAGGGGCTGAGGACTCAGAACCTCGGCAGATCCCACCCCGTCCAGCTTCCGCTTCTTCACCGAACCTCCCAAAACTTCACCTTCTCGTGACATGATGGATGATACAGGCTGATCAACTGGTAGGGATGTAGAAAATAGTAGAGGAAAGTGAACCCAGAAAAGGGCTTCAAACAAAATTCTTATAGCGTGAAAATATGCTAGAAAATTTGTTCACTCACCAATGTGGAAACCAAGTCCAAGATCTGTGTATTTATACACAAGGACTTATCCCAAAACAAACAGGAAAATTAGGCCTAATCCTAATAGAAATCCTAATCCTAGTTGAAATAGGATATTTAGCCAATTATCAACTGACCATGGAGACATCTATGTATAAGTGCTTAATCCTAAAACAAACAGGAAATTAAATTGATCTTTTTATATTTATAAAACATTTAGAATTTAATAGTTCAAAATGAAAAATTTAACAATAAATTAACGGAATTGACCATATTGTCTAACATAGTAAACACAAGGATCAAAGTGGCCAAATTGAAAAAGGAAAATTTTATTTGAACCCTGATTTTGTATCTCTACACCCAACTTATAAAATTTGCCCATCAAACACCCAAATTTACCCTTAAATAAATAAATGAAAAAAAATATTATAACTCAAAACTTACCCGAAGACCAACAACACTATTCTATCTCTACACCCCTCACTTTTTTTTCTCGGTGTATAATCCAAATGAATTGAATCCATTGGGAAGAATTCCCACTAAAACTTAATGTACTCCGTATTATTTTTACAATTATGTACATCCTAATTCATAATATGAAAGTTTACTATTGGATCTTTTCTCTTTTGCGTAGAAACCAGATAGAATACAGTTATGTTATGCAAATTACAAATGGTTGACGTTGATGGATTGGGAACAATGCTCCTTCGGCTTCGCTGCCAACGCTGATGATGATAGAAAGATAAAAGAATTACAGGCAGAGAATAGAGTGGCAGCAGTTTCGATGGTGGCACATGCAGAGTGTTGTGGTGGTTCCTATTCATTCAAAAGGTAAAGAGAAGATCGAATGGTGGTCGTTGAAGTCGTCAGGGATGTGCCAACGCTTTGGATTACGGGAAAATATGAATGGGTGTAGAGATAAAAAAAAAAGTGTTTCTTTTAGAGTGGGTTTAGGGTTCTAAAATTATTGATTTTAATTAATTTATTTAAGGGTAAAATTGGATATTCCATAGATAAATTTTTAAGTTGGGTGTAGAGATACAAAATTAGGGTTCAAATAAAATTTCTCATTGAAAAATCGGGGACTAAATGACCGAAACAGTAAAAAATGAGGACTATTTCGACATTTAAGCCTATTTACAATGCATGATGTTATGTTTGAGTTTAGCCAAAATTTACCCTTAAATTTCATAAATGTCATTTTTTTTAATTATAAAAACTATCAATTATAGCGAAAAACACACCTAACTTGACCGAAATGCCCTAAAAATTAAACCCCAATTACAGTAGACCTAAAATCCTTGGAGTTCCCTTCGATTCCAACTCATGTGATGCATACAAAAGGACTACTAGCTTATGTCTGGGAAAAACTAATTTTGACTGCCAGAAAATATATTCCAGTGTGATTGTTTCATCACCATATAAATGTGATGAACACTAACAATAACAGTCATTACCTCAAGTTCCTAAATGGAGGATTGAAAGAATTGGGTACTTGGTACTCTGACCCAAATATCTGTAATCTAAAAGTAATTAGCACTTGTTAGATCAATACATGTGAAGTGTTTTCGCTATCAATGCACGTTGCTAGACATAAGAGTTGACTGGAGCCTTTTCTATTGTTTTTATTGGACGATTTAATGTTATCGTAATTACTGCATAAATGAGAGTTTTGTTTTGTTTTTTTTTTTTGATATAAAAATGAAACAATACATGACATATATAATTTGCAGTTACCCATACGTTGATATATTCGAACAACAATTTTCTTCCCAGTGAATCTAAATTAATTGTAAGCCTATGAAATTTTGCCCACTTGCTGCTCATTCATTATGAGAAAAAGCTAGCACAGGTTACAGAAAAAATGGGTTTAATTGAGGGTATTTGGGTCTATTCCAGTTTTGAACTACCGCAAACTTGTTTCATAATTTTTAACTGAGCGGAAGACCCGACGGCCCAGTCATCCCTTGGAGCAAAACCGGCCTCTAAGCATATTCATCACTCGAAAAGACAAAAAAGATGACCGTCATTGTCATCATCGAGAACTGATGATCTCCCTGACGATGTATTGATTGAAATCTTTTCTCTTCTCCCTCACTAGTCCCGGGTTCAATGCAAGTATGTGTCCAAGCATTGTTCAAGGTATCCAAATAATACGTATCTAATCGCATTAGCCGAACTTTAGACCGCATTCATGGAAACTTGGACCGCTACCTCACCTTGGCGGAGCAGATCACCAAGTGCTTCTGATTTGTTACAAAGCTCCGCAGAGACGAGCCACGTACTGGATGTGATATGTGGTGGGATAATTGGCATATTCATCTGTTGCAAATTTTTTTTTTTTTTTAATATTCTTCGTATGCATTTGTTGATGTAATTTTCATCTAATGAATTCAAATCAATAT
Source organism: Crataegus laevigata (assembly GCA_963580275.1). Taxonomy (NCBI): domain Eukaryota; kingdom Viridiplantae; phylum Streptophyta; class Magnoliopsida; order Rosales; family Rosaceae; genus Crataegus; species Crataegus laevigata. Next base: position 6,152,784 of record OY756945.1, read on the forward strand.
ATACTTTCATATCGAATGCTTTCTCTCTTTTTATCCCTCTGCCATGGATGGATTTTTTGTTTTGTTTTGTTTTTGTGCGGGTATTAAGTTCATATATTTGTTGTGGGTTTAGGTTTTTATTAGTTGGGCTCAGTCAGAATTAAGTTGTACTTAAATAGTAACGTAAATATCTTAATTAGAAGGGAATACAATTTGATACGTAATTATATGTCGATCAGGATATGATGAACTTCTTGTTCTAATGTATTGTTGGATATATATTATCTACTGTTTTCTGCCGTCTTCCAAATTTCTGGCACCATGACCTCTACCAAAGGGAGCAGATCCGAGTCGTCCCTCACAGAAATGCCGACCTCTGATGACCATATTCATCGCCCGAAGGTATCAAAAACGTCACTGTCACTGCCATCACCATCATCAACATTTGATCATCTCCCTAATGACGTTTTGGTTGAAATTTTTCTTGAACTCCCTTGTATATCCGCTTTTCAATGCAAGTATGCGTCAAAGCATTGCCTCATTTGATTTGATTCCTTAAAATTGGCTCCGTTGACAATGAAGGAAATAGAATCTCACATTGCAATCAGAACATTTGTTCGCTTGAGCAAATTACTATTGACAGCATAAGCAAAGCAAACAAAACTATATATGGCCTGCATAAGGAAAGACTTGGATTGAACTATTAGAATCTGTCACCGCGCAATTGGAATACTGTACAGCAATGTCTGCAACATCACACGCAAATTACACATAGGGCTAAGGCGCCAGCTGTGACAAAGCTTGGTAGAATCGCCGATGAGGCACCGGACCGGAGTGTGATATGCTACTTGGTGAGAATTAGTGCTTCCAATTATTCGTTGCTCTAATCATATTATTTGTACGATGAGAAATATGGGATGATAGTTAACCTTGAATAATGTTGGTTAGTTCATCTTATGAAACCCAAATCAATTTTATTTGGCATGATATTTGATTAGTTCATTTAGCATCGAGACCTTCATACACTACTACAAAAAACACTTTGCGGGCGACGGAATAAGATTTGTTGCGCAAAGTATGATTTCCTTGCTCAAAACCTTGTGCGCTGAAATTTTGTCGCGCAAAGCTCATGTAGATAGGGTTTGCGCAACGAAAATTAATCCTCACCTCGATGAAATATTTCGTCAAGCAAAGTTTTTGGTTTTTACTTTTTTTATTCAATAAAATTAATTTAATATTTGCACGACGAAATATTTTGTCACGCAAGGTTTTTGACTTTCTATTTCATTATTTCTCTTATTTAATTTTATTATATTCATTGTTTGCGCGACGAAATATTTGGTCGCAATATTTTTCGAATTTTTTTTTAATTTAATTTAATTGTATGACTTTATTTTTTTAATTATTTTAATTTAAATTGACATATTCAAAATAAAATTACATATGAAAAATAGTGATCAAATAATCCATAATATATATTATATTAAAAATGTTCATATAAATTAACAAATTACAATAATAAAATCCTAATACAAGTCTATTGTGGTGGTGGAGGGGGATATGGTCCGATAGCATCCTAATCCACAACTCCTCAACTTTTGCCATCAAAGTCCCGGTGATTCCTTACGGAAAAAAAACGTGGTCAAACAACAAAAAACAACATAAAATAATACCAAAAACCGACATAATCTCCCCTAAAATTGGCATACCCCTAATCCGACCCCAAACTCCACCCCTCATCCTATACCTGACCCCAAACCCCACCCCATATTAACTTTAAAAACCCATATTAATGGGAAACAAAATTAAAATTTAAGGAGACAGTGAGTGAGAGATAGGGAGAAATGAGAGAGTGAGTGAGATGAGGAATAAATTAGGAGAAGACGGAGGAAAGGCTGACCAATCAAGAAAGAGAATAGGGAGAAATAAGGGAGAGGGGGACACAGTCAACCCCTTTGACCCGTTTTCGACCCAAGTGACCCAGTCTTGACCTGGTTCTTACAGCCATTTCTGATGCGATTCTCGACGTTTCTCCAACGATTCAAGACTCTCCACCACCTGCAAACAACATCACGCTTCTTGTCTTTCATTTTCCATCCATAACACGATGAGATTTGGCCCGTTTTGAGATGAACATCGGCGACGATGCCGAGGGTTCCATGGCGGCGATCTGCCATTTCTGAAGCAAATCCATTTGATCTCCACCGCCATTAGACTCCCCTTGAGCCCTGGAATAAACCCCAATCAGTTGTAGGGGCAGCAGAGCACCAAGGAGGTCGAATCAAAGAACACCTATCTTAGGATTTTCGATGGGTTTGAGTGAAATTGGGGCCTTTCCCGGCCAAATTGGACTTGGCCACATGTATAAAATTGGCTCTACTCATTGAGATCTTCATTTCTATGAAATTTGAGAATTTTTTGTAATAGTTGAATTTTCTGGTGAGCCGGGGCGGTCGACCGCCACGTGTGGCGGCGCTTGGCCAGTGGGCCGATGCTGCCTTTTTGAGTTAAATTTGATGTTCTGATGTCAATTTGATAACCGTTTGTTATAGTTCGATAGTTTGAACCTACTATGGAATATTACGTCACTTGACCATTTTATGTTTCGACGATCCGAACATTGGATCGTCACCAAAATTTAATACGTTATAGTACATAATATTTGAGGAGAATAGGAACTGACGGATTGGGAATCCGACTTACAAGCTTTCCGAATTGGATTCCTAAGTTCGTAAAATAAAACGTTGACCACCACTTAATTTTAGCAATTGGTGAAGATCTGACCGTTGGATCATTCCGAAACTTTAATATGTTGTTCTAGAAGCTTATTGAAACTTTTGGAAAGTTACGGATCAAAAATCCGATATGCAGATCTTTCGAATTGAGTTACGTAGGGTTGTGGACCCTACCGTCGACCTTTGACCAACTATTGACTTTTGGTCAATAAGTTTCAAATCATTTTAGAATATCCTTAGGGATTTGTAAGTTATGTGTTCTATTGATAAGAATTCTGAGACGTGATTTGATAATTGTTCTAGGCGCCGATTGTTCGTGACGCCTCGATATTCGTGCTAGGGAGTTATAGCGTGGTCTTCAGGTGAGTGGGTCTTTTCATTTTTATAGTATATATATGCAATGATTAAATATCGTTATTAGAAATGTTGTATTATGGTGAATGCTCAATTATCCTACAAGATGCGTAAGTAAGTTTATTGACAGGTAAGGTTATAATGTTGATTGAAATGGTTGAATCATTTTTGAAAGCATATGTTCGTGTAGTGCTTATCATTGCTACACCTCAGAGTTAGTGCTCTTGCACGAGGCCAGGGCACATCCTTCACGTGTATGTTCACCTTTTCGTACCGCACGCTCGCCTTAGATCCAAGCAAGTGCTAACCTGTCGTACAAACTGTATTAGGCAGTTCCGACTCGTAGGTGACCATGCATAGCGCTAGCTTCACGTGATCGTAGCACTAGAGCGTTTATTATTACACCTAGCCTATTGTATAGGTCACATTAGATGACTCCGACTCATCTATTAGCATAGACTGGTGAGCGATAGGTGCAGTCGTACAGATCACATTAGGTGACTCCGATTAACATGTTAGTATAGATTTTTAAGCATATGATCATATTTATATCACTATTGAGATATTTTGTTGTGGCATACTTTTGAATTTACTGTTGGCATGCATTTGATTTCATACTTATACATAGTATGATTTTCTGGAAACTATACAGGTCGGGGGGTTATATCGCTTTCAAAAGGTTTTTATCAAAACTTTATTTTCAAGGCCACTCACCCTTGTTTTTCACTCTTCCAGGTTCTAGCAGAAGAGTTTTCATATAGACGAGGATTATTGGCAAATCTTAGTGTAGACGATTACCATCGATGGTATAATTCTCACCCTATTTTACTATAATGTATTTATGCTCTGTCATGACGTGTGAAATGGGTTCATTCCTGCTCACCGCGCACTCTTGTATTTAGGCACTTTTAGGTTTAAATTTATTCACATTTTCCACATCACTACACTTTATGGCTTCGTCATCTTCTAGGTGTCGGCCAACACAGCTCAATTCAGAGTCCTAGTAGACATCCCGGGTCGGGGTGTGTCAAATAGTAAAAAATAATTTAGTTTAACAATATAAAATTAAATAAAAAAATAAATAAGGTTTAGGTGACGAAATATTAATATCTGTCGGGCAACGTTTTTAAAAAATAACAGAAACTATGAAAATAATTTTATTTTACAATTTAAAATATAAAATTAAATGAAAAACAAAATACATTGGGTTTAGGTGACGGAATATTTGGTTTTCATCGTGCAAAAGTTTTAAAAAATAATTTTTATTTTATTTATTTTTTCAAATACATTGTGCGACGAAGTTTAAAATTTCATCTCACAAGGTCATTGTGTTTCATCGCGCAAGGGTTTTTTTTACTTAGTGATAAAATCTCAATCTCCTTTTGCAATATAGTCTGCAGCTTCTACAATTAATCTTATACAACAAAAAATTAAGGCTTTTTAGCGAAAATGGTCCGTGAGATTTGCATAACACCTCACTTTGGTCTCTGAGATTTCAAATCAATAGAAGTGGTCCCTGAGATTGTCCACCATCCATCACTTTGGTCCTTCCGTTAAAAACTCCGTTAAGTGTCTCGGAGATCTTGGCCAGAAGTTTGGTCAAATTTTTGAGCCGTTTTTGGGCCAAACCACGGTGAGTTAGCCATCAAAAAAAGGTATCATTCTCTTTGTCTTGTCGAGAAGTATGGTTTTCATTTTTAAATCACTTGATTTCGTTGAGTATTGAAGAAGTTATGAATGTTTAAAGTTTACCCAGTTTCCGACGAGTTTTTCAGTTTTCTCTCGGACCAGTCAACTTTGAGGCTATTTTCCGACCATCTCCGGCACCCATTGGGCTTCCAAATAGGTATAATCTTATTCTACACTTTTCTATCTTCATTTTGATATATTATGGGTTGAATTTGGTTAAGAAACGATTGAGTTACGAAGCTTTGAAAATTGTCCAAACTTCAGGCCAAGAGCTCCGGCACACTTAACAGAATTTTTAATGGAAGGACCAAAGTGATGGATGTTGGACAATCTCAGAGACCATTTCTATTGATTTGAAATCTCACGGACCAAAGTGAGAAGTTATGCAAATATCAGGGACCATTTTGGCTAAAAAGCCAAAAATTAATCCAATTCGGATCCGATAAAATGCTTGACCAAATCAGTTAATGGATCCTTTTGGGATTCACCCCACTTCCAAATCGATCTGTTTGAATATTAACCATGCATAAAATTGGGGTCACATCTCCATCAAAATACATAACAAAAAGAGAAATGCAAGACCAGTCATTTTCACTAATGGGGATAAAACCCTTATGGCTCTTGTAGTGTCCACAGAGACAAAAACAGCACCGAGTCCCTCTAGGAAAAACTTATACAATTTTATGTGGCCTTTGGGAGTGGCCTTGGTTCAAAAATTCTACACAACTTAATTAAAGGCCACCTGAGCCGATATTTTTTGTAACGATCGAGTGGGGACTTTGGAATTATTACTTCAATCATTTTTGCCTTGAAAAATGATGTAACAACAAGATAAATATTGCAGGTAGCAATAGTTGTGCCTGCCTCTTGCTTTTGTTTTTTTAGGGTTTCACTTTTTCGTTATGATTTGCCTACTTGATCATTTTTAGTTACCATTTGCTGCCGTTGTTATCCAGCTGACGGAATTAGGCCACCAAACGATGTCTCTTGTTGCTATTTCCAGAACCTAGCAGCAATATATACAAGTTAATTCCTTTTTTATTTCAAGAACTTACAGGAAAAAGAAGGATAGCGTATATATTTAACCATCTTAATTCTTAAAAACTATAAAAGAAAGAAGACCGGTTGATTCGTACAATCCTATCCACATGGCTTAATTATGAAAGCCTATGCAGCAGTTTTGGATTTTTCGAACAATACAACCAAAAACCAATCTTGCCCTCTCTTTTCTGCTAGATATGCTTGGCCATCATTTGGTGTTCCCATAATATTGTATTTGAAATTTAATGAGAAATTCTGGTCAAGGATCAATGGATTATGAACATCTTGGTGAGACAACTGCATGGAGGTTATTGATAGTGTTTGAGGATCGATGTGAAGGAACAAATAAATTCAGAGGCTTGGTGGCTAGCAGCACATTGATTCTTAACTAATATTGGAAACCCTTAGGTCTTGTAATTCGGAGCATTTACTCTGTAGTATCCCACATTGGCGGGGTGAGGGTTGGTTACTGGCTTTATATGTACATGATCATCTCTTCCTAGCAAGACGTGTTTTGGGAACTCACTGGCTTCGGATCCCATAAGAACTCCAAAGTTAAGTGAGTTTGGAGACTTCTAACCAAACTCAAAGGCCAACCTGATAAAGCTTTGAAATACCAAGTACTTTAGTTCACCTTGTATTCACCATCCAAGAATGAGTTAGGCTGGGCATAATTAAAGTAATTAAACCAAAAAAGCAATGTTTAAGCACCACTCGTGGTATTAAATAAACTTATAATCAAATCGCCACTAAATACCACACAAAAAATAGAGCAGCAGTTGTGCAAGCAATTCTTGGATAATCCAAGACATTTCTACTACAAAACCACCATATAACTATAACATCATCGTCAACCAACATATGTCAATGAAACAAACAATATTGATGACGAGGAGGTAATTAAGCACCCAAGTTTAAACTAATCATTTTGCTTAAAATAGACCTGCAACTTTAATTAATACTTTAATATTACAAGTATGTAAGCACTTGTACCTGTTAAGTGTGAGTCCGTGTTACTCAAAATGCACCACCCAGAATTAAAAAATGCATTATGCATACAGACGTTGCACCAGAGATGGCAAATCTTGTTAAAGCATTAAACGAATATTATTTGATGGACTACTTAACTTGTCTGACAAATGAGATTAGTTTAATTGCATAAACAAAAGTGGAACTGAAACAGAAGAAAGTAATTAAGAGGGTGTGATCAGCTCATGATGGGCTTATCCTGTATTAACCAATTAATCACTTGAGATCTAATGACCTTTGATAAAGAAACAATAAGATTTAGCTATGTGAGAGGAGGCATTTAATGTGTATGCTGTTGGGATAAGAGTGTGACATGTGGTACTAGTTAAACATTTTGTTTCGCACATAAGATTATTAATATAACCGATATTCTATATTCGAACTTAGGTGCAAACGAAAAAGCACATTGTTCTAGCCAACATGACTAAGTTTCTGTTTGCGTTTTCGTAGTTTCATCCAATGACAAAACCATGATTTTTTTCTTGGGTTGGCTAATTGAAATTAGTACTATGAAATCATATGTTTATTTTTTAATCAATATAAAAGAATAACAATAGAATATAAACAATTCTTGAAATCTAACCCTAACCGAAAACTTCAAGGACCATATAAATAATTAACCTGCTAAATAAATCAAGAATAAGTAAATAAAGCGATTAAGAACATATCAAAGGTTGCATTCATTGGGAAATTGCAACGAAAAGTAAGGAATTATGGAGATAGGGATTTAATTGTGAATTAAAAGAAATTTTTTCTTTTGTTGAGTAACAAGTACGAAGGCTAAATCGCATAGGGTAAATGGTTTTTTTCTTTAACGAATAGGATAGAAGGGGGAAGGGATGATAGAATTAATTTATTACTTGTAGCATAAAAAGTATTATTAATTACCTATCCTCTACTAAATATATATGAAATAATAACATGTGTTGGAATTGAGTGGGCTGTATAGGCTACATGCATTAGCATAAGTCATTAAAGCACGAGTTTAAAAAATGATAGTGCTATTCAGACACTCTTATTAATTTTTTGCCATTAATTTTTATCAATTTGTTCAACCCGAAGGTACAAAGAGAGATGTGTAAAAAATAAAAATAAGTGTGTAAATAGCACTACACTTACAGAAAAAACCTCCTCGAGCTAGCGTTGTGAGTGGCTCCGCCCGTGGTTTCATTCAAAACAACAAAACTTGAATATGAAAACACATACATCACTAGAAAAACATGATTTTGGATTGGAGTAACTGCTAGTGCCTAAACCATACCAGACTCACAACTGTATTCCTAGAAAGAAAGTGCGAGAGAATCATATGAGTTCAAGTAGCCTTCAAATACACCACTTCCTAATATATACTTGCAACCCAACAAACTAAGTCTCAAATGCATAATTTCTTGCAAACCAATACTCCTGATACTACGTACACTCTAGATAATTAAACTCTCGAGGAAATAAAACCAACAAATATATATATATATATATATATATATATATCAAGTTATAACTTTATTAAGGATTATAATGCATACGTACGGATGATATGAGAAGGGCTGAAAAACAAAGCAACTCCCCCAGCCAACCACCGTCATGAAGGGGCCTTGTTGGATTAAAGCCTCCACGCCCTACCCTAGCTAGCCACTTCATCACCCTGCCATCACCATTTTAAACAAAAACAAAAAATGCAATGACAGAGGTTGCCTTAGTGGGGTGCACGTAGGGTCATCTGGACATCCAAGGACAGTGCCCAAAAACTTGCAAACCGGATTGGATTCTCTCTGATAATGATAGAAATTTTCTTGACTCACTAATAGGGATTATTGAATTTTAATTCAACGGTTACAATTATTATAACTTTAAAAAGACCTCTTTGTTTATAGCTGTTAGATCAAAATTCAACGGTCCATATTAATAAATCATGAGAATCTCAACTATTTGCTCAAGAAGGGATCCAATTCCCTTGCAAACACCCCTTCATTGGATTTGAATCCTCTCCTGAGCTAATGGAGAGGATCATCATGACCAATCATTATGGACCGTTAAATTTTTATCCAACGGTTACAAACAGACGGGTCCTTTTAAAGTTATAATAATTATAATCGTTGAATAAAAATCTAACGACTCAATATGATTGGTCAGGAAGATCCTCTCCATTAGCTCAAGAGAAGATCCAAATCCCCTTTCATGGGTGGAGGAGCCTGAAAAAGCAACCCAACTTAGAGACTCCTAGACGCTACAGAAACCCTAGCTAAGCCACCTAGAGAGAGAGAGAGAGAGAGAGAGCCTTTTGCTTTGAGTTTGACAAGCCAAGCAATAGAGCTAGGGGCGGTGCACTAAGCACCCACGCGCGGTTGTTTGCCAGGGCCCACGTGTGACATCTATCGTGCGCTCGCGTTTTTCTCGTCTGCCTACTTCTGTTCAAGTCGTGCGACTCGTGTCGTTCTCTTATTGTTTGTTGTTAATATTTTAAGTGTTTTCTTTTTATTATTTAAAATTCAAAAAAAGAAAAAAAAAAAAGAAATGAATTTCTTTTGGAGTGTAGTTTGGTACGAAAAGGGCAGGAGTTAAATCAAGTACCCATCCGTGCACAACACACAGACGGTTATTGTCGGGCAAATGTCTCAGGTTGAGACATTTTATTTTCCCAAAATGCCCTTGTAGCCTTGGGTTGTAGTGATTGTCAAACAAAGTTCAAGGGTAAAACGGAAACAAATGAAGAGATATGGGGAATGATTTTGGGACGTAGATAAGATATGTTAGTTGAGTGAGGGGAAAAAGTAGTTCTATCAACAGATCCAATATTACTTTCACTCACGTTTGGTTTGAAGGCAAAGTGCCATGCCAAATTGATGTCGAAAGTTTCTTTTGGGGTGTCCTTTGGAAGAGGATCTTTTTCGTATTCACTTTGTGGGAATCCTAGAGATCTTCACATTCTAATCGTTTATCGTATATCATGTGGTCAGTTTTAGTCAGATACTATTTGTGTTTAATTTTAAATAAAAAAAGTCAAATGATTTCTGACCGCACGATATACGATGAATGACTAAAATGTGATGATCTCTAAGATTCCTATAATTTGGATCCGGATGAGATCCAATTCCTATTCCTTTAATTTGAGCGTATACATATAGTACACGTTGTCAAATATGCATCATTAACTTACTTAATATGGACACATGAAGAGAGATATAGAGATGAGAGAACTAAAATGTGATCGAGAACACTCTCTCATATTATACTCCTGAAACTTAAGAATTTTGTAAAGAACAATTGTTCAGGCATGTTTTAGTACTTGAAAGCAGAATTCAAACTTGCATGTACCATGCACTACCCAAATTGGTGAAACACATAAATGTAAGCTAGCTGTTGAATTACACATTGCCTGGCATGCTTAAAGTTAAAGTTTGCTGCATTTTTCTGGCCTTCTTGACTGAACAATTGGCCAGCTGAGTAGATAAACAACCAATCATAGAGGCATGATCGAAAAAATTGCCTCGCATGCTTATAGCTAAAGTTAGCTGCGTACATTGAATTGATAATACTCTTTCTTTTCACCAGCAAATTACAAACCAACCTTATACCACCAGAGACACTTGCATACCTGCGAGTATGTTCGGCCCCGTTCTCGCGTAACGTTGACTATGTTCTGTGATCAGCGTTACATGGAGAAGGGGAAAATACAACCCAGGGTCAGTGAAATACTTCTCCTTTATTACACACACAATGACATACTAAAGGAGTTGAAACTAAGTGATACAACATTGACCAACCATATGCAGTTATCTACACAATGTACGCTACAAGTACAACTTAGCATAAAGACACTCCAAATCCTGGGTTTTTTAAACTACTCGCTCATCCACCTCTATATACTCCAAATCCTCAAAGAAAAATAAAACAGAGAGAAGTATGGAACATGAGGAGGACAATTGCGAGACAAGAAAAGATAGCAGTCTAAACCTGTCTCATGGCATTGTTGACCAATCAGTCCACTCAACTTGACCCAACCCAAACCCTCAGGTGTAGAGAGAGAGAGAGAGAGAGAGAGAGAGAGAGAGAGAGAGAGAGAGATCATTTGCCTGATCGTCAGTAGATTTTGGTTTCTGTATCCATTCAAAACTCTTTTAGTTAGTGGAAGACTGCATTTTAAAGTACAAGAGCATCCATGAATCCCATACATCCATTGCCCAACACTATACTACAAAAGTTTTCCACTCGGTAACATTTGCTAATTTGAATGGCTTGAACAAAAGCTAATCTTTTCTCCATGTTCCTGCTACAGCTGACTTAATTTGACCCAAGTGCACCATTAATTATGCTTAAATATTTAACCAAGCCAGAAAAAAGGGAGATTTAGTCTTGCAATTAAGATATAATTTCAATAGCGTTACTTTTTTACTAAATATTTGTCACGGACTTAAAAATTAAATTATTTATTATGTGGTGAATTAGTGATAAAAAAAAATGTACTTTCAAAGAAGACCAGACTAATTTGGGCTAGGACAATTTGTCCTCACCTGGCAATATAGTACTACAAACTGATTTTTATAATAATGCAGATTGTTAATAATTGAGTTGCATTTCTGTTTCTTGGAGAATGTATGCTTGCACCTTTGTACCTCAGCTTCCAAAAGAGGACAAGAAAGAGAAAGGCAACTCAATTATTAAACTCGTGCTTTCTTGGAGAATGTATGCTTGCACCTTAAATGTCCTCTGTGGATGTTTCTAGCTTGAGCTTTTGTAGACTTCAATTGCTAAGTGGTGTATGGGATTAGCTAGAAGATCCGAGTCCAGCAAACTATTTGGATTATCTACATTCTACTCCTTTTGAAAGGATTTCTAGAATTAAAACCAATATATAAAATTCTAAATCAAGTTCTTGGTGAGCAAAAAAAAAAAGAAAAAAAAAAGCTACTTTTCTGTTGATTTTCTCCCCAGAATATATGAAACAAACCATATGAAATCTGACATTTTCTGCCCTGATTCATGCAACAGGCTAACAGGATTAGAACCTAGAAACGGCAGAGGGCGGGTGTCGCTAACGATTGAACAAAATATTGTTAAGTACGGTTGATTAATTGATATACTAATAGGGAGTTGAAGAAAGTTGAGGTTTTGTCATAAAATCAATTGGTAATATGAGAAGTAACTCAATCTCTTATAAGCCCTTGCATGGTTTTCTCCTTTCAAGGATGAAGACTCTTTTACTTTCACATCCTCACACACCCCTTCACGCGTGGCGAATTTTCAAGCCAAACACATGACCAACACCAATTGGGTGACGTGGAGACGTGTGACGGTTGAACTTCACACGTGGTTAATTTCACACGCGGGCTAGACCGCTCTATTCTATAAAGAAAGTTGAAGTTCTACCATAAAACTAATATACAATATTAATTGAGAGTCCCTCTTACCAGCACTTGTAAAGTTTCTCATTTCATCGAAATAAATCTTTTATTTTCACATCTCAATTGAGTTTAAGTGTTTGATGAGTCACTAATGAGCTCCTTAATAATTAAAACCAGTACGTATAAAAGTTCTTGCCTTTCTAAACCTCTTCAATTTCTTTCCATTCTTTACGTCACAAGGCTTTATTGGATAGCAAGTATCCATCCCTGTAGACTAAACAACGGCACACCAAAATTCAGATTGACTTCTTGATCCCATTTTCTCTTGCACTGCATCATTTTGCCTAAACATTCTTCCATTAAAATAATGGAAAACTAACGAAAAGGGCCTGAATAGTGACAGTTTTAATGAAAAGCCCTTTTTGAAGGTATAATGAATAGTGACAGTTAAAGGTAAAAAAAGACTTTTCGTTAAAAGTAAACAGTACCGGGGGTGTTTTATTAAACCTCCCTTAAAATAATTGTACTCACAACAATTTATAACACAAACTCTCTCTCTCTCTCTCTCTCTCTCTCACGTAAGCGGAGATTTGATCTGATAAATAATTATCCACAAACACTACTTGTAATCCCCCACGTTACATGTATGTATGTAAACATATCATTTCATGCATGTAGCCATCGATCCATGGATGCATGCCCATAACGAACACGTAAACGAGAGACAAACATCTCGCGTACATTCATGTACACATAGATGAATGTGATGATGCTACATAAAATGGAGACATGATACGCATGATTTTCCAATCAGCTGAGCTTTGAGGGCACTTTCTCACACTTTTCACCCTATAAAAGGCCTCCCCTCCTCAAGCCTTTCTCCCCCTTGTAACACAACCAAAAACTAAGTACTCTCCACTCACCTTCTTCACCATTAAGACCTTGCATTTATCCGTTGAAAGTTTGAGAAGCCATGCAGCCCGGTGAGGTCACTGGAATCCATTACCTCGTTCCTTCGAGCTCATCATCTCCCTACCCTCCTTTTAGCATGACCACTCAAAGCAATACAACCACTTTTGAATTCAACCGGCTTTCTAGCCCATTGTACAATTTCCAATACCCTATTTCCCAACTTCAAGAAGTTAATAACATTCCACAGCAACCATCTTCCTTCAGTAGTAACTCAACCTCTGATGAGGCTGATGAGCAGCAGTTCAGTCTCATCAATGAGAGGAAACAAAGACGAATGATATCTAACAGAGAATCTGCACGCAGATCACGTATGCGCAAGCAGAAGCACCTCGATGAACTCTGGTCACAAGTGGTTTGGCTCAGAAATGAGAATCACCAAATTTTGGACAAGCTGAACCATGTCTCAGAGTCCCATGAGAAGGTTCTGCAAGAGAATGCTCAGCTCAAAGAGGAAGCTTCCGATCTCCGCCAAATGCTCAATGACCTGCAACTGCACAGTCCTTATCATCCTTCCCTTCGAGACCTCGAGGATGTCCCTTGCAACACAGCTTATCTGAGAGCAGAGTCCTCAAACCAGTCCATCACAAGTTCCATGGATTTGCTAGGCTAAGACCGATGGACACCGAGTTCTTATCATTTCCACATTTTTCCCATTATCCATCTATGTTGATCTTCTGTTTGTGTAGAAGTCAACTAATCCTCAACTCACTTTAAAATCTGTATCAGATCCATGCAAATAAGCAATAAAATGTTTTGGTCAAATTTTCAGCACTGTCTAGAATCTTGTCTATCAAAAATAAATTTCCTAAATCATGTAAAATTCTTACTAAATTAGCTGCATGAAGTTTTCTTTGGTCAAGAATTAGCTGCATGAATTGATCATAAAAAAAATGATCGGATCACCAGCTCACTACGGAAAGATCTAGTAATTTATCATCAATACTTCTAGAAATATTCGAAAAATTAATATTATTGCCGAAGAAAGTACAGCAATAATTTCAGGTGTACAAGAACAAAGGGAGGAGGAAAAAATGCAAAGGATGGAGCAAGGAATGGCAATGGTGGGGGGAGAGTTGGTCATGACGCAGAAATAAAGGTGGTGGAAATGGGAGTTGGTTCGTGATATTAAAATTACTATAAATCGAAAGACATTCACAAAAGCTATCCACTAACGTATAAGTCCAATTGAGCACTGTTTTCAGCTTTTTAGAGGGCTGGCCTGACTAAATGTAACATGGTTTATTTTGTTTTGTTTTGCAATTTGTTCTCTCTCATTTGGATGTTTTCTCAGAGACTTCATCTCTGTCTTTCTTTCTTCTTTCCTGCAATACCTTATTTTCCTACGAAGATCTGCAAACTTAAGAACCTTGATATTTTAATTATATATATTTCCAGTGATGATCGTTTACAGGGATTATACGCAATCAAATCAGAGTCGAAATCAAGCTCAAGGCCGCTAAATTTCAACTCGATCTCATCAGAATGAAACCTATCAGGATTACTGTTTTGCAACATCTCTTGAAATTTAAGCAAGTTCCAAAGTTTTGTTTAGTAGCATAACAGAAACACTGATTTTTAGTAGCTAATTTAATCCTAAATTGTGCTAGTATTATATTGCAAATACATATATAATATATTCCCTCCACTTTTTCTTGAATTTATTTAAATAGAACCTAAAGACGTGCACTAATAGGAGTTCACAATACAGGACAAAGGAAGAAAAGAGAAAATCAAGGCTCAGTTGTAACAAAAAGTTTTCAAAAAGCGGAATATAGGGAAAGCCCTAGCAAAAGGTTCCGTTGACACTCCTTCCAAAATTATATTTTACTTCAAATACATCAAATGTAAAAGAATAAGATGCGAAATCATACAATTTTATTAAAAGCAATCAGAAAGTAGTATACATCAATAGTAACACAAATGTGCAGATATGAACTGTACAGTGTACAACTAGAAAAACAAGGAACTGGGGCCTCAAAAATTGGAATAAGAAACTTACGAATCCACCTGCTAGTGTAGGCACTATGACGAAACGAAGCTCCCTTTGATCCACCTCTACAGACAACTCTTAAACATTCTCAATGACAAAGCAGAGGATATGCAATGAAAGATTGGAAATCGTAAATTAGATTCATTGGAAAATACATAAACCCTGCTAGGGGATTATTCTATCATTTACAGTCTGAATTTGTGTAACAACATCACCAGTATTCATTGCAAGAGCATCTCCCGTCCTTGAAATGATGAAACCGATTTGAATCCCTTACTACTATTTCTCTCCCAGTGGCTTCCGAAATATACTTAATTGCAGTGTGGCAGTCTCCGCAAACACGGAGATTCTTAAATACTCTAATAGGCTTTGATTTAGATGTGCTAATAAGACCAAACGCCACTGCTATTTTCTCACTGTGTTGAAACAAGTAAAATCCTTTTTGTTCCTCTTCCACATCATGAAGTACAAAATCTGTATTCGGGACATAGCCCAGTTTCTTTATCTTTGAGCCCAATTTATCCAGTTCATCATAAATCTCCTTTGCTTTCGGGTGTGAAGTATCCCCAACATAAAACTTGTGGATCTTATTTTTCACCTCTATCCAGCTAGAACCTACTTCTTTGATCAAATACTTCTCTTTCATATATTTTCTTACCTTTGCCACTTCTTCCCACAGACCAGTGGAAGCATACAAATTCGATAGTAAACTATATGCTGCCGAATCACGTGGGTTCTGCTCGATAATCATCTTTGCTGCATGTTTACCAAGCTCTATGTTACCATGCACTCGGCAGGCTCCAAGAAATGTCCGCCAGATGAGTTCATCAGCTGTAAAAGGCATTGAGTTAATAAACTCGAGGGCTTCTACAAGGGATCCTGAGCGGCCTAATAAATCAACCATGCATGCGTAATGTTCCATTCTTGGGACAACACCATGTTTTTTCTGCATTTCCTTGAAGTGTTTCCAACCCTCATCAACCATACCCGCATGGCTGCAAGCTGACAAAACAGCAATATATGTGATCTCATTAGGTTTTATTCCGACCTCAAGCATTTTGTTGAACATGTCCACCGCTGCATCTGCATATCCATGTTTTGCAAAACCCGTGATCATTGAAGTCCATGATATAACATTCCAATCATCCATCTCATTGAAAACTAGAAAAGCAGCATCTATGTTTCCACACCTAGAATACATGGAAACCAAAGCGTTGCAAATGATTTGGTTTGACTCAAGTCCTGACTTTATTATCCGGGCATGGATTTGTTCGCCCTTACCAGCTGCACAAATGCTTGCAGCTCCACTCAAGAGACTAGAAAATGTGAAAGCACTAGCCCCATATCCTGTATCCTGAATTTCATGAAAAAGTCCAAAGGCTTCTTCTGCATCTAAATGATTGGCATATGCATCAACGATTGTGTTATAAGATATCAAATTTTTCTCATACAGAACATCAAAAGATTTGCGGGCATCTTCCACCTGGCCAGACTTTGAGTACATGGTGATAAGTGAATTTCCCACACAGTTAACTGAAGCAAGACCTGATTTCACTGCTAGGGAGTGAATTTGTTCACCCTTACGGAGATCTGAAAGATTTGCACAAGCCTTCAGAATGCTAGAAAATGTGAAATGGTTTGGTGGAACATGACCCGACATCATTTCAACAAAGAGTTTGATGGCTTCCTCATCACCCTTTCCGCTCTGCACATATCCATTGATAGTTGCAGTCCATGACATAACATTGTGGTTTGGCATCCGATCAAATACCTTCCTCGCATCATTCATCGATCCATCAGCTGTACACTTGGCATACATGTCCACCAAACAACACCCGACACAATGACCTAAAGCCAATCCAGACCGTATAACCCACGAATGCAACTGCTGCCCCAATGAAAGTGATTCCAACTTTATACATGCTGATATAACGCCGCTTAGTGCAAACTGGTCAGGCATGAACCCACTCAACAACATATCCACATACAAATCAATAGCCTCTCTGGGGAAACCCATCTGTGCAAACCTAGTAATCATCAAAGTACACGTCACCGCATCTGTCTCAGGCATTTTCTCAAACACCTTATACGCTTCACCCAAGTCTCCCCCACCCTTCGCAAACATATCGATCAATGAGCACCCAACACACACATCAGACCCAAGATACCCACTTTTGATCACCGACCCTAAAATTATCTTCCCAATCCCAATATTCCGGGAATTCGAACACGCTCGAATCACAGATGCAAAGCAATACTCATTCGGGTAAAACCCATGTTCGAGCATACCAAGAAACGTCGAGATCGCTTCGAATCCCATATCATTGTTCACAAAACAAGACACCATGGCGCTCCAAGAAACTAAATTTCTCTCACTGCCCATGTTTTCGAAGATCGAATTCGCCTTCTTCCAGTCCCCAGATTTCGAATACAAGCTAATCAAGGAGTTCAGGAGTACCGGGTCGGGTTGAAGCTGCGAGTGAGTCAATCGGTCGTGGACGAGCTTGCCCAGGTCGAAGTTCCGGGACCGGATGCAGGACTTGATGAGGAGTGAGTAGGTGGGGAGGTCGGGGTGGATCCCGCGCTGCGCCAGGAGATCAAGGGTGGTGATTGCTTTACGGAGATGGCCGACATTGATTTGGTTGATCAGACGGTTGTTGAGAGCCTCAAAGTTGGTGGCTTTCTGGGGGCTGAGAGGAGGACGTGGAGGGAGTTTGGCGGGAACGGGAAGAGAGAGGGTCAGGCTCGGCATATTGTCTCTAACGGCTAAGTCTGAATTCCATAATCCATTTCAAATTTCAGTTATTTACTGTGAGGTTTGGTGGGAGGATGATGAATGATGATCCATTGGGCTTGTGGAGGTATTAGAAAATTGATGGGCTTTCTCTTACAATTTTGAATCACTTTGGACGCCTGTCTTTTTGTTGAGACCATCTGAAAAGTAAAAAATCGAATTTTATTATTTGAGTTACGAACGCTTTACTTGTGATGATTAGGGTTTAGGGTTAAAAAAACTGATTTCGAACCTAACCCAATTTTCTCAATCAAGATTTTGAAACTGAGTCTGCTTTTTTTGGTATAAAGTCAACCATGATATATTTTGTAAACCTCAATTGAGATTTAAATTGTTGGGTTAGGCTAATCACCTCTCTTTTTAATTTAGTGCAAATTTGCTATAAAGTATTAGACTTTCATTGCTTGACAAAAAGTCAAACATTTACCCTCATCTAGTCCTCCTTGCTTTTCAGTTTCATGAAAAAATATATTTTTTATTACAGTCTTATTAGATTAGGAATGTGATTGTGTAAATCTTAGTGCATTTAGGAGTATCTTTGTATATTCCATTTAGTAGTTAAATTCCTATTAGAGTTGTAATCATATTAGGGTAAGGATTTAACCTATCCTACTACTATAAATAAAGGCATAATGGGGTGATACGACACATATCTCAAAATTACACATCTCTGTTGCTGCCGGCCCTTCTCCCTTTTTGTCCTAAATACAGTTCAGTCAAATAGGCCTACAACATGTTATCAACACATTCTAACCAAAAGCTAAGGAACTAAAGGATCGTGGACTTGGAGGAGGCTTTCTTCTACAACATCAAAGGCTTTCAATTATTTTTTGCCAATCAGGTTCTTTTAAAATAAATTAAGATATTTGAAACGACATTGAAGCATGAAAACATTCCACATGATGCATGAACCCCTATATTTATATTTTCCTTTCAATTTATATATTGTATATATGTTCATATATCTTGTCAATATATATATTTGTTCATGCAATACGCAATTATGTTATGTGAAATTTGTGAGTCAAAGTATCGAAATTAATTTAGAAGCAAGTAGGGTTTTTTAACCCTAGAATTCGAAAAAAAATTGGGCTTTTTTTGCAGCCATGTTGCGGCACACCGAGCCAAGTTGGATGGCCTACATCCACACCACCATCATGGGACGGCGTCGTTTCGACGTCTTAGACCGATTGCAGTAGCCCTTTAGGCTTGCTGCCATTACACTACAACCAGGCCTCGGTCTGCGTTGGATAGCACCACGAGCCCGAGTCCACACCAGCATGCCTGAAGCCCGCTGAGCTCGTCCCTTTGCTTCGGCACGCTTGTTGGGTTTGCCATGTCATGACCCAAATCACAAAGCTAGCTTCGGCTGGGCTTTGTAGTGCCTTAACCCAAAGCCAGCTTCGGTTGGGCTTGTTAGTGCTCTGACTCGTAACCACACAATGCTAGTTCGCCCTGCAGCCATGCTTGGATTGTTCCGCAACCACCCGTGGCCCACTATGCCCTTTTAGAGCCTTGCCCTACTCATGACACCCATGCCCACAGTAATTAGGCTATGGTTTTTCGAACCCAATACTATTTTTGGCATTCCTTATAACTTTAACCCAAATGTTATTATTATTCTTGCTTCTACGATCTACCTTATATGGTCCGATCTATTGAATTAATTAAAGTGATCATTAGTCCATTAATCTGACAATTAATCCTAAATTATTAGCCTGAAGCTCACTTTTTGGCAATTAGTGATTCAATAAATTATTTTCGTTTCTTTAAACCATTGACTATCTTTCATAGTCCCGAAACACTCACACTTGGGTTCCTAAAGCAACCACAAATCCACTACACTTTATTGTATATTGTATACTGTGTTCTTACAAGTACCCATATATGAACTAAACGTTCATAACTAAATCGAACCAGTAGTTTCGAATTTAGTGCCTTTGAAACCCGAAGTTTTCATTCAAAACTTACCACATGAAACCCGTAGCTTTCATGCTTAAATACCAATACATGTCTATAGAACCCGCATGTTCTACGATATATGTCTATGGTTTTCTATACGTAACCATGTCTTGTTGTACCCTCTGTTTTCGGGTCATGTTGAACTTGAATAAGCTCAATTTCACTGTTCTAGAAGTCTTTGGAAGAAACTAACTGAAGTGGGTTCAAGACGTGAAGCTTCATCTTAGTGCAAAGAGTTTTAGAGCTACTATCGAGGAACCTATCGACAATGAACTTGTCGATGAAGCTCAGAAAGCCATTACTATGATCTTCATCTGAAGACACATCCATGATGCTCTGCAAACTGAGTACCTCGTAGAGGATGATCTACGTACCCTCTAACTCGCTTTGGTAGATCATTTTGATCACCAGAAAGACATTTACTTGCTTGAAGTAAGACACGACTGACAGCATTTACGCTTCCAAGACTTAAGTCTGTGAATGAATACAACTCTAAAGTTTGTAGAATCCGGTCATTGCTTAAGTTATGCAAAGAGGACTTAACTGAATAAAATCTCCTAAAGAATACCTATTCGACCTTCAATGCCACCAATATTGTCCTGCAGCAACAATATAGGGCACAAAAGTTCACCAAATTTTTATATTTGATATCTATTTTACTTATCGCTGAAAAGCAGAACCAACTTTTGATTAAAAATCATCAAGCTCGAATGCTTTGCCTGAAGCGCATACGACTAATTCTAGTAGCCACAACCGACAGAAACCCCATCGTGGCCATGGAAATGAGTGGCAAACCCCACCACGGGCCCAAGGTCAACAAAATAGAAGCTCTCTTAAGGGAGGAATTTTAACCTAGAAGTGCCAATCCCTTGCCCCTAAGGCCCCAAACTTCAAGAACAAGGAAAAATCTACCGTTCAATCAGCTTCCAGTGAAATGGACATGTGCTACCTCTGTGGATCAAATGATCATTGGTCACATGTATGCTGAGCTACCCTTGAGGCTATTGCCAAGTATCATTCTCGTCGTAAAACTAACTTTGTACATGTAGAACATAAGATGCTATCACAACTCTGGAGGTTTCAGGTTTTCAGGCATCAACTGTTTTTATGGAAGAATAAAGTTTTATTTTTCTGAGACATGTTAGGGCGTTTTTACATCCCTAGTGGCCAAACCCTTCCCACTAAATTTTAGGTTTATGGTTTAATTTTTGGACAATTTTTCTAAAACTTTGGAATTATTTGTTTGGATTGGTTTGTTTTGAATTATGGATAATTATTATTATGGACATTATTTCTTGAATTGATTAATTGAATGAATGGGATTATATTTATGCATGTGCCCGATTCAATTAATGTATTTCTAGGTATGACTAATAGGGAAGTTAGTTGTCTGACTGATAGTGCCACCACGCACACCATATTGCGTGAGAGCACTATTTTACTAACTTTGTACCTAAGAATGCACATCTGACAACCCTCTTAGGCCCATCCAACCTGATAGAAGGATACGAAAATACACGTATTATGTTGCCCAATGGTACTGAATTAACCATTAAAGAAGCTCTCTATTCTCCACGTTCCTGAAGAACAGTGTTGAGTTTTAGAGATATTTGAGATAATCAATATTATGTTGAAACCACTTAAGATAATGGTTCTGAATTTCTTTGTATCACTTCTTACAAATATGGCTGGAAACGTATTCACGAGAAGCTGGAACTTCTCCTAAGTGGGTTATACATAACAAACATTCGAGTCATAAGACTTATTACGTGGCGAGCCCTATGGCTGGGTTCTAGGACACTCTCCTACTTTGGCATGATCAAATGGGACACCCTGGACAAGATATGATGCGCCGCATCCTCAAAGTATCTCATTGACATTACTTGAAATCTTATCCTGGCCATTTGCTTTCCAAAGCATGTTCCATGGAGAAGTTGAACATTCAACCCTCACTTACAAAGATTATTCATGACCACTCTAAGTTTCTTAAGAGGATTCAAAGGGATATTTGTGGACTTATCCAATGAACGTGTGGACCATTTAGATACTTCATGGTGTTGGTTGATGCATCGATGCGATGGTCACATGTCTGCTTATTGTCCATACGAAATGTTGCATTTGCGAAATTTCTAGCACAAATTATTAAGCTTAGGGCTTACCACCCTAATTATCCGATCAAGTCGATTAGACTGGATAATACTAAAGAGTTTACATTAGACTTTTTACGATTATTGCTTGTCTCTTGGGATTGAAGTTGAACATCTTGTACCCCATGTTCACACCCAAAACAGCCTGGCATAAGCTTTCATAAAGCGCCTTCAAATGATAGGTCGGACTTTGATTATGCAAACCAACTTTCTGGTATCTGCCTGGGGTCATGCAATATTACACGCAGTTATGTTGATTTGCCCAAGGCCCATCGCTACCCAACCTTATTCATCGTTACAGTTGGTTACAGGATGTGAGCCTAATGTCTCACATTTACGTGTGTTTGGGTGCGCAGTCTATGTGCCAGTAACGCTACCACTATGTACCAAAATAGGTCATCAGAAAAAAATAGGAATCTATGTCGATTATAATTCGCCATCAATCATTCATTACTTAAAACCCTTGACAAGAGATATTTTTACTGTAATTTTTGCAGATTATCACTTCGATGAGACAGTCTTCCCGTCGTTAGGGGGAGATAAGATCACTAATATTTCTGTAGAATGTCGTGAATTGTTATGGATTACTCTCACTGTGTCTCATTTAGATCCATGCACCCCTCAGTCTGAAACTGAAATGCGACGTATTCTAGATCTTCAGAGCATTGCTCAAAGCATGTCGGATGCTTTTACTTACCTATCTAAGGTGACGAGATCACATATACTCGCTGCAAATACACCTACAAGGATGAACGTACTTAACGTACGCCGTACCACCATCTTGGAAGGCTGGACCATTCTTGAGGGTGGGGCGGCCGCACCTTTCATG
The DNA here is from genome assembly GCA_963580275.1 of Crataegus laevigata. Classification (NCBI taxonomy): domain Eukaryota; kingdom Viridiplantae; phylum Streptophyta; class Magnoliopsida; order Rosales; family Rosaceae; genus Crataegus; species Crataegus laevigata. Next base: position 6,175,644 of record OY756945.1, read on the forward strand.
CGGCCCGGTACACTGGCTGTTAGCCAATCACCCCCTCCTACCGTGAAGTATGGTAAACCATCTGGTTCAAAGGATTCACAGCCTCAAAAGAGGAAAACGACATAAATTAGTGAACTTAGTCTGAATCTGACCATTGCTTACTTATATGTTCCAACGTATGAGGTTATTCTAGATCACGGTGATGTCTTAGATGAGATAACCCAGTTTCCCGAGAATCGTGTGATTTCAGTCCATATGGTCGTTCTAACTCTATATGTTAAACGAGATCATTTCCGTACCAAGGAAGATGAGAAAAGATTTTGGAGCCTGAAGTTCCATACCTAAGTACAATTGGTGCTTTATTGTACTTGGCTCAATAAACTAGACCTGACATCTCCTTCACTGTTAATCAAGGAAGACAACACCAAGCATTATTCTCAAGGTCAGAAGGCCGAAAAGAGCCCAAAAACTGTCTCTAACCGAGGGCTAGGCCAGATGGCTGTGGAATCTGGGAGGGCCCCACGGAATCGGAGAGGGCTGGAGGGCTGGCCACTTCCAGCCAGCCCGGGCTAGCTATTTTTTTTTTAAACTGTCGGAATTCCTGTCGGTTATAACCAACAGGAATAATTTAGAGGGCAGAAATAGTGTCGGTTATAACCGACACTAGCAGTGTTTTAAACTAGCCTTTAGCTTCAAATGTTTTTTATTAATTACTATTAGTGTCAGTTATAACCGACACTAATAGTAATTTGAATTGCAATAGTGTCGGTTATAACTGACACTAATAATTTGAAATTGAATTTAAAGCAACTAGCCGTTTCATTAATTTTTTTTTGAAATTTTTTTTATAACAGTTTTACAGTTTTATTATTATTTTTTATTTACAAAATTTTTCATATAACTTCTATTTTTTCCTATAACTTTTATTTTACAAAATTTGTTTCATATTTTTTAAAAATTCCATTTTTTCCTATAACTTCTATTTCACAAAATTTGTTTCATTTTATTTTAAATTCTATTTTTTTCCTATAACTTCTATTTCATATTTTTTTTTAAATTATGTTTTTTTCCTATAACTTCCTAAGCCATTATACAACATTAAATTAAATTAAGTAACATGAAACAACATTTAACAACATTAAACTTAAACAACATGAAAAAATATTTAACAACATTTAACAACATTAACGGACATGAAACAACATGAAAAAAAATTTAACAACATGAAACTTAAACAACATTTTTAAAAACATAAAACTTAAACGCCTACTCCATGCTTCTTTCGGCCCAAAGATGTGCAACAAGATCCTGTTGTAGGTACTTATTTGTGGCACGAGAACGTATCATTCTATAACGCCTCATGTACTCATTTATAGAGATACTACCAGCTCTTGGATTGAAAGGCAAATTAGGCCCATCATATATTTTTGCACGAGCCCTTCTTGACTTATTTGGGTCTTCTTGGTCGTCATCGGACTCTCCATCAATATACCCATCTCGCTCATCCTCCACTATCATATTGTGTAATATGATGCAAGACAGCATGATGGAGCCCAAATTTTCTCGATTCCACCCCACCCTCTTGCCGGTTCGCTGATGATCTTCCACCGTGCTTGTAGAACACCGAAAGCTCTCTCAACATCTTTCCGGTATGCCTCTTGGTGTAAGGTAAACAACTTTTCTGCGTCATTCTTAGGGTTTGGAATTGCTTGGACAAGTGTCGCCCACTTTGGGTAGATGCATTTTGCCAAGTAATACCCCATATTGTATTGATGGCCGTTGATGTAGTAGTTAAGTTGAGGTGCTTTACCTTCTGTCAAGTTATTGAAGAGGGATGAACGCCCAAGAACTGTAATGTCATTTTGGGATCCAGGGACTCCAAAGAAAGCATGCCAAATCCATGTGTTATATGAGGCTACCGCCTCTAACACAACAGTTGGTTTTCTCGACCTTCCGCTAAAGCTTCCTTGCCATCCAGTGGAACAAGTCTTCCAATCCTAATGCATGCAGCCTAATGACCCTATCATGCCCGGAAACCCACGGTATTGAGCTTTACGAAGGAGCTGATTTAAATCTTCTTGATTTGGCTCGCGGAGGTACTCGTCTTTGTAAACCTGAACAATTGTGTCACAAAATTGTTCAAGAGTATCAAGGCATGTAGACTCAGACATACCATGGGTTTCATCCATCGAATCAGCTGGGGAGCCATAGGCCATCATTCGAAGTGCAACAGTAACCTTCTGATGAGGTGAGAAACCAGGGTGGCCTGCTCTATCCCGCTTCTGTCCAAAGTACGGATTAACTTACTAGACATCACGAAGTAAACGCTCGAAGACATGATGCCTCATCCGGAAACGACGTCTGAAATCCTCTTATGTGTTGACTGAGTTGGGGTTGAAGTAGTTGTTCATCAGATTGGCATGCGTCATCGCTCTATTTCGTGGTTTGTAAGAGCGACTAGCAATAAAGCCACTCCATTGAGATTGTTCCTCAGTTGGTTGACACACCATGGCTGCAGCTATGGCTGCTGCTCTGTTTTGTTTGTTGCGCCTTTCTTGAACTTCTTCATCAAACTCCTCATTTTCTCGTCTCATTTGCACCCATTTTGCTTCTCTTTTGGAATTGGATGAGGACCCCCAGTTGGAATCTTAAGAGGATCCAAAGTTGGAATTTATTGCAAACTTGAATTGAAATAAATTGAATTCAAAGTTGTGTGAATTATATCCCAATATCCACCCTATTTATAGCAAAAAAAAAATTCAAATCCAACGGCTAGCTGACGTCACTTAGTCGTTGGATTTGAATTTAAGTTGTAGTTTTTAAATAATAAATTATGTTTGGCCCTTGGTTAGAGACGGTTTTTTGTGACAGGGCTAAAACGAACCCTCTGGCCCTCAGTTGGAGACGGAGGCAAATATGGTCATGTACTGTTCATTAAAATATTAATATCTTGGAGAATCTTGGAGAGCTAGAGGGCTAAAACGAGCCCTCTGGCCAGCAATCGGTTGGAGATGGCCTTATGTCTAATTCAGGGAGAGTATCCAGAAGCATACTCACTTAATCTTAATATACTCTTTTTCCTACGATTAAAAGCATTTTTTCCACTGGGTTTTTGCTACCTAACGAGGTTTTAATGAGGCACCCATCTTGGGATGATCATACTCTGTTGAGTTCACTACTTTTTTCTATTTGATGTTTGTTTTAGACATTATGCATAATTCTCACTTTTCTTCTTAGTTTATGGGTTTTTACCTACCTTAGGTTTTACCGTAGCGAGGAGGTTTTGTGAGTTTTACTACCCATGCATACTTTCTTTTAAATTTGAAACTCGCATTCACCCGTTGTGACTTCATCAACTGTTTTACCTCATCTGTTGAAGATCTGATGCGAAGTTTTGTTTGAGTATTTACACACTCAAGGGGGAGTGTTGCAGTCATATTGGATTAGAAATGTGATTGTGTAAATCCTAGTTTATCCCAAAGTATCTTTGTATATTCCCTTTAGCAATTAAATTCCTATTAGAGCCGTAATCCTATTAGGGTAAGGATTTAGCCTATCCTAATACCATAAATAAAGGAACAATGAGGTGATATAATACACACCTCATAATTACATCTCTCTCTTCTCCGTCTCTTGCCGCTGGCCCTTCTCCCTCTCCGTCCTAAATACAATTAAGTCAAATATGCCTACAACAATATTGTAATAAAAAAAAAATGACTCTTTGAAGGTAATAAAAAAAAATTCTTTTTGTAATAAAACAAGTAAGGCTAAATTGGATTAATGGTCTCCGTAGTAAAAAAATTTGAATTTAAACTTTCATGATGAAGTCCCATTAGGATTCAAGTCCATTATCAATTTTTCCGTTAACTCTCTGTTAACCCATTGAGCTTTCATAACCAAAAAAAAAAAAAAAAACACATTCAAGGCTATGAATTCTTTGCTCCATGCTTCGATTTCATTCAAAACTCTTTTGTCTACGAGAACAACTAGAACTTTTTTATGCAGTAGAAAAAAATAATAAAAAAACTCAGTTCATCAACATTTCCGTTAACCCACCTGTTCTTTTTTTTTTTTTTTTAATTTTTTTAATTTTTTAATTTTTACAAATGGAAGATTGATGAGATCTGAACCAAGGTCTAAAATATCCATAATATCCCGATATTTCTATCGAAATTTCCGTGTTTTTGGACTACCGATATTTCCATCAAATTTTTCGTGTTTTTAAAATTTTTATATTTAAAAAAAGGAAAACTAACGAAAAGTCCCTGAATAGTGACAGTTTTAATGAAAAGTCCTTTTTGAAGGTATAATGAACAGTGACAGTTAAAGGTAAAAAAGTGGTTTTTCGTTAAAAGTAAACAGTGCCAGGGGTGTTTTATTAAAGCTCCCTTTAAAAAAACACCAAGGGGATTTGAACCCCTCCCATTTTACTCCTTCAACACCTTGACCACCATATCACTTATGTTTTTGTCAAAATATGCTAAAATATTTACATATTTTCTACACTCACAATGTTTGCCAGCTCGCTATATAATCAACTTAAATCAGTTAAATCCATCATGCAATGCATTTCCTTCTAATTTTTTGTGATAAACTAATAGATAATTGACTAAATAAATATCCTGCAAAGTTTCAATAAAAATTTTCAAGTTTTTCTTACAATTTTCATAGCTTTTATTCAATTTTTAACGATATCGATAATATCCCGATATTTCTATCGAAATTTTCGTATTTTTAGACTACCGATATTTCCGATATCATTGATATTTTAAATCTTGATTTGAACCGGCCAACGAAACCAATCGATGGTTTGGTTAAGCACGACATTTTCAGTCGGCTCCAACAAAACCAACCACACCTATTATTATATTAATATTTTTTATTAAAGAAAAATGAAAACACCGACACGAAAATTAGATCTGTCCTCACTTGGAACTTGGAAGTTTGATCTCTTCCACGCTCTCACGAGTCACACACGGTCTTCTTCTTCACACCCAGCTGAGATCTCACACACTCACACTGCCAATCTCTCTCTCTCTCTCTCTCTCTCTCTCTCTCTCTCTCTCTCTCCTCATTCCACTTTCCAATCAGCTGAGAGACAGAACTTGAACTCTTTTCCTGCCGCTGCTACAATCAAAACACCATTCGATCATTCTCTGTTTTGAGGTCGAGAGCGCTCTGATCGGAGCTTGGTTGATGCAATGGCGGTGGCCGTGCGAGGCAGCCGTGGCGGAGGCGGGTCGAGTTTTGGCGGGTTCAGCCTCCGGAGCTTCTTCTCGTATCGGATCTTTGTCTCGGCTATGTTCTCTCTGCTCTTCATTGCCACGCTCTCTGTTATCCTCACCACAAATCCTTCGACTCCACACCACGACTCTGTATGTATTGCCCTCTCTTCCTCAATCCGTTTTCTCTCATTTAATTTTGTAATTAATCGAGATTTAGATTGAAATTTCGAAGCTTTAGCAAAACCCAGATGTCAACTCCACTGATTAATTACAACCCACTTTCTAATTTCTAATTTTCACATTTGAACAAATCTCTGATTGGGAAAAAAAAACCCAAATTAAGTAAAAAGTAAAAAACCCATGTAAAAATCTTTGACTAAAGGAAAACCCGGATGTTAATTTTTTTCAATCGGATAGGATTGAAGTTTAATCTTGATGTTTAATTGATTGCAGGCACTTCCAACAACCGGAAACGCGTACATGCGTCGGACGTTTTTAGCTTTAAATTCTGATCCTATGAAAACAAGATTAGATTTGATATATAAGCAAGCCAATGATCATGTTACTCTGGTGAATGCTTACGCGGCTTACGCCAGGAAACTTAAGCTGGAGATATCTAGGCAAATGAGAATGTTTGATGATTTGGCGTCGAATTTCTCTGATCTTCAAATGAAGCCGAGTTACAGGACCGCGTTGTTTGAATCAGACGGTCCTTTGGATGAGGATGTTTTGAGGCATTTTGAGAAGGAGGTGAAGGATAAGGTCAAAATTGCTCGGCTAATGGTTGGGGAGTCAAAGGAGAATTATGATAATCAGCTCAAGATTCAGAAGTTGAAGGATACCATTTTTGCTGTTAATGAGTTGCTTATAAAGGCAAAGAAGAATGGGGCATTTGCAAGCTCGATTGCTGCAAAATCGATACCAAAAAGTTTGCATTGTTTGGCCATGAGGCTTGTTGAGGAAAGAATTTCACACCCAGAGAAGTACAAGGAAGAGGAACCAAGCCTCGAATTTGAGGACCCAAGTTTGTACCATTATGCAATTTTTTCGGATAATGTCATCGCTGTCTCAGTTGTGGTACGATCTGTGGTGACTAATTCCAATGAACCGTGGAAACATGTCTTCCATGTTGTCACAGATAGGATGAATCTTGCACCGATGAAGGTATGGTTTAAGATGAGGCCTGTGGAACGGGGTGCATATGTTGAGGTGAAGGCAGTAGAAGATTTTACTTTCTTGAACTCTTCATATGTGCCAGTCTTGAGGCAACTTGAGTCAGCAAAGTTGCAGAAGTTCTACTTTGAGAATCGGGCAGAGAATGCTACCAAGGATACACAAAACATGAAATATAGAAACCCCAAGTACTTGTCAATGTTGAATCACCTTCGGTTTTATTTGCCGGAGCTGTATCCCAAACTGCACAAAATTCTCTTTTTGGATGATGATGTTGTGGTTCAAAAGGACTTGACAGGATTATGGAAGATCGATTTGGACGGGAAGGTGAATGGAGCTGTTGAGACGTGCTTTGGGTCCTTCCATCGGTACGCACAGTATCTGAATTTTTCACACCCTCTGATCAGGGAAAGGTTCAATCCGAGGGCATGTGCTTGGGCATACGGGATGAATATATTTGATCTTGATGCTTGGAGGCAGGAGAAAAGCACTGAGCAGTACCATTACTGGCAGAACTTGGTAAGTGTTTTCTTGTTCTTAAATTCCTTGTGTGAGGGAAGATTAAGTACCATTCGGGTTAGCATTTTCGAAGTACCCAATTTATAATTTTGCACTTGGAAATTACTACCCGAATGGCGCCATATATAGTTGAAGCACAATTGTGTTGTTACTAGTTGAGTGTTGAATACAATCACACAATTGTGAATAATTCTTGTCCATGAATTTTGCAGAATGAGGACCGCACTTTGTGGAAATTGGGGACTCTTCCGCCGGGGCTGATTACCTTCTACTCGACAACAAAGTCGTTGGACAAATCATGGCATGTGCTTGGGCTGGGGTACAATCCCAGTATTAGCATGGACGAGATTAGAAAAGCTGCGGTCATTCATTACAACGGAAATATGAAACCTTGGTTGGACATTGCTATGAACCAATACAAGAAACTCTGGACTTATTATTTGGACAATGATATGGAATTTGTTCAGATGTGCAATTTTGGCTTATAGATAAGAAAAACCATCTTCGCAGCTCCACTCCAAGTTCACCAGCGAGTCACAGCTATCGTCTGTCACTACTTACTAATTCTCACAAGTTTTGGATTCCTTCATTAATCGTAACCTCAGAGCAAAGCTCGGTGAGAAATAATGTCTTGGTCTTTTTTGTTTCTGGGAAAAGCTGTCTGTTATGCTTGCCTTAATGTTGTATCTGTTATTCATGTGAAGCATGGGTTGTAAACAGCCAGATTGAGAATGTATGCGTAGCAATTCTTTTGCACTTTGCATAATATGTAATTTATAGATCCAGACTACTTAAAACCTTCAGCATTCATCAAATGAATCTGATCCTACCCTAAATTCTCTCTGTCGAAAGACTTATATCTCACTTTATATCGACAGGAAGTCGAGTAGAATGCAGTAAAGGAACATAATCTATGCCGTTTGTTGTTTATAAATGTTCTTAGTATTCCTGCTAATGTTGTTACATAATCATTATTCATTTAATCATTATTCATTTATCAAATTTGGTTGGAAGGTCTTATATGTAGGACATAGCTACGATACATATACATTCACCATTTAAAAGTCGGCTTTTTAATCTAAAATAGTCATGAGACTGTCATAACATCTCACTTTGGTCTGTGAAACTTAAAATTGATATAAGTGGTCTCGGAGTTTGTCTACCGTTAATTGTTTTAGTCATTCTGCAAGAAACATCAATTAAATTAAGGGTAATTTTGTCAAATCAACATTCCCCTTGAGCATGTGGTTTCTTCAATTTAACAAAGATTTATCACATAATGAACAAAATGATTGATGGTGAACAATTTGAGGAACTACTGCTATTGATTTTAAATTTAAGAAACCAAATTGAAGAGTTATGATAATCTAAGAGACAATTTTGACTAAAAAGCCTTTATTTCTTTGGTTGCATGTCCAATTGTTAAATGGTAAATGTATAAAGTAAAATGCAATGTACCATAGTGAATTCTTGTGATTGTGATTGACTGGTAAGAATTCACATTGTAGTGATGCAAACGGATACGCAATCTCCTTAAATGGTGAATGTATTAAGTAAATACAACCGGCGGGTCATGCAAAACGGTACTTGTGATGAAGTGGATGCTTTGCAATCGGTGACATCATGTTGAGATGGGCAATGCGTATGAAGAGTGCGTATATTTGCAATTGGGTTAGTAATTTAATTAGCAAAACTGCCCACCCAAGCAATGTCCAGGTCAGATGCATATGCTTTCCTAGATCCATTTCAGATTCTTATCATATTTAAAAATTAAAAAGTTAATTGAGTTAAAAATGGAGTTTGTTGTGGACTATTTTATCTGACAAAAAGGAGAGAGGGAGGTTGGCCGTAGAGGAGGAAGAAAGAGAGAATTGTAGGGGAATTGTGTTGTGTTTCTATCCTACGTTGTACCTTTATTTATAATAATAAGATAAAGATATTCCTTGCTCTCCAAGGAATATGAGATACAATAGGATAAAAATAAACCCTAATCAAATCTTATCTAGGATTTACACAATCACACTTAAACTAGGAATGTTTCACAACACTCTCCCTTGAGTGTGTAAATACTCAAGGTAAATTTAGCATCATGCAGAAGTTGATGAAGTCGACTTGTCACTGCTGATTCTAAGGAACAACGCTTATTCTCAATAAGGTCGGAATTTGCATAAGTAAGTAAGTCTCACTAAAAACCCTAAGGCTATGACAAAAACTCGAGTAAGGACAAAATCCATAGTCTAAGGAAAAAGCGTGAGAAATGCAAAGTCAAAAGAAACGTCTACATGACGTTATCAGGGATATGACCAGCCCAAGGTGGGTGCCTCATTAAAACCTAGTTAGGTAGCAAAAACTCAGTGGGAAAAATGCATTTAATCGTAGGGAAAAAGAGTACATTAAGATCAAGCAAGTATCTACAGGATACTCCCCTTGAGTTTGACATAATTCCAAAGAGAAATAGCAAAGTTACAACTCAGAAAGTTTACGCATACCAATTCCATGAACAAGCTTCTGAAACGTTGCATTCGGCAGTGATTTGGTGAAAAGGTCGGCCAGATTGTTGTGAACGGATTTGCATGACTTCTTGTTGTTGATATGAAAAGAAAAACTTCGGCGCAATGTGCTTGGTGTTGTCTCCTTTGATGTAACCCTTCTTGAGTTGTTCGATGCAAGCTGCGCTGTCTTCAAAGATCGTCGTCGGGACATCAACGGCGGGATGAAGATTGCAAAAGCTTCGAATATGGCCCACTACTGCTCTCAACCAAAAGCATTCTCGAGTTGCTTCATGTAAGGCGAGAATTTCAGCGTGGTTAGACGAAGTGGCAACTAAGGTCTGTTTCGTTGACCTCCAAGATATTGCTGTGCCTCCAACGGTAAAGACATAACCCGTTTGAGAACGCGCCTTGTGCGGATCAGATAAGTATCCAGCGTCGGCATAACCAACAAGGCGAGAATCAACTCGAGGAGCATAAGGTGTAGCATCATTTGAGGATTCGTAGGGATAGAACAAGCCCAAATCCGTAATACCCTTAAGGTAACAGAAGATGTCTTTCACGCCAGTCCAGTGTCTGCGTGTAGGTGCATTACTGTATCTTGCCAAAAGATTAACAGCGAATGAGATGTCGGGTCTAGTGCATTGAGCTAAGTACAATAAAGCGCATATTGCACTTAGATAAGGAACTTCAGGCTCCAAAATCTCTTCATCATCCTCCTTCGGATGGAAGGGATCTCGTTTTGCATCAAGCGTACAAACGACCATAGGAGTACTCGAAGACTTCGCTTTATCCTCGTTAAAGCGGCGCAACACCTTCTGGGTATAATTCGATTGATGTACTAGGATTCCATCCGAACAATGCTCTATCTTGAGACCGAGACAATATCGAGTCTTACCTAGATCTTTCATCTCAAATTCCGACTTTAGGAGTTCCAATGAGATTCATGTCATCGACATATACTGCAACAATCGCAAATCCGGAATGTGACTTCTTAATGAACACACAAGAGCATAATTCATTGTTCACATATCCCTAACTAGTCAAATACTCACTCAAACGGTTATACCACATTCTTCCTGATTGCTTCAAACCGTAGAGTGAACGCCTCAGCTGAATTGAGAGCGTGTTCCGGGGTTTGGAAATATTTGAACCAGTCAATGTAAGTCATTCGGGAACTTTCATATAGATTTCCGTATCAAGATCCCCATAGAGATACGCGGTTACTACGTCCATCAGCTGCATATTCAGTTTTTCAGAAACTACCAAACTAATAAGGTAACGAAAAGTAATCACATCCATAACGGGTGAATAAGTTTCGTCATACGAGAATCATGAGCTTTGTAATGCACAATTTCGTTCTTCTCATTACGCTTCCGAACGAAAACCCACTTGTAGCCAACGAGCTTCACATGTGGAAGAGTAGGGACTACAGGTCCAAACACCTTACGTTTCGCAAACGAATCGAGTTTGACTTGGATTGCTTGTTTCCAGTTTGACCAACAGCTCTACGTCGACATTCATCAACGGAACGCAGTTCAATGGCATCGCTCAACATGATTTCAGTAGCTACTGTAAATGCTAATGCATCGTCGACAATCATCTCATTTCTATGCCACACATCATCTAAGCTAGCATAATAGACCGAAATCTCACGATTCTCGGGAGGAGGATTCGTCTCTTCAAGGATGCTTCCGTAATCTAGAATTTCCTCATGAGTTGGGTAGAATGAGTAAGCGATAATCGGATTCACGGTAGGTTCTTCAAGACCTTGTGCCATTGTTTTCCTCTTCCGGGGGTGTGAATCCTTTGAACCAAGGGGTCTGCCACGCTTTTGTGCAAGGGCAGATGATTGGCTAGCCGCTAATGTACGTGGATCACCAGAATTGGCGTCCCGGGCTTCCAGGAGGGCAGTCCGTTGTACATTTGGTACATTTATATTTGCAGGCATATTCGCAGCTGGAATGTGTGATCTTGTCACGCACGCTAGATCGGTGAAAGCATCTGGCATGCTCTGAGCTATGCTCTGAAGATCTAATATGCGCTGCACTTCAGTTTCAGACTGAGCGGTGTGGGGATCTAAGTGAGACAAAGTGGGAGTCGTCCACGATAATTCACGTCGTTCTTCAGGAACGTTGACGTTCTTATCTCCTCCTAACGACGGGAAGACTGTCTCATAGAAGTGACAATCCGCAAAACGAGCGGTAAACAGATCGCCTATCAAAGGTTCTAAGTAACGAATAATCGAAGGAGAATCATATCCAACATAAATTCCCATCATTCGCTGAGGCCTCATTTTTGTACGTAAGGACGGCGAGATCGGCACATATACCGCACAACCAAAAATGCGCAGATGCAATATGTCGGGTTCGTATCCGGTAACCAACTGAAGGGCACTAAATGGTTGTGTTGCAACAGGCCTCAGGCAGACCAACTTTGTTGCGTGCAATATTGCATGGCCCCAAGCAGCGATCGGGAACTTGGTACGTATGACCAACGATCGAGCAATCATTTGTAAACGCTTAATGAAAGCTTTTGCCAGGCCCTTCTGGGTGTGAACATGGGGTACTGGATGTTTAACTTCAACCCCAACCGACATGCAATAGTCATCAAAAGTTTTAGATGTGAATTCTCCAGCATTATCCAATTGAATAGATTTGATTGGATAATCAGAGTGGTGAGCCCTGAGCTTGATAACCTGAGCCAACAATTTGGAGAATGCAGCGTTCCTTGTGGACAACAAGCATACGTGTGACCAACGTGTGGAAGCGTTAACCAAAACCATAAAATATCTAAAAGGTCCGTAGGGAGGTTGAATCGGTCCACAAATGTCCCCCTGAATCCATTGTAGAAAAATGGGAGAATTCGAATGAATCTTGTCATAAGAAGGCTTAGTGATAAGTTTTCCCATAGAACATGTTTGACATGTGATTCCTTGGATTGAACCTAAGCTTCGGGTTAGTGGATGCCCGTGTGATGATTTGAAGATACGGCGCATCGCTATTCGTCCAGGATGTCCCAAATTATCATGCCAAAGTGTAATTTCGTGCGCAGTCCCAGTAGTAGGGCTGGCCACATAGTGGCTTTCTATGGGGCGTATGGTTGTTGTATACAGACTACTCGGGATACGCTCCATCTTCTCTAGAATACGCTTCTGGCCATATTCGTAGGAAGTTATGCACAAAAATTCAACTCCGTTTTCTACGTGGGTTTCAGCGTGGAAATTGTTATCTCTAATGTTCTTGAAACTTAGTAACGTTCTTCCGGAACGTGGAGAATAGAGTGCCTCAGCAATGGTCAAGATTGTACCATTGGACAACATTATACATGCCTTACCATATCCTTCTATCAGGTTGGATGGGCTTGAGAGGGTTGTCAGAGGTGCATTCTTAGGAATGAAATTAGTGAAATAGATACGTTCACGCAAAACAGTGTCCGTGATTGCACTATTTGCTAGACAACTAACTTTCCCACTAGTCGTACCTAGAATGAAAAAATTAATTTGAATCGGTCACATGCATAAAAGTTTATAAAACAATTATCAATTCAAAATAATTTCATCTATTCAAGGATTAAAACTTAATATCCAAAAACAAATCACCAACTAATAATCCAAAACATAAAGGAAAATTGTTCAAAAATCAACCAAAAACAAGGAGGGGTTCGGCCACTAGGTGGAATTCAGCCCCATTTGTCTTATTTCAACTAAAAAATAAGTCTATGTCTAAGATTCTAATCTTCCATAGGGGTGATATCCTCCTGAAAGTCAGAAACCTTCATCTTTGTAGTCTCCGGTTCATCCACTTGCATGAAGTTTGATTCAAACTTCTTACGACGAGAATGATATTCATCTACAACCTTCTTGGGAGCACGGCAAACACGGGACCAATGGTCATTTGAACCACAACGATAACACATATCGTCATCCATGGTTTTAGGTGCTTTGCCCTTATTCTTGAAGTTCTAGTCCCTGGGAGCGAGATTTGGGCGCTTCTGGGCTTTGTTTCCTCCCTTGGATGAGCCTTGGCTCTGTTGACCTTGGTGGGTTGGCTTCTGGCCGCCCCTACCACGCCTTTTTTGGCGTTTTGGGTGCTGATCAGTGCTATAATGTGCTTCAGGCACAACAATAGCCCTAGTAGGTCTAGCTTGATGATTCTTCATCAACAGTTGGTTCTGCTTTTCAGCGAGAAGTAGAACAGAGATCAAATCCGAGAACTTGGTGAACTTTTGAGCTCAATATTGTTGCTGCAGGACAATATTAGAAGCAGATAAGGTCGAATAGGTATTCTCTAGAAGATCCTCTTCGGTCAAAGTTTCATTGCAAAACTTGAGAAGTGATCAGATTCGACAAACTTTAGAATTATATTCATTCACAGACTTAAAGTCTTGGAAGCGCAAATGCTGCCAGTCGTGTCTTGCTTCAGGCAAGAATATGTCATTTTGGTGATCAAAACGATAAACCAAAGCGACTCATAATGCACGTGGATCCTCCTCAACAAGATACTCAGTTTGCAGAGTGTCATGGATGTGTCTTCGAATGAAGATCATAGCAGTGGCTTTTTCAGTTTCGCCAATAGGCTCATCTGTTGCTTCTTCAATGGCAGGACGCAAGTTCTTTGGAGTGAGGTGGAGCTTCACATATTGAACCCACTTAAGGTAGTTCCTTCCAGAAACCTCTAAAGCGGTGAAGTCGAGTTTGTTCAAATTCGACATGTTCCTATCACAAGATAGATAGACAAGATGTGGTGAGTGTAATGGAGAAAAATCAATTCATTCACATAGAAGTAGATCATACAGGTTCTAATAAACATGTATTGGTTTAATTTTGCATGAAAAACTTTGAATTTTCATGGGTGATATTTTTAAATGAAAACACAAATATATATATATATATATATATATATATATATATAAATTTAAATAAATCCGTCTATACGCTTAGACCTGGCAGTTTCTGACACGACACGATGACACGACACGAAAACGACACGAAAATAACGGGTTTCGGGTCGACACGATAACTAATCGGGTCATTATCGGGTAACCCGTTAAGAACCCGTTAATAACGGGTCCTTAACAGGTTTACACGAGAGTGACACGCGGGTAACCTGTTTTGACACGAAAAGGAAAAAGTTATTTTGATGATTTTAATTTTTTTTAATTACTAAAAAAAACTTACTATAAAATACAATAAATATAGTGGATATATATATATATATATTTTGTTCATTAATTATTATTGTATTATTATTCTAAATAAATTTTAAAAATTTAAGTTTTATTTATTTATTTTATAAAATATTATGAGCAAAGAGTGAGATTAAAAAAATTATAAAACACATTAAAAATAAAAACATCAAGTAATTTAAAAAATACCAAATACATTTAAATATTTAAAATAATTAATTTACAAGTGCAAAAAATGTGAAAAAAATATGCAAGCACTCTTAATCGCATCTTCTACGCTTTAAAGGTGCGTACATGAATTTTTAAAACTATACAAACCCTCAAGTATTTTTAAGGTAGTTCAAAATAAATAAAATTCATAATCATTAATGTATAAATCTGAAAAATGTGAAAGCATATATAAAGGGGTGTGATATTCACACACCCCATTTTACTTTTCACACACCCTTCTAATTTTCGACCGTCGGATCGGATGAATTGAAGAAAATCAACAAATAGAAATTAACAAGGGGTGTGTAAGAAGTAAAATGGGGTGTGTGGATAGCACACCCCTATATAAATGCTCATGATTGCATCCTCTACCCTTAGACAATCGTTACATGGTCGTTTAGATTTTTAAAACCCTCCAAATCTCATGAATAATGTTTTTTTTAGTGAAAAATTAATAATATTGTAGAAGTGAAAAATTAATAAGATTTTTTAAAAAAAATTGCACATACCACACATTGCCACATAAATATTACTTCAAAACATTAAAACATTTGTCATTTAAGTATTACATCTACACCCGAAAATAATACATTTATTAAGTATCTAACATAAAATTTTGTGATATGCACATCCACTAGTGTAAATATTTTAAATTGAAGATCGAATTCATTCATTGTATTCATAAAGGATCAAGGAGTGTATCTGTAAAAAATCATCAAAATCGGAGTTAAAATAACTGTTAAATCGTGATTTTTTGTTTACAACCGTCGAAAAGTTTTGTCCCGTTACTTGATCTCTGAATGTTTGTTTTTTGTGATTTTTTGCTGATGTGATCTCGAAACATATACGAACAAGTTTGACGGTTGTGATCGTTGAAATTAGTTTCGGATAATTCGTATCCCGTCAAAACGATAGATTGACTAACACTTAAGAGTTTATTTATACTTTCATTAAGTATAACATAAGATTTTGTGGTATCCACTTGTGTAAATATTTTAAATTGAAGATCGAATTCATTCATTGTATTCATATAGGGTCAAGGAGTGTATCTGTAAAAAATCATCAAAATCGGAGTTAAAATAACCGTTAAATTGTGATTTTTTGTTTATAACCGTCGAAAAGTTTTGTCCGTTACTTGATCTCTGAATGTTTGTTTTTTGTGATTTTTTGCTGATGTGATCTCGAAACATATACAAACAAGTTTGACGGTTGTGATCGTTGAAATTAGTTTCGAATAATTCGTATCCCATCAAAACGATAGATTGACTAACACTTAAGAGTTTATTTATACTTTCATTAAGTATAACATAAGATTTGGTGGTATCCACTTGTGTAAATATTTTAAATTGAAGATCGAATTCATTCATTGTATTCATATAGTGTCAATGAGTGTATCTGTAAAAAATCATCAAAATCGGAGTTAAAATAACCGTTAAATCGTGATTTTTTTTTTATAACCGTCGAAAAGTTTTGTCCCGTTACTTGATCTCTGAATGTTTGTTTTTTGTGATTTTTTGCTGCTGTGATCTCGAAACATATACAAACAAGTTTGACGGTTGTGATCGTTGAAATTAGTTTCGGAGAATTCGTATCCCATGAAAACGATAGATTAACTAACACTTAAGAGTTTATTTATACTTTCATTAAGTATAACATAAGATTTTGTGGTATCCACTTGTGTAAATATTTTAAATTGAAGATTGAATTCATTCATTGTATTCATATAGTGGTTACACTTACATATCGTTTAGATTTTTAAAATCCTTCAAACCATCATGACTAATGTTTTTTATTTGAGGGCAAAATTAATAAAATTAATAATAATTATTGTAGAAGTGCAAAAAATGTAAAAAAAATATAGAATCACTCGTAATGACAAACTTTACAACTTTCATGAAGGGATGACACATAGCAAGAGTAGTCTTTGTTGGTGGCTTGCACCACTCTTGCATGGCTAGAAGATTGATTTGTGTTTTGGTTAATTGGTTTTAATCAAGCAATTGTGGGTTCCATTCAAGTCCCACTAGGTGTGCAACTTTTTTTCACTAAAAAAAGTGTTATGTTTTTAATTTAATTATTTATTGGTTTAAAATATATTTTTCTTAACAGGTAACGGGTCGGGTCATATTACCCGTTAATATTATCGGGTCGATTTCGGGTCGGGTCATTTTACCCGTTTATTTTAACGGGTGTTACACGACACGACCCGTTAAGCTATCGGGTATGACACGAACACGACACGAACACATGAAACACGACACGAGGTCTATATACGCTCTCTTAGACTCCTCATAGCCACTAGGCGCTAGGCGTGACAAATGTTGAACGAAGTTACAAAATACAGGTAAGGGTAAATTGAATTGGCGCCAGTCAACTGGTGTTACGTTGGATGGACTTGCCATATCTCCACACCTAACCCACCTTCAGCGACGGCGTGTCCACCTCACCAACCGAGCCAGTGGCCAATCTTGACCAGCTACAATATTCCCTAAATGCCATCGAAAATCTTTTCTTAATATAAAAGCTCATCACTTTACGCCCACCCCAGATCTTTGATTTCTTGGGTTCGCTCGATTTCCTCAGATTTTCAATCCCCCTGCTCTCCTTACAGAAGAACACTTTCAGGTTCGGATCCTTTTGCTTTCTGGGTTTTGATCAAAACGTTCCCTTTCACTGCTGTACTTTACTGAATGCAATTACAGCCAATAGATTATTTGACTGACTGCTGTTAAAAATCATAGCTTTTTCTGAAACTTGATTGGTTGCCATGATTTGGGATTGTTGATCTGTGTTTCCTTTGTTAGTGTTATTCGGTTGCTCTTAATCTTGACGATGAATTTCGTTTTGCACGGATCTGTGGATTCTTGGAATTTTTCAGATTGATTAGATCATGCTTTTTAGTTCATCCAGTCATTTGGTTGATGGGTTGTGGAATTTATGATTTTTATATTAATATGATTGAATTTTGTTTTAGATTAGTAAAGAGTAAGTGGGTCTGGTTTAATTTGGTTAGCTTCAGAGAACAATTGGACTGTAAAAGTGAGGGCTTAGTGAGGCAATGAAAGTTTAGTTTTTTTTTTTTTTTGTCTGTCCATTGAGTCGATCGGAACAATTGGACTGTAAAAGTGAGGGCTTAGTTATCCAAACGGGGGTAACACCTTTGTTCGTTAGATTTGTTAGTTTAGTGTTATTCATCTGAGGATCGGATACTTAATGTTTAATCTCTCCTATGTTCTACAATACGAAATTAGTATGCATGGCTTACCGGCTTAGTAAGTGCTTACGGGAGTATCATTGTTCATTAGATTTGTTATTTTTGTTTAATACATCTGAGAGTCATAAACATAATTTTTAATCTCATCAATGATATACAATGGTCCAATTAGTATGTAGGCATTGGAATATGTGATTACCTATGAAATTAATTTATGATCTATTGTTTTGTAATTTGAGCAATTGAAGTTTGTTGGATTTCATCAAAGCATCCTGACATTTTGTTTTTCGGGACTAAGGTCTCTCAGATCTGTACTTCGTATTTTGCCATTATATGGATATAAAATTGACGCTCTCACTAACAAATCCAAATGTCAAACAGGCAAAAAGATGGCTGCAACACCAAAACCTACAAGAATCGGCCTTGCTGGTTTGGCTGTCATGGGCCAAAATTTGGCTCTCAACATTGCAGAGAAAGGCTTCCCCATTTCGGTATACAATAGAACTACCTCCAAAGTTGATGAGACCGTTGAGCGAGCTAAAAAGGAAGGAAACCTTCCCCTTTATGGATTCCATGATCCCGAATCTTTTGTTAAGTCAATCCAGAAACCCCGTGTCGTGATCATGCTTGTCAAGGCTGGGGCGCCTGTTGACCAGACCATAAAGACCCTCTCCATCTACCTGGAGAAAGGTGACTGCATCATTGATGGTGGTAATGAGTGGTATGAGAATACTGAAAGGAGGGAGAAAGCCATGGCTGAACTAGGTCTTCTTTACCTGGGAATGGGAGTTTCAGGTGGTGAGGAGGGCGCTCGATACGGGCCTTCTATGATGCCTGGAGGTTCCTTTGAGGCCTTTAAGTACATTGAAGACATTCTTCTTAAGGTGTCAGCTCAAGTTCCGGACAGTGGTCCTTGCGTGACTTACATTGGCAAAGGTGGGTCTGGTAACTTTGTCAAGATGATTCATAATGGGATTGAATACGGCGATATGCAGCTGATAGCGGAGGCTTATGATGTACTGAAATCAGTTGGAAAGTTGTCAAATGAGGAACTCCAAAAAGTTTTCTCAGAGTGGAACAAGGGTGAACTTCTCAGTTTCCTGATTGAAATCACTGCTGATATATTTGGAATCAAGGATGACAAGGGAGATGGATATTTGGTCGACAAGGTTTTGGACAAGACTGGCATGAAGGGTACTGGTAAATGGACCGTACAGCAAGCTGCTGAACTATCAGTTGCAGCTCCAACAATTGAATCTTCTTTGGATGCAAGGTTCCTCAGTGGGTTAAAGGACGAGAGGGTTAAAGCAGCTAAAGTGTTCAAATCAGCCGGCTTTGAGGATAGCTTGAACACCCCAGAGGTGGATAAGGCAAAGTTGATCGATGATGTGAGGCAAGCACTTTATGCATCAAAGATATGCAGTTACGCACAAGGGATGAATTTGATCCGTGCAAAGAGTATTGAGAAGGGATGGGACTTGAAGTTGGGCGAATTGGCCAGGATCTGGAAGGGTGGTTGCATCATTCGTGCAGTGTTCCTAGACAGAATTAAGAAGGCATATGACAGGAATGCTGATCTTGCAAACCTTCTTGTGGACCCAGAGTTCTCGAAAGAGATCGTTGAGAGGCAGTCTGCCTGGAGAAGGGTGGTATGCCTTGCTATCAACTCAGGCATCAGCACCCCTGGTATGTCAGCTAGTCTTGCTTATTTCGACTCCTACAGAAGGGAAAGCCTGCCCGCTAACTTGGTCCAAGCTCAACGTGACTACTTCGGTGCTCACACATACGAAAGAACTGACAGGGAAGGTGCTTTCCATACTGAATGGTTCAAGATCGCCAAACAGTCAAAGATTTAAGTCCAATTTCTGTGGCACATGCAACTCAAGCAGAGAATACTCCATCTGAATAATTTCTGCTGACGATTTTACGCTGGGTGGAGCTTCTGCCAACTCTTTTTCAGTGAAAAAGTTTACCCCAAATAAGTTGTATCAGTTTATTTTTTAAGACTCTGAAGTTTGCTTTGTTATGCTTGTGCTTTTGGCAGATCTGTTCACGCCCACAACCCCTTTCTAACTTTGGAAGATGTAATTCTATTCAATTCAGGGAAAATATTTATATTTTTCTCAATTCTGCGTATCTGATTAGATATTTGTCTGCATTTTTCTTGCAATTATTGACTTTTTTTGTCTTTGTATGTGCCAAATATTCGTCAAATATTTACTTTGCTTTTGGGGTGTCAAATATGTCCCATAAATCTGAATAATGTGGTTTCCATGTGCTAAATTCCCTTTAAATAAACCAAATCTGGTGAGGCATCACAGCTGTGAAAATTGGGTCCAGAAAAAGCCTAAATTGGTTGTCAATCGTGAACTATTTTTACTCCCATGCTCTACCTCTGTTGACTCTTAGCTAAAAATATTGTACTCCACCTGTCAAAACTTGTATTCATATTCACCTTTAGTTGTACCAAACCATATTCTTAAGTTCCAAATTTTTTAAAGTACAATGATGTATGAATGACATTGTATAACTTAACAGCCGACTGAATGTGAGTTGAAGAATTTCAGTATCGAAAATTCTAAAGTATATCAATATATGGTTTACATTGTATAATTTAACGAACGGCTGAATGTGAGCTGAAGAATTCAAATACCGAAAATAGTAAAGTAAATCGATGTATAATCAACATTTTATAACTTAAGATCGAATGAATGTAATTTAAATTTAAACAAATTTTACCCTCTGGGTAATCCACTTACAAGAGATTTATATTTTATGTTGTTTGTATAGGACTCCCCAAATACTAAAGTAACACAAGAATCTCTTGGTGAGGGGTGATTTTCTTATCTGATCTTCATGTTGACTTAATGAATAATAAGACAAAAGGCAAGGCAAAAAGACATGTTCTATGGTTTCTCTATTAAATTCAATTCTCAATTTCCTAAACAAATGTTTGCATGTGTTCTAACTACTGCTGATAACATGCATATTTCTCAAATGCGGGACAAATCTTGATGGATAATTGCAGAATGTGAGTAGCTGATCGATCTATACAATATATAGCCAGTTAACGGTTACTCATATCTCGCGATATTTAGGAATTAATGCATATATTATTGATAAAACGTGCAAATTTGATGACAAATCACAGATTTTGTTTTTATAAGTGGTGGAATATTCTTTGGAGTTGGAAGTACAGCCCATATTTGGTACTTGCTTTGCTGTTGCATTTGCACACCTGTTGCAGAAACTACTTGACCAATTTTTATTTTAAAATTTTTTATTTTGTAAAACACTACCATTTTTTTTTCTGTCACAACAAAAAAACCTCAGCATTCATAGTTGGCATTTGTCTATGTTGATCTTTTTCTTTCCAGCACAACTTGTTAACATACACACATTCTGCATAATAATTTCTAAGCTTTTAAAACTAGTGCATAAATATTTTCATTTTTTGCAGATAGCCACATGTATGCTTTCTGATCTTTCTTCTTTCCAGCAAATTGCTCACACTGTTTGCTTCATAGCCACATGAGACAGCGGCACAAACACTCCATACGCAAAATGCATTATTGTTGAGAAAACTTGAGAGACAAACACACCATAATTTCATGCTTGCATTACAAAATACCGCCTTTTTCCGCCGGAAACTTAATTATTCCGAGATTGAAATAATATATTGTGACAAAATTTAACCTTTACACTTTCAACGGATGTTTGTCCGCGCTGGTGAATTTTCTAAAAGAAATGCAGAAACAAAAAATTCTAATGAGATACAAATTAAAAATCGAAATAAGAACGGTGGAACCAAGAATTTTCGTGGAAGAAAAGAGAAATATATATCCTTCCATTTGTGTATTCTACATATAAAGAACAAATATACGTCTTCTTCTTCATTTGCAAGCTTATAGTTTTAATTAACAACTATAATCTGCTGTACCCTTTGAGCTAGGACTGGACGCCACGATCAAAGTTCATTAGCGTTGATTTCTGATCACTTCCTTTTGGTACTCTTTTCACCAGTTTTCTTCTCTGGTTTGCTTGTGCTCTTGTGCCTAGATTGCTTGTTGTTATCGGGCTTGGAACGAGCGGTGCCTTTACTGTCTTTACTGCGCGAACGCACGGGATCATGATGATGACTTGGGCCAGAAGAAGCATCAGAGGCCATTGAATCATCACTCTCATTGTCATCTTTGCCAACTTTTTTTCTGGTGAGATATGCGATGTGATGATGGTTTTCGTAACCGACGTCTTCAGTATTGCTGCATTCGGGCTCATCTTCTTGCATGGGAGAGGCAATGTATGTGGTCCACCCTGATTCGCTGCTGCTGCATCCTTCTGTGCCACAAAAATTTCTTAAGGGCTCCATTGCAAAACGAGAGAGAGAGAGAGAGAGAGAGAGAGAGAGAGAGAATAAAGAGCTGCCTATGAATGATGCTAGAATAAAATGTATCACGCTGAAGAAAACTATAACTATTAATACTCTAAATAAACAAGAAAGAAGACAACTTTCATGGATTTTAAATTGGATTAAAGTTGAACAAATGGTAGATTTTGAGGACTCAAAAATCTTTGGCATGAAGCTTCCATTTAAGGAGGAAAAATATTATAAAATGAGGTTGGTCTATTGGTCTGTGAAAAAATATTATCTTTATTTTTCACTTTATAATTGTTTCTAATTAAATAAAACTGCCGACTTTTAGTGCCAAATACAGATTATCTCATTTTTTTACATGCAACGAGAATTAGTGTAAAATCTAAAACACTTTTGAGTATCTACATAAATTCTATCTTGTCTAGGGAAAACATTACATTCCAGCACATATTCCTCAAACTAGAAGAATATAAGAGACCCAGGCATGTTCATGACTCTCTTTTATAACTGAACCTTTAAATCTGTGACTCAGCTTTCTATGAATATGGGATAATGCAGAGAACCCAACTGGAGATTGGGATTTTAGATCAAGATTCTGAGAATTTTTCAACTTTGTTACGCTTAGGTTCTGTCCTTGCGTTGTTTGATGTTGTCTCTCTTAGAAGAGCTGGACAAGATTTATGCTTGTAAATCCCAGTTTGAATATAAAAAGTCTCAATCATGCATGACTCATGAACAAAAAATGTAAAGTCTAACTACTGCAAAAGGCTTGCAGCTTAGTTAGTTAAGGAGCATTTAACTTTGCGCAGAGGTTCTAAATTTGATTTCTCTCTCTCACAGTGGATTGTATACAAAGGAAAGGTTACAAAGTCGAAAATAGTAACTATAAGTTTAAAGCAAAGTAACAAAAGTGATGATAGATGCATGGATTTATACAATCAATGATAAGGTAAATTTTTTCCAAACACGAATTATTGGACACAATTTGGATTTTGGGTTGCTTCCCACTAACATTTTTGTGTTTAAAACACATTAACACTAACGCACTTTTTTTTCATCAAAAGTGAAATATTATTAAATAACCACTCAAGTTCAAAGCTATCCCAAGTATGAAGGCTGCGCCCGCCACACCCGCCACACCCCCCACCCCTCTAAAAAAACAAAATTGAGAAATAAAAGGCGCCACTAAATATGCTGCCCTATTACAAACTCGAAGAGCAAAAATGAACTCTACCAACCTCGGTTGTTATTTTATACATTGAATATCCAAGAGATTACCTTCAAATGAAGATGTTGGCTTGCATAATCTCATTTATCATATCCACTGAGTTTTTTGAATCCGTTTCCAGCTGCACTACCTGAAGGCCTTTCTCTACACAAGCCCCCAAAAGTACTGACAAATAGGATCTATGTAATTATCAAACTTTACACGTTTTCGTTTACCAAAAAAAAAAAAAAAAAAAAACTTTACACGTTTTCTCAGTGATTTTGTAGGGCAAATGTCAAACACTAGCAACAAATTCAAGATTTTGCATCAGTAACAAAATCTGAGATGTCAAACGTCAGGATTGTTACAACCTCCAGATGGTTTAAAATTGATTCTAAAAGAAACTATTTCACCGAGGAGTGCTAATTTCTCCTTTTTTAGAATGGCTCTTGTGACTACATTTATGTTAAGTTTACGTTAATTCATATTTAAATAATAATCTAATTATCAACAACAACATAATTTAATTTAAAATGTTTGGGCTAAATACTCTTTTCTTTTTGTGGGTTTATTTGGTTTTCTTTAAATCGTGGTTCGTTATTTCTCAAAGATTGTTGTTATTTGTACAGGTAACCCTGTTTTGCCATGGCAAGGGGCAAGAAAAGACACAGGTAGTAATTATTCACGTTGAATAGTAATTGATCTGGTAATTTTTTATCCATACAAGAACCATCATGGTAGCACATATAATGCCAGCCTTTCATCCCTCCAGGCAGCTCTTTGAACTTGCCTGACCTGCTCGAGCTTGGGTGGGCCTTTTGCTTTGGCAATTCACCAACCGGTGAAAGTGTTCTTGGCACTCTGAAACGTAAGCATGCGTTTTTGCTTTAAGAAAACATAAGAGAAAAATTATACATAGAAGAGTGCATGTTGATATCTTAGAGTGCCAATAATAACTTTCTTTATTTAATAATTGCTTTCTTAAAAAAAATAAAAAAACATTTTAGCTTATTAAGGGAATTGAAGCTGTATATTTTGTTTGATCAAACTGTAAATATATCTTCTTAAAAAAAATAAAAATAAAAATAAAAACTGTAAATATATGTGCGTGTGTGTGCACATATACAAGCTGTTTAAGGGAAGTGATCTTCATTTTTTTTGAAACAAAAATGAGGATTAGTCATGGGATCGACTTTAAATCGAACTTCAATGATCCGAATCACCTATTTTATAAGTCTCTATTCATAGATCATTCTTGCAAAAATCCAAATCAATCTGAACTATTTATCTATTTAATTATCACAATAAAATTTCATTTTTTTTATAGAACAAAAATATTTGTCAATTTCTTTGAACTCAATTAGATGTCTTAAATATTTTTGATTTGGCTAATATTTCGCAATAATGATCTAAGAGGTGCAACTTAAAAAATAGGTGATTCGGATCGTGGAAGTTCGATGTAGTGTGAGCCCCACAACTAATCCCATTTTTTAAAATTCCCTTAAAGGCCTCCTGTTATATATATATATATATATATATATATATATATATATATATATATATATATATATATATAGGTATGTATGTATGTATGTATGTATGTATGTATGTATGTATATTATTGTAATGACATATTTGTACTATGTGGTGAATGATCCAGACTAAGCTACACAATGAACTAATTATAGTAAATTGGTATCGAATTTGTCATCCACATGCGTTGAACTTAAGATCTCTCACTTATAGTTAAATATCAGAGTGCAACGAACAAGATTACAAAATAATAAGAATTTTATTAAGTAAACGAAAAAGCCGAAACGGCTATAAAACTCCAAGAGGCTACATCATGACTAACTTGTTCTCAACTGAATAACAAGTATACTATTTATAATAAATAATCCTAACCCTAAAAGGTAAAAAGCTGAAACCATGCTAACGGGCTAAGCCCAGAAAACCAAACATTAAAGTAAACCTAAATACTAATATTTTTCAACACCCCCTCAAACTTATGGCGGTATACGACACGAGTTTGCAAACAAGCATATGCTAACTCGCTCTGTTAGGCGAACTATGAAATGGACTTGACCTAAGGGCCCTCTCTACTATGTCTTGAGATCATTCCAAATGGTGCATTTGCCTACCATTGATTTGTTTTCGAGAACAAAATAATTGATGATATAAATGGAAGGTGATGCAACGATGATCAATGTACATGCCTAGCCGCAAAAGATGTGGCAAGGTTGTGTTTCCAAAGGTACAAAGTACACCCTGGTTTGATATTGATATGACCAAGGAGTTGTCCATGCCACAGTGTTTTGAATACAAACTATAGTTTTGACCTGGAATATCCTTAGAATATGATTGATGAAGAATTTTGTCCAAGAGGATATTAGGCTATTTTGCCATCCGTGCAGCCACTACCAAAGTTCATAAACAATTCACAATCACTCGTAGATGCTGAAAATTAGTTTTTTTTAAAATTTTTTTATACAAAAAAAGTGTTAAAGTTAAGTCTCACTTCAATACCTCATACTTGATAATCATTTATACAATATGCACCTACAATTCACAGTTTCTTATGTCAGGAAAAAAAGTCACGTCAATATTTTATATTAATTTTTTAATAAAAATAATAAGATAAAAAATAATATAAATATAAAATATTGACGTGACTTAACCGTGACCGCACAAATATAAAAAGATAAAAATTACATGAAAAAAAGAGGTCAGACAATCTGTTTCCTTTACTAAAAGGAATGTTGAAATATAAGCCTCACATGTCCCTCATTAGACTCAGTGCCAAGAGACCCTCTTGTCAAAGCCATTAGCTATGCCATCATTATAGGTCCTATTTGCTTTTACATTCCGTGCGCCGCGTCTAAACGCACTAAACATAAATTTAGCAACAAAAAACAACTTTCAGTGCAAAGGAAAGTCATGTTCTGAGACTCTGAAGGTCTCATAGGCGAGAAATTCTGTGTTCCGAAAGCCGGAGCACATGTTTCCAACAGCCATAGACACAAAAATACCCTATACCCCGCCTCCTGCTATTGCTATTGAGCCTCACCACTTCTCCCATCTGGTTCCACACTCTCTCTCACACTCATTCCACTCCGGCGGCCGTATACAAGAAGCTCTCCTCATAGGCTCATAGCCGGCGGTGCCTGGCTAATGAAATACTGTTTGAAAACAACAGGAAGGGAAAACTCTAAATTGCCAAGATGCCATGTGTCCTCCAATGGCGTTGTTGGATTTTCAATAGGATCCTACCAATTAGATATCTGATTGGCTCTCTTTTTGAGTCTTTAGTTCCTTTGGTTTCTCTAAGAACAGTAATACTAGACCTGACAGTTTTTTACACGATACGGTGACACGACACGAAAACGACACGAAAATAACGGGTTTCGGGTCATTATCGGGTGACCCGTTAAGAACCTGTTATTAACGGGTTCTTAACAGCTATACACATTGGTAACACGTGGGTAACCCGTTTCGACTCGTTAAAAACAAATTATAATTTTAAAATTTAATTACTAAAAAATTTATTATAAAATACAATAATATTGTATATATATATATTGGTATATTCTAAATTGGGTAAAGTATAAAAAACTACCTCAACTATTGGTTTTACGCACTTTCATACCTCATCTTTTAAAATTGACAATGTCATGCCTCATCTTTAGAATTTGGTCCAATGTTATACCTTCCGTTACTTGGCCGTTTACTTTTCAGTTAAATGCTGACGTGGCTTGATCCGAGACCCACTTTTTATTAAAAAATTAATTAAAAACTATTAAAAAATTACTTAATAATTTTTAAATATTAAAATAACAAAAAAGTATTTATATTTAAAAAAAATTAAAAAAAAAAAAAAACTGTTCTCTCTCCCCTCCCTCCCTCTCTCCCCCCCTCTCTGTGCGCGGAGCAACCCAAACCCAGATTTGGGTTCTTAATTTTTTTTTTCTTTTCTTTCTTCTTATTCTTCCTCCTCCTCCCCCTCGTCCTCATCCTCCTCCTTCTTCCCCCCCTTTGTGCGCGGTGCAACCCAAACCCAGATTTGGGTTCTTATTTTTTTTTTTTTTTTTCTTTTTTCTTTCTTCTTCTTCCTTCTCCTCCTCCTCCTCATCCTCTTCCTTCTTTCTTCCTCTTCTTCTTCTTCTTCTTCTTCTTCTTCTTCTCTGTCGCGCCCAGATTTGGGTTCCTTTTTTTTTCTTTTTTCCTTTCTTCTTCTTCTTCTTCTCCTCTGTTGCAGATTCACGAACATAGGTTTTTTTTTTAATTTAGTTTTTAACTTTTCTTTATTATTTTAATATTTAAAAATTATTAAATTATTTTTTTTAGTTTTTCATAATATTTTAATAATTTTTTTAATAAAAAGTGGACCCCGAATCAAGCCACGTCAGCATTTAACTGAAAAGTAAACGGCCAAGTAACGGAAGGTATAACATTGAACCAAATTCTAAAGATGAGGTATGACATTGTCAATTTTAAAAAATGAGGTATGAAAGTGTCGTGACATCAATAATTGAGGTAGTTTTTTGTACTTTACTCTTCTAAATATATATTTTTACATTATTATTCTATATAAGTTCAAAAAATTAAGTTTTATTCATTTATTTATTTTTATTATGAGAGTTTTTTATTATCATCAATAGGATAAATTTTACTTAACATGTTGTTGTTCAAAATTAAAATTAACTAGTATAATATTAGTATAGGCAATAAGACATCCCTAAAAATATGAAAAATGTGAAAGAATATATAAACACTCATGATTCATCATTCCTCCACAAGTAGACAATGGTTACACTTACATTCTCCAAACCGTCATGAATAGTATTTTTTATTTGAGTGTAAAAGTAATAAAATTAATAATAATTATGTAGAAGTGTAAGAAATGTAAATAATAATAAAAAAATTATATATATATATATATATATATATATATATATACAATCACTCGTAGTGACAAGCTTTACAACTTTTGCAAAGGGGTCAACTTCAAAATCTGACACTATAATCCATAAACCTTATATGTGTATTTAACCGTTGATTGTCATTTAGACTTTATTCTTTATATTGAATTTCATTTTAAAATTTTTCTTTTTTGAAAACATGATCTTCTAGGGGATGTAGGAAGATGAATGGTTCGGATCTTTGATATCATATCCCGATATTTACGGTTAATTGAAACATGAGTCGATGTTATATACTTTGTAGAGACTTTATAAACACCAAGCAATATTTTCACTAACGATAAAACTCTGAACATAATATCAATGATCCGAACTGTTCATCTTCCTGTATCCTCTAATAGATCATGTTTTCAAAAAAGAAAATTTGAAAAAACAAAATTGAGTGAGAAAAATGAAGCATAAATGTAAACAACAATCGATGACTAAATTTTGATCTATGATAGTTGTAAAGTTTGTCATTACGAGCGTTTATAAATTTTTTTCTATATTTTTCACACTTCTACATTAATTACAAAACTATTAAAGGCTTTACTTAAACAATAGTCATGGGATAAATGAGAAGAAAGTGCTAATGTAGAAAGTTTCACTGAAAATATCATCAATATAATTCTTGAAGACAATATATCAAGCCAAAATTCCAATATCGTTTCCCATGATGATTGATGAAAATTGAAGAGTTTGATTGTAAGAAAACGTGCAAGGTTCCAAACCTTAAAACATAACTCCCTTAATTTTGCAAATCTTTTGAACATTTGATATTTTGCAATGTTCTAATGTTTATTTTTATTTTTATATTATGCTCTTATTTTGGGTATGTAAATATGTAATACTTGAAAGACAAATGCATTTTTATGTTTTGAATGTGATAATATGGTATGTATATACTTATTTAGTATTATGTTTTTCATTTGATTATTTATTGGTTTAAAATATATTTTCCTTAACGGATAACGGGTCGGCTCATTTTATCTGTTTATTTTAACGGGTGTTACATGACACGACTTGTTAAGATATCGGGTATGACACGAAAGCGACACAAACAAGGGAAAACATGACACGAATGCCAGGTCTAAGTAATACTAGGGAAACTAAATTTATAAACTAAAGTTGCAAACTAAATGATTTATCACTAATAAAAATGAGCACGTCTATCAATGCTTAAATAAAAAACCAATCGTCAATATCCATGTCCTTTATTTTTTAAAATTTAGTTTCCGAATTTAGTCTTCGTATGATTATTAACAAAAGAATGCTCAAGTTGATCAATAACTTCTGCACTTCTTAAATTTACTCCACTTTCCGTCCACGTACAATGAATTGGGTGTGCCCCTGAAATTTTATAGGGTACGCCTTACATGAAACTGAACTTGAAATTGTTCTGATTTATAAAACATGATATTAGAGTATTTTAGTTTATGATTTTTTTCTATGTAATCATTCCTTTAGTTTGTGATTTATGAGTTTATTTGAGTTTACTGAAACATGAGTATAAATGTATTTTATCTAAAAAAAGTAGAGAGTTTTAACGAAACACTCTTGATACTGTTCACTTTTAACAAAAAAATCACATTTTTACCTTTCTTGGTACTATTCACTACATTTTTATTTGTCATTTTTCATTAAAATTAATTTTTTTTTGAACTTTTCGTTAATTTTCCTAAAAATGTAATTCAGTACCTGAAAAGTTATGAATTAGACCGATAGATTATCAAATATTGATAGGAATTGTGAGTCTAATACACTTATCCCATATCACATAAGTGACTATATATATATATATCCATTTTTATACTATGTTTTTTTTTAAATTTCACCCATCCCTTAAAAAGATAAAATTTACCAATATTTGAATTTCTAAATGATAATTAAGTTGGGAAATAATATTGGCGCAACATAAATGACTCAAAAAGTGGTATAATAGATTCATAGCCAATGTTTCAGTTGGAACGCACAAGATGTAATTAGGTTTCCACCTGACTACCATGGTTAATTTCAGATAATATTGAACGTGGATGATTGAACCCTCAATACTATCCATACTAAGACATAATTAGATTTCATTTTTCTCTAATTTCTCCACATTAAAGTTTTGATTTACTTTTAGTTCTTCTAATTGTAAGTAAAATACACATTAACTAACTAGAATAGAATATAAATTTTAATAAAAGTACACTTCAAAGTGTTAAATAAATATATGTAATCTAACATCAGATTTTATTTTAAATTTTTATATTTTTCAAAGACTAATGTCAAAAAACCCTAATATATATATATATATATATATATATATATATATATATATATATATTTTAAAAGACCAATTTTTTTTAATTTCAAAGGATGATCCCCTCAAACTTTCTGATCGGTCTCAGAAGAGCAAGTACAGTAGTGAGTTGTTGATGTGATCACCTCTGTAGCTAAGTGCGTTGGTTTGTCGTCCCCGGCCATTATGACGATTGCAATCCTTCTCTCATCGTCAAGAACTGTGCTCGCGGGCTTTGCTTGCTTCTCTTCATCTTCACTCGAAGAGGGTTTGCGGTACGAACACGCGAGGATGATCAATGCAACAGAAATGAGCAGCAGCATTAAGCCTAAGCCGCCGAAGAGGTACGGCAACGGAGACCTCCATAGGTGGTGGACTTTGGTGGTTGCTGATGTGGCGCTTGCAGTTGCAGGACTCATTTTCTCTCCTCTTATTCTGCAATTGGTTTTTTTGTGTAGGGTGGAGAAATGAGGGGGGTGTAGCTCAGCAATTTATAGGGTTAAATTCATGTGGCGTTTTGTAATGGGGCTGTCAATTACTATAATACCCGTATGTGGCCTTTGGTAAGAGGAAGGAAGATATTCCTTGTGTTTTCTCAGATGCCAAAAGTAGTGACTTGGTGTGATTAATTTGGGTGTTAAAAAGTGCATGACCTTTGCTAATAGAAATCATCACATTTGCTATAGTTAATTGGTTTATGCCTAAATTTCTAAAGAGGACAAAGAGTACATACTTTGAAGTGTTTCCTTCTTTTTCTTTGTGGCTCATCAATCATTTGGAAGAAGAAAATCTGTGTAATTGGCATTAGGTTTATTAGGGGTCAGTTTAGCCCTAATTTTCAAACACAGAACGTAGATACAAGAGGTCTCTGTAGAACTGTTTTTTACGTGTTAATTAATTAAGATCAAAACTCTTAAGTCATTCGTAAGTACCAGTACACTCCTGTATTACTAGAAATGATGTCAACAAACATAAGAAGTAGAGTTAATCTGTTGATTAGTTGTCTCCCTTCACCCTTTGCAAGACCCACCAAGGGGTGCCCATATGCAGCATTATTATTTTACTGGGAAATTTACAAAGTAGTTATTATTTTTTCTTCAGACTTTTAGGAATTTAACCACTCGACCGAGGAATCTTGAAGGGAGTTAAACTATTGCTCGAGGAGCTCAGCATACTTTCTTCTGCAAATTTATAAATGATAATCATGTTTTTTTTTTCTTCTCATTTACTTTCTAAACATCAGAAGTAGCTGAAAACTTTGTAACTGTTTTTCTTGAGCTGGTGTTTGGGAAACCTAGATAAATTTCTCCTAGTGTAGATGCGCGGCAGCTTGCTTGTGTAGCTAGCTAGCAACATAAATTCTGGATATGGTTTATGAAGTAATTCCAATGTCATCGTGAGAAGTCTTGAGGATAAGAGATATTGGCCCCAATTGTAGTTATTTTGCTCTTGTTTACACGGAAGGATATATATAGGGTAGTGATATCTAAACACTCATTTTTATCTTTCACAAACTATCTTCTCAATTTCCATTCATCGAATCAAATGACAAAAATTATTAGATAGTATGTGAAAGGTAAATAACAATGTGGATTAGTGGATATATAGCACCACAAAATAAAGATAATACTTCTGTTTCCCTCATGGGGAGACTTACTTGTTGTAACCCACCCCAACCACCCCCCCCAAAAAAAAAAAAATTATCTAAAACATACTTGTCATATTGGGGAATTTTTAACCAAGACTTGTATGATCTCTTTCAAATATATGCATA
This sequence comes from Crataegus laevigata, assembly GCA_963580275.1. Classification (NCBI taxonomy): domain Eukaryota; kingdom Viridiplantae; phylum Streptophyta; class Magnoliopsida; order Rosales; family Rosaceae; genus Crataegus; species Crataegus laevigata. The sequence continues at coordinate 6,208,238 of OY756945.1, forward strand.
GAATTAAGTACGTAGTACATACGTATTTCACTCTCAATAGTTGGTCAAGAACATTTGTGTTTGCATATGTAATCTAGTATAGTTTAATGTAAATAATTATTATATCCTTCGTAAAAAATAAAAAAATTTAAAAAATTTAAAAAAAACAAAAAAAAAACTTAGTACGTACGTTGGTGCATGCTAGCTAGATTCTTCTCTCTGTAACTGTAATTAGCTATATTGGACACATCCAAAGAATTTCCGAGGATCTAACTCAAAATAACTGGGGGATGAGGCGATCCAAACTGCTTGTAGCTAATTTGTTTTATGTGGTCCTTCTTGATCCACGTACAATCTCTTAACTAGCCGGAAACTAGCCATCCCAATCTATCTGGAAAAGTACTAAAATTGATCTTGTATGAAAGTTATTATTTAGAGAAAGGATCCTCGTAATCCATCAAATTAGAAGATCTGTGTCGTGAAAAATTGATATAACGGCTACAAATAAGGGCCTATTTTAAAAGTTATAATAATTTCAGCTGTTAGATCAATTTTCAACGGTACAGATCCCTTGATTGGTGGATTAGAAGGAATGGATCTAGAGAGAATCCCTTTCCATTATTTAGTACCTTAATAGTTCAATTTCTAAAGAAGAATTTAGTAATAACTTAAGGAGTACGTCAAAGAATGAAATGCCACACATTTCATACTAGAGAGATTTTTCAGTGTAACCGATACAAGGAATTGTACACCACATGTCATTATGCAAATAGTAGGATATATGTGTTAAAAAGTTAATAACTTAAAAATTATAATTTTCTACTATTTATATAAAAACACGTTGTGTACTATTCATATTCTGATCACAATAATTTTTTTTTCCAAGTCTTTATTAATAAATAAGCAAGGTGAGTGAGTGACGCATCGACTCCCACAGTATGAGTGATTGATAGGTAATTTAGTTTGAAAAACTTCTTGATGTAGTTGTTGACATGAGAAACTTATGATGTAATTATTACTCTCTTTTTAGAGGAAAATATTGATGGTTAAGTTTTTGATTTGTGATGCTCTTTTTCTCAACCGGTTGAACTCCCAGCATATCGTACTGTTTCAACTCCTAAAAAAATTGACGTAACAGTTGTTTAGTGATCCCTCCAATATTTGGAATAGAAATAGCTAGCCCACCAAAACATTTCACCCTCGGTTCCTCCCAACACTGGCTAGTGCCACATACATTTGCTGTCGTCCAACGAACCAAAAGAGCGAGAAAAAGAAAATTAGACCCTTTACTCCACGTTCAACCCCAGCATATATGCAGGGACTTCAGTCTCAATTTATAATTCCTTTTATTTGTCAAATGAGATCCTCATGCCACCTTACACCCATAAATTCGATTATATATTAAAGGTTGTGGTATATGTGAGAATGTGAGGATAAAATTTCATATCAATAAGGATCAAACCATACAAGGTTTTATAAGAATTTTGTTTGTACATTCTCACAGTCCAGCCATATTTAATCTCTACTTTGTTGAAGAAGGTCATGAACTCAATTTTTCTTTTTTAATTTTCACTATTTTTAGGAGAAGAAAACAAGCTCGAAACTATTACAATACTTTAAAAGAAAAAAAGTATCAAAGCTAGAACATATAACTCATATTCGTTGAGATATTAAACCACGTACAAGGTTATGAATTCAAATTTCAAAGAAAGTGATGATGGCGAAACTTCCTTATGTATGAAGAAAATTGTGTGGACTAGCTTATTACATGTGCTAAGCAGCTTAATCAGGTTGTTGGGCTGTGATGTCAAAAACCAATAAAAAAAAATGAGGTATGGATAGACATGCCGGCTATAGATATTTACGTCTTCCCCGTAATTTCTGAGTGCGGTCTTTTTGAAAACTTTTTCAACCTCTGAACAAATTTGTTTTCACATTAATTTTTTGGTACATTTATATTTTTATATAATTTTTAACTTTATACCTATGAGGGTATGAAGAGAAAATTGCCCATATTGTTTCAACTTAAGTTATCTAGAGTACAATTTTTTATTTGATTCATCTCATTCACATGTGCAATATGATAAAAGAATGACACACAGTATTTGCCTAATTAAATACGGGATGTTAATAAATTTTTTCAACATATTTTCTTTGCCAATAGTGATAAAATGAATAGAGAGATCAATAGTAATGAGAGGAAGAGGATCTTCTTCTGAGCTTAGGACGTGGATCCTCCTGACCACATGATCTGAGTCGTTCAAATTTAATCTAACGGCTCCAAACAGAGGAACTCTCTAAAAGTTATAATAATTGCAACCGTTGGATTAAATTTGAACGGCTCAAATCATGTGGTCAGGATGATTCCCATCTTAAGCTCAGGAGAGGATCATCTTTTGTAATGAAGATAGATATAAAATGATAAATAAGAGTATGCTAGGTTTAGAATTCTGAATTTTTCAATATAATAAAAGAATATTTAGTAAGCGCTAGCTTTATGATATGCTTAAAGTAAAACCATTCATACGTGTACGATTGTAATAAGTAGGTAGGGTAGTGTACGTCATGATCATAGTGGGAGTTGGCATTTCGCATGGCCGATGCTTTCCACCAAAGAAGAAGAAGATGCGGAAATGCACTACCCTTTTGACTAATTAGCCATATCCAAGATTATTAATAAGAAAGCCACTACCTTTTTTCTCCATTTACTGTTATTATTGCATGTATCTAAATTTCTGAGTCATCCATTAATTAATAACAGTAGCTAAAACACATATTCGAGATGCCACTTCTCTAGGATAAAAAGAGTGTGATCCATGTGTTCTGCCAAACCTCCGCAAGCTCCACTACAGTAGTTGATTAAATTATCAACTAATGCTGTTAATAATAGACTAACATAACGTAAAATTAGGAACTTATTAGGGCAACCACGGTGGTGAAAGACTCTAGGGTTTAACCGTGAGCCAAGGGTCGATCTATAGAGAAATTATGGTAGCTTATTCTATATTTAGGTGTTTCTCCAATACCAAAACGTTAGTCTTTTTCATGCTTTCATATTTATCCCTCACACAATCATGTAACCTTGTACTGCTCAAACCTTGAGTACAAATTACAATTGTTAACGAAAAATCATAAATACATACCTCATTTAGCATTTTTATGACTAAAAGTAAAAAGAGTGCGAGAGCCTAAAAAGTTGGTTGAAGTTTATTTATATGAAATGTTTCGCACTCATTCAATGAAATATATTTGACATGTTTTACCCATTAGTGTACCTCACTATTGGATAACACTAAGAAATTTATAAATGTGTGTTTATTGCTGCTGCTGGTAAAATGACATTACGCTCCCCCTCCTCCAACCCCCCAAAGACCAAACATACATAAACTTTTCGGGCTATCAAAAGTTTTTTCTTTAATGCTATCCCAGGTTGAGAAAACAGGAGATCTGCTAGATTTGGTCAATTTCTATCAACTTTCACAAGAAACTTCATAAAAATGTGACTATAAAATTACACAAATATAAAAAACCCAGTGGAACTCATCATTTCCTATGTTCCCCTCTGAGTTGATGACATAGAAAAAGGAAATATTCCTCTTGGTCTACTTTGCTATGTATCCGAGAAGCCACGTCTCTGTTAATCTAATCCATCAGTTACTCTTTGGCTTTTGCGTTTGTATCAAACTTATTCTTTCACAGCCACCCTACGAGACAGTTATCGATATGAAAAAAGTTACATTACAATTAGTTTGGAATTGCTGAGTTTTTTTTAATTATTTATTTGTGTTTTAATAATAATTAGTTGTAAAATAAAGCAATTAAACGTTTAATAAATCATATTTGTAAAATTGTAGTGAGTATGAAAAGCAGTGTGAAAGTGTTCGATAAATTTTAATGTAAAAGTGATTAATTGTATATAATAACAAAAATGGACATGGTAGTGAGGGTGGTGGCGATGACAGCTTGGCGGGGACAATGGTGGTGGCGGGGGCAAGGACTGCGACCGTGGTGATGGAATCGACAAAGGTAGGGGTATGCCAGTGGTGCCAATAGGGCCGGTTGTGGTGATTGAGATGTAGAGGTAACAATGGTGGTGAGATGGTGGCAACAATGACACCAACGGTAGTGGCGGTTGTGTGGTGGCAGTTGTAGTGACTGTGGTTATGGTGGTGATAGTGGTGGCGGTGGCAACGATAGTAGTGGCAATGGCAGTGGTGGAGGTTGTGATGCCAGCGGCGATGTGGTTGTAACAATAGTGGTGGTAATGATAGTGTATTGTAATGTTAGTGTTTGTAGTGGTAGGTGGTGACAGTTGCTTTGTTCTCCAAGAGATAAATTGAGTATAGAAGGTTAAACAATGTTATTTTCAAAAACTAATAAGGGTATTATTGGAATTGAAAATATTCATTAAATGCTCAACTCCGTTTTTTTAATTTTTAACAAAGCAACTTTTAAAAGCAAGCTACATGCTACTTTTAAAAGTTGTTGTCTAGAGGTCATTGTCTTTTAAAATAAGTAGAATTAGGGGTGGGCACTTAGAACCAAAAATCGATACCAAAACACGAACCAAATCGAACTGCACCGAACGGTTTGTTTTGCAGTTTTGAAACGGTTTCGGTTTTGAAACCGAACCGCAACATAGAAAAAGGTTTGGTTTCGGTTTTGGTTTTTGAAAACCGCACCACAAATATTAATAAACATTTAATTAAATGTCCATATTAGATTTCATGTTTTAATTGGTCGTTTGTTAGAATCCATACACTTAGTATGGACTCAACCACACTAGAATATCATCATTCATCACTTTCTTTCGTTCATTAACTTGAATGACCTTTGTTATTTTGTACCATCACACACATATATATATACAAGGGTGGACTAATCTTGTTATTAAGAGTCGAACAATGATCTAATGAAGTCCACTAATTTGAAGCATGATATCATATATTCTAGTATGAACGTTTCACTCACGTTTAATGAATTCAAATTTATTCAACTTGTTTTATGAAAAGCATTGTAAAGGACACTCTTTTGTTGCACAAACATGTTTTAACATCACAACTGCATGCAACATGCTAATTGTTTACATAACAAATGTCTTTTTCCTATGACTATTGGGAAATGCTTATTAATATGTTAAATTGCAAATTGTACATTTTTTCTTAAAAACCAAACTGAAACCGTTTGAAACCGCACTGAACCGAACCAAATTGCAAAAACTTGTGGTTTTGATTTTGGTTTCACTCAAAACCGTACCAAACCAAACCACGCCCAACCCTAAGTAGAATATTTTATTTTTACTAAACACTTTTTTATTGCTTAACTTTAAAAGTAGTTTTTAATAATAATAAAAAAACAATATCAAATGGGGCCTTAATCAAGAAGAAATATTCTAAGCTCCCCTAAATTAAAATCTAAATGGTAAGAACCTGCATGATAAACGGCAACACAAAAAAAAACAAAAAAAAATCAAAGAAATTAAGTAAAAAAAAATTACTCGTCAAAAAGAGAAGACAAACTTATAGACAGGCAATTGGCTTCATGATGTGAAAAAGTAGCCTTTACTAAAAGACCGCAGTTAGAACCACAACAAGTGGTCCTGTGGTAAGGGTGCAAACTACGGTTTCCTAACAAACAAACAAAATATGAAAGATCTCGGGTTTAATGCTTTGAGTTGGTGAGTTTGTTTGATTGTAACCACGAATAAAGTGAAATTCTCTAGACCCAAAATAGATGAATAACCGTTGAATACTACCAGTTGTCCATTTTTTTTATAAAAAGAAATGAAAAAAAAAGGACCGCCGTTGGTTGGTACTGTATTTGGTGGAAGACCTTGCAGACTGCACGGGCTTATAGCCTTATAGTAAGACACTTCTAATTAGGTCAGCTTATTGACCAATTAAATACGATCACCTTGCAATTAACTTTAATTAATTTCATAATCTTCATAATTATCGGTTAAGTGATAGTAGTTGGAATTCAGAGAAAAGTTAACAGTGAGAAACTTGTAATATGAAATCTGAGTAGTGGAATATGGGCTGCGAGATTATCACGGTTGTAATATTTTAGTATCACGTGATATTTTTAGAGTAAATTGTAGCAATAGTCTCTTAATTTTAATCAAATTAGAGCAATGATTTCTCAACTAAAAATTCATTATCATTGGTCTCTCAACTCATCAAAATGTGTAGTTATGGTTTTTTTGTCAACTTCATCAAAAATTTGTTAAAATGAGTTATGTTGGAATGACCATTGCTACAATTGGGGTCCCTCAACTCATTAAAACGTGTAGCTATAGTCCTTTTCGTCAACTTCATTAGAATTTTGTCAAAATGAGTTATGTTGGAAGAACCATTGCTACAATTTGGTTAATGTTGATGGACCATTACTCTAATTGAGTTAAAATTGAGGGATCAATGATAATGAATTTTTAGTTGAGAGATCATAGCTGCATGTTTTTATGAGTTGAGGGACCAATAGTAATGGATTTTTAGTTGATGGATCATTATTCCAATTGAGTTAAAGTTAAGAAACAATTGCTATAATTTACTCTATTTTTTAAGCATTAATAAACTTATTTTAGCAATCGTATATAACAAAAAAAAAATTATTACAGCTTTTATCAGCACTCACAAAAGGAGTACATGAAGCTAAAAAAACTAATATCATTGGCCCAACGCATACAACTACAAAGCGCTAAGTTGTGGTACTAGAGCATATAGTAGATTGGTTATACCACGTGATTGTGTTTTAGTATCACATGATAATCCACAAATTTTGATATTCTTCTTTAGTAATCTACACAAATATCAAAATTAGAATATTACAGTGTTATTCGTGCTCAGAAGAGGAGCACGTATAATTGGCCAACGTATATGCTTAAGGAGAGTAAACATTAATTAACGTGCAATTTCTTCTCATATTGACCAAACGTGAATTTTGGAATAGTTGCTAAAAGGGTATAATTTTGGAGGTAATTTGAGTTGGTTAGCCACCACCTATATATGGAAGGCTGAACTTTCAAGTTTAATTGCTTCCCAAGATATGCCAAAGTTCTAGTTTGCTTGCCTTTAAGATTACAACATCATCAGATCATCACTACACCACACTCAACAAATTTACCAAACCAAGAAAAATAAAATGAAGAAAACCAGCAGATCAAATTAAAAGTTTAATTTCAAACCTTAGTGCCATGCAAATTGTCCTAAAATTTAAGGCCTAATAAATTGAATCGCATTTTCAGATTTATCCTAAAAATAGGCGGAGAAAGCATGAACATAGCACTCGCAATAAAACAGAAAAAAAAAAGGATAGAAAATGGATTGTATAACAAATATAATGCTCTCTTTTTAATTTACATACGATAGCGTTTGTGAATTAAATTGTTAGTTGTTAGGAAAAAGGCGATCATGGAGATTGAACCCATACCATAATGCATATGCATAGTTGCTTTTTGCCACTGCAGTAAAAAGTCAACTGCAGTGCTCTCTTCAATTTACATAAATCTGCACAAAATCCGACATGCCTCTAGTAGTAGTAGGAGACTGAAAATAGAATTAAACTACAAAAACCAAACCAAAACTCGACTTGCGTTTTGATAATCATATTGGTGCATGAGAGAGACTAGTAGAACATGAGATGGGGTTTGCCAAGTATGTTGGTGTTTTCTCTCCAGCCATGATGACAAGAATTTCGGGTTCATGAGCCTCTATGTCCACTGGTCTAGTTGGTTTCTGATCTTGATCACTACTTCTTCTTGAACTGGTGGAGGGTCCGTGAAAGGAGCAAGCAAGAATCAGCAACGCTACCGCGACGAGCCCCAACATGAGCGCTAGGCCTCCGAAGAGGTATGGAGTCGGAGAATTCCTGTTTCTGAATATGGCGTCGTGGCCAGTAGCTGCGGTGGTGGGGTTTGCGGCTGAAGGCCTCATTGCTGGTTTTATGGTTTTTAACAATGCGACTGTGCCACATGAATGAACTATATTTTGTTTTGGGTAAATTACACCATAGCCCCTCAGGTTTGAGGTCTATTACAACCTCATACAACATCTTTAAAACATTTCACTTTCATACCTTAAGTACTATTTTATTTCAATTTCATACAGCCGTTACATTTTCCATCCATTGAACCGTTAAGTGCTGACGTGGCCGCCACATATATGCCACGTGGCTGCCAAATGTCTGCCACGTGGCAAATAAAAATAATTTTTTATTTAAAAAACCTAAATTTTCTCAATCAAAAAAAAAATTGGGTAAATTACACCATACCCCCTCAGGTTTGAGGTCTATTACAACTTCATACAACATCTTTAAAATATTTCACTTTCATACATCCAGTACCATTTTATTTCAAAATAACATTTCCGTTAGATTTTCCATCCATTGGTCTATTAAATGTTGACGTGGCTGCCACATTTGTGCTGATGTGGCTGCCACGTGACAATTTTTTTTAATATTTTTAAAAACCTGAATCTTCTAAAAAAAATATTTATAAAAAAAAACCTGAAATCGTCTTCCCCGACTCACCCCTTCTTCTATCCATCATCACCCCCCCAAAATCCCACCCAAGCCACCCCTTTCTCCCATCCCCCATCACCCACCCCCAAAAATTCCACCTGAGATTAGATGGATCTACTACAAAATGGTACTGGATGTATGAAAGTGAAATGTTTTAAAGATATTGTATGGAGTTGTAATAGACCTCAAACTTGAGGGGGTATGGTGTAATTTACCCAATTTTTTTTTTTTGGTTGAGAAAATTTGGGATTTTTAAATTAAAAAAAATAAAAAATTATTTTATTTGCCACGTGGCAAACATTTGGCAGCCACGTGGCATATATGTGGCGGCCACGTCAGCACTTAACGGTTCAATGGATGGAAAATGTAACGGCTGTATGAAATTGAAATAAAATAGTACTTGAGGTATGAAAGTGAAATGTTTTAAAGATGTTGTATGGGGTTGTAATAGACCTCAAACCTGAGGGGCTATGGTGTAATTTACCCTTTTGTTTTTATAAGCTTACATAAGCTTTATATATAGTTCTACACAGTGACCTGACGAGAAGAAAGGAAACCTTATGATCTAAGCTATAAATTTACAATTATACTTTTTTTTTAACAAGAACAAATTTACAAATGTGGCCCTTGTTGTACATGAATAGGGGATAGCCTTCTTTTCTTTTTTTTCTTTTTTTTCTTTTTTTTTGGTTGTGACTTTGCTTGGCCACCTGATCATGGATTGTTATAGAAGTTACTTGTTTTTCACATGCAACTCTTTTTCTCTAGATATATTTTGGGAATGAGTAATGCTAAGTAGTCTAATTTTTAGACTATATTTATAAATCATTATATGTGTCACTAATAGAAAATAAGTGATAGGAACATATTTATGTGACTTTATTAGTTTGTTTCCTTGCATTTACTTAATTAGTTTCATCTTATTAGAATGTTTTAAGCTATTTTCGTGTGTTTGTAGGTTCTAAATAACAAAGTTAGCAAAGAAGTGCATTTTGGTGCAATTTGGAGCTATTTTGGGGTGAAATGGATTGCATGCATGGGGAGCATAAAAAATGGATGGTTGTGATTCATTCTCACCAACAAAATGGATGGTGGTGATTCATTCTCACCAAGAAAATGGATGGTAGTGATTCATTCTCAAAGCCTATAAATAGGCTTCTCCATCAAGGTCAAAGACACCAATTCACATCTACAACACATTCCATAAACAACACAATTTCTGCCGCAAGTTTCCTTCTTCCTCCATCCATTTCCATCCACCTCTTTTCCTATCCATCCCCTACCACCCTTTCATACTCTCTCAACCTATCCAATCTCTTCCACATCCCCTAGACCATCCAAACACCACACCCACCTTGGTGCCGCATGTTTGCAAGAAAGGAGGAGGACTTGGAGATGTGCTAATCATTCAAGACGTTGGATTGTTGGAGCGTTCTAGGTATCTTCTACTTTTGTTTATCATGTTTAAATTCAATTATAGTTGTTTAATTGCAAATATGTGGAACTAAATTCGTTTTGGCTAGAGGTTGATTCAAAGCCATGAACATATTTTTAATATGAATTGATTACCTTTAGTTGTGATTTCATGAGTTGTGAATTCAATTTGCTTAACTGCTTGATTTATAACTTATTCTTGTATGTCGATTAAGGATGCATACTTAGTTTGTATGCATGAATTTGACGCTAGAATATAAGGGAGTTTCACCTAATCATTATGAACTTATATTCACAAGTAGTGGAGGTTGCTAGTCACAATCGCGTTAAGTGAATTCTTGGCAAGAGTATCATGCTGTTCATAGTTACGAATGCCTCGTCAATGCTTATAGTTTTCACAAAGCTTAATGATCTTTGATTGTATCTCTGTTGTGCTGTTCACGTTGGAGACTTTTGAAGAATGTTTTGAATATGTGCTTTTCCGTCCAATTTAATAATTTAAGAAAAACTTGAAGGTTAAAAAAGTACTGTTCACAATTTATCTGTGGTGTTGAAATTCATGGTTTATTGAAAGAACAACTGAAAATTGGTTTGTATGCAAGTGTGTCATGTGTGGAGAAAAACCCTATAGCCATCCATTCATCCACTGATTTACTCAAATCTGTCTTAAAATCTGTTTTACAAAGTTTACTTAGTTTTTGTTTAAATTCGTCCAAAACCAAACCCCCCCCCCCAATTGTTAAGTTGTATTCTTTAGTTATAATCTGTACAATTTGATGTCTTTTGAGTATTTTGAGTCTTTGTAATCCCAAATTCGTTTAAATCCATCCCTAGTATCTGTTTTTATTCAATTTGCTAGTTTTGTGTTGTTTTGACTATTCTAGTGTGTTTTAAATTATTATAGTTTAGTTTTCTGTTTTAGAGTTTTGTTTTGTGTTTTTGAGTCTTGTTTAATATTTTTAAGTCAGTTAGGTGCATTAGCAATCCCTCCTAATCCCTAGTCTAGAACGATACCCTACTTACATCTTTACTACAATTGTCAAAAAGAGGGTTTAATTTGTGTGTTGTTTACAACGCATCAATAAGCACGTAAATCGACATTTAAATAATAAATCAATCATCAACAATTATGTATTGTTTATAAAATATAATTTAAATTGATGGTTTCCTTAGTATTACTCATTCAGAATTATTTGAATCCAATATTTGTTTCTTACACTTAACACAAAAGCTAAGGAAAGTGATCTTGACATAGCTAGTTGATGTGGATTGGCAGAATTGTAAAAGGAATGGTCTTTTCACTTGCATTACTCTACTTATCTTCTCCAATAAGATTTTAACATGTGAACTCTACTAGCACATCAAATTTAATAATTAATATTTTGAAAAAACTAAACTTATCATTCCTCCTATACCTTGTGTCAACATGTGTTAGGTTATAGAATTACAACATTATAGTTTTATTTGGAAGGTTTTACTGAAGCACGTAATTTCCAATCTAGCTATAATTAAATAGGTTTTGGTTAAGTTAGAAGAATTAATATCCGAGTAGACTTAATTTCATTAATTAGTTCGGATGGAAAGCTAAATCTAGAAAGGAAGAAACAAGGATGAGATGAAGAAGAGAAATAGGCATTTTGATTTTCGGAATTAGTCTAATTCTATTTGATTTTTATTATCCGTTTTGCCCCTATTATAAAAGTAAAAATATGTTTAAATCCTTAAATTTGAATTTTAGAATTTAAATATTACATGCCTTAAGCTACCTACTTTCTAATAAAATAACATTTTAAAATTTTGTATACAATAAATATGATAAGCTTAACAAAAAAAAAAACAAAAAAAAAAAAAACCATTGTGTGAACCTTGATGTAGGGTGATAATATAATTAATTTGTGATAAAAGAAAAACATGTACAATTAATCTATGTTATAGGTAGACTATGAACCACAACCTTGAACCAACGATATGGGTAGATAAACAAATAACTTGAAATAAATTGTTAAAAAACATGTAATATAGGAAGATAACGTACAATTAATCTGTAATAAGATAAAATAATTATAAAAAAAAACTATAGAGGTAGATTAATGAAATATTTTGAGAAAAATTGAGATAACTCAAAATCAAGTTTTCTCAAAATATTTTTGTTAGCTTTTTATGTGACAGACCGTCCCGGGATATTTTTAACGGTAAAGTGGATTGACGTTTTTACCCTTACTCGTGCGTGGACGTGTGTGCGTGTTTTGGGCTATGGATTTGGGCCAATCCATTTTCTTTCCCAAGTTCTTGGACCCAATTACAAACTTAGATTTTTTTAGTTTTGGTTGGTTGCCAAAGCTGGACATACACACACCCACACGTGCTGCCTTTCCCGTTCTCTCTCTCTCAAAATTTCTACCATTTCCCTGGCTTTTGGTACGATCACTCACCATATCTCACGATCTAATCACAGATCGAGGTTCCAAATACCCTAACCTAACCAACTCATCTATACCATTGGCTTGGCCTGAAAACCTGGAAAACCCTAGAATCCCGAGTGCACAGTTAGGGACATTGTTCATGCACTTGTATTTGAGGGGGTTTTAGGAGATTCTAAGATCACAGGGAGTCTTAGAACTTTCTCACGAAGCTCAGAGAGCAAACATGGTGGTTTTTGGACGTCGAGATCGTGAGTTCGAGCTTTGGCCGATTTCCTTGGTTTTTCTCCGGCGAGATTCCGGCGTTGTTGAGGCTTGAAAGTGGTAAGGTTTTGTTCTACTTGTCGTGGGCTTCATTTTGGTATAAAATTCATAAATTTTGGTTGAGAAATGGAAGAGAAATGAAGGTTTAAAGTTTTTACAGTTTTCCGGCTATCGTCATTAGAGTTCGAAGGTTGAAGACGACAAAATATTCTGTCAGAGTTGACAGAATATTCCTGACGGCGTCAGGTAACGCCGTTAAATTCTATTTGGTTTTAACGGAATATTCTTAACTGCCGTTAATTGTTCTGTTAGGGTTGGCCGAGCGTGGGGGTGCGTCTGGCCGTGCTTTTGCTGGCGCGTAGGCCATCGGAAAATTTTCTAAAAATATATGGGGGGGGGGGGGGGGGGTTTGTGGGATCGAATAGAGCATGTTGGTATATTCAAACACCCCAATTGAGCAATGTATGAGAAGTTATTATCTAAGGTTGGTTATGTGCGCTTAATTGATAGTTTTATAGTTGTTTCACATATAGGCGAGGCCTATCCAAAAGACGAGCGCATCCATGCCAGGCTCGGGGGCTACGACCTTTCTACTTATCAGTGAGTGGGCTTTGTTTTCAGTTTATATAATTGGTATTTTTCCCAGAATTTACGATTTTAAATGGTTTTAGAATTAAAATGGTTTCATAATTGAAATGCCATGTCGAATACCATTGTTATTGTTATTGTTGGTTATGCTTTGGCGCCGTGGACGCTCAGGTAAGTCAAGTGAGTACATTTGTTAATGATCGTTGTGATGATGATGAGATTGTGATATAGCTCATATTCTTGCACCCCGGTGTTTGTGCTCCGCCATAGTAGGGCCTAGCCTTCACGTAATTGTTCACCTCCCGCACTGTACGCTCACCTTGGATCCCAGGCAAGTGCCAGCTTGTCGTACAGACCACTATAGGTGGTTCCGACTCGTAGGTGACTTGCAATTCGTCGTATAGCCTTCACGTGATCGTAGCACTGAGCGTATTTATACACCCAACCTATCGTACGGATCACTAAAGATAGTTCCGACTCGTGTGGAGGATTTGGTTAAGGAGCTATAGATTCAGCCATACATGTCACGTTAGGTGACTCCGGCTGACGTATTGATATTGTGGCATAATATGATTTGATTTATCTCACCTGCTCGATGCTTATTCTGTTTGATTGGGTATTTTGGCATGGCGTATTCTAGGCCTGGCAATTTCTGACACGACCCGATAACACGACACGACACGAAATTAACAGGTGTTCGGGTCGACACGATAACGAATCGGGTCGTTATCGGGTAACCCGATAGCACCTGTTAAGATAACGGGTAAATTCGGGTATACACGTGGGTAACACGATACACGATAAGCAGAATATTAATTTCATAATTTTATAACCCTAAAAAAATACTAGTATAATTATATATATTAATTTAACAATTTTATACCCCTAAAAACTATAATAAATAAATAAATATATATTAAATTAAGTTAATTAACTATAATAAATAAATCAAAAAAAATTAACTATAATAATTATACCCCAAAATATTAATCATCTATAATAATTATATATATATATATATTAAATTTTATAAAACTATAATAATTATTAATTAATAATATGCATGAATCGATGAGCAATGCATGATGCATCCAATATTCCAATCCAAGTCCAACCATCGGACAGACAATCCATTCATTTTGATTCCATTTAAACTTTAAAGTGCCGCCCTTTTTGAAGAAAAAGGGAGGGAAAATGAAAATGATAAAACAAGTTGAAAATGAAATAAAAAGGAGAGGGAATTATGAAAAGATGGGTAGGCTACCGGAGGGAAAAATGAAAATTATAAGAAAAGTTGAAAAGAAAAGAAAAAAGAGAGGGAAAAATGAAAATTAATAAAAGTGGTGAGAATTTTTTTTTAAGTTATTAACTTTTTATCACACATATATCATATCCCATTATTTTTATAATGATTAACACGTGTTAATTTAATTATACGTATAAAATAAATGGATTTAAATCTACTTAATAAATATATATATATACACACACACACACACACACACATCACTAACACATAATACACACTATTGATTCATTGAAACTTGATGGGATACGAATTCTCCAAAACTAATTTCAACAATCGCAACCGTCAAACTTGTATGTATATGCTTCGAGATCACATCAGCAAAAAATCACAAAAAACAAACATTCAGAGATCAAGTAACGGGCCAAAGTTTTTCGACGGTTATAAACTAAAAATCACGATTTAACGGTTATTTTAACTCTGATTTTGATGATTTTTTACAGATACACTCCTTGATCCTATATGAATACAATGAATGAATTCGATATAGTACTTAAACAACAAATGTTTTAATGTTTTGAAGTAATATATAATAATATATGTGGTATGTGCAATTTTTTTTAAAAATATATATTTTTCTTAACGGGTCATAACGGGTGTGACACGACACGACCCGTTAAGATAACAGGTGTTACACGAAAACGACACGAACTGTTAAGGACCCGTTAAGATAACAGGTGTGACACGACACGACCCATTAAGATAACAGGTGTTACACGAAAACGACACGAACACGACAGACACGACACGTTTGTCAGGCCTAGCGTATTCTGACATGGCATACTTGAGATTTATCATCTTTCCAGCATGATTTTGGTATATGAATACGTATGCTATTTTCTGAGAAAGTATACTTGTTTTACAGAGAGGGGTTACTACTTTGATATTGAAACGGTTTTGGAAAAGCTTGTTTTTGCCCACTCACGTTTTTTATTTTGCGCCCTTCCAGGGTTTAGGTATCGTTGACGCCGGTGGCGAATGAGGCATCAAGGCAGTTCTGACAGAGCACCATCCATGTAGGATTTCTCTAGTTATCGTTTATTTAGTTCTTGTTTGTTCTGAACTGTGCCTAGGTTACTTGAACTCCAATGTTGTGTTTTATGCTTTCGTTTTCTTTACTCTCACTTACTTATCTCTTATTGTAAATTATTCTGTTTGGTTTTTATTTCTGACATTTTCACTTTAGTCCTTCCGGACAGCGCACATGGATATGTCACTCACACGTGACGGCTAGCACGCCTCGATTTTGGGTTGGGGTGTGTCAGTTTACTCATCATATTTTCTTTGGTAATTTTATCTCATTACTTAACTTGTATGTTTTACTGTTTAAAAAAAAAAAAAAAAAAAAAAAAAAACTCGTGTGTTTTATTAAAAAACATTGGGTTACAAGTAAATGCCACAAAATCTAAAATCTCCCCCAAATTGGGGATTTTTGTAGGTCAACAGTCTTGGGCAGCCCATTAAATCCACGATTCCATCTTCCTGGTTTTTTTTCACTTCTTTTCTTGCTGACAAAAATGAGACATTGATTACCTCTCTGGTTTTTTCACTTGTTTTTCGGGAGGAAGAACAAACAACATTTCGACCTAATTAGGGAGTAATGTTAGATCCACTAAGTTTTTAATTTAAATTTGTAATAAAAAAATAAGCAAGTTAATCAATAATTAAGTAATAATCTAATCATCAACAACTACGCCATATGGTTTACAAAATATTATTTAAATAAATGATATCCCTAGTAAATGGTATCCAAAAGCAAGCATACCACTCCAAGAGAGAGATTGAGAGTTCTCATGGTGTGGTTACGAACCCATGATTGAAATCAAAATGAAGAATTCGTTTTCAATTATGAGATACCTTCGGTTACTAAACTTGGGAATAAAAAGAGAGGTGGAACTCACAAAATAAGAAATTCAATTCCTTATTTTGAAAGAATTGGATTCCTTGATTGGAGGTGGTATTTTAATCTAGGATGTAAGGAGGAACCAGGCATCCATTTTTCTTTCCCACTATGCCCTTAAATATTTATTATAATCCCACCGTCCACCCCTCTCCACTGCCTAGCAAAGGACTTTTTTGCTAGATTGTTTTTCTTGAATTTCTTGTTTCTTTAATAAACATATGACTTTAAAAAAATTGATATTGACACTTCAAAAATCTCATTTTGCACTCGGTTTTTAGCCAAAATGATCCTTGAGATTTGCATATAACTTCTCACTTTAGTCCCTAAGATTTGAAATCAATAGAATTGGTCCCTAAGTTTGTCCACCATTAATCATTTTGGTCATTCTGTAAAAAAATCTTCATTAAATAAAAATAAAATAACCAAAATACCCTTACTTTTTGTCAAATCATTGTGACCTATTGTTTATTAAATTGAGTGTATATTTGTCATTGTGGTCCTTATTTAATATAATTTTGCACGGAATGACTAAAATGATTGATGATGGACAATCTCAGGGACCAGTTCTATTGATTTCAAATCTCAGCGACCAAAGTGATGTATTATGCAAATCTCAGTGACCATTTTGGCTAAAAAGCCTTTTGCACTCCAAACTTTCTATAATTAGAAAGATAAGTACACTGGTGAGGAGTGCAAAATAAGACTTTTAGAGTGCTAATCACAATTCCCTTAAAAATAACAAAATAATTAGTTTTTAAGGATAAATTAGTAATTTATGTATTATTATGTTCCAAAAAATAATCAGTAATGATACAATTAATTTGAAAAAATAGTTACCCAATTAATTAATATATAAATATGTTATTTAGAATAAAAGCATTTTATATTCGTTTATATTCTGATTTAGGTAAATTAGTAAACAAGTTTCATTCTT
Organism: Crataegus laevigata; assembly: GCA_963580275.1. Classification (NCBI taxonomy): domain Eukaryota; kingdom Viridiplantae; phylum Streptophyta; class Magnoliopsida; order Rosales; family Rosaceae; genus Crataegus; species Crataegus laevigata. The sequence goes on from OY756945.1 coordinate 6,225,583, forward strand.
ACTCTAATTTCGGAACATTTAAGTAAATTGTTTTAACAGGAATTCGATTTTGATTCCTCCTCAATTCAATTCATCCTCAATCCAATTCCTCATATTTTGATTATGCTTATTGTAGATGCAAATTTCCGCCTTCTTCTTCTTAGACGAAAAATGCACCTGCAAAACAATTAACACTTTAGGTCAAGACCAAGTGACTCATGCGCTCACGATGAATGTTGGCCCGGAGGGGGGGGAGGGGGCTTTGGCCGAAGAACCTCCAATGCCAAAGTTAGAATTTAAGGGGAAAATGTTTAGAGAAATTTGGAGAGTTTAGCAAGATAATTGAACTTAGGTTTTGGAGAAATATGGTGGTATTTATAGGGGTGTGGCTGACCCCTATTTGGAAAAAAGGGGTCCGGCCACTTATGGTGGTTTTTGGCTCTAATTGCAAGGTATTATGTCTCTTGCAATCAATTAGAAAATTAACCAATTAAATGGAAAATTAATCAATTAATTTTGGTAATTAATCCTAATTTGAAAGGAATAAATACGTGTTACCTTGTAGGGAAGATTTAATAAGGATGGATGAAATAGGTTTTAAATAAATACCTATTTTGATCCCTTTTGACCTTGATTGAGCCGTCATCGTTTACTTCTCGCGCGTGGGAGCTTCGGTGTGCCTTTAGAGTAATTTGTCTTTTTTACCCAAGAATCCACATGTTGCCTCCATATTTTTCTTGATCATTTTTGGCTCCACAAATGCCCCTACATCTGTTGGGCTGCTTGTAGGAAAAAGCATCAGGTGTAGAGATCTTCTTGCTTCAGGAAACATAGGATTGTTTCCTATTTTGATGTAGATTCCCTTTTTAATTGGAAAATAGACCCTTCTAGGAAAATGAAATAAATTACTTCTAAAGTCTATTTAAGTCTACCTTAAGTAGATTATTAAATCAACTTCAGAGAGCAATTCATTTTACCCTACAAGAGAGATAAAGCTAGATGATATTTGTTCCCCCTCCCCTAGCAATCTTCTACACTTGCCCGTGTAAAGGACCATCTTTCGTTGCTTTCTTCATCTTCACGCCACACCAAGGTAAGAAAAAGTTAATTTTTGTCTTCGTAATTTTTGGGAGCCTCAGGGCTTGAAACTTGGCTCGATGGGGGTCAAGGATGTATGAAAATGGATGTAAGAGGCCACAACATAGTGGTTGGGTGCGGCAGTAGCTCGGCTCGAGCCGAGGATTGGCGTGGCTAGCTCGGTCCAGGGCGTTGGGCCAGTTGGTTGCAGCTAGGGTGCAGGGCCTAGCAAGCTCGAGCCTTTTGTTTTTGCCGCTAAGCTCGGCTTGTTGTTAAGATGATAGATATAGTTGCCTAGGCCGTGAGGCCTGTTGTGCTGAACCCACTTCTTTTTTTTTCTTTTTTTTTTCGATTGCTGGGCTTGGGCTCGTGCCTATGTAGGAGGAAAAGAGGGAGGCCGAGATGTGGGTTGAGGAAGCCTGGAGCATCTGTTTTTTTTTTGTGCGACTGCTTATTGAATTTTTCTTGCACTTTTGTAGAATTTCTTCGAGCATGTCTTATTCAAAGCCACAAGAGTGATCATGGCGTTCCGTTGTTGTATTGTCAAGGTGGGTCTTTGAGTAAGGTGGGCTATTTCAAGGCTACTCATTTCAAGATTGGCTTCGATGATTCGTTTAGAGACTTTCTTGAGGCATATAGGCGTCTATTCCGTCGGGGGTGCATGTGAAGCGTGTCAAGGAAAGCAGCAACCGTGAGCCATGTGGTGGGGCTCGAAAAGCTATCAAGTTTCACCCCTAATACTTCGTGTTGGGGTTTATTTTTCCTATGCCGTGTTTCTTTCAATATGGCTCTGTTCCACAAAGTGTGTCCCTGCTCAATGTTCCCCTAACGCGGTTCGTGTGATGGTGGGATTTCACAATCTAAGCCAATTCTTTGACTTGGATTTGATCATCAACGAGTTTTGGTACTTCTTTGACATAGACCACATCGAGGAAGATGGGCAGCTACAATGTCATCATAGGTTATTTGACCACTTGAGCAAGAGAAATCATGACTGGGCCAAGAAGACTTTGAAGATCAGTGGAGAATGAGAGTCTGATTCTTCCCTTAAGTTGCTCATTCGGATGGTTTTCATCTCCGGTAAGTAGGCTGCTTAGTCTCTCGGCTGCTTTTGCTAAGCTGTTTTCTGATTTATTAGTTGCCTTCCTATACTTTTGTAAACTTTAAATTTGGCTCAACTCCTAAGACTTCTCTGAACACGAGGAACGTGCATATCGCTCTAGGTATCCCTTCCGAGTATAGTGAGTGGCGCTGGCTGCTTAGTCCTCTTTGTAGGAACGAATGTGGGCTGCCCTCAAGAAAGGAAATAAAGCGAATCAAGACTGAAGCATTGGCTTGCCCGATCACCATTGTGGAGCCTGTTGCGAATGAAGGTGGAAAAAAGAGATCTTCCCCGCCTGCCTAAGATGGGTCAGTCGAGAAAAAATCAAAGACTTATTCCACTGCTCGTGAGGGTTTGCCGGCTGCCCCCAGACTTGTGATTGACCTGACTTCCTCCAAAGATGAAAAATATGAGGCTGCTAAATCTGTGTCTACAATGCGTACCACTCCAAAGGTGGTTAGCTCAATTGTTGATAGGATTGCTCAGCGTGGAAATTCTGATGTGCCTTCAGTGCTGAAATTTGTGCCAAAACGTCTGTCTGGGGCTAAGTCTGGTTGACCTTTGGAGAAGCTTGCTACTATGAAGAGTGACAAGGTGTCTTCGCCTACAAAAGTGGTGCCAAAACCCTATTCCTTTGTTGTCGGGACTGATTCGACCGTTGAGAAGAAAAAAAAGACTGCTCATGCAGGCAGTTGTGAAAAATCTTCCAAGCCTATTTATGGGAAAGCTGCTGAAATTTGTGCTTTTTTGAAACTAGATTCGCTCGAGTACATGGATGTGTTGATGGCGTAAAAGGGGTTATTGGCCTTAGTTCCTTTGCGAGTATGGAGAGAAAGCATACGAGTGTTCCTTGTCACTAAACGAATGAGATTTCCATATTCCATCTATAGCAACAAACCGAGAGTAACAAAAACTATCACTTAATTGGTCGAGTGCTTGGCAAGCAAACTCTAACAAAACTTATTCGTGTGGGCCTCAAAAGGCCTAACAAGCACCACTAATTTTCTCCCTTTTTCCACCAATTCAAACATATTCTCATTAAGGTAAATGACCTTTACCACAATGGTGGAGACGAGTGTTGTTTTTGCACCACAGCGTGGGTTCAAACCCCGCTGACTCCCTAATCTAACATCTAATCTAATAAATCTATCGTTTGAAAAAAAAAGAAAAAGAAAATTGGCCCCATCATTATCAATACACGTAAAACATATCACTTTTCAATGTACCAATCTTCTTTAATCACAGATCACCAACTTCAGAACTTCCTCGATTAAATTATTCACAACTCTTTCATCAGATACAACGGCACGCACTACTGGGTGGCAATCACTAGCTTGAAAACAATAACGGTTCAAGCAGAGGAGTCAAGCCAGTTTGATCAAGTAGCATGTAGCAAACAAAATTTGTGTTCGTCAAATTCGAGTTCTTTAGACTGCAGGTCGAGCTAGCGGGTCTAAATCAGGCAAACGGCAACATCAAGGCTCTAGCGTGGTGGCGGTGCGAAGCAGAGGTGTAGCAGTGGCATAGTGGCTCCAGCGGCTGGGCACGGTTCTGGCTTTAGACTTCAGCAGATTTATTTTTAAATTTTGTTATGAACAACAAACATAGGGTAACCCAAACCAGAAAACAAAAATAGTTATATGGAACAAAACTAGACAAAACAAACAACGAAGATAGACGAACTAATGCAAACAAAACATAAGCAGATTAAACAACGAATGAATAAACCTGCTTTGATGCCAAGTTGAATATTAGAGTGCGCGACGAACAAGATTACAAAAATAATAAGAATTTTATTAAACAAACAAGAATACTGAAACGGCTATAAAACTCCAAGAGGTTACATTATGACTAACTTGTTCTTTACTTAATAACAAGCATACTATTTATAATAAACTAACTCTAACCCTAAAAGGTAAGAAACCAAAACTCTAATGCTAATGGGCTAATCTCAAAAAACCAAACATTAAAGTAAAACTAAATACTAATATTTTCCAACACTTATACAATTGGAGAGAAATGCCAGTAGACTAATACTAAATAAATATGTACTCATATATATAATTAAAAAATCTCAAAGAACTAAGAAATTGAAATGATATTAATATATTCATGTACTTTGTTTTTTTGAAAAAAAAGGGTATTATTATTAAGGGGAGGGTGGAAGTTCAAAACTATTACAATAATTTAGAGGAGGAGAAGTTTCAAACTTAGGACACATGGGTAAAAACCTAATACTCTATCCACTAAAAAATTGGATCACATGCAATATATTCATGTACATGTTTGTATATTTGTTAATGCATTGTACATTAGCAAATTTCATAATAAAAAAGGGTTTTTATTTTTTTTATTTTTTTTTTATCACAAATGATCTCTGAAATTGAACCTCATCATCAAGATGGTCCCTAAAATTGAAAATCAATTAATGTAGTCCCTGAAAATAGGTGTCTCAAATCAATGTGGTCCTTCTGTCACAATATTGTTAAAAATTCTGGTAAGTGCTGATGTGGCACATAAATGGGTCCCATCTTGATGGTGTGGATCAATTTCAGAGACCATTTATTTGCTACATCAGCACTTAACAAAAATTTTAAAGAATTGTGACGGAATGATCACATTGATTTGCGACACCTACTTTTAGGGACTACATTGATTGATTTTCAATTCCAGGGACTATCTTAATGGTGAGGGTTAATTTCATGAACCATTTGTGATAAAAACTCAAAAAAAAAAAAAAAAAAATTACATGCATTAACAAATAAATTGAAAACATTTACATGAATATTTTAACATCAAAATCAATAAGAGAAAGGATGCAAGACAGAGAATAAAAATCTAAAGCATGGAAGGCTCTGAAGAATGATTATGTTCCAACAATAAACCGAAAGAAAGTAATGTGAAGTGATATCATATTTGTATATACCGTTTGTGTAAGGGCCGTATCTGCTATGTCTTGAGATCATTCCAAATGGTGCATTTGCCTACCATTGATTTGTTTCCGAGAACAAAATAATTGATGATATAAATGGAAGGTGATGCAAAGATGATCGATGTACATGCCTAGATGCAAAAGAAGTCGCAAGGTTGTGTTTCCAAAGGTACAAAGTACACCCTGGTTTGATATTGATATGACCAAGGAGTTGTCCATGGACCATGCCAGAGTGTTTTGAATACAAACTATAGTTTTGACCTGGAATATCCATGTGATCGATGAAGAATTTTGTCCAAGAGGATATTAGGCTATTTTGCCCTCCGCGCAGCCACTACCAAAGTTCATAAACAATTCACAATCACTCGTAGATGCAGAAAATTAGCATATTTTTTTATACAAAAAAAAGTGTTAAAATTAAATCTCACGCATCTTTCAAAATCTCATACAACATGCATTAACGGTTCATAATCATTCATACAATATGCACTTACAATTCAGAGTCTCTTATATCAGGAAAAAAAACTAGTGCAGCTTTGTTTAGACGCAGTGCCAAGAGAACTTCAAAATCTTTCAGAAAACTGACCAACAAAATCTTTCAGGTTTCGGTGATACTTAGATCTTCAAAGCGTGGAACGTCCAAATAGGAAGGCTAGCTTGATGGTACTTCCAAATCTCTGGTAACAAGACAAACACACAAACAAAAGCCGGTACTCTTTAGTCTTTAGTAAGAATAATTAAAGAAAAATGTGCATCTTATATACAATTCCAAGAAGACATAATATAACTAGAATGCAAAACAGCAAACCCCTCGAGCCATTTCTCCTTGCAGAGATTGATAAAAGCATTTGTATATCATCTAAAGATACCATCCAATCGATCCACCAAAATATCAATACCTCGTAGATCAAGCAATTAACTATGGGTAGGGCAAAAACAAGCTTTTATAATTTAGTTCTACAAATTGATTCATACAGATAATGAAACCAATAATTCCTAATACCATTGCATTTGAATTCGTCGGAAGCCAAACAACCTTCAACCACCACAGATAACCCAATATTGACTTCCCCTGCTCTGACAGCCTCTAAAAAATGAGCATGAGTAAGAAATATATCAAGTACTCAAATACATTATCACATTGGATATCGCTGAAAAAAATGAACTATAAATTTAGACTACCAAGAAGCTCTTGAAAATGAAAGTGACATCATTTACACAGAGCACCAAGAATGAGTATGTAATGGCTTCCAAATTTTTAAATCATGATTCTTTTTCTTTACCTGATGAGATGCTATATATCCTTCCTTCCACAGATTAATTGGTGCAATTTTGCTATGTATACATGACTTTTGCCAGACACTTTAGTAACATTTTTAATTTCTTCATGCATGGCAATCAATTGATAATTAGTAGTTGGTCCGGAGCGATTCTACCTCTTTCGAATGTAGAATAAAAGAGAGAGATGCAAAAAAAAAAAAAAAAAAAATCTCAAAATAGGTCATTTCCTACAACATATAACAAACACGAATTTTAAGAACTTAGGAGATAATTAGTAGTGGGTCTGGAGTTTAATTGACAGAACACATAAGTGTAATGGAAAAAAAAATGCACATCTCGTCATGGGCATCGCAATTAACTGTAAGACAATGACAAATTTTCACATTCAATGATAATGACGTTATCCTAATCTCATCTATCATTTTCTGATTGATTAAGGAATGCACTGGCAGATATGAAAGGGCAATTCACCGGCGCCCAAACTCAATATTAAATCACAGAGCAAGAAAAAGATATGAAATGGCAACTCACCGGCGCCCAAACTCAATATTATATCACAGAGCAAGAAAAGTGTTAATGAACAATAGATGTCCATTTTTACTGAACCCCAAAGTTCATGTATTGCATAAAAGTGATCAATAAAAAATAATGCAGCCAAAAGCATCAAAATGCTTATCCAGCTTCAGATGTCAAGGATCAAATGCCCAAATAGTACTAACACAACGCAGTCGAAAAGCGAATATCAAACTTCACATCCTGCTTTCGAAGACAAGGATCAACAGCTTAAGCAGTGTAAACATCTTACAAAATTTCAAACTTTCATTATTTTTATCACTCGGGTCATGAAATTATTGTTTTGTAAAATCACAATCCAATTTTAAACTAAAACCCAATAAAACAAAATATATGTTTATTATATATATATAGCGATCATGAATTCGAAACAAGAAATACTAAAACAAAGTACAACCCAGAAACCAAAATAAAATTGAAAAATCTTAGAAAAAGATTACCTGATTTTACTGGAATCTGGAGCTAAAGCTTCATGCGTGAGTGAGAGTTGATATAACGAAAGATGCGTAAGGGGATCCTCTCGACGAGAAGGAACCAAGGACGCTGGGCTTACGGCAGACGAAGACTGAAGCGGAAGACTCGAAGTGAGGCAGGCGGCGGAGAGTATCTGACTCTTACAAGGAGTGACTGGATCTCGACTCAGTCAGGAGTGAGGCGCTGAGGATAGGAATTAATTTGGAAAAGAAAATAAGTGAAAAGGACACAAAAACCTGCTTTTTAATCAAACACAATAAATTAAACGGCACGAAACCATTTATTGGGACATTGCAAATTAATACAAATATATCATTTTTTATTTTGACATTATAAATACGCACACAAGCTGAGTTGACAATAAAGGCACAATAGTCATAGTTGTCGTGCCCAATAGCGTGTTAGTGTTCATATTTTATAACATTGGACACAAGAGGTGGTGCTCATCGTTCAATGGACACTGTTGCACCCTATTGATGTTTAAAGAGACACAAATTTCTCATTGGTGTCCTTACTTTTGTACCTGAAAACCATTTTTCTTGTAGTGTACCTGGGCCTGGCTAATGAAATACTGTTTGAAAACAAGTTAAACAACAGGAAGGGAAAACTCTAAAATGCCAAGATGCCATGTGTCCTCCAATGGCGTTGTTTCTATGACTTGGATTTTCAATAGGATCCTCCCAATTATATATCTGATTGGCTTTCTCTTTTTGAGTCTTTAGTTCCTTTGGTTTCTCTAATAAAAGAATGCTTAAGTTGATCAATAACTTCTGCACTTATTAATTTACTCCACTTTCCGTCCAAGTACAATGAATCGGAAGAGGATCCTCTTCTGAGCTTAAGATGGGGATCCTCTTGACCGGGTTATCCAGATCGTTCAAATTTAATCTAACGACTCTAAATAGAGAACTCTTGTAAAAATTATAATAATTGCAATCGTTGGATTAAATTTAAACGACCCAGATGACCCGATCAGGAGAATCCTCATCGTGAGCCCAGGAGAGAATCCTCTTCCCAATGAATCGGGTGTGCCCCTGAAATTTTATAGGGTACGCCTACTAACATGAAACAGAACTTGAAATTGTTCTGATTTTGGGTTTCTTTGAGTTTATTAAAACATGATATTAGAGTACTTTAGTTTATGATTTTTTCTATGTAATCATTCTTTTAGTTTGTGGTTTATGAGTTTATTTGAGTTTACTGAAACATGAGTATAAAAGTGTATTATCTTAAAAAGGTAGAAAGTTTAAACGAAACATTCACGGTACTGTTCACTTTTAACGAAAAACCACATTTTTATCTTTTTCTGGTACTATTTTTTTTTCTAACCCTAATACTATTCACTACATCTTTATTTGTCATTTTTCCATTAAAACTAAAAAAAAAATTGAATTTTTCGTTAATTTTTCTAAAAAAAAGTAATTCAGTACCTGAAAAGTTATGAATTAGACCGATAGATGATCAAATATTGATAGGAATTGTGAGTCTAATACACTTATCCCATATCAAATAAGTGGCTATATATATCCATTTTTATACTTTTTTTTTTAATTTCACCCATCTCTTAAAAGATAAAATCTACCAATATTTGAATTTCTGAATGAAAATTAAGTTGGGAAATAATATTGGCGCAACATAAATGACTCAAAAAGTGGTATCATAGATTCATAGCCAATGTTTCAGTTGGAACGCACAAGATGTACTTAAGTCAAAACTCTAATTGAATTAAATTTTTAAGTCAATACTCCATTTTTCTTATCAGAATGTGATCATGACAACAACACTTACAATATTAGTCTTTTTATATTTTAACACATAAAAAGAAACAAAGAACATGGAGATGGAGACTATACTATAAATTTTTAATTTCCTTGGCACCGGTCTATGATTTAACAATCAAGGCCTGCAATTGTTCAATTGTTCACCTCTTTGCTGTACCTTGCTGCTTTGGTATCGACCTTCTTTGCAACTTACACTACCAAAAGACTAGGGTGAAGGCTGACCATTTTAATTGTTGGGATTTCCTTCATAGTTGGTACAGTTCTTAATGCTTCATTTAAAGTATTATACAGTTCTCGATTTTAGATATGTATTTTTTTAAATGGGTGTAAAGATAAATTTACCTATTGAATTGAGTTTGTGAGGGTAGTTTAGGTCGTAAATTTGGGTTTAAAGAGACATTAATAGATTAGTTAAAAGTATTATAGGTGTATAAAGTAAGTTGGGTGTAAAAAAAGGTTATATGTGTCTAAATAAAATTTCCAATCATCGATTCCACTTGACTACCATGGTTAATTTTAGATAATATTGAATGTGGACGATTGAACCCTCAATACTATCCATACTAAGACATAATTAGATTTCATTTTTCTCTAATTTCTAAACATTAAAATTTTGATTTACTTTTAGTTCTTCCAATTATAAATAAAATACACATTAACTAACTAAAATAGAATATAAATTTTAATAAAAGTACACTTCAAAGTATTAAATAAATATGTATTCTAACAGATTTTATTTTAAATTTTAGAAAATTTTATTTTAATCCTTGACAAAGATGACTTTTAGATAAAAATCATGAGTAAGATCAAAATCTAATTTTAGTCCATTGATACATTAATAAGCTCATTTATTAATTATATTTTGTTTTTTTTAATTATTTATCTTTTTCTTTCTAATTTTTAATGTATTAATTTTATTTCATTATAATTTTTATTTTCATTTCATTTATCGTAATATATTTTGTTGTGAACATTTAGATAAACTAATTTTTGTTATACAATATATTTTGATGTACTTTATCTTCTTCATTTAGGTATATTAAATTCATTATAATACATTTCAGTGCATACATTCAGGTACACACATTTCGGTACATACATTAATTCAATATAATACATTTCGGTATAACATTTCAGTGCATACATTTTGATACACACATTTAGGTACATTAATTTAATATTAATACATTTCGGTGCATATATTTAGGTACATACATTTCGGTACTAATATTTAAATATATTAGTTCAATATAATATATTTCGGTACATACATTTAGGTAGATTAGAATGTTAAATAAAATTAATAAATTAAAAAACTCTTTTTTGGACAAAAAATAAATTAAAATTTGTGTATTAATAAATTTAAATATTTAATGGGAGACATTAAATAAAATGTACATTAATTATTTTGAATTAAGAACACATTAGGGACTAAAATCAATATTCAATCTAACACCAGGTGACACATCCTGACCCGAGCCCCTACCACAACCGAGCTCAACTCCACCGTAGCACGATATTGTCTGCTTTGGGCCCCGACCACGCTCTTATGGTTTTGTTTCTGGGAACTCACACGAGAACTTTCCAGTGGGTTACCCATCCTAGGATTGCTCTCGCGGGAACTCGCTTAACTTCGGAGTTCCTACGGAACCCGAAGCCAGTGAGCTCCTAAAAGGCCTCGTGCTAGGTAGAGATGAGAATATACATATAAGGATCACTCCCATGGGCGATGTGGGATCTAACAATCCACCCTCCTTAGGAGCCCGACGTCCTTGTCGGCACACCACGGCCAAAGTTTGGCTCTAATACCAAATTGACACATCCTGACTCGGGCCCCACCACAACTCGGGCTCGACTCCATCGTAGCGCGATATTGTCCGCTTTGGGCCCCGACCACGCCCTCACAGTTTTGTTTCTGGGAACTCACACGAGAACTTCCCAGTGTGTCACCTATCTTGGGATTGCTCTCATGCAAACTTGCTTAACTTTGAAGTTCTTACGGAACCCGATGACACGCCCCGATCCCGATGTCCTCGGGACATCGGGATGGTCACGTGCTGGCCGACACCCGAGGGGTGACGAAAGCCATTTAGAATGCATGAGAACGAGAAATATATAAGAATTATGAATTAATGGTAATAATATGCATTTGAGGAACATGTTCAAAGCGTACAACTAATTAGAATAATAGAAAAGAAATGATATAAAATTGAATGACCAATTGAAATGGGTCCTACACCGAGAGGACTCAAAGATGTCGATGCGGAAGTGCCTTGATGCTGGGATTGTATGCCTCAAATCTAAGCCCTGAAGGGGGCTCAAAACAAACATGAGTGGACCAAATTGATATACATATAATAAAAAAGTTACAACGTACTAACCCCCAGGTTTTATGAAAACTCATATAGCATGATAAATAAAATAGGTTTTCTGAAACCTAGCATGCCGTGCAATGTCTCAAATCATAACTTGTATATAATAATCACTAGTGAAAAATGTCCACATATCCCTCCAGGCCCTATACCATCTCCCCGTCCCTGTGCTAAATAGCCAGAGGAAACACACTCCAGGCCCTATGCCAACTCCATCCGTCACCTGGGACAGACCGAAATCTATCCCTACGTCCTGTGGCGGAAATTGGGACCACTAGGTAGTACAAAACCATTGAACATACACATATTGAAAATCAACTTCATAGTATAAAGTCATATATCATCTATATTATAAAAAGGTATTCGAAACATATTCTAAATATCATATCATCCAACAGATATTATATAAAGAATACGGGTTATAGGAAAAATAGTAATAATTCAAAGTAATCTTAGTAAGCACGATATCTCATAAAGCATTTCATAAAACATATTTATAAACTCATGCTTTTCATGCGTGCAATTGTACTAAGAAAACATGCATTTTAGAAGAGGTCCACTCAAAGATACTTAGCCGCCAAAGAGCCACGCAAACTAGCGAACAAGAAATTGTCACCAATAATTGCCCCTAAGCACATAAAGGGCCCAATTAAAAAAACTCTATTAACAATTGAATTTGGGAAAATGGATGTCGGAAACGGATTCAGGACGTCGAAATTAGCCTAGGAGAGGTCTCGAACGAAACCCTATAAAGTCAACGTTGACCGTTGACCGGTCAAAAGTTAAGCGAGTAACGCATGAGAGCACTCCCATGATGGGTGACCCACTGGGAAGTTCTCATGTGAGTTCCCTGTAACAAAACTGTGAGGGCGTGGTCGGGGCCCAAAGCGTACAATATCATGTTACGGAGAAGGTCGGGCCCGAGATGTGGTGGACCCCCTGGCGGGGATGTGACACCCGAAGTCAGTGAGCTCCCAAAAAGGCCTCGTGCTAGGTAAAGATGGGAATATACATATAAGGATCACTCCCCTGGCCGTGGCCGTGCCGACGAGGATGTCGGGCCCTGAAGGGGGTGGTTTGTTAGATCCTACATCGCCCAGGGGAGTGATCTTTATATGTATATTCCCATCTCTACCTAGCACGAGGCCTTTTGGGAGCTCAATGGCTTCGGTTTCCGCAGGAACTTCGAAGTTAAGCGAGTAGCGCACGAGAGCACTCTCATGATGGGTGACCCATTGGGAAGTTCTCGTGTGAGTTCCCGAAAACAAAACCGTGAGGGCGTGGTCGGGGCCCAAAGAGAACAATATCGTGCTACGACAGAGGTCGGGCCTGGGATGTGGTGGCGACCAGGGCCGAGATGTGACACCAGTTTTTTTTTAAAATTTTAATCTTCTTGAAGGATTAAAGTTCAAAATCCCTTTTTTAAGAAAAAAAAATTAGGTTTTCATTCCTCTTTTTTGAACTCCATTGATTAAAACCTTATTCCATTTCAAATTTTTATCAAGGTCCCTTGATTTTGGTAAACATCATTAATTATTTAAATAATAATAATTTACATGTCAAGATAATTAAAATTTATTTATAAATTATATTCATTTAGTATTTAGAAACTTTACATTTGATTATATATATATATATATATATATGGCTAAATTTTGTATCATATATTTTTATGTTTAGTTTGTACCCATTTTTATTTGCAACTTTTTTTTTTTTTTTACTAATTTTCTTTTCAGTTTTAAATTGTACCCATATATTAATTTCTTTTTGTGTCCATATTTTTCAAACTTTTATTTGTACTCCTTTTTTTTTTTAACCTTTTATATGTGCCAATAATTTATTAATAATGTACCCATTTGTATTTAAAAATGTACCAATTTGTTATATATAAAATGTACCAATTTTTGTTTTTGTTAGTACCATTTTTTTTATGTAAAATGTACCCATTTTTTAATGTAAGACCTATTTATTTTTTTAATCTAAAATGTACCCATTGTTTTTTTTATATAAAATGTACCCATTTTTTTTCATATAAAACGTACCAACTTTTTTTGTATAAAAGGTACCGTATAAATTTTTTTTTTTAATATTTTCAATCCCATAAATTATGGATTTTATTTAAAATATCATTAATAGATGTTAAACCCCACCCCCAAAATTAATGTAATTTTACATTTCCCCTAAAGTTTATGCAATTTGTACATTTTGGTCCCCTTAGCCTTAACCAATTTGGACCCTCTATTTAGATTTCCCTCCCCTCTCCATTTGCCACGTGGCAACACCCCAACTCCATATTTATCTCCTTCTCTCTTTCCCCCACCCCAAGACTCTCTTTATCTCTCTCTCACTTTCAGCTTTCTCTCTTTGCTCTCTAACTCTCTTGGACTCCTTTCCCGATTTACACCCACGTACGCACACCCACGCCCACACCACCATCCCGACATCGACAACACCACCACCATCACCATTGTCGTCTCTCTCTCTCTCTCTCGTCGATGCAAAGCACATCGAAGCTCAAAGAAACCCCGGTGACTTGAGGACACCCAACCCAGATTTTAGCCACCTCAACCTTTTCTTGGCTAAACAAATGTAACAATTTCTTCCCCTCGTCTCTACCTTCATTTTGGTGCTTAGATTGGACACTAGGGTGGTGTTCTGCCGTCGACCGGAACTAGGGAAGCTCCGGTGTCGTTTCCTCCGTCGAAACCAGGTCGTTGGGCCGGCTCATCCAAAACCCAATCACACCAGGCCCTTTGGGCCATGTTTAGGACTTAGGCCTTAGGCCCGTTAACTGTGAAGCCCAAACCATTTTTATTTATTTATTTTGTTTATTTTAAAAACCCCAAGGACTTGGGCCGGGCCTCAAGCCCAAGGCCCGTTAGAACCAACCCAAAACCCTTAGAGGCTTAAGCCTTTGGGTCGTGTGAACTTGGGCCTAAGCTCAGAGACCCCAAGCCCATGCCCAATACCCAAGCCCAGGCCTAAATTCGATCCAAACCCTAGCCCAGCCGCACGTGGGCGACTATTGGTGCCGGCGCGTGCGTGGCTACCGGAGCCACCACCTTGCGGCAGTGCGTGAGGGTGCGTAGCCGTACCCAAGGTCCATTTTTATGTTATTCAATGTCCTGAACCCGTTTATGATGTCCATTTTTTGAAATTCAATCGTTTGAGTATAGTTTTGTTAATTTTTCTCTTTATGTGCTCAGGTGCAATTAATAGTGGCGATTCCGTCATTCTTATTTCGCACGCCTCATCTTTGACGGAATATCTGTGAGTGAACCCCCTTCTAAAATGCATGTTTTAATAGTAGAATTGCATACATGAAAAGCATTATTTAATACATACATTTTATGAGATAACATGCTTACTGAGGCTAGTTTGGAATTACCATATTTTCTATCGAACCCATGTTCTTTATAAGATATTTGATGGATGACGATATAATATTTAGAACATGTTTTTACACACTTCTTTATAGTATAGATGATGGATGACTTTATACTATGAAGATAATTTTTTAGATATTTGTTCAATGGTTTTGTACTTACCTAGTTGTCCCTATTCTGCCTACGGGCAAAGTTTACGGTGTTGGCAAAGGGCCATGAGAAATAATCTCTAGCTACAGGCTAAGAGACATGGAGCTGACATAGGGCCTGGAGAAATTTACTTTGGCTACGGTGCAGGGACAGGAAGTGGGTATAGGGACTGGAGTTGAGACTAGACATTCACTAATGACTACACTATTTACGAGTCATTGCTTTGACAAATTTAATGGCATGCTAGGGTTCCGGAAACCTATTATTATACTATGTTATTGAGTTTTCATAAAACATGTGGGTTAATATGTTGATAATTGTTTTATTTTATATATATATAGAGAGAGATTATATTCACACACCCCAAATTACTTCTCCCACACTTTTTTAATTTTTTAATATTTTTCTATCAAGTGTTAGGGGTGTGTAGAAAATATTAAAAAATTAAAAAGGTGTGAGAGAAGTAATTTGGGGTGTGTGAATATAATCTCTCTCTCTCTCTCTCTATATATATATATATCAACTTGGTCCACTCATGTTAGTTTTGTGTCCCCTCAGAACATAAGAACGAGGAATACGACCCGAGCTATGATGCATTCCCCTACCAGTGACATCGTGCTATATTCCCTATGCTTTGGCATCGATTGTAATAGCACTTCTCTATCTTACCTTCCGCTTGTACTCTGTATTATATGTATGCTCTGAACATGTCATGCACTACCATTACAATTCAGTGTTGGCAGTTGAATATTGTTGCTGTGATTATACTCTACTACTGTATGAATAGTCACATCCTATTATCTTGCTACAATTTTTGTGCATATTTCACATGTTCTCAATCTTTGCATTAATTAAATGGCTTTCGTCACCCTCGGGTGTCAGCCAGCACGTGACCATCCCAATGTCCTCGGGACATCGAGATCGGGACGTGTCATTATAAGTAATTACAAATATCAAATCCCCTCAAACTCAAGGACATCAGGATCGGGACGTGTCATTATTAGTAACTACAAATATCAAATCCCCTCAAACTTTCTGATCGGTCTCAGAAGAGCAAATACAGTAATGAGTTGTTGGTGTGATCACCTCTGTAGCTAAGTGCGTTGGTTTGTCGTCCCCGGCCATTATGACGATTGCAATCCTTCTCTTATCGTCCAGAACTGTGCTCGCGGGCTTTACTTGCTTCTCTTCATCTTCACTCGAAGAGGGTTTGCGGTACGAACACGCGAGGATGATCAATGCAACAGAAATGAGCAGCAGCATTAAGCCTAAGCCGCCGAAGAGGTACGGCAACGGAGTCCTCCATAGGTGGTGGACTTTGGTGGTTGCTGATGTGGCGCTTGCAGTTGCAGGACTCATTTTCTCTCTTCTTATTCTGCAATTGTTTTTTTTAGGTGGACAAATGAGGGGGTGTAGCTAAGCAATTTATAGGGTTAAATTCATGTGGCGTTTGGTAATGGGGTTGTCAATTACAATCATACCCTTATGTGGCCTTTGCTAAGAGGAAGGAACTTTTCGGAACACTAATTTAATATAATATATTTAAGTACGAATTTTTCGATACACCTATATTTCCGCATATTTTCTTATGTTCTACTAATTCATTAAAATATATTTAAGTATAGATATTTTAGTACACTAGTTTAGTAAAATATATTATGGTATGGACATTTAAGTACACTATTTAAAGGAAGTTAAACAAAATTAAAGAATTAAAATATGTATAATAATAAATTTAAAATTTAATGTGGAGAAGTTAAATAAGAAATCTTTTTAGGAGAAAATAAGATATCTATTAATTATTAAAATAAAAAATATAATATGAATTTAAATTTGAATTAAGTACATATTAAAGGACTAAAATGAATATGTAATCTAACATCGTGTTTTTATTAAATTTTAATCTTCTTCAATGATTAAAGCTAAAAAACCCTTTTGAAAACTTTTTGAACCTCCGAACAAATTTGTTTCCACATGATTCTTAACTTCATACAGATGAGGTGTGAAGAGAAAATTGCCCATTTTGTTTCAACTTAAGCTATCTAGAGTACAATTTTTTATTTGATTCATCTAATTCACATGTACAATATAGTAAAAAAATGACACACAATATTTGCCTAATCAAATACGGGATGTTAATAAAAATTTTCAACATATTTTCTTTGCGAAGAGTAAAAAAATGAATAGAGAGATCAATAGTGATGAGGGTAGATATAAGATGATAGATAAAGAGTATGTTAGGTTTAGACTTCTGAACTTTTCAATATAATAAAAGAATATTTAGTAAGTAATAGTTTCATGATATGCTTAAAGTAAAATCATTCATACGTGTATGATTGTAATAAGGAGATAGGGTAGTGTACGTCATGATCATCCAATATTGATTTACCACGCTTCCAATGCAAAAACCATATATGAATGTGGTCATTTCACTGTATATATGAATGTGGTCATCTTATAGCATGTTATTAACTTGAAGCTCCTTGAGAACTTGAAAAAAAAATGAAAAATATAATAAATACAATGGGAATTAGCATTTCGCATGGCCGATGCTTTCCACTATATAGAAGAAGATGTGGAAATGCACTTCCCTTTTGACTAATTAGCCATATCCAAGATTATTAATAAGAAAACCATCACCTTTTTTCTCCATTTACTGTTAATTGCATGTATCTAAATTTCTGAGTCGTCCATTAATTTGTAACAGTAACTAAAACACATATCTGAGACACCAGTACTTCTGTAGGATAAAGACGATTAAATTATAAACTAATGCTGTAAATAATAGACTAACATATTGTAAAATTAGTAATTTATTAGGGCAACCACGGTGGTGGAAGACTCTAGGGTTTAACCGTAAGCCAAGGGATTGAGCTATAGAGAAATTATGGTAGCTTATTCTATATTTAGGTGTTTCTCCGATACCAAAACGTTTGTAGTTTTCATGCTTTCATATCTATCCCTCACAATCTTGTAACCTAGTACAGCTCAAACCTTGAGTGCAATTTTTAACGAAAAATCATAAACGCATACCTCATTTAACATTTTTATGACTAAAAATAAAAGAGTGTGCGAGAGCCTCAAAGGTTGGGTAAAGTCAATTTATATGAAATGTTTTGCACTCATTCAAATGACATTTATTTGACATGTCTACCCATTACTGTACCTCACTATTGGAATAACACCAAGAAATTTATAAATGTGTGTATACATAAATATTGCTGCTGCTGGTAAAATGACATTACGACCCCCCTCCCTCCCTCCTCTCCAACCCCCCCCCCCCCCCCAAAAAAAAAGATCAAAAATACATAAACATTTCGGGCTATCAAAAGATTGATATTATATACCCATTGAGCATAAGTTTTTTCTTTAATGCTATCCCTGGTTGAGAGAAAGAGAGATCTGCTAGATTTGGTCAATTTATGTGACAACCCATTCCTAATTTTATGCCTTTAATAATTTTTAAAGTGTGAATTGACAAAAATGCCCCTAGTAGCGAGATTGTTGACTTTCGTTGACTGTCATTTCGTGACACGTACAAACTACTATATTACCGTATTTATGAAATACTCTACGTTACGACAGAGGTTTTACGGAACTACAAATCTGAAAAATACTTTTGTAAAAATTACTATTTATTATTTTATATATTTCTCAAAATTATTTTATTATTATATTATTGTTTTAATATTATTTGGGGGATATTTTAAATAAAAATTTATTAATTTATATTGGCTCATGGGTCCCACACATTCTAAAACTCTCCGCTCTCCTCTTGCCACGTTTCTTCCTCCTCGAGCTTTTTGGAAATCTCTCTCAAACCCCTTCTTCACTTATGCTCTCATCTCTCAGCTCCCTCGTCCTCACTCTCCCATCAAATGCAGCGAATCTTGCAAATCCGAGCACCATCACTCACCTGCTCTAGCAAGCCAAACCGTCAAGCCACCACACCTTGTCATTCCCCGCACCTCTGTTCAACTCAAACCTTCATATCGAACCTAGACTAGACCATATGCGTCACTATAGCACCGTTTCATTGTGAGGGATTTTCTGGCGAGATCTCATAGTTCTGACCAAGGTAAGCCTCGGTTCACCTCCGCCGTTCTCCCTTCATGATTTAGAAGCAATATTAGGATGTTAAATTTCTGATTTGATAAGGTTGGACACAGAAGCAACGAAGGAGGAAAACTCTCATCGTCTCGGAAACCCTCTTAGGCTAATTTCAACGCTCCAAGTCCGTTTTTGACGTCTATTTAGTAAAATTCTAAAGTTTTAACGTAGTTGGCCGCGGGGTGGCTCGGTTAGCTTTTTACAAAATTTGCCCGTCTTAACGTATTTTGACGCTCTGATTCCAAATTTGCACTCTGTTTTCCCAAATTTTGTCATTTTAGTTGAGTTTTACTAATGGGCCCCAATGTTATGCTTAGATGCAATTATTATTGGTGACTCCAGCTTTCCTAGTTCGAACGGCTGCAACCTCGCAAGTATCTGTGAATGAGTCTTTTCTTTTATGTAGTATATATATATATTTTTTAGTTTCCATTTACATATTTCATAAAGGATTTGCTACGACACACCAAGATTAGCTTAACGTTTATAAATTTTAGCACATTGATAGAAATTGTGAATTTATGCTACGTCCTACGAGATGCACAAGTATGCGTATTATTATTCATATCTTAATTATATTTATGGCCACGAATAGTTTTATAGTGATGTGAATTATCGATTTACTATTGTATGATTCTATTTACCCTATCTGCTCATCGTGTACTACACTGGTGTTAGTATCTTTCACGTGTATATTCACATCTCACCGTACACTCACCTTGGATCCATTGTAGGTGCCAATCTTGTCCTAGATTGTTAGGCAATTAGGACTCGTATGTGATACGCATAGCGCCAGTCTTTACGTGATTGTAGTACTATAGCGTAAATCATTATTACACCCAGTATTGTTCATGTCAGAATACCTCTGCATGAACTCATGTGTCAGCATATGTCGATGAACACTCAATGTAATATATTTATTTCTGAGAGATATTGTGATTACTAGAAGTTATATGCCTATTTACGAATTTTGTGATGTATTGAGTTCTTGAGATATTGTAGGCTACAGTAAGTATTTTCATACTATACGTAGTATGTGTATTTTGAAAACTATACTTGTTTTACAACGAGGGGTTATAATATTTTCAAAAAGATTTTTATAAAACTTTTATTTTAGGCCCACTCACCCTTATTTTTCGCCCCTTTAGGATTTGTAGCAGTGTTCGTGTTGACAAGGATTTCTGGCAAACGCTGATATCGGAGACTACTTCCGATGATATAATTCTCAATCTACTATACTGTACTTTACTTATGCTCTGACATCACGTGTGAAATGGGTTCATTCTCGCTCACTAGCGCACTCTTATACTTAGTCACTTTTAGGTTTAAATTTATTCACATTTTCCACATCATGACATTTTGTGGCTTCGTCACTCTTTAAGTGTTGGCTAGTATAGCTCGATTCAGAGCTCAAATGGGCATTCCGGGTCAGGGTGTGTCAGTTTGGTATCAGAGCATAAGTTTGGACAGTATTGTGCACATCACACGTGTGATTTAAGCATTCTCGGTTCTTGAGCCTAATTTCTAAATCTTGCCACCTTGTCGAGAACGAAAAATGTGTTAGCTTTTATAAGTTATGATAGATTTAGACGACTTATTGACCTTCTAGAAGAACATTTTGGCAACCGCCTCTAGACTTAAACAAAAAACCTTCCTGCCTAGGAAAATCCCGATTTAGAGTTGAGTTTGTGGCCGGCCTGAAGCAGGGTTATTGTGTTTGCAGTTGTGTATCATTAGAGATTTACCAATCAATCCCATTACTAACTCTCTGTCATCTTTACCAAACATTTCGAGATAGGAAACCATAAATAGTTTTGAATCCTTTGCAGTACCCATTAGTGTACTACCCATTAGAATACCTACGAAGTTTTACTTTTCGTCAAAATTCCGGAAAAATTACGAGTGACAATGTGGTTGTAACGACCCAATTTCTTAATTCGTAAGATAATTACTATGGTAAGCCCAAAGAAATTAAACCTTAAGATTTATTTTTGAATTAATCACCCAATTCCTTTTCTTAGACAAATTTTCAATAAAAGATTAATCTCAGTTATTTTATAGCTACATCTAGCTTCTCGTTAGGCTGCCTACATTCCCTCAATAGGGATCAGCCATTCGTAGTTCACCTTTCATTTTTAATCCATTTCCTAAAATATTCAAGTGGATGAAATATTCAATATCATATTTAGCAATTGAAACACATCAAATGGATACCCCAACATGAATTCAGAATATCGAAATCTGTGTAAAAAGACAGCATCGGCTCACTGGCCACTTACTGATGCAAGTGGCGGTTTCAGGCCGGAAATCCAGATTTTACGACGAACTCCAAATTTACCAAATTTTACAGACTTGTAGAAAAAAAAAAGGAACAACTTTCATACCTGGGCCGAAGTTCAATTCGGCCGGGAAGGCGTCAGAAATCGCCTCGACTTGCGAAAATCTAGTTTTTCAGACTAACTCTAAAAAATACCAAATTTTACAAGAAATTAGAGCTCAATGAGGGAACAACTTTCATACCTGAGCTAAAATTTAATTCTAATAGGAAGCCCCTGAAATTGGCCTCGCACCATCGGAAACCCAAAAAATAGGTGTTCTTGATTCAACGTCAAAACAAACTCCAACGCTACAACCAATGCGTGGGCCTTTCTCTTGGGATTGAGGGGAGTCTATTGGTGGTAAGGATTGAAGATAATCGTTTTCGGAATGATTGAAAAAGGGTGAAACCCGCTAGATAAACCAGAACTTTGTGGCTTCGATTTGTAAAATTAGGTTAGAAATTTAGAAATCTAACACTACAAGGACGTTGGGCTTGCCAAGAGCTTTCCATGGACACCAAGATCACCAAAAACCAAAATCGGATGAGGGAGTTACGGCAGGGTCGGTTTGGTGGGTCAAAAGGGAATCCGGTTCCCTATTCCTCTTCTCCCTCCTTTCCCCTCATTTCCCCCCTTCCTAATTGGCCATCCCCTCTCCTTTTCTCTCCCACAACTCTCTCTTTTCCCCTCTCTCATGCTGCCATCTGGCACTTCTTTTTTTTTTTTTTATAATAACTAAAGCATCTCTAATTTATTCATTATAACTCCAAATTACATTATGTTTGCGCCCATGGGTTCGTATCGATGAGTAATACCCAAATATGTAAAGAAATCTGAAAAATCATGAAAGGATCAAATATTTCCATGAAGAATCTCGTTTAATACAATAGGGCCATTTTTCGTCTTTTTCTCTTATCGATAAATTTTACAACGTAAATTATAATAATTTCCAGTAACAAAATTTTCAAATTTCTCGATTAAATTTTCATAACTATAAATCGATCTATTTTCGATTTTCTCTACATATTCATATATTTTAAATTTTCAGGGTATTACAGTGGTTCTAAAGTGGTAGCACTCGACGGAAGAATATCTGGGGGGACAATCACTTTTGGTCCCCGATAGCACTAATCTTCTCGAACGCATTAGTTATCATTCCAGATCTTCAAGAGGAAGATCGATATCCGTTAAGGTCCATTCTAAAATAGGTTATTAGCAAATTTCTTTTTCTGGCCTTAGGACATTTCAACCAACACTAAATCCCAAAATTCTTTTCGATGATGTACTCATCATCAAGGTATAAAATATTGATGATATCGGAAATATCGGTAGTCCGGAAACACGGAAATATCGACGGAAATATCGGGATAATATCGATATCGATAAAAATCCAATGGAAACCATGGAAATTGTAAGAAAAAGTTGGAAATTTTTATTGAAACTTTGCAGGATGTTTATTTAGTCAATTATCTATTAGTTTATCACAAAAAATTGGAAGGAAATGCATTGCATGATGGATTTAACTTATTTAAGTTGATTATATAGCGAGCTGGCAAACATTGTGAGTGTAGAAAATATGTAGTAATTAATGAAAGAAGTTTAAACACACCATAATCATTTATATATAATGAATTAGTACAATATTTTACACTTTATACATTGCATGGTAAGATACAGGAGTGACTTAGTACCACATAGATTTCCTATGAGGTTCAAAATTTTGACTATCTTCATGTCCATTTGTTCTAACTTTTAAAATAACCTATGGATATTAACTTAAAAACGAAAATTTTAACTTGACACAAAAATTAAAACTCTACAATTTCTTATTTCTCACCCCCAAACTTAAATCACACATTGTCCTCAAGGTGTGAAAAAGAACTACAGATAAATTAAACTATTTAAAAGCATGAAAAAATAAAATAAAAAATAAAAAAATAAAAGAAACTAACAGAATGAAGTAATAAAAAAAACAAAACAGAATAAAAAACTAAGGAAAACAAAATAAAATAAAATAATGTCTTATTGGGGTGTTGGATTTTGAAATCACATGGGATGCTCTGCATCCCTATGCCTCGACTCCAGTACCGAGTCAAATGGCTCTTTTCTTCTGCCCTTTTTGCATGAAACCCAGAGCCACACGGCTAGAAAGCCTCTCGATCCTTCCGTCTTCTCAGTCTCTCTCTCTCTTGATCCTTCCGTCTTCTTCAACACCCACACACACGCATACAGATCTCTTCTTCTTCAACACCCACACACACGCACACAGATCTCTCGATCTGTCGTCTGCTTCAACACCCACACACACGCACAGACACCATCGCACTCTCATCTCTCCCCTTTCTCTTTGCACGGACACCATCGCACCTGCTTCAACACCCACACACACGCACAGAGACCCAAGGTCTCTCGATCCTCCCTCGTCGACTGCGGCTCCGGCGACCTCCGGCTTTCTTCTCCGAATCTCCGATTCGCACAGTTCCGATACTTTCGAAAATATCGCGATATTATCGATAATATCGCGATATTATCACGAAAACTCGAAGGAAAACAAATAAAATATCGCTACTTGAAAAATCCGATATTATCGGCGAAATATCGCCGATAATATCGGCATTTAATACTGTGCTCATCATTTCAATGAGTATAGGCATGGGAGTACGAGTTGGTATACCTACAGTTAGTAGAAATCCTCGTGTAGCAAGTATTTTCCCTAGAATCAACGGAACCACCTCATAGGACCAGTTCCTTAGCAATCATCTGAAATCATCCACCCGAGCGGGCTTTAACATGTAATCAGCCTACGGTGGCACTACTAATTGACAATACTATTCGATATCCAAGAACTGTCAACCAGTATTCAGGCGGTATAATTTCTGATACCAGACACATGCTAGTATCTGGGAGTGATACCTTTGTGCCAGAACACAAGTTCATAGATGTTGATTTCGTAGATGTACAATCAAATTACCTAAACACTGGCAATCAGCTTTATACCAAATTCATTTAATATTAGCTTTGATTTGATTGATACTTTTTTTAGAGACGTGATCTCAGCAGACGACATTCTTGTCACTTTCAAAAAAAGTTACAAATGTAGAAAATTTCATATTCCTACAAATCGTTGTGAAATATGTGATGTCCTTGGCCTTGTTAATTTTATCGGTAGTTTGTTAGTGGCTTTTCAGCAGTGGTGTTTTTCCTTCTATGTTGGCCTAGGAAAGTCAGTTTATCTGAGACGTCGAATATGATTAAAGTTGTGACAACTGAGGTGTTGTCTATTTTCTACCCTTGTTCGTACACCTTTCGATAACATCGATAATTTCAAAATCCACGATGACGTTTCTTTGAATGATTAAGATGCATACCGATGTAGTATGGCAAAGTATTGCTTATGTTTCCCAACTATTGAAGCCATATGAAGTGAACCAATTTACTCATGACCTAGAGTCAACAATTATCATCTTTACTTGAAATCGGATGGTATTTCTCTGTGGAGAAGTGTGTCCAAAATATTTACCAACCTTAGACTCCTCAAATACATCTTCATTTGTAATGAGCTAATTTTTTTACAGCAGCAATGGAAAAACCAAATCAACATCTACGACTGTACTATCGTGTTTTATCCCGATTGTGCAAACGTAATTACTATTCACCATAGTAAAAGATGTTTATACCCTTGAACACTTTTAGCATGTCCTAACCCAATTTAGCTAGAATTCATGTGTATTGATAACAAGGTATCTTGTACATGTTGAGATTATAATGATATTTTGGTGATTATCAATCGATTTGATAAGTCAACCCCCTTTCAGTTGGTCCAGAGGGACTACATTTTAGACCACTTAGTAAAAAAAATTATTCTTGAATTTATTAGATTTTCTGGTGTTTCTATCAACATTTACTCTGACTGTGATTCCATATTCACCTTTTTGTGCAAGAAAGCATTTCAATCAATCGTGGGTACGTGTCTACTCTATTGCACTTCGTATTAATTTTAAAGCAGACATTTTAGGTTGAATTGCTAGAACATTTAAATTGTTGTTGTCACTGTCAACTTCTCAATCACCCAACAAATACTCTGCTGAATGAATCTTTACCGTTGGTGATTGAATATCTTATAAGCTACAGTTGTAGTGAGATGTTACGTATTCAATCCAGCCAACTTGTACTCTAGATTCGATGAACTTTTTTTGACCCTCAAATTCTTGAGTGTTCTTTTAGCCTTCTTGATATAGTTTTTCGCCAAACCCGAGGGAAATTCATTTTGAATTTGTTTGCTAAGACGTTGTGAACTACAATTATTCGGCTATAGGGTGTGCAAATCACTACTATATCACACTGTGATGCGTGTTTTACTTCCAAGTCTTAGGAAGTTTTCTTGAAAACCATGGGTACTAAGTTATTGTCTGATACCACATTCACCCTCAGACTAATGGCTAGTTTGAACGAACTATCGAGGTCTTAGTGGACGTGTTGAATTTTGTTCGTTCTACAATTAACATGGTTGTAACATACAATTATCTTTATTTTAGTTGCATGTAACTACGGTTACAATTTTAGTTTTGGTTATGACACTGTTGAGATGTAGTATTGAGATTCTATGCATAGTACATGTTTGAAATACAAGTATTGCGAACAGGTATTTGAATATCGAGATTAAGATGTAGCAAATTTATATACTTTTGACATTGTCACCCGAAAGGGTAGTACGTGAGCACGATCATGGCGTTATTCGGTTAATTTATGCGTATTTCCCAATGGGGGTAAGATGGTAATATTGCACCATCGGGAATTATTTGCTTGCTTATCATGACAACAGTGAGTTATCAATATTACGGGCTGCAGACCATAATATTGATAACTTATTCGTTGGGTTCGTTAAGCAAGTGGACAATTAGGCCCGTCTATGTTAGTATTTTTATTTAGTTATCTATTGTTTGGGCCTGACCCAAAGATACTACAATAATTCTCAAAGTATGTGATGCTATGAATGTGTAGGTGAAAATCTTTCTATTTTCAGTTTTAATTTCAGTACAATTATTTTAACTTTACATTTTTATATAGGTATTTTCTTAATGTTATGTTATTATATATCTATTTTTTGACTTTATGTTTTTATAAAGGTATTATATTATAGTTTTGTATCGAAGGAGAAGGAAAGTATGAACTTTGATGCATGAAAGAGGAATCATTGCAATCCGATCGCGACGGAATGAATTTATCTTTTATGCAACCGCTCTAGTTTGATTTCTTCTTTATATATTTTCTTTCTATCTTTGAGTATTTTATGTATAGCACCTTATTTCAAATTCTGGGACGAAATTTTCTTTTAAGGTGGGTAGATTGTGACAACCCATCCCTAATTTTACGGCTTTAATAATTTTAAAAGTGTGAATTGATGAAAATGCCCCTAGTAGTGAGATTGTTGACTTTCGTTGACCGTTATTTCGTGACGTGCACGAACTACTATATTACCGTATTTTCGAAGTACTCGATGTTACGAACACGTAGATGCAAGCGGAATCGAAGTGAGGGTTACGACAGAGGTTTTACAAAACTACAAATTCAAAAAATACTATTATAAAAATTATTATTTATTATTTAATATATTTCTCATAATTATTGTATTATTATTTTAAAATTATTTTATTATTATATTAATATGCTAATATTATTTGAGAGATATTTTAAATATTTTATAAATTTATCATACATCTCAAAACTCTCCACTCTCCTCTTGCTATGTGTCGTCATCCCCGAGCTCTCTGGAATTTTATCTCAGACTCTCTCTTCACTCACACTCTCATCTCTCAGTTTCCTCTTCTCTCACTCTCTCTGTAAGTGCAGAGAATCCTGAAAATTTGAGCACCATCACTCACCGGCTCTGGTGAGCCAAACCATCAAGCCACCACACCTTATCATTCCCCTCACCTTTATTAAACTCAGACCTTCATATCAGACCTAGACCAGACCCTACGTGTCACTATAGCACAGTTTCTGTTCAAATGATTTCCTGGCAAGATCTCATAACCAAGGTAAGCCTCGATTCACCTCCAGCGTTCTTCCTTCATGATTTAAAAGCAATATTAGGATGGTGAATTTCTGATTTGATGAGGTTGGACACAAAAGCAACGAATGAGGAAAACTCCCCCAGTTTTCTGGCGACTTTCGAGCCCTTTACTGGTCGAGGAAACCAAAGGTATATTCTAATTTCTTGTTCTTTGAGCTTCGATTTGATATATTGCAAGGCTAGGTTTGGTGAAGCTTTTGGTTGGTCGGAGCTGGGGTTTATCCCGACCACTTTTTTCCCATATTTCGGCAATTGCAGCAGCAACTAGCCAAAGAAAGAAAGAAAAAAAGGCCTTAAGCCCAAAACCAGGCCGAAACCTTTTAGGCGATGTTCTAGCCCAGCCCAGTTCCGAAATGGGCTCAGAATATTCTGGGAATATTCATCGTATAGACGTTTTTGAAATTTTCTCGAAAACCTTCTTAGGCTAATTTCAACACTCTTAGTCCGTTTTTGAAATCTATTTAGTAAAATTCCAAAGTCTTAGCATATTTTGACGTTTTGATTCCAAATTCACACTTTGTTTTCCCAAATTTATTCGTTTTAGTTGAGTTTTACTAATGGGCCGCAATGTTATGCTTAAGAGCAATTATTATCAGTGACTTCCTAGTTCGAACGGGTGCGACCTCGCAAGTATCTGTGAGTGGGTCTTTTCTTTTATGTAGTGTGTGTGTGTGTGTGTGTGTGTGTGTGTGTGTGTGTGTGTGTGTGTGTGTGTGTGTGTGTGTTAGTTTCCATTTACATATTTCATAAATGATTTGCTACGATACGACTAGATTAACTTAACGTTTATGAGTTTTAGCGCATTGATAGAAATTATGCTACGTCCTATAAGATGCACATGTATGCATATTATTATTGATGCCTTAATTATATTTATGGCCGTGAATAGTATTATGGTGACGTGAATTATCGATTTACCGCTATATGATTCTATTTACGTTATCTATTCATCGTGTGCTACACTAGTGTTAGTACTCACCCAGGCTAGGGCCAATCTTTCATATGTATGTTAACATTGCACTGTACGCTCACTTTGGATCCATTGCAGGTGCCAGTCCTGTCATAGATTGCTATAGGCAATTAGGACTCGTATGTGATGCGTATAGCGCTAGTCTTCACGTATTGTAGTACTATAGCGTAAATCAGTATTACACCCAATCCTGTTCATGTCAGAATACCTTTGCATGAACTCGTGTGTCAGCATATGTCGATGTGCACTCGATGCGATATGTTTATTTCTGCAAGATATTATGGCTACTAGAAGTTATGTGCCTATTTACGAATTTTGCGATGTACTGAATTCTTGAGATATTGTAGGTTATGGTAAGTATTTTCATACTATACATAATATTTATATTTTGAAAACTATACTTATTTTACGGCGAGGGGTTATAATGTTTCCAAAAAGATTTTTATAAAACTTTATTTTTAGGCCCACTGACCCTTATTTTTCGCCCTTCTAGGATTTAGTGGCAGTGTTCTTGTTGACAAGGATTTCTGACAGACGCTGATATCGGAGACTACTTCCGATGGTATAATTCTCAATCTACTATACTATACTTTACTTATGCTCTAACATTACGTGTGAAATGGGTTCATTCTCGGTCACTAGCGCACTCTTATACTTAGGCACTTTTAAGTTTAAATTTACTCACTTTTTCCACATCACTACACTTTATGGCTTTGTCGTCCTTCTGGTATCGTCCAGTACAACTCGATTCGAAGCCCAAGTGGGCATTCCGAGTCAGCGTGTGTCAATTTCTATCAACTTTCACAAGAATCTCCTTAAAAATGTGACTATGAAATTACAAATATAACAAACCCAGTGGAACTCTTCATTTCCTATGTTCCCCTCTGAGTTGATGACGTAGAAAAAGGAAATTCTATTACTCTTAGACTAATTTGCCATATATCTGAGAAGCCACGTCCCTGTTAATCTAATCCTTCAGTTACTCTTTGGCTCATTTGTATCAAACTTATTCTTTAACCGCGACCCTAAGACAGAGTTTATTGATATGAAAAAAAGTTACATTAGAGTTAGTTTGGGATTGGTGCGCTTTAAAAAAAATGTTTTAGCTGTGTTTAAAAAATAATCAATTCTAAAATAAAGCAACTAAGCGTTTGATAAACCGTATTTGTAAAACTGTTGTGAGTATGAAAAGCAATGTGAAAGTGTTCGATAAATTTTAATGTAAATGTGATTAATTGTATATAGTAACAAAAATGGACATGATAGTGAGGGTGGTGGCGATGACATCTTGGCGGGAACAGTTGTGGTGATGGTGGTGGCGGCGGCGGCGGCGAGCGTGGTGATGGAATCGACAAAGGTAGGAGTATGCCAGTGGTGCCAATAGGGGTTGTGGTGTGTAGAGGTAACGATGGTGGTGAGATAGTGGCAGCAACGACACCAATGGTAGGGGAGGTTGTGTGGTGGCAGTGATGGCGATTGTGGTTATGGTGGTTATAGTGGTGGTGGTGGTGGTGGTGGCGCCAATGACGACGGTGGTGGTGGCAACAATAGTAGTGGCAATGGCAGTAGTGGAGGTTGCTTTAATAGTCCAATTTATTAAAATAAGTCCAATTCCTTAAATTTAACTATTTTATTATCAATAATTATCTATTCAATAATAAGATTTATTATAAATAAAAAATCAAATTTCTTCCTAATTATCTCTTTGATTATTTCTTTTTATTTCGTTATTTATTTTTGTTATTTATGGTTCTTCCTCCTGTTTTAAACCCCATTTATAGATTTTATTTTTAATTTGTATAATCAACCTATATCACAGGTTAATTATTTTTATGTATCTATATGACAAATTCTTTTTTATAATCAACGTGTCACAGATTAATGTGTCTTGCTTGTAAGTATATTATGTTTTTTGTCCTACTTTTTAGTTAGGTTTCATATTTTGCTTACAAGTATAATATACATTCATATATTTGTTACTTGAGTTAAGGTAGAATGTTTTGTAGATAATTTATGTTAGTATATTAGTTTTTTTTGTTTTGTTATGATATTAATTAGATTTTTTGGAGTTGAAAAATGCATAATATTAGAAAATTTTAACTGATTTTTAATATTTTAAAAATATAAAATGAGTATAAAAGAAATAAAAATATGTAATTAGATAACTAGACTCACTTTTAAAAACCATCTATGTTTTTGGACCTAGATCTAAAAGTCCCTTTTTAAAAAACTAATAAGGGTTTTACAGGAATTGAAAATATTCATTAAAGACTCAACTCCGCTATTTAGTTTTTAACAAAGCAGCTTTTAAAAGCAAGCTACATGTTGCTTTTAAAAGTTGTTGTCTAGAGGTCATTGCCTATTAAGATAAGTAGAATATTTTATTTTTACTAAACATTTTTTATTGCTTAACTTTAGAAGTAGTTTTTAGTGGAAAAACAAAAACAAAATCGAATGGAGCCCTAATCGAGAAGAAATATTCCAAACTCCTCTAAATTAAAATCTAAATGGTAAGAACCTGGATGATAAACGGCAAAACAAAAACAAAAAATTCAAGGAAATTAAGTATATAAAAATAAAAATAAAAATCACTCGCCAAAAAGAGAAGACAAACTTATAGACTAGCAGTTGACTAAATGATGTGAAAAAGTGGGAAAGGATCCTCGCCGGATCCCGTGATCTCACCCGTTTATCGTATATCGTGCGGTCTGAAATCATTTCAAAATTTTAAATTTAAATTTAAATATGAATAGTATCTAATGATTTCTGACCGTACGATATACGATGAACGGTTGAAATTACGGGATCCCTAGGATCCCTAGGAAAGTGATCCGGCGAGGATCCTTTCCCTGAAAAAGTAGCCTTTACTAAAAGATTGCAGTTGAAACCCAGCAAGTTGTCCTGTGATAAAGACGCAGACTGCAGCTCCTCAACAAACAAACAAAAAATATGAAAGGTCTAAGGTTCGATGCTTCGAACTAGTGAGCATGTTTGATTGTGGCCACGAGCAGGGTGAAATTCCCTATAGTCTTTCCGAACTAAAATAGGTGGATAACTGTGGCTTATTATCAGTTGTCCCCTTTTTTTGTAAAAAGAAATTTAAAAACAAAAAAAATTAAAAAAAAGACCGCCATTGGCTGTTATTGTATTTGGTGGAAGACCTTGCAGACTGCACGGACTCATAGTAAACTGTGGTTTGATAATGAGGTACTTTTGAAAAAAGTGGGTATCAAAAAAAATTGTGAGCTTTTTTATGTTTGATAAACATTCAACTTCAACTTTTTTTTCATAGTTTTGGATATAAAAAAAAATTAAAAAAGCCAAAAACACAAGGTTGCAAAACCTAGATTTGAAAAACTGGCCTTTTTTATTGCCCAGCTTCTGCGCAAACTAATTTTGCAAGAGGCGCTGAAGCTCACAACTATTTATAAATAGTTTATATAAATCTTATAAATGTTATAAT
Organism: Crataegus laevigata; assembly: GCA_963580275.1. Lineage (NCBI taxonomy): Eukaryota > Viridiplantae > Streptophyta > Magnoliopsida > Rosales > Rosaceae > Crataegus > Crataegus laevigata. The sequence continues at coordinate 6,257,624 of OY756945.1, forward strand.
AAAAGAAAAAATTAAAAAAAATTATTATATAATACTCAACATCATATCTTTTTTAGTCATTTTGCATAGTCGCACCAGTTTTACATAAAAATTCACGAAACACTTTAACAATGTTTTTTTTGCTAAAAACACTTTTACAAAAAAGTTTATAAAACACTCTACTACTTTATTTCACAGCTGTTTATTTTCGCAGCACAGCATAAATAATTTTTTTTCAAAGCACAGTAATACCGAACCAGCCCACACTCCTAATTAGGTCAGCTTATTGATCAATTAAATAAAACCACCTTGCAATTAACTTTAATTAATTTCATAATCTTCATAAATTATCGCTTAAGCGATGGTAGTTGGAATTCAGAAGTAGAAAAGCTAACAGTGAAAAGCTTGTAATATGAAATCTGAATAGTGGAATATGGGCTGCGAGATTATCACGTTTGTAATATTTTAGTATTACATGATATTTTTTAAGCATTAATAAACTTCTTTTAGCAATCATATATAACAAAAAAAATTATATTACAATTTTATCAACGCTCACAAAAGGAGTACATGAAGTTAAAAAGTTACTATCATTAGAGAAATTTTTCCAAGTGACGGGAACGCACACATCACTTGACAGGTGGTGTTCCCGACAAATAAAAAACAGCCATGTGGTAGCAGTATAGAAAAAGTTCTTTGGATTTTGTGCTACCAGCTGAAAAAAATTTAATTAAAAACATATTGCTGCCACATGGCTGTTTTTTATTTGTCGGGAACACCACCTGTCATAGTGATGTGTGTGTTCCCGTCACTTAGAAAAATTTCTCCTATCATTGGCCCAACGCATAAGACTAGAAAGCATTAAACTATGGTTCTAGAGCAGATAGTAGATTGGTTATATCACGTTATTGTATTTTAGCATCACATGATAATTCGAAAATTTTGATATTCTTCTTCAGTAATCTACACATATGCTCACAAGAGGAGCACATATAACTGGCCAACGTATATGCTTAAGAAGAGTAAACATTAATTGATGTGCAATTTCTTCTCATATTGACCAAACGTGAATTTTGGAATAGTTGCTAAAAGGGTATAATTTTGGAGGTTATTTCAGTTGGTTAGCCACCACCTGTATATGGAAGGCTGAGCTTTCAAGTTTAATTGCTTCCCAAGACATGCCAAAGTTTTAGTTTGCTTGCCTTTAAGATCACAGCATCATCAGATCATCAGTATACCACACTCAACAAATTTGCCAAACCAAGAAAAAGAAAATGAAGAAAACCAGCAGATCAAATTAAAAGTTTAATTTCAAACCTTGGTGGTTGGTGCCATGCAAATTGTCCTAAAATTTCAGGCCTAATAAATTGAATCGCATTTTCAGATTTATCCTAAAAATAGGAGGAGAAAACATGAACATAGCACTCGCAATAAAACGAAAAAAAAATGGTAGAAAATGGATTGTATAACAAATATAATGCTCTCTTTTTAATTTATAAACGATAGCGTTAGTGAATTAAATTCTTAGTTGTTATGGAGAAGGGAAATCGTGAGGATTGAACCCGCATCATGATGCATAGGCACCATTGCTTTTCGCCAATGCAGTAAAACGTCAACTGCAATGCTCTCTTCAATTTACATAAATCCGCACAAAATCCGATATGCTTCTAGTAGTAGTAGGAGACTGAAAATAGAATTAACTACAAAAATCAAACCAAAACTCGACTTGCGTTTTGATGATCATATTGGTGCATGAGAAAGACTAGTAGAACATGAGATGGGGTTTGCCAAGTATGTTGGTGTTTTCTCTCCAGCCATTATGACAAGAATTTTGGGTTCATGATCTCCACCCTCTTTGTCCACTGGTCTAGTTGGGTTCTGATCTTGACCACTACTTCTGCTTCTTGAACTGGTGGAGGGTCTGTGAAAGGGGCAAGCAAGAATCAGCAACGCTACCGTGACGAGCCCCAACATGAGCGCTAGGCCTCCGAAGAGGTATGGAGTCGGAGAATTTCTGTTTCTGAATATGGCGTCGTGGCCAGTAGCTGCGGTGGTGGGGTTTGCAGCTGAAGGCCTCATTGCTGGTTCTATGGTTTTTTTTCAATGCAACTGTGCCACATGAATGAACTATATTTTGTTTTTATAAGCTTACATAAGCTTTATATATAGTTCTACACGGTGACCTGACGAGAAGAAAGGAAACTTTATGATCTAAGCTATAAATTTACAATTATACTTTTTTTTTTAACAAGAACAAATTTACAAATGTGGCCTTTGTTGTAGGGGTGGGCACTTAGAACCAAAAACCGAAACCAAAACATGAACCAAATTGAACCGCACAGAACGGTTTGGTTTTGCGGTTTTGAAACGGTTTCGGTTTTGAAACCGAACCGCAACATAGAAAACGGTTTGGTTTCGGTTTTGGCTTTTGAAAACTGAACCGCACCGTATTAATAAACATTTAATTAAATGTCTATATTAGATTTCATGTTTTAATTGGTCGTTTGTTAGAATCCATACACTTAGTATGGACTAAACCACACTAGGAATAGGATGACAGAGAATTGTACTCCGTTGAAAACACTCATAGACGAGTAATGCTACATTTACCATAAATTTGTACTATATCTCTAATAGAGGTAGGGCTCGCCAACGCATGTGGGTCTCATCTTTATTAGTGGTACAAATTATAGTACAAATAGGTGGTAAAAGTTGCATTTTGCTCATAGACCTCTCCATAAAGTCCTTTTTGTCAAAATGTTGTCATAAACACTTTTTATTATATTATATTAAAACAATTTTAATCATTTTAAAGACACGTTCAAATATACCAACAAAAAAAATTCATAAAATTTAATAAAACCCCTAAAAGGTAGTAACAAGGAATTTGAAACCCTCCATCCATGTTAAAAAGGGGCCAAAACGAATTTTGAGATTGACAAAACTCCTTACTTTTTTTTCTTCGTCAAACAATAGATTTTTTTAATTAGATGTTAGATTAGGAAGCCGACATGGTTCGAACCCCTGTCGTAGTGTAAAGGCAATACTCCTTTCCACCACTGTGGTAGAAGCCCACTTTCTGGCATAACTCCTTACTTTAGTCCTTCAAATTTGAAATCGATAGAAGTAGTCTCTGAGTTTATGCACCATCAATCATTTTGGTCATGCTAGGAAATTTTTTCGTTGTTACTATGAGTTAGAAAAATAGTATAAACTAATAGTGAAGCCACCAAAGAAATTTGTAGGTGTTGAAAAATATTTGGGATGTCCTAAATTAATTTTAGAAAACATGTGGTGCGACTAAAATGACTCAAATTTTGGCTTATAATGAATCTTGTAAAAGTTCTTAAAATCGATTGGAAAACGTGAGTATAACTTACAATTTTTGTGAAAAAATTAAAATTTTTAGTTTTAGGAAATATCTTACGTGGGAATTAACGAAAATGTTGCAAGACATTTGGATGTGATTTTTCCTTTATTAGGTCCCGAAGCTATTTTTCATTAATTTTTTAAGTTGAAAATAGAAAAAAATAATGAATGCTTATAGTGGAGCCCCCAAAGAGATGTATAGGTGTACGAAATCTTGCAAATATCTTAAATTAACTTTAGAAAACATGTGATGCGAGTAGAATGACTCCAACTTTAGCTTATAACGAATTTTGTAAAGTTCTCAAAATCGATTAGAAAATTGTGGGTAACTCATAGTTTTTGTGTGTTTTTAGCTTTAGGAAATATTTTGCGTCAGAGTTAAGATCTTGCAAAACCTTTAGATGTGATCCTACCATTTATTAGGTCTCGGAATAAATTTTTATTGATTTTTAAACTTGAAAATAAAAAAAATCTTTAAATTTTGATTTTAAATTGTTTATTTCAAGTGTTTAAATATGAATTAAAATATATTTTCTATAGAAAAAATATATTTTGAAGAACATGAATATGATAGTTTGTTGTTATGGTAAGAGAAATAAAAGAAAAATTAACAATATAAAAATGTTAAAAAAAGTAAATAAAAAATTAACATGAATATGAATTATAATATAGTCGCTAAAATCTAGCGACTTGGTGTAAGATTAGTCGCTAGCGTACTAGCAACTCTATATTAAGGGAATCGCTATCTAAGTACCGATCATATTATTTTTTATTTTTTTATTCTTTTCTCTATTTTTCTTTAAAAAAAACTAATGAAAATAGTTTGAAAACTTAAATATGTTACTTTATTTAAATTTAAATACTTTTAGATTTAAATTTAGATTTGTATCTTGTTTTCAAATTTTTTGACATGGATTATAAGAAACCATTTTGCATTTCAGCATCTACAAATATTTTTGGGGCCTCGCCATTGTTTATTAAATTGAGAATATTGTCATTTTAATTCTTATTTAAGTAAACTTTTTTATGAAAATGATTGATTGTGGACAAATTTAAAGAACATTTTTAACTATTTCGAATCTCAAAAATGAGAGTAAAGAGTTATGTCAATCTCAACAATTTTTGGTGTTTGCTTCCGTGAACGTAACCAATCTGGGTGAACCACGTACATCTGGTGTTTGCTTCCCTGCCTCTATATCTTTACATACTTATCTGCACTAGTGATCGAAGTAATCTAGCGAAGGTCACACTGCCTCTACACCTGACACTTTCTGTTCTACCAAAGTCCTCACTGATTTTGTGCATCAACAGATTTATTAACTTGAAGGACCTTTGTTATTTTATACCATCACACACACATATATATACAAGGGTGGACTAATCTTGTTATCAAGAGTCGAACAATGATCTAATGAAGTCCACTCATTTGAAGCATGATATCACATATTCTAGTATGAAAGTTTTGCTCACGTTTAATGAATTCAAATTTATTCAACTTGTTTTATGAAAAACATTGTAAGGGACACCCTTTTGTTGTACAAACATGTTTTAACATCACAACTGCATGCAACATGCTAATTGTTTACATAACAAATGTCTTTTTCCTATTATTATTGGGAAATGCTTATTAATATGTTAAATTGCAAATTGTACATTTTTTCTTAAAAAACAAACCGAAACCGTTTGAAACCGCATCGAACCGAACCAAATGGTTTGGTTTCATTTTGGTTTTGGCTTCAAAACCGCACCGAACCAAACCGCAAAAACTTGCGGTTTTGGTTTTGGTTTCACTCAAAACCGCACCAAACCGAACCGCGCCCACCCCTACGTTGTTGTACATGAATAGGGAGATAGCCTCTTTTTTTTTATAATTTTAAAAGAACAAATTTACAAATGTGGCCTTTGTTGTACATGAATAGGGGGATAGCCTCTTTTTTTTTTTTTTTTGTGCCTTTGCTTGGCCACCTGGTCATGGACTGTTATAGAAGTTACTTGTTTTTCACATGCAACTCTTTCTCTCTACATATATTTCGGGAATGAATAATGCTAGGTAGTCTAATTTTTAGATTATATTTGCAAATCATTACATGTGTCATTAATGGAAAATAAGCACGTAAATCAACATTTAAATAATAAATCAATTATCAACAACTATGTATGGTTTACAAAATATGGTTTAAAGTAATGGTTTCCCTAGTATTACTTGTTGAGAATTATTTGAATCCAATATTTTTTTCTTACACTTAACACAAAAGCTAAGGAAAGTGATCTTGACATAGCTAGTTGTTGTGGATTGGCAGAATTGTAAAAGGAATGTTAGCTGCTTTTTTCCACTTGCATTCCTCTACTTATCTTCTCCGTTGAGATTTTAACATGTGAACTCTACTAGCACATCAAATTTAATAATTAATGTTTTGAAAAAAACCAAACTTATCATTCCACCAATACCCTTGGGTATATTTTATTGTGTCACCATGTGTTAGGTTATAGAATTACGACATTATAGTTTTATTTGGAAGGTTTTACTCAAGCACGTAATTTCCAATCTAACTATAATTAAATTGGTTTTAATTAAGTTAGAAGAATTAATATCCGAGTAGACTTAATTTCATTAATTAGTTCGGATGGAAAGCTAAATCTAGAAAGGAAGAAACAAGGATGAGAAGAAGAAGAGAAATGGGCATTTTGATCAAGGTCCAAAAAGCTCAAGTTGTTTTCGAAATGAGTCTTACTTTTTTATTTTGTCCGTTTTGTCCCTATTATAAAAGTAAAAATATGTTTAAGTTCCGTAAATTTGAATTTTAGAATTTAAATATTACATGCCTTAAGCTACCTAGTTTCTAATAAAATAACATTTTAAATTTTTGTATAGAGTAATGATATTTATACCATGTTTTTGTACCACATTTTCATACTAACTTAGGTGGCTTTTGATGTGAACGGTCACATCATTTGAATTAATCAAATTTTTAAATTTAGATCATTATTTAATAAACTAATAATTAAGGAAAACTAGTAAATTAAATGATAACTGTAGTATACGAGGAGTCTTTCTATTTTCTTTCCTTGGGTTTTGCAATTTTTTCAAATGATGTAGCTATCCACATCAAATGCAACCCAAGGTGATATAGAAATGTGGTATAAAAAACATGGTATAAATAACATTACTCATTTGTATATAATAAATATGATAAGCTTAACAAAAATTAAAATAAAATAAAAAACACATTCTGTGAACCCGTGATTTAGGTAAATACTATAATTAATTTGTGATAAAGGAAAAATGACACACCCCGACCCGGAATGTCCACTAGGACTCCGAATCGAGCTGTGTTGGGCGTCACCTGGAAAGTGACAAAGCCATAAAGTGTAGTGATGTGAAAGATGTGAATAAATTTAAACCTAATAGTGCCTAAATATAAGAGTGCGATGTGAGCAAGAATGAATCCATTTCACATGCGACATCAAAGCATAAGTAAAGTACAATATAGTGGGTGAAGATCATACCCTCAGAGGTAGCCACCTATACATGAGACTCGCCAAGAATCCTCGTTGATACGAACGTTCAACAGCTAAAACCTGGAGGGGCAAAAAACAAGGGTGAGTGGGCCTGAAAGTAAAATTTTAATAAAAACCTTTTGAAAACGTTATAACCCCTCGCTGTAAAACTCGTATAGTTTCCAAAATATAATACTACATATAGACGTAAAACAATGCACCAAGACAGTGAAAACCAAGTATGCCATGTCATAACGTTTTAACACTAAAATATGTAAGCCAGGTGTGAAAATCAAGGTAAAATAATATGCCAGCCAGAATCGCTTAACGTGACCTGTACGGATGAACCTATAGCTCATCAACCTATGCCTGCACACGAGTCGGAACCACTTAATGTGGTCTGTATGACAGGCTGGATGTAAATAAGTACGCTCAAGTGTTATGATCACATGAAGGCTATGCGATGAATCGCGGGTCACCTACGAGTTAGAACGACCTATTGTGGTCTGCACGACAGGCTGGCACCAAACTTGGATCCAAGGTGAGCGTGCGGTGCGGGGGGGTGAACGATCACGTGAAGGCTGTGCCCTGGCCTCGGGTCGGAGCACTAACACTAGGCTACATGATAATGAGCTCTAAGTGCATCTATGCATAATAATTTAATGTAACCAATCATTCACATACTAACTCACATGAAGCTTACCTGAACCTCCACAACATCATTCCATATAATGCATAATAGTAGTAATGCAATACTAAAAATATAATTCATTCACAACATGGCATTCAAAGCCTAGTTCATATAAAAACATTTTTGGAAATCATAAAGCGCGCGCGCGCGCACACACACACACACACACATATATATACTCCCTAACATAAACATCGAGGCGTCACAAACAATCGGCGCCTAGAACAATTATCAAACCACATCTCAAAATCCTTATCAATAGTACACATAACTTACATAAAACACATCGCCAAGGACATTCTAGAATAATCTGAGACCCATTGACCAAAAGTCAACCATCGGTCAAAGATCGACGGTAGGGTCCACAAACCTACATAACTCGATCTGGAAGATCCTGATCTTAGATTTCCGATCCGTAACTCCCAAGTATCCACATTATACTTCTAGAATAACATACTAAAGTTTCGGAACAATCCAACGGTAGGATCTCCGCCAATTGCCAAAACCAAGTGGTGGTTAACGTTTTATTTAATGAACTTACAAATCCAATTTGAGGAGATCCGTACATTGGATTCCCTATCCATAAGTTTCTATGGTCCTCAAATATTACGTATAATAACCTATTAAATTTTGATGACGATCCAACGGTCGGATCGTCAATTGTTATAATAATCAAGTGACGGACCTTAATGAAACTAGGTTCAAACGACGGAAATTTGTCAATCGGACTTCACAAATGGAATCAGGGTATTCAAATTTAGGTTAGGAAGATCTGGGGACACCTCGGCCCACCCGCCACCGCAAGTGGCGGTCGGCCACCTCGACTTACTGAAAAAATCAATTTTTTTTCTAAAGTTCTCAAATTTTACATAAATGAAGATATCAATGAGTAGAGTAAATTTTATACTTTCAACCAAGGCCAATTTGGCTAGGAAAAGCTCCAATTTCGTTAAAACCGATTGGAAACCCTATAAAGGGTGTTTCTTGATTCGTCCTCAAATCAATTCCAACGCTTCAACCAATGATTGGACATTGTTCCTGCCCTCTAGAGGAGTATTTTGGTAGTGGTAATTGAAAGAAAACGTTTCACAACTGGAGGATCTTCACCAAGAAACCTTCGGACCCATGGGTAGTTTCCCCGCACAATCAAAGCAAATCTCGTTGGTTTTTTGTTAGAATTAGGTGTTGGGATGTTGTGATGAGGTTTGGTGGTGATGGGAGGTTGAAGAGATCTGGAAATTTGGACGGAAAATTGTCGGGAAACTTCAAGGAAACCGGGTCATCACGTGGGTCAAAAGAAACCCGACCAATTCCTTCCATCTCATTTTCCCTCATTTCCCTCCTTGGTTCTCCCTTCCTTCTTTTCTGATTGAGCAGAGCCCATTTCTCTCACTCACGGCCCTCACTATAGCACCTCAAGATTATCTAGAGGAATCCAGATCATGGGCAAATTACAATTTCACCCCTACCTTTGCTCGTTTATAAGTTCTTTGTTATAACTCCAAATTCGATTCCGCTTGCCCCCACTTGTTTGTAACAATAAGCACTGCAAGGATACTACAAGAAAACGAGTCTTACGTGACACGACACTTCAGTCAACAAAAGTCAACGCATTTGCCTCGAAGAGCATTTTCGTAAATTCACTTATTAAAATTATAAAAACCGTAAAATTAGGAACGGGTCGTTACAAAAAAAACATGTACAATTAATCTGTGTTATAGGTAGACTATGAACCACAACCTTGAACCTACGATATGAGTAGATAAACAAATAACTTGAAATAAATGTTAAAAAAACATGTAATATAGGGAGATAACGTACAATTAATCTGCAATAAGATAAAATAATAAAAACTATAGAGGTAGATTAATGAAATATTTTAAGAAAACTTGAGAGAACGCAAATTCAAGTTTTCTCAAAATATTTTTGTCTGCTGTTTACTTATGATTACTTGACTTGTGCGTTTTACTGTACTCACAAAAAAAAAAAAACTAGTGTTCTTTACTAAAACATTGGGTTACAAGTGAATGCCACAATATCTAAAATTGGGCCTCCCCCAAATTGGGGATTTTTGTAGGTCTTAAACAGTCTTGAGCAGCCCATTAAACCCACGATTCCATCGTCCTGGTTTTTTCACTTGTTTTCTTGCTGACAAAAATGAGACATTGACCTGTCTGGCTTTTTCACTTCTTTTTCGGGAGGAAGAACAAACAACATTTCGACCTAATTAGCGGGTAATATTAGATAGATTAATTTTTTAATTTAAACTTGTAGTAAAAAAAAAAAAGCAAATTAATTAAGACTTTAATAATAATTTAATTATCAACAACTACATCATAT